>CANUEZ040000182.1:16342500-17542500 GCA_948099385.1 Fasciola hepatica
TTATCTTCTGTTGCTGTGCAAGATAGTGACTTTCGGCATGGATGGATCAGTATGTAGGCATCAGGCGGACTTCTCATCCTGCGGGATGTTTCGATCCAAAGTAGGGGATAGGTGCTCTATTTTGGTGAACCTTACGGGTGGATTACCTCAAGGGTTGGTCCCACCCCCGACATTATTCCTACTGTTTATCGATGTTCCAGCATTCGTCCTTTAACAGCCCATTTTCGCTTTTGCGAATGACGTGAAGGTTGAAGGATCTGAGGGTAGAGGCCATCTAGACTGGGATACAGGGACCGCGGTGGACTGGACGCACAATCTGAACCTACCGCTCAACCCTAGATGAAGCCTTTTGTTGTCAATGATAAAAGAAAGCCTAACTATGGTTCACGACCATTGGCCGTTCACCATAGAGGCAGCTAACAGGGTCAAAATCCTCGGAGTCATCATAAACAGTAATCTTTGATGGTCGAACCAGTGCTAAGCTGCAGCACAAAGAGCTCTTGGTGAGTCCCTGGCCTTTCGCCGGCAGACGGAAATATTCATACCGACTTGCGTGGCTATGGTACGACCTAACTGATAAGATGGCATGCACGGTTGGTCTTCCTTCTAAACAAGGACACCGCCTGCTGGGAGAAAGCTAAGCCTCTTGAGACGCGAAAGGTGGGGAAACAACGAGTCAAGACGTATAAACAGAGACTCAGTGATCTCGGACTTTTCTGTTTGGAGACAATACTTTGACCAGATCTCACAAAAACCTTTAGGTTGTTGAAGCATTTTTCTGGCCTTAGGCCTGACAGAATTCTCCGAGCGGCTTCGGGTTCCCGGACGAGGGGGCAGGAAGGGAAGCTGACGAAAGCTTGAGCTAGGTTAGTAATAGGGTGGCACTTCTTTAGCAACGAGGTGGTGGACAAATGGAATGGTCTCTCAGGAGGAACGATGAACTCACCGACCGTCCACTCCTTCAAGGGGCTCCGGGTCGTGAGCGGTACCATATTATCCCTGGTGGTGAGTTTTGGGTATGGTAAATAGATGGACGAAAGACAACTCATTAGTTCGCCAGAGGGATGTTGTATTCGGGGTTTTTGGCCGTAGCATACTGCCCCAGTGGAAGCCCACGAAGCATAAAATTTCTCGCAGCTGATGTGCAATGAGGTTCTACGTTTCCCCCTATTTATAGCAGAGGTTCGACGGAATATACTGTGTGGGAGTGGACGCATAACTTGCGTGCGTACCATGGGAAGAACCTTGAACTATCTATTAGCTGGGGCTGTCGTCTGTCCTGTGCAAACCGGAATAAACCGCGACTTCAGGTGGCATGGAGATTGAATATTTTTGAAAAAAACGTCACGAGAAAGGCTAAATGAAATCGATCTGGAAGACCTGGCCGTAAAGTTCCTAGAAGCAATCAGGGCGGACCATAATGAGAACTGGGCTTACAAGGGTGGGGGTTGAGTTAGCCTAAAAGGAACTCTGCAACCAGTGACCACATCTATAATGTGAGCCTTTATGATTTTTCCGCTTGTCTCCATTGCCTCGGCGTATTCAGATTCTGGCTACTATTTCCCCTCACCTGAAGCGCCACACTAACCCAGATACAGTTAGTTCCGTCCAGTTACTAAGCTTTATGCCTAAAAGTATTTAACCTTAATAACTCCAAAGAATGATAAATCACAACACAGCGGCAAACCCCCTTCCTATGAATTGAATTCAGAAAGAACGGAATTTGTTGCGACACCCAAAGAATGGTGCCATCGGAAGTGCAGCAAGCTTTCTGTCTGTGAAGTTGAACCGTGCAATGGGCATCCCAGCTTAGTTTGGACCTGTGCTCCGTGTTCACCATGCAGATTGATGCTACTAAGGAGTTTGAGTGAAGGAGGGATACCTACAGATTGTGAAACCACAGTGACCCACAGAGGACCACAGAGCGCAGACATCAACACCAGAATGATGAAAGTGTAAGCGAGGCTTGATGATCTGCGGCAGGCCTTATGAATAAGGTAACGGGGCCATGGAATACGGTAAACTGTGGAGGTAGTGAAACCAAAAGCCTAAGAGACCAAACAGCTACTACGGCGCTGAAACTGTGAAGGTGTGAGCGCCTACCAAAAACTGACATCGAGAGGCAAAGGAAAACCGTCATGAAGAGGATTCCTGAGCCTTTAATGTCAATAAGACGACGGTTCAGTGAGTTGAGGCCCTAAGGCAAAGACCCATATAAGCCGACTGGATTCCTCGGACATGCCGTTCTTAATTCGGCTGGGCTGCTGTTTAGCTAACCTAGGGAAAAATCCGGGCCCTAGACCCATATTAGTAGAGTTTGGGAACCCACTTTTCTTCGACAAAACCACAGCATGATAGGACCAAATTGCTGGGCACATAAGTGGGGTAATGCTAGAAGAACATATCTGCCTCAGTGAATGCCACAAAAATACTGCTGGTGGAAATATCGTCCACAAAGGATTCACATCCCGAGCGATGCTTAGCCTAATTCGAAAACGGATATCGAAATCAGAACGCGATTGTCCGTGAAATACTACGATACAAGATTGCCAAATGAACAACGGCATAAAACAGATACGAACCTCAATTGTGCGATCACAGGGACTCAGGAAGTGAGAACCAAGTTGCGGCGTGCGAGAAGGGAGCACGTGCGTGACGCAGGTCCAAAATAGGGTATGACAGAGTGGCTTATTGGACGCGAACAAACAAACGTTGGTTCCCGAAAATATACAGTGCATAAAAATATGCAAGTAGGGTATAGGAGCGAGTGGTGCCAAGCACACACGAAACTAGTATTTCTGGGGAGATTTTCCACAACCTGTCGTTGCAGCGCCCACTAAAATCCTCCCGAATCTTAGCAGAGTCAAAGGTTTCGACTAAGAGTACTGAGTCTCCCTACATACCTAGCCCCTGCTCTCAGTGCGTGTACCTAGTACTTCTGATACCAGCATTCTACTCACGATCGCACTTGATCCGGTGGCTAATCCAACGCGACGTTACTGTGCATCATCCACGAGTACGGCTGGTTGATGGCGGGTGTGGAGGGGAGACAAAGGTGCTGTCCTCGGGAGAGCTGTCGTGCATTGGCTGTGTGTGCTAATGTGAGAGTCTGTACGTGTGGGTGCCCTGGGCGAGGTCACACTCCGGTATCTGGGTCAGTAGTAGCAACTACCACTTATGGGAGATATCTTCCATAACGTCAGTGATAAACGAAGAACAATCAGCACCGCAGCGCGTTTCATGGGCTCATGAAGCATGAACGTGTATCATGTACGTGTATGTGACTGAGGGTGTGTGTCCGGGCGTGTGATCGGATCACAACCACTACCATACATGAAAAACGTCTTTTGTAGAGTCAATGGCAGGCGAGAGACGGTGATCACCGTCACGTGTCCTGGAGACCATGGAGCAAGAAAGTGTCCCGTACGCGTGTGCGATTGGATGTGAGTGAAGTTCAATACGTCAGTATGTCATAAATACATCCACACACGGAAGGTGCCTTAACCCACTTCAGCAACGACCGAGGAACAGTCTACCGGGGTCTTGTGGTATCGACTTCTCCGTCTTCCCTTTCGGGGAGGCTGATACTGCGTACGTGGCGAGTTAGCATTCCGTTAGCGGTCTTCGCCTCCACAATTCTTATCATTTCGTCAGAGCTTTTGACAGTTTACACGACAACGCTCAAAGGCCAGGTGCTGAAATGAGCGTGTTCGTCGGCGGTCATCGCTACATCCCCAACCTCGAATGGTCTTACTTTGAATAGCCACTTCTGTTGAGCTTGCAGAGTCGGCAGGTACTCCCGCAGTCATCGCCTCCAAAAAACCTTGGCAAGATAATTTGCCTGCCCCTTTCCATGAAGGCAGCTCCCACGGACGTTTTCTCGGCCCTTGGAAACCCGCGTTTTGCCTCAACGTCAAAAGGTTGTTCGGGGTGAGCGCCAGATTGGTTGGGTAGTCGTTAGTTACTGGAGCTCTTTGTCGGTTGGTCAGGGTTCTTTCGACCTTGGTCATGACTGTTCTCAACACCTTGTTGTCGGGCGGCTGTTGGTCAATGATAGACAGCGATATTCGCCTGGTGGACCTGGTCAGGCGTTCCCATACGCCACCGCGATGACTGGTCTGAGGGGGATTGAAGTGCCATCGTATGCCATAGACCACGGTTCGATTCAGCGGCTCGTTCTTGTTTATCTTTTGGTTCCAACGCTACAGTTCCCGATGAGCGCCCACAAAGTTTGACCCACCTTCGGAGCAAGTATCCGCTGGTATGCCCCTTCGTTTTACAATATTTTCCCACACATGGTCCAAAAGGGCTCGAAATATTCCAACCTGGTGTCACTAAATGACTACCAGTCCGGAGTCACTCGCCATTTTGAGGACGGTGCCATGTATTTCTTGCCCGCTGCGGCGCTGCACCTCCTACAGCGTACGCAATTTTGGATCACGCTTTTCACCGTCGCCCTTTCTCTCAGCAACCAAAGGCGCTTTCGGATGACGCTCGTCACGTGACTTTTCCTGGCATGTGCCTCTACGGTATGGATGTATTTAATCATTAGCTCTGTCAGAGGTTTTCGAGCCGGTAGCAATGTGGTGTACTTTGCATCAAAACTCAGGTGAGATTTGGTTAGCCTACCATCTACCCGCGGTAATCCAATAATGAGTTTAGGGTTTAAATGCTCCTAGCCACCTCTCGGAGATAACGTCTTTTTGTCGATTGGCCCCACTTCTTCTGCCCTCCAGAGTTCCCGGCGAAATCCTCCCGTTGTATCATCCTGAATAAATCGTGTTCTGCTGTTCGTGGTTAATCGGGACTTATCGGACCCGCTGGTATCCAGCCGGAGGTTGGGATCCCCTTCGTGACTAGCAAATGTCTCCTGGACCCGGCAAATCAAAGTAACTCACAAAGTGTCTTCATCCAGGAAGGAAATCTGACCAGTAGTGGCAAAATGAATGTCGCTTCGACGATTGTGGCCGTCAAAACTACGCCTTTGACCTCCTTTTCTAATTCCAGGGGGGTTTAATTTCGTACACGGGCCAGTCCTGTTGAAGCATTTGTCGGAACTTCGGTTCCCCCGTCCACATGTGGAGTTGCTGGAAGTTGGTCGCACCTCGGGGGTACAGGTCGGCTGGATTATCGCCGCACGATATTTTTCCGTTGTTCCATGGCCGTTCCGTTGTGGATGATCGTTAGCCGGTTAGCAAAGAAAGTACTAAAACGGATCCTGACATTTTTATTGTAGTTCATTACTATTGTCGAGTCCGTCCAAAAACTATCTCACCAGATATAGAAGTTGAAACATCTCCCAACCGCTTGTACCGCCCTTACTACTAACACGGCTGCGCTGGGCTCGGGGGGCGGGATCGAAACCGATTTCAGCGGGGCAAGGCGGGCTTCGGCGAACGGGATCGTCGTAGCATATTTTTCATCCCCCGTGCACCATCGTCTGTTTACCACGGCTCCGTACCCGACTTCGGATGCTTTGGAAAAGGCGTGTAGTTCTCCCGTCTGTGTTATATGACTAGGGGTCAAGCATCGTAGAATCCGTATGTCTCCCAGTTTCTTTGAGGTGTTCAGAAATTCTTCCCAGTCCAGCTGGTCTTCTAGGTCCAGTGGCTGGTCCCACTCGACTTTCTTACGACAGAGCCGCTGCAGAAGGATCTTCTCGGGTAACAACCAGGGAGAGCGAGACAAATTCGAGTGAATAGAACAAACTGAAGACAGCCGATAGTACACCACGATAAATAACTGGTTTCTTGGGCACGTTTAGCCCGAAAACAAAGTCGTCTGTTTCCGCATTCCATTGTATTCCTAAGGTGCCTTTGGCAGGGAGCAGAGAGCCGTCCAGATCCCTAACCCTTTCAGCCCTCTTGTGATGCGGGATAACTTCAAGCACTTCCGAAGCTTTCGACTTCCATTTCGTTAGACGGTAGGTGCCCTGTTATAGCAACCTTGTTAGGCCCCTGAACAGCGCTAGGGCCGAGTCTATATCATCGAATGACCCAAGATAGTAGTCAAATTAGAAGTTGCTGCCGATGCTATTTACCACCGACCGGTAAACCGGAGCTCTATGCTTGATCGCTGTTTCTCAAGGGGCTTAGTTTGCACAAAACGGGGATGATATGGCTGCGAAGGGGTGGACTACCGTCCTAAAATTTATCACTGTCTTGTTCCGGTTATTCTCTTTCCACCGTAGGAA
This sequence comes from Fasciola hepatica, assembly GCA_948099385.1. NCBI lineage: Eukaryota > Metazoa > Platyhelminthes > Trematoda > Plagiorchiida > Fasciolidae > Fasciola > Fasciola hepatica. The sequence goes on from CANUEZ040000182.1 coordinate 16,348,694, forward strand.
TTGCAAAGCGTCTCACTCTTCTTCCAGTGTTTTCACCCGGAGAATCGTTTCTCTGATATCGGTACACAAGCCCTCTACCCACCCTGAACTAGCAAAAGACTCCATTCAGCGGTGTGGTCCAGTCAGGCCCCTGTAGCAGGAAACAGTTTATCGACTTGACCTGGAACTTGGCCGCACAGTCGAAAAACCCCCGCAGTATTTCGGGTACCTCGAAGTAGAGAACCGGGTGGTGAGGAAGATACTAGATCCTTTCCCGGCCGTTGGTGGTTGCACGCACCTTTTCAAAGTAGCCGACAGCTTTGTTCCACTTCATTACCTCTGTCTATGGCTCCCGCAGTTTCTGGTCTCGAACAAAGCTTTCTTTCGGTCTTAGTAGTCTTTGCGGAAAGTAGTTTCTTTTATCAGCCCAAGGGTCAGCTGGTGTGCTCCATGAGAGGGGAACCTCAAACTGTTTTTTAGGGCCCTTAGTTCCTTGCCGCACTCGCTGCAGAGCAAAGGGGTCCTCTTGAGACAGTGATAGCCTTTCGTCTCCAGTGTCGTGGAACTCCTTTCCATGCAGCCGTTGTAACTGATACCCCGTACGGTCAGCTTCGGCTGATACGTAATTCACGGTACCACCTCCCCGGCTGGACCATATGATATCAATCCTAATGCTGTGCGTACGGCATAGCGGCGGTTGCCCTCTCTCTGCTCCAGCACTCATTACGCCGAAGAGGAGGTCCAATTCCTCGTCCTCCCAATCTACGACTGTTTCATCCTGCAGGTGAGACCACCCAGTTAAAAAGGCACTCACCGACCTTGGTGCTGGCACGGGGAAGATCAGCTAATGCAAATGCCTCCGTTGGTTCGATTTGCTCGTTAGCTTCTAAGGAGATGGGCCGTTACCTCAACCGGCCTGCAGCCATTACGTGCGTTCCACCCACGAAGCTCACTGCTAATGACGTCATAATTCTAGCGATCTGGTGTTTTTCGGCATACCGTTCCTTCACCAGGGTTGTATCTCATCCACTGTCGACGAAGGACAACCCCTTGGCCACCCCAGTTGGGGCAATCACTCCTACGTAAACTGCTAAACGTATTGGTTTACTGGCAGACCGTGACGTTGAATAAATGACCCTGGGCTAGCCTTTCGCCCTCGTGTAGTTTCTTTCGCCTGGTGTAACAATCGGTGGTGTCTGCCCGAGCAACCTTCATGACCACACCCTGTTCTTGTTCGACATGCTGCCGCCAGGTGCGTGATGTTAGGTCATATAACTCACGCTGCTGTCGTCCTAGCCATTCCCCAACGTTCGTCTTTTGTAGCCTTGATGAACTTCAGGCATTCTAGCAGCCCATGGCTAGCGTCACGGGGCCTGCAACTTGCCTGCACCATAGCATCGCGTGAAGAGGCGCGTGCATTGGTCCAAGGCTGATATTTCGAATGTTTCCATGCAGCAGTTTGATCCTGGCTGTTGCCGGGTTTGTTTGCCTGGTTGCTGTCCCGGATGGGTCTGGGAAATCTAATGTTGGCTACCTTGGTTTGCCTGTCCAGGTATTTGATCAATTCTTCGGGGTTAACCTTACGGCGGCTCCGACTTATACGTCCCGCCTTTTCAGCTCACCGACCCTGTAGTTCGGTAGACATGTAGAGGACTTTGCCCTCTAAAGTATGCATTGCATCGAGATCAGCTCTCTAACATAAATTGTCGAGTCCTATTGAATTGTGCTGCATTTTGATCACTGGGTCGGCTATTGCATGGACATCGCCCTTTGTTCTTTCGGCCTCTAACACTACGCCCTCTATTTTATTACGAGCTATCCTGGATGGCTGTCCGAACAATTCCCTCAAACTCTTCCTTGCCCGTATGCAGTTATTTTCCTGGTCAGGCATGGTACACCCACCGATAGCTTCCCTTGCTCGGCCTCGACAGTAACGAGTCAGATAGAGAAGCCTTCGCCCGGGGTAGGTTATCTTGGTTTCGACGAAAGTTTCGAACTGCCTGATGAACTTGCAGTAGTGCTCCGATCGTCCGTCGAAAACTATCAGTTCCACTCTTGGCAGAGTGACTGCTGGTTTCGTTGACGTTTTATATTCTACAGCCAGCGCACAGCTTCCTTTTTTGTTTTTTCTTATCTGTCGGATAGGTCTAAGTTGCTGGCTTCTTGCTCACGCTCGGTCTGTCTAAATTTCTCTTCTGATTCCTGGGCCTGAAGCATGGCCGACAGCAGTTCCCGCCCTTGGTCTAATACCCCCAACTTGAGTAGATCAACATTTCTGCAATCCACAGTAATATGTGAGCTAGCACTGACAGGACTAGGTGTCATAGCGTTAACCAAAAGATCAAAAATACCGAAAACCTCCCCAGTGACAGGTCGTATTACTTCCTGTCCGGGTTCCAACTGCTTCGATCCTTTTATTGGCATGATTTCCATCTTCTCATTCCCAGCTGATCAAATGGGCATGGTGAGACCCCCTCGAACAATGCATAGCCTAATTCGAAACTGATCTCAAAATCGGAACGCGATTGTCCGTGAAATACTACAATACTAGATTGCCAAATTAACGACGACATGAAACAGATGCGAACCTTAAACATGGGATATGACAGAGTAGCTTATTGGACTCGAACAAACAAACTTTTGTTCCTGAAAATATACAGTGCATAAAAACATGCAAATATAGTATATGGCGAGTGATGTTTAGAAAACACGAAACTGTAGTGTTTCTGGGGAATTTTCCGCAACCGGTAGTTACTTCGTGCGCTGTTATATGTGCTTTATTCCATGGCAAAATGACGCCTTCGAGTAGCGGGTATGTATGAGAAATATTTGGAGATGATTCCTCGCGTATGAGCTTTATTGCGTGATACAGACCGGAAGTCCGTTTTTTAAAGCATTGCTTCCCCTCTGCCGCCACGCTTCCAGCCTCTGGTTCTCCGCCAGCTCAGTTCACATGGCTATCGCCATCACGTTTCTAGCTACCGATATAAAGATAACCTGTGAATAGCTCGTCAAGCTACCCCCTCTCTAAACCTGTAAAGGTGTACATATTCCTCTGTCATGAATTCGGCAGGCTGTTTGGCTGCCCTGGGGGGGGGGTTGTTGAGCACCTTTACCAAAAGCTATGCTGCGGTCCTGTCAAGCCATTTTAGGATTGCGATACCCTTTCCTTCTGGTTTTGAGGATTTCTCCCAAATGCTTGATTCCAGGGCCAACATAACACCTCCCCGTGATATGGCGAGCTTCTTCGTTGGACTAAGCCTAGACAACACCATGGGTTTCAGTGGTACACCCTGGTCCATCCTGTGGGCTTACTCGAAGTACCTCCCAAGTAATTCTGCCTTCTATATGTTGTACTCTGCTCTGCGATTTCTTCGAATTTTCACCCCACCCCCACAGTCCTAATAGCAGTTTTGGCCCGGAAGTAGCTACGGAGCTTTTGCGGATACTTTTTCTCAGCCTTTTCGGTGCCGAACTCGTGTTACTTCCGTGGACCTTTGTTGCTCCATTACCTGCTAGTTTATTCTTTTGCACTAGATGGGGAGTCCAAGTCCGCGGGCCTTCTGGAATCTTCCCCATATTTGCCGTTCGCACTTGAATGCCCGGAATTTTATCGCCTTTTAAAAGCAATGGTAAGCCTCTTCTCCGAACTTCGAGCATCGGAGCCACTTCCCGACGTACATAGTAGGTTTTTTCCGATATCCTGTCACATTTCATCCAGGCTGCACTCCACATCACAATCTGATAACTCCTTCATTGCTATCGAAGGCCTTCCATACAATTTGCTGAAGAACTCCCACCACCAGTTTGGTAGATTCTTCTTCTCATCGAAAAGCAGGAACCTAAGAATTCCTTGGTCACTATTTCCTGGGGGGGGGCGAAACAATTTGGACTTCGTCCACCTCTGCAAAACATTCACAAATAACCGGTTCCAACAAACTCGAGGTTTGAATATGCCCGCCTATTACTCTCGCGAACCTGACTTACTGATGCTTTGTCCTAGCTGCGTCAAGGAAACTTTGAGCGAAAGACCCCGCCGGTGTGCTGAAGCCTCCCATAATTAGGCACATTTCTGCCTTTCTGGTTTACGCTGCTAGAGGTTCCAGAAGACCTTCCCCCTCCTCTGCATAAGATTGGCTCATATGGATACGAGTCGGGGTCACCCAATAACTTCGGTTTTTTATTTGTGCTGTCACTGTCTATACACCGGGCGTCACATAATACTCTCATTCTGAGTTGTGCAGGGATGCCGACGACACTACTGCTCTCCCTATGCTCCCGTCCCCAAAGTCAGCTCAGTGCACAAGCAGTCCCTCCGGACACGCTGGACCTAATCTACCATTGTCGCATAGCTACGACTTGGTGGTCTCCATGCCGTCCAGTCCCTAAAACTCGACCGCGAACTCGCCCCCCAACTTATTGCTGATACTGCGAGCTCATCACTGCTTTTCTGCCATTTTTCCCTGGTCCTCTTTGGTCCTGAGCAGCGAAGTGTCTATTCCGTACTCGACCTCCATTCCCGAATGCTCCCTGCATTTTTGCTTCAATAGGTCTTCTCAGTTGTATTCCACTGATAGCCTTACTTACGGCTACATTTCGCGGCGCATTTTTCCAGCATCTGATCGCTTTTTGGGAGCTGAGAGCTGTGTGCAACCATGGGCACGAAGCACACTATATGGATTTATTATTAAGATAGCCGATCTCCTTTCTGTTATGTTAGTGAAAGCTCACTGGGGAAAAGGTTCAGGAAACATAGTGAGGACTTCGCATGCTGACATAGAGTGCAACGACCCGAATGTTGTTGATTCGGACGCCACTCATCTCTAGCTTGATCCAAAACGGTGAAAGGTACCCAAATGCATATGGGTGACTATTATAGAGTGCAGAGCAAACAAGGCAAATGGAGTACGGAGGAGGTTGATAAATGCAGTCGTGCATCGAATGATGTTTCGCTAGCAGTGAGAAATCCAGAGTCTGGCCATGGAGGGGTTTGTGCAAATTTGCGGAACAGATAATACAAAGCGAGGAGCGATCAGGAAGAATTCAAAAGAGCTAATATCAAATAGGCAGCCGAACCCGGGATAGCTTAGTTAAGAGTGATACCAACAGGTTTGTATATGGGTGGAAAATAACTCTGCAAATCTGCCGCAAATGAATGCAGTTCTCAATACAGCTTCGTCCTAGAGGTCCGATGGGCATGCTTTCAGGTGTGAGTTTGTGAAGTTCCACTTTCCCGTAGGAGGTTTCCTGACGAAGAAAAAGATAAAAAAATGTCAAGTACAAAAATATTGCTGATATACCTTCGCTTACAGTGTGTTGGGAATGGAGGTAAAACATTCGGGATGGTACGCTTGTTTGTCCGCAGGACTGTTTTATGGCTTCATACCGCAGTACTAATGGTGGGCGAGCATGCTCTTCCTCGAGCTGGGCGCACAGGGCCATCGCAGCAGGTTGTTTTTCAGCAAAACAACTGGTCGGGGTTACCATAAAAAAAACCCAAGCATACCAAAACCTCTCTTCTCCACACATCATCCCTTGCCGCAGTCTGATGGATTTTTGGCAGAAGAATTCTTAACTGGAAAGTGAAACTCGATGGGCGGGAAGGAAGAAAAGCACCGCAGGAGCGATTGCCGTATGCAGCTTGATGTGCGCAAAAAACTAGAACAAACCGCGTGAACGGATTTTCCGTTTTAAGAACAATATTAGTCTTATCAGGCGAATCTTACTAGCGATTAGGTATAAAATAAGTGGTGTCCAAGAAAGGTACGAGTTTTGCACTACCTAACCTCGACTGTCGAGCTGTATTGGTGTTTCACGGTCCGTTGAGTCCTTGTGTGGCAACATTCAACTCTGTTCCTTTGATTTGCAGGTATTATTGTTTGTCTGAACTCTTTCCGCCGAGCAAGGTTGTAATTTGACCGCTGTATGTGCACGCTACACACGATCTCACAATGGTCCGCGGAGAGCAATGCCTTAGCTGTCCTACCGGCTTTATGCAAAGCTTCGCAGTGACGGATAGGTTGTTCGAGCACAGTAGAAAAGACTAACAAAGGTACGCAACTAAGGCAGGGGCGCAGTTAGTTTTACCCGACCACACACGAGCTTACTGATGCAGTAGACTCAGGTGCCGGTGTGACGGTAGGTGCAACAAACAGTTGGGATGAATCAGATAAGGTCTCTTCATTTCGTGAAAGCTGGTCTTATTCTATCTGCAGAAACATTTTCTCATTTGCCCCTAGAATCCAGGACGTTCCACTTTTCTCTTCGTTCGAGAGCTCGATGTGGGCCTGAATAAGGAGCCTGAAGCAAGTTTCGTTTACCCTCCGCACATATGGAGAATTGCTTGCACACGGACGGCTCCTCAGTCACGAACAATATTATGCCTTTTCATCAGTCGGTGCTCGGAGCAGGTCGTGCATAAGCCGAGTTAAGCTTTGTGTGTTGTCAGGATACTTGAAAGGCTACAAAGGTTGCATTGTGGTCATTTTCCCTGGGGCCTCCCAAGGGGACAACCAAACAATAACTAGTTCGGCTTTATACGTAAATCAGTCTTCACCGAATCACGGACACCTAATAAAACGAAAAGAAGAGCCTCTCGCCCCGTCTGGTTCTCATCGGCCCCTAGAGCTGTTTAGAACTAACCACAAAAAGCCAGAACAAACCTTTGGTGAGCTGATGGTACGCCATAAGTCTCACTTGTGTGGGTCCCAATGCATTCACCCGGGAAGCGGCAGGATGTTCGGCCGACTGAGATGACCTCTGGATTAGGGTTTAATGGTGCTTATCTGTGCGCCTGCCTGTAATAAGGGGGACATTCCGGGTATTCTGATGGTTTCAAAATTAAGGCGACTATGACCAGAAGAGGCTGACACCGTTGTCGCGTAATCCGGTCAGCTTAAGCATTTCCCTTGTTCTTGTGAGGTAAAACACGTAGCCAAACCGACGAATCTCAGAGACAGAACAGAAGTGGTTCGTAAGTTCTACGGTACCGAATCAACGAAATTATGCCCATGCAATTATGTGCGCTCCTCAACCGCGCGACCATAGCGACTAACAGCGAGAAAGAAAGTCCAGCAGGTTTCACGGCCAGGTTTGGCCGCCACTAGAGCCGGAGGTCAAATAAAAAGACGCCAAGGCGTACTTGTACCGGATCTGAAAATCGTTCGAATGGATTGATTACCTTGTGCTGTAGGTTGTGCTTATATCGGCATGGTTCAATCGTGTAGCCTTAAAGGCGCAAGTATGTGACAGCGATTGGGGTTTTTTACAAATGAACTTTACGAAGCTTGCTAATTCTTCCGTCAAGTGGTCGCAGTCTGCAAGTTTTTGGCCTGACATATCGTTCAGTAGACCACTTAGTCTCACTGGCAAACAGCGCGTCAGCAGATTTCTAGTACCAAGCTCCCGAAACAATTTGCAAAACAACAACCAATCTATGGCGTAAATTGATAGACAAAAACGAATCCTACCAGCGGCTTCCGAGTCTCAGAGCGTGGTGTTCTACGTCAGTCGGACTAATGCGCTGTGTGCAACGAGTGGGTACATGAACTGACAAACTGTATATTCTTTGTTTATACAGATAAAACAACATAGTTTGCAGCCGTTAAATCACCGCTGAAGGTGTTGGTTATCTTATAGAGGACCGAAGCCATTAGTACTTTGCTAATACATTTTAATGGTTAGCCCTCTCACTGCCCTACTACACTTTATTTCTGATATCCCACTCCGTTCCCTTTTAGATAAGATGATGGTTTTTTCCCGCAGAAGCCCGAGACATGCTGCTGTGCACGATCAGGTGATACAGGTCACAATGTAATCGGAGGCTTCTTGAGGCCAATACAGATGTGTACATATGAAAGGGCGGAAAGGAAGTGAGAGTGTTCCAAAATGCCAAGAAGCCCGATCAAGTTAGACCTCGAGATTGGTTAAACAAGTCTGTCTGCTTTATAAAGCTCACTTTAAGACGCCGGATATACGGGGGAATGTTATCAAGAATGATCAAGGCAGCTGGAAAATTCAAAGTATTCAAGAAATACGTTGATTTTCTCGATCATTTGGAAAAAGAATATTTCAATGAAAGGAAGATATAAAAAGTTGTTAGCAGGCTGCAAAGAATGACAGATACATCAGTAAATGATTCAATAACGGACGGGGATGAAATATTCGAAATATATTATAATGAAACCGCCAGAAGGTAAACGGGTAAGACTTACTTGGGAAGTAATGACGGAATTTTCCACGTAGAAGATAGCCGATACATCCGGTGGACAGAGAGTGCCAGAGTGATTACGAAGGCGATGACCGAGAGGAAGCAGGTGCCCCAATCGTGAATGGGTTACCTTATGGTCAGCGACGCATGGGGTATCAAAATGTAGACGAGAACATGGAGGTAAATCAGTCTTGCGCCTGTAAGTAGAGCGTTAATGGAGACCAACAACTTGTAGTAGCACACGGAGTGCTTGGAGGGTAAGTGAACATCTGCCAATGACCATTTCAGTAGAGTGGCCATGCGACAGCGACCAGAAACAAAGCTGAATAAAACTGATGTAAAACAAGAAACAAAGATAAGGCATCCGGAATAGAATAACAATGAAACAGATCAGTGGGCAAGGTTATCCGCAATGACTACGTATATACTTTAGGGATGAAGGGGCTGTGATCCTGTTTAAGTCAGGATAAAGCAAGCGAAGAGCACTTTGTTAAGGAACAAGTGGACTGACGAAGGTTGAACATAATCCTCAGTGACGTCACTTACTGCTGAGAGATTACGACAGGATGCTTCAGCGAGGGATGTCAGTGATTCGTTACGATAAGGAAATAGACAAAGAAAATAGCTGTTCACACTAAGGAATGTATCTATAGAGGCGACGAGTTTTGTCATGGAGAAAAGACGTTATTACGAGTGGGACAGATGATTAGTCAGGCGCTCATCTCACTGAATCCAGGTAATAGAAAATATGCCATAAAATCGGACTATTCATACAAGCGATCGGTGTGCACCAACAAATAACAGTAACAGATAGAAGTAAGATGTGTGCTCTAACAAATTCATGAGTGGGGTGAAAAACATTTGCCAGGCGTAAAACGGGTATGCTAATGCCGATACTGGTAGCACACCCGAGAGGAGCCCAGCGATGGTTAGAGGAGACAGCCCAGGCGATATGAATGAAGCATCCATGTTAGAGTAAAAACAGTAGTTTTGCAATCCGCAAACGGCGCCATAGGGTGCCACAAACAGTGTGCCGCACACCCAACCTGAGAAACAATTCTGGTAACGGGAACTGCTATCGGCCAGCTTAGTTGCGCCCACAGATCGTTTTAGACATCCCGCACGCCCGATGTGTGCTGGTGAAGCTGTCGTTATGACCGCACCCCACACAGTTGCAGCAGGCAAGGGTGAGCGCTGTTGACTTCACTTCTGGGTGGATAAAAAAGTCGACAGAACGGTGCTTACCTGATTTTGTCAGGATTGCAGAGGGTTCTGAAGATAAAGGCTGATGAACGAAGCGGTTGGTTGACGGACATACGGCGGATTAGTATCTGGATGCAGTACCCTTGATAGTGGCTGAGGTGGTACCTAGATCCATAGGAAGTCGTAATGTAGCAAGGAAATCCTGCAGCAACAAATGACGCGGACAATAAGTCGACCGGGTCAATCGGCAGGAATATGCAGACAAGACAGACTTGTTTAACCAATCTCGAGGTCTAACTTGATCGGGCTTCTTGGCATTTTGGAACACTCTCACTTCCTTTCCACCCTTTCATATGTACACATCTGTATTGGCCCCAAGAAGCCTCCGATTTCATTGTGACCTGTATCACCTGATCGTGCACAGCAGCATGTCTCGGGCTTCTGCGGGAAAAAACCATCATCTTATCTAAAAAGGGACGGAGAGGGATATCGGAAAGACAAGAATTCTTCTGCCAAAAATCCATCAGACTGCGGCAAGGGATGATGTGTGGAGAAGAGAGGTTTTGGTATGCTTGGGTTTTTTTTATGGTAACCCCGACCAGTTGTTTTGCTGAAAAACAACCTGCTGCGATGGCCCTGTGCGCCCAGCTCGAGGAAGAGCATGCTCGCCCACCATTAGTACTGCGGTATGAAGCCATAAAACAGTCCTGCGGACAAACAAGCGTACCATCCCGAATGTTTTACCTCAATTCCCAACAGATTTAAAGAGGAAAAGACCGCTAGTCGATGAGGGTCTTCTGAGCAGAGTAATGTAATTCTGTGGACAGGCGATAGTACGTTAGATGAGACTCGGCGATTTGCTCCGTACTTTGGCATAAAAAGGTGGTATGGTTTTTCCAAAAGTAATTATCGGGGCCGTGTCTTAAACACTTTTCTGAACAAGATGCTAAAGCTGAGGTTTTTTATTTCCGTGAGACTACAATTTCATGCAACCAAATTGTAAGTAAGCTAGGTAGCAACAAAGCTTTTTCGGGGCCACCGAAAAGGGGCCGGGGGCACTCCATCTGGCCCAAGTTTTGTGAGGGCCTAGTCTTGAGGGCTTCCTTGTCTATTTCGGAGGACGTAAAATTTGGTAGTGGTGACAGTAGCTCTGGAAGTAACAGAGAGGATATAGACACTACATGCTGGGGAGGAAGAGGGTTGGGAACCGAAAGTTTCTGAGGTAAGCATAGGCCGGCTGATAGCTACAGCTGTTTGGGCAGCTGCTCATGCTGAGAAAAATTTCAGCTGTCATGTGAGCTTCGGAGGCCAGAAAGAATGCTTCTTAGCCTAAAGGGCGAACCACATTTGGCAGTAGGTTCTAAATACAGTGGTCAAAAGGATTGGGTGAGCCAATGAAATAATGGCTGCTGAGGGGACATTTGAACGTGCACGTGGAGGTTTTGTGACCGCTACTCAGGAGTAGGTTAGTGACTTGCTTTATGACGACAGGTAGATCCCGCACAATGACTAAGTTGAGGTCATTCCGCTTCTTGTTGGGTGCTTTTGTACGTTGAATCCGGCTCCAAGTATGAACACGTGAATGAAAGCCAGGTAGAACGGGCGGGCTCATTTCGAGAAACTATTTAATTTTGGGAAAGCTGAAATCACATGCAATGGGTTTTGCACTCTAATGGTGGTCTAAAGCTGCAATAAACGCATAAACTGTGGTGTGAGTTGCAGTCGTCAATAATCCAGGAGAACCGCGAGCACGTATCAACTGGATTTTACGGTTACTGTTGTCAAGTAACAAAAGAAGCGAGTTGTTTTCTGCTCCAGTTTGAGGCGCTTAGAGCAGCTTGTGAGATAGTATGTCGAATGTAGGCCGGGCTTCACCCACCTCGTCTGGGCTCGCGAGAGCTGGAAAGCTGGGATGCCCAGAAACTCATACGGTCCAAGTGGGACTGCTCAGACAGCCATGTCTCCATAACTTAGGTTATATCGGTGCTAGTGGACTAGGTCAGGCTCCCGAGTAGGGGGAATTTCCCGGTCACTGAGCGGCTATTATTACTAATGAGAGGGACATCTTTAGATGAATGGGAGAGGTAGGCGTATGGGTCCCATAGTCTAGATGGAGAGGGCACGAATTACCTAGGTGGAGGTTTGAGGATATTGGTCGTGGCATGGTCTTCAGGGGGAGCTTTGAGGTGCAAAATGCTTAGGGGCATTGTATCGGAGATACTATGATCTAAGTGAGCTAAACAGCCCCTTCTACGTCCAGTGTGACGAGGGCTCTCTAGGCTATTGTGCAGGCCACGCCAACGTGCAATAAAAAATGGCTCATTAAAATGGGAGGACCCGTGGGTTTATTGGGGGTACTGTTAGTGGAAGCTAAGGAGTAGGTAGTAGGCAAGAAGGCCGAAAGAGGCCCAGTTGCTTCAGTGAATTTTGGTGTGTTGGTTATCTTATGTTACAACCCTGATTGCAGTTAGCATATTGTGTTAGGAGTGGATCTCGTGACCTGACTTGGTGATCCGTAAGAAGGTGGCAAATTGGTACTGAGAATGGGGGGGTTCATCCTATAAACAGTAGGGCAGTAGCGTGGGCAGTTAAAAACAGAAAGAGGACGATGCTGTAGTGCCCGGCTATGTTAAGAGGCGACTTTGGTAGGCTTGTTTCGGTGGGCGGGGTAGTTCGGTTTTTGGAGGGCATTATTGGTGTTAGCTAGGCGTGAAGGATCACAGGAGTGAGCGTCAAATTAGAGCGGGACCCCAGCTACATCACTTATTCGGTAGGCTAAGGCCTGGTGGGGGATTTGGAAGGAGGAGGGAAAGGGGAGGCTCTGGTGGGGGCACGGGCCAGAATGTGGTGGTTGTCGTATAGGGCCCGCGGGGAAAAGTAAATGTCGTCCGGTCGTGAACATGGGCCAGGAAACGATGGAGCGTCATGGGTGGTTGGGAGGCTGCGCGGGGCACTTGAGCGAGTGTAATTTAGAAGGGGTTGTAGAGATGATAATGTTGGAAGGAATAGAAAGGCCATATGATAAGAGGGAAGTTCGGGCACTGGAAGCATATGAGAGGCCGATACGAGCGACGGGACGTGGAAAAAGATGTCCCCATGAACCATCTCTCAGCTGCGTCAATGGGCTGCAAAGAAGTGATCGGTGTGGTAAGAGGAGAGATGAAGTATCTAAAAAATGGACTAATTATGTTGTTAGGCGTTATCTGACCTCTATAACCGATAGACAGACAGGGTGTTCTGTTTTGATCAATCTACGTGGCAACCAGTGGATAGTGCACCAGAGGCAGGGACCATCAGGTTTAGATTGCACTACAACGCATCGGAGTAGATTTCGCCGAAATATTTGGGATAAGCCCACAATTTTCTACCTCTAAGGGCCTTGAGGAGACCCTATGATCAAAAAATGCCCGCAAACGTGTTTTCTAAACTGTTGTTCAGGATATGAATAAAGCGAAACATCTGTCTTGATCAAAACATTTATTAGATCCCTCAGTCTCCAAAGAAGTCACGGCGGACATCATCATAAAACAACTGAGGCAGCTCAATTCAAATCACTTTGCCACTATCCAGGGTGCTTTCGGAAGTACGAAAATACATCTTGCTAGCATATTAGCTTTACGGCTCAAGATTCAATTTTCAGCTACTGACATGCACTTTAGTTGTGTCCATCGTCCATCCTGCTCTACTAATACTAGCAGCTCTTTCAATTGAGGCCTTTTTCTCGAATTTTTTGTCTCCTTTCTGCATGGTTTTCTGGGCGGCGACCGCAAGGTGGTACAGGAAGTCTTCCATCCCACTCATATCCATCAGGCCCCCTGACAGGAATCAACGGTTCTGTTTGCTTAAATCAGAACCCTGTGCTGAACCCCATCCATAAACAAGACTTGAATGCCCTTCTCGAACAGCTGACCCCCATAGGCGGCCTATTACTTCTATCTTAACATAGAAATCTGTCTCTCGAAACTCGTTCCCACTGTCCAAGCCTCCTTTTTTGGAAGGTAAAAGCTCGCTTCCTTCGAACACAAGTATCTCTTGTTGCAGACTCCAACCCCAAAACCATGCGATCTCCCCCTAAATCAAACTAGAGGACCGTCTCATTTATATCCGGAATCTAGAGGAAGTTCAGCTCCACCACCAGGTACCTAAAGGCTTGAGAAATCCCAATGAAGAATTGCCAGCTTAAATGCGATAGGCGTATGGTGAAAAACCTTCTAAGTTTTCCATATGTTTTTAAATCTAACTTTATTTGACTTTGCTTTGCTGAGCTCTTTCATACCGACAACTTGGCACGTCTTCTTGTGCGGCACACTGGAATTCGGTCTTGAACCGTTAGTGACCGCCGTGATTTGGCCACCGGATTTTGAACCTTCGGATTTTGTCGTTTAGCCTATTTGGCTGTGTAATATGTGTTCATATATTTGCACCTTTTGTGGTTTTCGATTCAGCACCGTAGAAACAATGAGCCAATTTTTTCTTGTTTTGGGATTCTTGTGGACTGGCCATGCGTTGACGGAATTGCAGTTATTGTAACCTATACTCATTCCTACATAAACCGGGGAACTGGAAAGCAAAAACTGCCATTCAGTACATCGGGTTCTACATGAATCGTTGGTCACCTTCCCCCGTGATATCAATTAAGCTTTTAACCTTCACTTTGCCGCATTTATGGCGCCTGCCACAGGCACAGCTCCTTCGGACCCTCTCGTTCCATCAGTCCATCAGTATTTACCCCAACTTTTGGCATAAGTTGTTTCTTCAAGCCCATTTCGAGCTACTGTGCATCTGCGAGCCTCGGACCACGTGGGTCGCCCTTAGCCGCTAAAGCTGGGAACCGGACTCACCATTTCTGCCACTAAGCTTTCTCACCATGTCGTTCAACTCAAGTTTGACGCAAAAGAGCCGGAAGCTTCAAGCCAACACGCAGTGGCAAAGAGGAGGATTCTTCATGAACTCGTCAATTCCCTTCCCAATAAGCACACCACTGTCATTGCCGAAATGTTGGAGACGATTGTTATGGGTAGTGTCTTTATCCACCCTCGTGCTTCAAACCTCCTTAGTATTAGGCAGCCCGGACATCATACAGTTATGCACCGCATGCCACTTCCACTTTGCTAACATAGTCACTAAGGCTGTTGGTAGCATGCAGGCATTAGTCCCTGTCCACCTTTATATGTCAAAAGCCTTTGATCGTGTTCCACACTCCAAGCTCATTGCCCGCCTGCCTTCCTCCTGGTTGCACTCCTATCTCACTCACCTTTGTCAGGTGGTTTTCACCGACTGTCATACCTCTAGCCACGTTACAAGTGGCATTATACGGGGCAGTGTACCCGGTTCCTCCTTTTTCTAATATTAATCAATGACGAGCTGGACCTAGTATTCCATAGCACACCATTCCTACTAGCGGATGGTATGAACAGTCCACCCCCCAGTCTATGGACACTACCTCCCCACTCAGCTACAACTCCACGGACCCCTCCTCTCTTGACCTTTGGTGCCCTCGTTGGTAGACAATCTTTTCTATTGATAAGTGCGAGGCCTTAACCTTCGTCTGTATTGTCACTGTCTTTGTTCCACCACCGTGTGCATACTCACTGATTTCGCCCGTGCTTCTATCGATTCCCATCACGTATGCCCTGGCTACATGACGCTACTATCATCTTATTTGCCTGTTCCGCCCATGCCCGGGTATATTTTTCCCCTCTACTACAGACGTCTCTAAATTACTCTATACCTCCAACTTGCAGCCAAAATCCTTTAATCAAACGGACAAATGATCTCACTGTTGTATCTACGCTGCTTTCTCGATTGACATACCCCTCTTCGTCTTCTCCCCTGACAACGTACTCCAGTACCCACCAGCCGCAAGCATATCATGTCCATCCCAATGTCAGGACTCATCATCCGCTCCCCTCTGTCTTTCAAAGTCGTACTTATTATCGGTGTACTTCTTCGCCATATATTCCCGACTCACCTCAGCCAATCCTTCTAGAGCTCTTCGTCAGACAGCGTTTCCATGGAAAGCTTTCGGTTCGCTCCATTTTTCCGTTTGTCAGCGGGTACACAGTTCTCCACCTCTACAGTCCCGAATCTGCCACATATGGTTCTCCTGCTAACCGTTTTACTACGGGTGCACTTGTCCTGTTTTTTCCTCGCTTCTTCTTTCTCGGCAGTCGTTGCATGATTTGTCTTTAACAAAACGGGTACATAAACCTAAGTTGTTAAATTCTACTTGATTTTTCTTTTTCCGGATGGCCTCTCCTACCACCTCCCCAATATAATTTTCACCACACCTACCTCGTTTCCACGTGACGCAAGATGCCCTGTTCCATTTTTCCTCATATCTCCCTATGCGCTCCCGATATTGAGAAAAGGACTTATCAGTCTTTCGGCGTAATTCTCAGCCATATGGCCTACGGTAATTTGCCATTGCTGTAGTAGAAACCTTTACAAACCAGTTCAGTTTTCCTGCTGTTGGTCCATCAACTATTTGGAAACCGCCTTCGATCCGCATTGCCCAGTTTCCATTTGCCGTCACCCTGCTCCTTTTCCCATAATAGAAGTCCATTTCCCGATGCTTCTGTTTTTTGGGCATAATTACTTGATTTACTTGTACACAAACAATTCCGTCGGTCTACTCCCACCTTGCTTCTTAAACATTTTCTGTTTTTCGCCTCGTATGTCCTGCTTGCAACGACTGCAACGGTTCCTGTTCTTCCCAGGTGGGTTCGTCCCGGTTCTTTTTCTGTTGATTTGCTGCGCACTACAATCACAGAAGAACCACGCACTGCGATTTTTCTGTTAGTCATTCATACCTTTCTTCGATGATCACTGTACTCACCTCTTTCTTACTTTGTACACCATCATATATTCTGCCTTTGGCCCGCTTATTCTCCTCTCCATCCCTTGTTAACGTTTTACCCTCCTTAGACAATATACAGAGTATGTTTCCTCTGCTTCCCCCAGCTTCTGCCCAAACTTTTCTTTTGAATTCCCCCGGCCTGCCCCTTCCCTCGCGGTGCTTCTATCTTCCGCGTGACAAAGCTACCATGTACCAACTTTCCCAAACCTTCTAGATAATTAGTTCGTGCTTTTCTATCGCGCTGTTTCTCTGCTCCGCGTCGAGTTTCGCACCCTGATACCAGCCTTCCATAGCAGCATATGGCCGCTTCAGCTGTATGGGGCGGAAGGATGCCAACCTGGCTGCTACATTCCCTCTTTTTTAGCAAAACAATTTATTCTTCGTCGGACATTCTTGCTCCCGTTGATTCAAAGCACCTTTAGTCTGTTTCTTGTAAGCTACTCAGTTTCCATTTGTATCACTTGGCCCTGCCAGATCTCACAGTCTGATCTGGAGGTTCATTTCATTTTGGTTCGGTTCATTTTACCTTGCACAGGCCGAAAATGATCGAGACAAATCCTGCCTCAGATGGCTGTGTTGTCATATAGCTCTCTTGGCTCTGAACACGGCTCGCTGAATGTTTGGTCTAAAAGGCTGAACTTGGGAGGCAGTATCAACTTAACAGACAAAAATTTACCAAAAAAATACCAGAGACTTTTTTGCCACACCCTCATCTTCCAAACAACTAGCTCCAGGAGCTCTGTGTTTGAGTGTGAACCCAGGGTCTTCTGGAAAGCAAGTACATTACTGCATCCTAAGGCCGCCCCGACGGTATCTTCCGCAGGGAACTAGGCTGTTCCTGAAGCACTCTGCTCGTAATAACAACCTGGAGTGTGCCCTTCGCAGCCCAGGTTGCCGTAGTCGTGAGCAGAAAGGAACGGATTACCAGCATCTTATAATTTGTAATTCTGAACGCCTCTGTTAGGTCACTAGGGTTCCTACTATGTTCGGCAAAGAATAGAGTGGGATCTTATAGAAGCTAAGCAGTGTGGTTCCCCCCCCCCACAGATGATCATTCTAATTGCATGTTGTCTCACCCTATTCAAGCGATTTTATTCTTGCGTTAATAAATAGCCCATGCCTGCACACAATACTCCGGAACAGGTTGCAGCAAACCTAGCGCAGGGGGACGAAGACTTCCCGTATTTTGCATATGACAGAATTACACAACCTAGTAAAAACCCACCCGGCCATTTTTAATGCTCTGCAGCATTTTCCTGAGAAACTAAATTCCTCTTTAATCTCCACACCTAGATCTTCAACCTTCAACACTCTTCAAAAAAGAATTCTGCTCGTGCCCGCTACTTCGGTAGCCTAAATTCGGAATTTGGCAAATTTCAAAGGTACTTCCTATTGCTCCGCCAGTCTGAGAACAGCGCCCATGCCCCTCATTAAATCGCTTCCCGTTATTCCCGAGTCTTGCGCGAAGATAAAAAGCGTATTGCTCAGTTCTTTTTCTAGGCCGTCTGTGTGATGGAGGAAAAGCAAAGGACCCAGTGCTGAACCCTGCGGCACACCACTGGTAACCAGCCCCGACCTCCTTATGTAACCATCCACCTAGCCAGAGAAACTGTTACCTCCAAGGAAGGGTGCTATCCATTCGCCTGTTTTCTCATTATTTCGGGGGCTTGCAATATGAATTCCAGCAGGCAATGACCTACAGGCGTGAAAGCCTCCCCTAAATCAAGTTACCAAACCCCCGCCGCCGCACGTCTTTCCGTTCGTCATGTAGTCCCGTCCAAGAACATCAATGGTTTTGTCAAACACTTCATCCAACAACAAACCTCTCTTGTGCAGGCGTCACTTATTATTTATTTCCAAGTGAAAGCGAAACTGATTTCTGATTAAACATTCCAGGCACTTGCATAACACTGATGCCGGGCCGACTGGTCTATAGCTCTCCTCTTTCTGCTTAGTTTCTGTCTTATTCTTCCCCCCAGTGGTGGCCTTTACCAGTACTTAGGCATGTCGCCCATCTTTAGCGATGCTTCATGCAGTTGGGTAACAGACCCTGATAAACCATGGAAAGGGAGCTGAACAATCACCTAGTAGATCTCTCCGGTCCGGCTGCTTTGCGCTTGCAAAACGATTCGAGTTCCTGGCGCCCCTCGGCCTAGCTCACGGTAAGCCCTGGCAGCACAGGCGCACTCCAGCGACCTGAGTCCGTCACAGTTAGGATATGATTCTGGTGATCCATGAGCTGAAGAACGCGAGTAAAGTTTCTGCCCCGTCTTCATCATCAAAAGCAACGCTCCAGTCACTGGACACTTATCCCTTGTCTTACTTCCGTCATAAGTTTGTCCATATTACCGCCAAATATCTGATCCCATCAATTGTGTCATTTGTCTAAGTATCTGATGTGCTTGGGACTTTGTCCTAACACACCATTATTATTGTTATTATTATAGGTTTACCTCCCAAAATATAACTGGATCGTATTCTGTTACTGGCTCTCTCTAAAACTGTTTGCTTTTCTATCCCAAACTTTGCCTCGACAATGGGACGTGCCTCCTTATTACTGCCACCTGGCAATTTCTTCTAGTTAGCCAAACAAGAAATGTCATAAAACTTTATTCTTCCGCACCTTAGAACCAGGGTATTTTCTCTTTCACTTACTTCAGGTCTATATTTCACCCTCAGCACTGAAGCATCGCCCACTGGAACTGGCTGCTTTTCAGAAAAGGATGAACTCTCTGTTTTATGTTTTGCTTAGGCATACGGTTACCGGGGAGGCCGTTGTCGAACTCAGCCTGAGGCTTTGACTAACTACTGGTCTGTCAGACGGTCTTATAAAAAATCCATTTGGATCCAAAATTCGTTGTTGCTTCTGATCACAGACAATCCGTTTCTTTTATCCCCCACATAAATTCTCACACAAGTCCAGAGTGGCAATGGTCCAGCAATGGCGAATCGAATTATGAAAATTAATACAGTTAAGTTGGGCAAATTCCTTGCGTGCATTATCCTTTCAAGTACAGCCAGGTAGTTGCTGCATGCGATTTTGATTTTTTACTTGCGGAAGCACTTCCTGTGAATCAGAAACGTACAACCTGCGATTCAATTCAAAACTTTGGGTCTATTATCTCCTTTGCTAAAAATGGATGCAGTTTCAGTAGTGAGCGCTGATTTCCTGATCTTCAAAAGATATAGGATCCGGCTATGACATCAGATGAGTCTCTGTCTTAATGACTATAGTGTATTTTTTCCAGCACTGCTAGGAACAATAATATCTGACCTACTTTCTGGGTATTTGAAAGCGAGAAAATAGAGGCGTTGGACCGATTGTGATATCGCGACCGTTCTCTGCACAGAACCTATCCTGTGCTTTCAAAATGGGCTTGCTTCCCGTATATTGCAAGGTTTGGCATGGAGTTCGAGCTACGTACCGTGGTCTGTAGCTGACTCAAAATTTGGCTCCCGTGGTGGCTGACACATTTTTGTTGGTTGGAAGCATACTTCATAACGTCAGCTGACGGGAAATCAAAGTGTCGGACATGCCTTTGTCTTGGCACATCAATGGCATACCCAGACTGGTACACAAGCGACGATTTTGAAACCTTATAAATCAAGCTATCCGTCCCTTTGCGTGGCCTCATAAACCAACCAGGAATCACCAACAGTTAAGATTTTCTTGTTGCGTGCTTTGACCACGAACTGATTTTTTAGCCAAAGAACTGATGTTGAGTTGGTGGCGGAGGAAGCAGACGGAAACTTACGGCTTCACCGCACAGTCGCCTTCAAATCCATCCATCGGAGCACCTGGTGGTGAAAGACACAGGCCGAGTGGATGACAGTTGGAGGCCGTGGTGAAAGCAGTAAGAAGGTTTTCGTTTGGGGCACGAATGGAGAGCTATCTAGCTTACGCTATCTCGTCACACCAACAGACTTAAGGTGCGCTGCATCACCAGTAATTTTTCACATGGTTTTCCTGAGGACTGCGATGGCTGGACAGCTGTCGTCCTCAAACCCGAACAACATTGTCCCGATGAGTGCATAGGAACCCATGAATGGCCTGCTTTTTACAAAGAAACATGAAAGTCTAATGAATCATTCGACTCTTTCTTGCTGTCTTTAAGATTACCGGCACATCCAAATTTTTTCTACCTGCCGAGAAGAGAGCCGTGCACGACTATGGACGGTGGTTGAGTTACTCTACCCTATGGTGGTTAAAGGGTTGTTGAAGATCCGGGAATAGCCACGGCCATGGTGCTTTGCTAACTGCCGGGGGCTAGAAAACGTTCGAAAAACGCAGAGATAAGTTGACTGCTTCAGAATCTTTTAGTTTGTATCAAATAACATCGGAGACAAGCACAGTACCAAAGATAGGGTGTCATTTTTGTGGCAGGCTATACTCCGCGATAAGGGACAACAGCCCGGCCCCATGGAAAACTGGGGACAACTGCGACAGGCGCAAACATTTCGCGAAAAAATAAATATTCGCAAAAACAGTGGATAGTGAACAAAATTATCCCAACACAGATCGGGGGAACCGAGCAAAGATACCGACAATGTAAAAGAACAGTCATTTCAAGGCGTTGATCAACGAAAAGTAGCTGGATTTCCAGTCGGCACAGGATTATAGGTAAACAGCTTGTACTTGGAAACGTTTTCCAGTACCGTGCTGACAGCGCCATGGAAGAGGCTCGTTAAGTTCAGAGTTAAAGTAGATTACCGAAAGTGTGAGGCGAAGCTGCAAGCCGGCTATCCCAAGGATGAACATTCATCACTCCGGCTCTGTTGTGGTTGACCGAAACTACACCACAATCCTTGGGTTCAAGTATAAAGGGAGATTGTTTTCGGTGTCACTTTCTACGATTCATTTAGCCAGCACAGATTTCATAACGCCGAATAAAACTTGGAAAAATGTGCTTCTGTTCCCAGTGATAAACAAGGATAGCTTCCGGGGAGGGTGACGATAGAAGTATATGAAGATGAGGGCGATAGGCGTCGAAAGTGGTATATTTCTCTGCCGTGGACGAGGAGCCCGATAGAAGGCATTATCCAGGTGGAGATAGCCGGAAACTGAGGTTTGTACGTGGAAGAGTCTGGAATTGCCTTGAAACAACTGTGGCGAACAAAGACCACGAAGAATAAGCTAATTTACGTGGAAAAGGAGTAGACAGCAATGAAAACGACATGACGCATTGCTACACAGCTATAAATTATCGGTGTCAGGGTTCAAACTCGATGGGAAAGGAAAGCGGGCAAGGCAGATGGTGGAAAGTGGACCAACTAGAGAGAATGTTTGAAAAGTTTGGTTCGCGGACGCTGTGTGGCACGGATATTTCATGAGGGGAGCTCATCAGGAGAGGCAGTGGGATGACGGCGAGGGACATGGCTGGTGAATAACTGAAGGATTCAAAACAGACAAGTGCTCTGTACAATGATGGAACCTGAAATGCCAACGAAGAGGAGGAGCCGGAGTGAACGACGGCGGGTTTCTAGAACACAGAAAAACGGTGATCAGAAAAGGCTGGTAAGGTTAGGTTGAATGGTTTGGAATAGCTTCAAAAATGTCATCATACATCGCTTCCTGTATAATTTGGAAAACACAGGTTGGCAAGCAAGCTCGTTTTCAGTGATTCTTAATCATGCCAATACAACACAATATATAGGACTAGATGCATAAGGGATACAGTCAACAAAAAATCGTGTCAGGGATCATTGTTCACACCTAGTGTGGTACAGGATTATCCGGAAACCAGGTGTGAATGGACTAGCACGTTCTCAACATGTAAGCTTTCGGACTTTTGTGGACCTGACGTTGGGCGGTGAGTGGGCCAGGGTAGATTGAGTGCATGCACAAATTTCTTCTGAGCAAATGAAGGGGGGTTGTGGAGGCGAATCCCGACCGCTGTATAATTAGTGGAACTTGGTAGACAAAAAGAGAGAAGTAAAACCTCAAAAGCACAGAGGTGGTGATGGCCGTGGTGAACAGTTCACAAAAGAAAAGAATATGTAGTAAGCGGAAAAACAGGTAGGGGTAGGCCATCAATTTATTCATTGCTGGTGCACTATGTGAGGAGGGTTGAGAATGAGTGAAGCCTAGGAACTGGAGGTAAATTGCGCAGCGGCAGGATGATGACTTTCTTCTCTTTATGAGAAGTGGAACGAAGAGAGGCAGACTAACCAGAAAAGGACAGAAAATATATCTCTGATGAAGAATATACAAAAGAGAAGGGAAAGCCGATCGACAAGTGAGAAGTGAGATAAATTTATTACAGGCAAAACACGACGAAGGCTGAAAGAGGGAAGTTTTAGGATATTAAAAAAGTGTGGCAAAAGAGTAGGCTCTTGGAATATATGCTCAAAGGAGTTGAAATGATGAAGCTGGAGAGCTGAATGCCTGCAGGCATGTGCACAGATGAAATAAACTGGAAGAAACCAGTCGAAGTACTAATTGATGAAGAGATTTGGAAGGATATTTGGAGCTGAATAAAGAATATATGGCAGTGATGAATCGACACAAAATGGGACTTTAAAACGTGAAAACTAGAAACAACGTGTTTTAGCATGGGTGACGGTGCGGCTGGCGCTCACTGGCTTGTGGCTTGAGAATGAAAGACGAACAGAGATGTGAAAAAACGAAAGGCGGATGGGGTATAACAACGCTAATGATGGAATGTATGGACGTGGCGCGGTGGCGAGAGAATAGGTATTTGGAATCAGCAAGGAGAACGTAGGTATAAGTGCAAATGTGGTCAGGCTTGGTCAAAGCTGGTGAACGGGGTGAAAGTAACATTACGGACTAAGAGCTATTATGATGGGAAACCATAACAGCAAGGAAGTAATTGGTAGGTATGCGTGCAGCGGCAAAAACGACACTTAGCAACGATAAGAATGATGACCACAAAGATAAGTGAGTATATCGTGGAGAACGAGAATGAAGTAAGCATGTGCTTTGCAGACGGCCGTAATGGATACGGCAGAGAGGTGACCGTGAAAGTGTGCAAGTCGTGATTGATGCTGCTGGATGAAGTTTACCTTGTGCTGGACACCTAACCTGGAAGCCACTTCATTGAATGAACACAGCTAGTATCATCCGAGCCTAATTGCTCTCACATGGTTGCGGAAGGCCTGCAGGACAGATGTGTCCCGGCCGAAGCCGTGAATCTGACAGCGCCCTTAAACCGCAGGGACTGGAACGAATGAGAGCCGGTAATTATACAAAGACGTTTAGTATCGACAACGAAGGTACATTGTCGAGGATCGATTTGCCAGTTTGTGAGGAATCCTGGGGGGCATAGCCAATAGGGGGGGCGATCAGTGGACAACCACACACCAATATTATTCGGCCGCACCGGCAAGAAGAAAGACCAGTACAGTGTCTGAAGTGGTTGATCATCATCGTCTGTTATCGAGGGTTGCTAGAAAGGGAAACCAGATGGAAACACTCGGCCTGGGTATTGTCAGCTCTGGATCAAATAAGAAAATAGGTAAATGCGAAACAAAGCCTCATGGAACCAGTGGGTTCTTGGAAAGAGTTGGCAGAAAGCAGGATGGACAAATAGCGATAAAACAATAAATAAACATAAGCTTGGGCAACCCGGATTCATGATGAGATAGAAAACAAAGCTAGATGTAAAAAGACAGACGGGTTCAAGGTGTATAATAATAATAAATATGGGTGGGGACGACGCTTATCGCACCTGAGGCAGAAAACAAGTTCACCGCGGATCGAGAATGGCAGAGTTCGCAGTTCTAGATGCTAAGTAGACGAAATAGTTTGGACATAAGATGTAGGCATTAGCTCTGGGAGCAGACATATCACGGTTAAAGGGTGAGGTTTTTTATGAGAGCCAGATGGGTAAGGGTGCACTCAACAGCCATTAGAGTAGCACAGGCGACGGTTGGGTGCCTAGGAAGTGCGCTCAAAGGCACGCGGTGAGGTGATTACGGATACCCAGGGGAAGCTTATTCCAAACTTTGGAATAAAATGATAAGAAGAACTTGGGTCTCAGACCAAGATAACGCGGAGGCAAAGGGTGAGGGGAATGCACTATGACAAAGAAGGTGAGAGGAGGGGGCGTGAAATGCGATGTGACAGGAAAAGTCAACCTGGTTTTATGAACCCACAGAACCTGTAAAGCTACCAAAAAGACGTGCTCCATGAGCGGTTAGAAAAATATTCAGATGCTGGTTGAACATCCTTATCTGGAGAGGCTTCCTGACTGGTGTTACTGAGCCAAAAATACTGGGTGCTCCAAATGGTGACTGTAAAGAGGGTACTCTAGGAACTTAACAGCTGCACTGACTTCAGATCAGTAAAGGAAGCGTTTAGGTAGAAGCACTTTCCTCTGTCTGTTTTCGACGGCTTTCCCCTGGAATATAAAACACGATGCTTCACAAAACCAAAACTAGGGTCGCCACCGTGGCATTTAGGGTTGGAGGAAGCACCTTGCTTTACGCCCACGTTTGGCACACCGTAGGACCGATGCCTTTGGAAACGATCACCTTTCGATATGACGGTTTTGAACAAAGTACTGCAGAAGGTTCCAGAATCACCGGACGGCTTGCCTGGGTACTCCGTGAAGCATACAAAGTTCTACTTTTGGTAAAGTTATCAAGAAACGGAGCAGAAGCTTCAATTACTTTTTGCATCGATGTGTCCAGGACGAAAATAAACTGAACCTGGAGCAGTTGAATTTTTGTAGAGCAGCAGTCACGTTCCACGATGACATCCTCAAGGGCAAGGATATAAAATGGGATCCAAAAATAGCAAGGGCAATTGCCCATGTAACTGACCCCAATGATACGAGAGGCGTTCCACTTCTTGATGAAATGATCGACTACCTCAGCAGATCCCCACCAGCGTCATCGGAACCTAAGTAACCGACCAGCCGACTAACACGAGGAAGAAATCAGCCGTGCGCATCCACCGAGCTCCCACGGGGGCCCAAACCCGGGGTGAACCACTGTGAATCGAAAATGTTATTCACAAGGCTATCCGGACTGGCTCTCATCGATGTGTTGAACATCTACGCTGCGTGATATAGCACTCTTCCGTCACTGGCTTTGAAAGGCCACAACCCGCCTTCCACACGGCAATCGAATCCTACGATGGATGACTTTTCTGTAGAGGCCTAAATACAACGAAGGCATTCCGCTTTGAATAACCTGCTTATAGTACCCAAGCTCTGTACGTTACTCGAAACGGAACGCCTTTGTGGTATTTAGGCCCCTACAGAAAAATCATCCATGGTGGGAGTCGATCGCTGTGCGGAGAGCGGGTTTTTACCGTTCAAATCCAGTGATAGAAGGGTGCTGTATCATGCAGTGTAGACCTTTAACACATCGATGAGAGCCAGTCCGGAAAGCCTTGTGAATAATAATTTCGATTCACAGTCGTTCACCCCGGGTTTGGGTCCCAGTGGGTGCCCGCTGGATGTGCACTGCTGATGATTCCAAACAAGGGTAAGATAGCCTTAGAGTGCTTCTATGGTTTTGAGGGGCGAGTCGAGTGTCGAAGCTGCATTATGAATCATGTTATAGAAATCTGATCTCCCACTACTCAGTTAAAAGGGAGAAACTTGGATACGGACAGAGAGGTAGGAGCTGAGATCGGTGGCTCAAAGCCGCCAATCATCAAGGCCCCAGTCTATGCGTAGTAAGAATAAACCTTGCCCCCGTGTTAGCAAGGTGATAGTGATCAACATGGATTAGAGTACATTCTTTTGCAAAGTGGGATCTGAAGCGCCTATCGTAGTAGAGCATTGTAGGAATATGCGTAAGCCGAAAATGAACTACTGGCATTGGCGTATACTCCGAAGAAGTGAAACCATTAGTCTTCCGACCGACAAGCTAGTGCGCATTCAAAACCATCAACTGCTGACTACAATCATGGATAAGCCTACACATCGAGCATCTAGGGCAGTTCAGTTGATGCTAACAAGTCCCCAACGTAACAAATACAAACCACCTTATCGAATGTTCCTGGCTGACAAAAATTTATGAGACACTACCAAATACGGACGACGAAAGTAGAAGCGCAAGGGTGAATAAGGCACTCTCGGTCTTGGAACCTGAACAATCCCGAATTGCGAAGGCTACGACGGGGTCCCTGACGTAAGCTAAACCCGGGGTTGGCCGAAGGATGAAAGAACTCTATTAGCAGGAGCACTTTCTCATTTTGAGTTTCGTGATAAGCCACCGACAGAGGATGAGCTGATCTTCCGAGGTGAGCTCTTGTTGTTCCTGCAAGCCTTTCAAAAAGAAGCCCTGCCTCGGGTACGTCATTCACACACAGGTACCAGTGGAAGTGCCACCCAAGCCAAAGTAACACACGGTCGACAAGGTACGGTAGGGTAGGTTTTTAATGATAACAGTAATAATAACTCGTATCTCTCGACAATGGTCAAGACGCACCCGCAATGGCATGATCAAGTAGTGCAACTTTACTCAGTACGATGAAACGTCCACGACTTCCAGGAGTCGAAGTTGAAAATTGGTGCAGCAGAACAACAAAGCTGGCAAGAGTTTGAATGGACGAAACGCTAATGGTTTGCGCGGTAAGTACGAACTGCTTCAAGCCCAAGTTAGGCAATGGAAACCCAAGGAAATATTGAAAAAATATTTGATTCAAAATGCTAGAGGGGCTATATACACAAAATTGATGTGGGCTACTAACGACGGGAGCTAACAGGGTTCAACAAACGGAGTAAGTTACCTAGTGGATAGAGGGGGAATAACGGTATAAAAGTAAATCAAGGAACTCTGATGGATGTGCAAACGAGCAGCAACCCTTAAAAAGGTAAGCTTAACTCTGAGGTCAATACCCCGAGTCGTACAAAAGGAAGGCGCAACTAGATGAACCCGGATCAGCGAAGAAATAATTTCATGCTCGATGCAGCTCGGAGGAAAAAGGGAACCTTGAAAAAGGTACCAAGGTGGAAAATCTCTGCAAAATGATGGGGCCTTACTATGTCGTCACGCTGAAAATATTTTGTCTCATTGAATGTTTTTTCAACACCAGTACTGGGAACCACAGATGGGGAAGGACAAGCGATCCCGCCTCCGGACATCGTGTAGGAATTCCATCAATAACTATTTTTCGTGTTTTTTTCAAAGCTGAGATATCAGGTTGTTCCAAGTAGGATCCAGGAGTACTCAGGGAGCGACTGTTATTGATAACGTGCATTATCCCGTAGGTGAAGGTCATCTGGAGGGGGTAAATCGTGTGTTCTTAAACTGGCCGGATTTGATAAGGCATGACAGATGAAGATTATGAATGTTGCCGGCTGGAATAGTAGAAGGTTGCGTGTGAACTGTCGTTCGTTTGGACACCAGCTGCTATATAGATGGAGAGGCTCTCCTATAGAAGAAGCTAATAGGTCCGCTGTGATGCGAAGGGGAGTATAGTTTGTCAAGTGGCTCGATAGCAATCCTCCTTGCCATTGGAGGATCCAGTTGGGCCTCGCTCGGCATGAATCAAAACATAATCCTTGGTCATCTGGTGTGGAAACAGAAATGGTGTGTGATGACGGAGAATTCTGGACCTGAGCTAAAAGGGGTTTGCAGTTCGGATGTGGTTTCAGCTGTCAGCTTTGATGATAGAAGACGATAACTTAAAAGGGACTGGTAGGATGGTTATAAATGTGGCAAGGGTAAATTTTCGTTTAGACAGTCAGTGGCACATTTTTTACCTGATCAGAATTTTAATTACCAGGTTTAAATCGCTTAGAAGTGGGAGGGGGTTATTGATGTGGACTGAGCCACACTTCTGCAAGATGGCAAAACTAGGACATCGGGTGGGCACTTCATATGCTTTCAAAAGAATTAAGGATTCGTACGTGGGCAAGTACTTAAGTGTGGCATTGACAGGATGATGAAAACCCAAGGCGTTGCAGTTATAAAGAATGAGAATTGGTTACCTTCAATACCTTTTGCTTATGTAGAGTGGAGGCCAGCTGCGAAGCGGCAAGATGGGTTTGTAATAATAGCTTCTGGTTTGATGCTGCTAGTACCACGCTAGCATAGCACTATGTGTGTTATTACTTCTTCCAATACTAGTAAAATTTCAGGAGCGGTAGAACCAAGTTGTAGAAAAGTGATTGAGGATACCGGTGGTAGTGCATTACAGAAAACGGGTCTCATACAAAGAACTAAGTACGTGAGCCGGACTACTTGCCGAATCGATGGCGCTGGCATACTGAGCTTATACTTAATGTGAGCAATCTACTCCTATGACGTGTTGACTGCAAAGTTAGAGCGATATTTATATTGCCGCAAGTATACAGCGATAAGGAACAACGCCATTGTGAGGACTGGTTCGGAAACAGCGGGGGGTGGGAGCGAGATAAGGCTGAAGTTTCGTCACGGAAGAGAAGGAGGCCGGCTTTGAGGCCCGCTTTATACAGTGAATTATGGTGATAAGCATCTATTAGCAATCAGCACCGATGCTCCAAGGGTGATATGCACATTTTAGACGTCTCCTTTTTTTATACCTTTATGGCTTTAAGACACCTGGATAACGGAGAAGGCGGAGCAGTTTTTGGTGGATGGTAGCAGCTTTCAAGCCCCATCCGAAAAGTGAACTTCATATGACAAGCCGCAAAGGAATGGACCAACCGCACCAGTCATTCCGTTGTAACATTGCTGCCCGGAGACGGGTATCCTGTGACAAGGCCGATGCGCTTGGAAGATAAAAATGCGGTACCACTTCTCGTTTTAAAGCCAACCTCTTGATTTTTGATGTCTATATTGCCGCCCCGCTGGTCAAGTCTGAGATAAGAGACAGTTGCAGCTAGGATTATTCACGGATGGAACCACCCACCACGTCCATGATATCAGGAGCACCGAGGAGATTTACGTGAGACACCAAATGCAGGGACAGTTAGGGTCCACCACAGCCTGAGGATACTCTATGATATTCATCTTCATTGATTCACCAGTTTACACAAGGCCGTAGAACTGCATGCAACGTGCAAACAACACGAACAAAAGACCGGGTGTATTTGGTGGTTTAATGAAAACTTTCAGCCGAGCTGGACCGGACAAAGAGGTGTATGGATTCCAGCTTCCAGTGAAACAATTATTAGAAAACGGTGAACCACGCCAGAATTTTGATCAAAGACAAACGAGGGGACCTGTGGAAATCCTTTCGGTACGTGAATGGCTCTGATAAGCCTCAGCGTTAGGCACCGTTCACTGTGAGAAGTACAGTAACGTGGTGGCCGTCGATTGCCACAGCGGTTTCTTCAAAGTTGACTGTCTGAGAGAAGGAACAACTACAAAATTCAACAACTAACTGCTGGCCAACACTGATTTGCACGAAACCCCGATTTGAGTGATTCCCACACATGGTCTCCAGTTTTGCAGCACGGAGTTCCAGCATTTCTAGGGGATGTGGCATTTCAGGCATCACATCACCGCTCATTACCAGAGTCAACCCAGCGGCAAATCAGACGGCGCGGTCAAACAGGCATGGAAAATGCTCATGGAGTGTGAGACCAAAGTCAGCGGTCCGCTCATCACTCTGCTTGAGCTTCGAAATGTGGTTTCTGTAAAGACGAGAATAGTCCAGACGAAACATCTAATTGAAGCGGGACTGGGACAACCTCGGCTAACTGGGCTTGGTTACTAGACCCAGATGTGGCAGCGCATTTGACAATCAAGTTTAAACCGAAAGTTCAAATGATGGTGCAAAAAGGAATCTTCGCTTGGGGCAGTAAACCACTACGTCCGCTTAATCAAGGTGACAAGGTCTGCTTCCAACCAGTAGAGCCGAAAGCAATATTCTAGTCGAAAGAAGAGGTGCTGTCACACCTAGCAAATAAATCCTGCCCAATGAGCCCTCTAGGTGGTCGGATAGAAAAGGACGGGATGCATCTGAGAAAATGGGACAGAAGTGATGAAGAAGAAGACAGAATAGGCGGAGAAGGCGATGAAGGTAAAGAGGGGAAAACCGAAAATATGAAGGAGATTAAATCAGATATCTCCACACAATAATCGATCAAGAAGGAGCATTCTCCGGTCAGAACAGGTGAGTAAATTTGCTAGCCGGTATGTGAGTGGTAGCCTCCTGAGGCTGGAATGATATGTTGGACATGATCTTTCGCCACATCAATGGCGTTTCCTAATTGGTGCAAAAAGAAGCTTGACGGCACAGTGAAAATCAAGCAATCCCATTGATACATGTGGTTTCATAAACCACCAGGGAATCACCAATGGGTGAGATTTCTCCACCGCATTCCGTACCAACATGCGGACTGCTTTTCCCAAACAAAGGACGTCTGACACACACTGACCGTCTGTGGAGGACATTCTTCCTGGGATGTGCGTGCCTTGTGTGGATTGTTGAAAACGGGAGCTAAAGGCGAAAACATTGCCATCCGTTTTGGGGGAACAGGAAGTTGCCACCTACTCACTGCACCCATACATCTACAGTTGATGGAAGTGGCCAAATCTTTGTTCGCTTGATAAGGGGTGCTTCAAAATGAAAATCTCGCCAAAAGTCCAAAGGCATGAGAGATTTTTGTTTCAACAGAGAAGTGCAACTTTTGACAACATACGTTTCAGTCGGGCAAAATTTTCCGAATTTCAGGAAATCTTTTCAAATTTTAAATGACCTGATTTTGCTTATGTACCCTATCATGATCGAAGGGATTCATGACCAGAAAGTCGATAGTTGCTCTGGAGGTAGGCTGACGAAGTTCTCTGCCGGGTTCCCGAAATTCCTGCCGAAAGGGGAGTTGTTTCAAATAAAAAGCTTTTGACCCTAACTGAAAAACACCAAGTGAGCCTGCTCTGAGGCCTGCTAAACTCTTGGTCACTCAACCACCCAGGTAGCACGAGACCAAAACGTTCAGCCCAGTTGCAGCGGGTGTGATGAGTGTCCATGATGTAATTATTTATCATAACGACCTTACACCATGACTTACACGCAACCTCGGATTGTTCGAATAAATAGCTGCGATTTCTGATGTACATTGAGTTGTGTACTGTGGTTTATTCAGAATTCTCACAGTTGCCACCGCCAACGATCACGAACAACATTTGGGCAGATGCTGACCTTGACAACTAATGTCTTTTTCAGCAGGGGCTTTGGATCGCATTTCGCAACCCTGAAAGATTTTGCAAGGTAAGTTTTTTGAAACCTTTGATCCGCCACTAGGCTTTATGCTATCATATCTCCCTAGTCGCCACTAGGTGGTCGCTGCAGATACAACACCCTTGAAATCAGTCCTTTACTGGCAGATTTACTCAAAGAAACTTCCTGGGCCACATTATTCTCATACTGTGCGTTAATCATTTTTTCGAAGTTGTTCGACACGCCAACCGTTTGCGGAGAACATATAAATCGCGTTAGCTTCAGATCTTGATCGGTTTAACTCCACGATTGGCAGCGTTTTCCATGATTTTATCTCGCGCTGTTTTTGGTAATGCTGCATTCCGAAGTTCTCAGCAGAATGCAGCGGCATTCCCACATTTATTCTTATTATCTCCTGGGTGCTTTCACGCAGACTGACGGCCAATCCTCAGTAAAACTTTACTACAATATTTATGATTGCAGTACTCAGCTTCTTTCACTTTTTGGAGCATACGATCAGCCAAGTTGTGAGGATCCGGAAGGCTACTCGGCGTGATGCATCGAACTTCTAGCCTACAAAAACGAGATCATTATATCTAAGAATAATGTTAAACCCATTTTGGAATACTGTTCTGCGGCACATAAAAGTATGCTTCAGAGTTCTAGATTGATGATAAGGGAAAGAATTAGTTACTCAATTCCTTTTAGATATTACGTAAGATGCATTCAACTGGAAGCAGGTCCGCTTTTGGCTGAGAAAAATTAGGCGGAATAAAGGTTTCTTGTTTGATGCGATAAAAATGGAGCTCCGAAGTCAAAGCAGCGGACCAGAAAATCAAGCGACCTTCCTAGGTGGGAATGTGCTACACGGCCTGGCTGTGCTGGCAGGAATAACTTAATACCGATGGTCGAATTTGCTTACGATTGACATTCGGGCAATTATCGAATACCATGTCAAAAAACTTCCGTTGAAGTCTTCGTAAACATTCTTGCCGACCAACTCACCACTTGTTTCTAGTGTCACTACTTATCATTGTCTGACTTACGCAGGTGAGGAGTGACTAACACCTTTTGATGCGGCCGCGTCTTCCACAGTTTTCCTTGGATTGCTGGATCATAGGGATCATTACTGCTGTTGGTTTTTACACATTTATAAACTGCCGGTTACACACTACCTTTCCATAAACTGACTGATGATTCCCAACTTGATGACGGTCTTATAACTTCCGGCTAAGTACTCGGGTTGGACGATTTCTTGATTGCTACTGCCGTCATACTGTGATGAACAACGAGATCGATTAAGCGAAAACGATCTTTGGGACTGGGCCGCTCAACCATGGTTTTGCAAGCCGAAATCAACACAAGCTAATCGTGATATTGGCAACAATAAAACCGTTTAATTACTGGTTGCTTGGGGCGCGATTTGCCTAAGTTTGCTTTGTACAGATCAGAAAGTGGTTATATGACATGATAATATCGAGATTTTGTGCATATAGTGGAGTATTTTAGAGTGCTTTGATAGACAAAAAGGTAGACACATATGGGGCTCCGAGCTATTTTGAAAGTTAAGTCAGATCATGAAATCTCTGCAAGTCAATGAAAGATTGCTTAAAATGAGGGTCAAACATGAGAGAAGCTAAAACTGCATTTAGACAACCGGGGTGACAAAATGGAATGTGGAGTCTACTGCCTTATAAAAAATAAAGATTGACTATGAGGACTATATGAAGCCCGGGGTGCACATTGAAGCTAGGTGAGGACCAAAAAGCACAACCAGAGGCAGAGCTTGAAAGAGCTTGACAGGTTAAGGGGGGGATTTTTCGTGGAAAATGCCGAAAGAATAAGGTGCCAGGTAGAACAGAGTCCAGTACATTGAAAATGAAAGCACATCTAGGGAGAGCCGGCAAAATGGCGGCGTATTAGGAGTCTGTAGAAAGCTGGAAAAAGTAGAGCGAACAGTGAATTCAGTATACTCAGTGGAACGCAAATCATCGTCCATGAGATGGAACTGGAGAGTGAAAGGCACTGGGGTGCAAACATACAACAACAGCACTAAAAGGTCATCTGATAAGGAGTACAGGAGTGATCTCAGGGCACCCGTAGGAGCGGTTCGGATGGTTTACGGACATATGGAGAAATCATGATACCTTTTTGTTTAACAGGCCTAACTTGGTGAAACAGGGGAGAAGGAACACAAAACTGACCAACCTGAGGAGCACAAACGATGACGGCTGGCGTAGAAAAGTGTAAAATGGGGGAGTAATAAAATGTGATCCGATAAGGTAGACAGGGGTATTCCGAATAATTCACTTCAGTACGGGTGTGACATAAGATGAAAATTAAAGCACGGATGGCAGGCGCCAAGACAAGTAAACCCGCGATAAAGCAGTAGGCAAAAAAGAACATACGGAGCCAATCCGAACCGATGAGGCTAGGGGCTCCAGTCCTGCATGCAGATGAACGATGGAATGAGCTTAAGCACTCCAAAAGCAAGAAGCTGGCTAACGGAAGGCTTCTAAGGGGCAGACAGAGCTGATCGAAGAGCACTCGTAATGCACGCGTGTCAACGGTAAACCCAGCTTCGAAAGTCGAAAGGACTGACCGAAACGGTTCTGATATGATAGGCATGATTACCGATGGTACTGGTTGGTACTGGCACGAAACTTCAGAAGGGAAGATAGGGAGGGAAAGACCCAGAAGTCATGCAATGGGTATATTAGGAGGCGACCGATAAGTTGCATGAGCAAAGGATAGTAGCCTAGTATTGGCGGTACGGAATGGGTAAAGGATACTTGGGTCTGGTAGAAACACAAGTAAGTCCAAATGTGGACGGAGTAGGTGAGCAGGACAGTGGAGACATCTTAAAGCCGAAGCTATCGCGGACAGAAACGAAAGAAGCCGGGAATAGAGTGAGTGAGTTACCCTAGCAGAGGTCTGGCATGAAAAAGGTTTATGGATAGAATTCCTTTAGGCAGTAGCAATCTTGGTGGATCAGGCAATGTGTGAGACTAGGTTTGGCGATTCGGAAAGACGCCTGGGCAGAGAAGTTACAGAGCAGGAGTTACATACCCTGAGGTCTTAAATGATGGTGTTGACGTGGGGGGGATTGCTGTCAGGAGCTGCATGACTAGGTGGCGGGGCGCTTCTAGCGGCTGCGGAAAATTCGTCATCAGAAAATTCAGTAAACCATGAAAAGCGCCATTTTCCGAGAGGAGACAGGCCATCACAAAATATACACAGAGCAGATGGCATGTTGTTAGGGTGGAAGGAATGTGCGGTTTCAATATCGTCAGCAAAGATAAGTGGGATGTTGTGTTTGGCAGTGGAGATGCCACCCATAAACACAAAGGACAGCGGCAGGCCCAAAAGGCTACACCGAATAACTGCACAGGTTATGTGTTTGGCTGAGGACGGGTGGCCATCGACTACTGCAGGTTGAGACCTGTGGAACAGATATTATTATATCGATGTCAGGCCAAGTGATTGTAATTTGGTCATCAGGTGTTTGTGGGAGCAGGATCGGAGGACTTGGACCGGTCCTGATTTGGGACAGTGACATAGTTGACAGCATTAGTTTGAGTGATAAAACGTTAAGAAAGTCCGGTTGCCGGGCGGAGTCAGAAAGAGCGGTGGGAAAACTACGCCGACCGGGGCCCAGCAGGGTGTTGGCCAAGGGGTACTGACTGATGTTCTTTTAGCGATCTTTCCATAATTTTGCAGAATATGGGGGTGGGGTGGGTGAATGACTTGTATTTACCGGGGTCTCGTTGCGGCCCATTTTTGAAACTAGCGAGTACGACCAACTTTCCGCAATAAAAGAACATAACTGAATCGCGGGAGGATTGCAAAGAGAACGAGTAAAAGCAAGGACAATTTAAAACTGACTTAAAGAAGGAGTGCAAGTGGGAAGCCATCGGGACCCAGTCTTGACGAAGGTTTAGCCGTAAAGGCAAACTTGCACACATCGGAGTAAAAATAGGGAATCAAACGTGGATAAAAGGAGATGAATGGCGAAACAGCTGGCTTTTATACCATCCCAGTAAAAGAGCCTTTCCTCATCCTTCCCTCGGACTATAACAACTCATATTCTATTTTTTTGGTCACAATCTATTGGCTGCGTAATCAGTTCACTTTAACCGGTGTTTCCTCTCTTTAACCACCGCTTTATCTTTCACGACATGGATATCTCCGGCTTAAAAATTTTCTTTGTTATCATCAAACTACAGTATGATTCAAACGTTCTTTTTTTCTTTAAAAAATCCCCTTTCAGGAAAGGCTCTCCATTTCTGTTCGGTTTTCCGGTCGTTCTCGCCAATTTCATCTGACTTATAGCTCGGATTTTACTAGGATCCTGACGGTTCGACCATCTGATCTTGAAGTTTTTCACCCGATGATCAATTACCTGTCTATCCAAATGTTTGTGTGCTAGTTGCGCATTTGCACAATTTGTACAATTTGGTCACGCGAATGAGCATGCCTCAGGCTTCCACGAAGTAGACTATTATCATTGTCATTATTCTGGTCCTGTTCAGGAGATAAGTTGCCCGCCTTCCAAAAGTCATTATTTTCTTGACCCATGCTCACCACACCCTTGGCCCTGCAGCTGTCCACCCGCGGACCACATCAATAGACTCACAAGCCCATTTTATCGGTCACCCATAACAGTAATCTGAGCCCCTATGAAAGCTTTGCCCATTCACTGCCCCCCTCTCAAACATGGTCTACCCTCCTACTGTTATTGGGGCTTTATCCTAGCTAGCATTCAGATTCTACCCCCACCGTAATGCCAAATGTTCTGCACTTGAATTAAGCAAGTCGCGCACTCCGGCATCGAATTTCTTCTACGAGTTCTTATCAAGGCTCCTTGATCTTATGGAAAAATATCTCATCTGCGTTCATTGGCAGCTACCTCAAACTCTACTTGGTACCAGTCTCCGGACCCTGAGTCCTCGAAACTACCCGCTGAGCCCACTTTGCAAACCTGGGTGTCACTGATTCTCCAAAACTCGTCAATCCAGGTGCGGTGATGGCTGATCAGTCCATGTTAAATGCAGTTTCCAAACCAGCGTTATTGAGCACCTCTCTTTTGGTCTCATAAGGGACACAACATGGTTATTTGTCAATCTCTTCTTCTGGATTCCCCTACCATGCTGCTCCTGCTGCCACTCAAGTCCAGTCTTCTCCAATGTGATCTCTGACTTTTGACTCCCCCCCCAGTGCTGCTGCTAAACACCCCGCTAGTGCTCAAATCACTGTAAGTGATTCCGATCTTGCTTGAACCTGCTGGTCTCAGTAAACTTTCCCGCTACCATTTACACCTCTTCTTGCTTCTGCCTTGGTCTGTGAACCCAGTCTGCTGCTGGCTCCGAGAAGAGAACAACTTCTTGGACCAAATCTTTCTGTTCAATTTGCCAAATTCCATCGCTCAGTAGACCGACCACTCCTCAGGTAGCGACCACTGTATTCTTTCGCACTAGCTCAGCCTTCCCCTTTCCAAATTCGCCCATTCCCGAGTGCCCAGCCCCCATGGCTCCTCCGACCGGTCTCTTGTTTTGATGAAAACTCGCTGCCATAGCTAGAATGATTTCATTCTTTTCACGGATCCCTATATTTCGGCCAATTCTTTTCAATCCAGTCCGTTACACTTCCCAAGTGCAACTAACCCATGCTTTCTTCCACGCCTCTGCTTTAGTAATCCACCGCTGTCTCTAGCAAGGCGCAGGCTGGCAGAGCTTAAGCTCACACGTTTTCTGTGCAGCAAACAATTGAGTTCAGTCTGCCTTACAATGCCTAAATTCATCACAGACTTCAAGAGCTAACTGCCAAATCACATCCCGACAAAGCTGGTCGATTCGCAACTATATCAGTGAGAGGTTCCGTAGCCTCACTAGTGCCTTGCTCCCAATACTCATCCGCAGTTAATCTACAGTTAATAAACCCGTGTTAGTTTCTGAGGCCTGCAAAGACGGCTGGAGGCACAGAAAGGCTATAAAGGCCATCTGGTTACGAGTAGGAGTAAGGGGAACAGAGAAACGAGGTGGAAGTCCGGACTCAAGCCTGTAGTAGGAACATTTATACCGTGATTCAGGATTGGGTCGACGTGCCAGTAAAGAGCTGGAGAAGGCGGGCGGGGCAAGCTCACACCGTTTATTAGAGAGCTATAATCAGGGGGATAAAAAGGACATATGTTGTCATGTTAGACGATGGTTGGCACACTGCGTACAGTCAGAGGAATGGGTAAGAAGCGAGGGTAATTGGGGCGAAGCGAAAGGGTTGACTGCGAAAGAATGGCTGAGAAGGTCGCCCAGATAGTTGGATCTGGTGGCTTTACATGGAGTTGGAGGATAGTGCAAATGCTCGAGTTTTATAAGGGTGAAAGTAAGTTTTCGGGGAATTTCAGTGGGAAGCAGTGGCGAGTGGGAAAAAGAATAATTGACGGGAGGAAAACCTGGGAGTGGCTCCTGGCATGCCCACGGAAGGTTTCGGAGAAAGTTTTCAGAGATGATCGATCGGGGTTTGCACCGAATGGGTAATAAGCAGATTTAGTGGAGTGGAGAATAGGGTCATCAAGCAGCAGAGGCTGGGTTTACTGAAGAGAACAGTACGGCAGAGGACGGAGTCTGAGCTAGTACTGATTTTTGACTCAGAAGCTAAGATCGCGGAGGGTGGAGACAAAGTGTCCCTTAGAGCACGTGGTCTAGGGTCCAGCCTAATGGGGGCAAAAGCTACCGGCGTAGATGTTACAAAGAGGCGGGAATGAGAGGTGGTCGAGTCTAGGTTAACAGTATGCCCGTAGACAGCGGAAGATGCCGAAATCCATGGTGGCGTCATGCTGAAGTTGCACTGAAAGCAATTCGCATCATAGCCAGTTGGCCCGGCACGCTTGGGGGAATCTGTTTCTTCGGATGGTGGGATATTGCTTGCTGAAAACGTTTTTATACGAG
Organism: Fasciola hepatica; assembly: GCA_948099385.1. Classification (NCBI taxonomy): domain Eukaryota; kingdom Metazoa; phylum Platyhelminthes; class Trematoda; order Plagiorchiida; family Fasciolidae; genus Fasciola; species Fasciola hepatica. The sequence goes on from CANUEZ040000182.1 coordinate 16,386,955, forward strand.
AGTATCTTGATGTCCTCGTAGGAGAAACCGGCACAAATTGCGAGTTTTCTATTATTGAATTTCCTGGCAGTCAGGTCACCCCAGAAATTAAGTAGCAGGGGTTAATGATAAGGCTGGGGCCTTTTATGCTGTCTGATTTAGTGTGACTTACGTTGAGCCATTGTGCGTGCCCCATGTTGTGTTTGAATGATGGTAGAGTAGGCGGCTGGGAAAAATGAAAGCCTCGCCAATTTTTAAGTTGGTAAACCCGCGAAGGACTTTGGTTTTATTGGACTGGAGAAAGTGCTCCGCTGACGTTATTTCCTGTGAGGACTTTGTGGTCCCTTGGTCTGTGAGGGTTACCAGAAGGAAAAGATATATCGTATGGTTTGGTCGATGAGTTGAAGCATGTTGTAAATTTCGGCAGTGCTCTTTTCCAGGTCACTGGATGAACTAGACAACAAGTTGGCCATACTGTGTAGGCCACTGAGGAGGAGTCGGTTCCTGGATAAGGTTACGTGCGCTTGGGTTTTTAACTTGAGTAGCCAGGGGGTTCCAAGAACTCGTTAGAGACCAGAGTTTCATGTTGATGCGTGGGGTGAGAAAGGGGAGGCAAATCGGTGTGCTGAGGTAAGTTAGTCACTCCCCAATAAACCGAGACGGGCTACAGAGGCTGGATAGGTTGGGCTAGCAGAGGAAAGTGAGGATGCCGAAAGCTTGGCGGATCGTAATGGAGACAGCACTGTCGTGTGGATTTCACGGACAGAGTGAATAAGGATAGATGAAATGGTAAGACAGAATAAAATTTGAAAGAAAAAAATACAAACAATGGTGAGCAAAGAAACGGGAGTACCCAGCATATAAAGGCTGAAGTGCATGCAGTAAGTGAAGGGGACCACAACGAAAATGGCCCGGGGCTGAGCGGAAGACGTTGGGAGAACGAGTTGTAGATGGGATTAGCCAGAATACGGATTATTAGAGATTTCAGAATCAGCGGAAGGAGAAGAGGATGCAAACTGTACGGGACCCGGAAGAGATGAAGGAAGCTGAAGCATTGACAAATCTCATCTATGCTGAAGAGAAGATAGGCAACTTGGAATCGCAAGAGTGGGACGTGAGAGAGGGGGGAATAAAACATTGAAAGTATGTAGCGAACTTGTGGTGAAAGTGGTGGAAAAGGAAAACAGGTCATCCTTGGTGGAATATATTCTGAATAAATATATCACGGGCAATCCAGGAAACGCCCCGGAGGAGGATTCGCCGGAATTTGCCTTGCCTGTATGAGAGGTTGGCAACTACTGTGAAAATAGCCTACGCAGACAAAGGCCGACTATGAGGAGGATAATGGAAAGTATCAGCCAGAGGTGAATGTTTGCGTCAGCCGGCGATTACGAAGGCATAACTGTGAGGTTGGTGCTACTGCATTGAATAATCTCTAAGTTGCTGGATAGCAGTGTCAGGACTTAGACCCTTGTAGGTGAGAGCAAGTCATACAGTCGGATTATGTTGGCAGGAGCAGCCAGTACCGGTAGGTGGTTCGGATGCTGGCGACCATGTGGAGTGGCTTCGATATCAGAAGCTTGATGGTGTAAGTACCCGGTAACTCTCATCAAAACATGGGGCAACAGCCGAACAGCTTGTGGGTGAGACCGGGTAGTCGGGTTGTAGTCAAAGCAACCAGTGATATGTGAGGCTGTGGACGAGCGTGTAATCAAAACCAACAAGGAAGACGTCCCGCTAGGTATATTACAACCAAGCAATACGATGATAGGGCGATTCTGGAGTAGAAGGGAACGGAATGGGGACAGCCAGGAGGGTGTGCCAGCCGGGGGTTATAGTGAGCGAAATACCAAAGAAGTATAGAGTTCGAAAATGAGGGTCACGATGAGCGTAGCGGCATGACAGGAAGTGGCGCCAGTATCCTCCATGGGAGTGACAGATGAGATGACGCTAGAATGTCTTATACCAGCCCACAAGCTCAGGCATTGTTCGTAGCGTAACTGGCAAGTTTTTCGGTGGCCTACTGCTTGTCGGATCCTGGAAGTAGTAAGTTAGTTTTGGAGGTGACTAGAAGAATTGGCATTGCTGGGCTCAGTTAATGAATGACGGTTCGGTGGAGTCCCAGTGAAACTCGTCGACGGTGGATAGTAGGGCTATGGGTGTATATTGGGGACATTTGGATTTGAGGGAAATACGAGGAAGCGGCCGGGATTTACTGAGAGCTCGAGCGACAGGTTGCTATTATTGGTTTAACCGCTGGACATACATAGACCTAAAGCTGCAGGTCAGCATCGGGTTCCGGTTCGCAGAAGGCTGCTGTTGGGTTTGGTTGCAAACCAGAGAAGGGTTTGGATTCTAAGGCAGAGAAATCTCCGCATTTTAAAGGAGGACGATGGACACGTATTAATAAGGAACGCTCAAGGTTCTTCTTACGTTTGCCTAGTTTTGTGCGATAATCACACGAATTTTCGTCGTTTGAATTGTGTAAATGTCGTCCACATAAGTGAAGCAAAGGCTCAAGCTACAGTAGTGACTGCAGCTGTTCTCAACACAAGTGCAAGGAGAAAACAGGGGCAGTATGGGGAAGCTGAGGCTCTGACAGACAGGTAGATAAACATATATGGAGAGTCCGGTAAGCTTTAGCCCTGATCGCTCCAGTAAGTGCGAACCAAAAGCAAGCTGAGTGAACAAGGACTGTTTGCACTTTCCACTTTTGCAGGATCAGCCCTGGGCTTTTGGAGGATATATCCATAACCGAAGGCCGCAAATTTCCCTCACTGGTATTTACGAATCAAACCGATCCCAGTGAGTTCTTTGGTTCTCGTGCACCATCTGTTTAAGAAAGACTATGGTCTAGTATAAGCATGCGATTTGTTGTATCAATGTGTAGTTGTACTTTTCATATACCGTATATTACGTGATTCCGAAACACTCGGTGTAGGTTTTGATCCTGCTGTGGATTGATGTTCTTATATCTTTCGTTGGGTGATAATCTGGAATCGTGAAACTTGGATCGCGAAGTAGTCCGGTTAAGCTGCACACGTTGAGACGGCCTCACCCTGGCTGCCATAATAATAGTAGACCGTCCTTTGCTGATTCTTGTCCTGCCTTGGAGTCGGGCTCAACCTTGGATGCTCCTGCTGCCTTCAGTTGGATGTCGATTGCAAACGGAATTCTTTTTTTGCTTTAAACCCTCGCATTCCACTTCTGGTTAGTGACACTTTTCCCCCTCCTGTTTACATCCCTCAGAATCCGTACTTCACTTCTGCACTCACAAGCAACGGCAATGAAAAAGAGCGCGTTGAAGTAGCAGGTGGCGGTGCTGTTGCAACACTCCCTCCCGCTAAGTTCGCCCCCGATGACCCTTTTCATACCTGTGGGCTGCAGTTGGGTATTGCTTGGTTAGAACCGCAGAGATTTGGGCCCCTTTTGAGAGCGGCCAATGCCACAGACTAGCGGCCAGATCCATGCATCAGTTGGCAGCGAGGAATGCTTTCTCAAAGTCTGGGTCTCATTTGGAGAAATAAGGGGTGGACGAGCCCCCTCAGCCCACAAGGTTTCAAATAATAGCCAAGACTACAGCGCCAAGGTTTGTACTTTGAGTCTGGTCAAATATGCTTCCATTCCGTCACAGTCCGTTGGTAAGAATTTTGCAACTGACGATCCTACTCGCGCTTCACAAATGAGATCGTGGATGCAAACCTCCGACGAACATGGACTGTTGGAGAACGTGACTGTAGATAATGGCTCGCAGATGATTTATTGCTCAATGCGATAACTCAAGAGACTCATTCTTTTCGTTTTTAGTCATGAATAGAGGTCTACGGTGGTAAACCGTAATGCACAGAAAGCCCGGACAGTCTCTTCTCTGAAACACTACACATGCGTTGTTTACAAGAACAGTAAATAGCATATATCGTCGCTGCCGAGGGACAGGTTGGTCAAGGACGAAGTGGATATTTGTGTCAACACTTTCAAGTCCATCAAAGGCCTGTGCAAAAGCTTCGGCAAGCCCATTCCGTGTTCGTTGGTAACCCCTCGGAGGAAAAAGCTTAATATGGAATCTGTCTTTGAAGGAGGGGAGGTTTTGTTCGGTTTTTCTGCAGCCCTTCGGTTGGGATTGAATGTTTGTCAAAATATATCATTGTCATCTTTGATACCATCCTGCAAAGTGATCCAAAGGGACGGACAAAAGTCGACAATGACATTCCGAAGTTTATGACCTATTTGGGGGCTTTCGGAAAGGAAGCTTTGACTCAAATAATATTATTTATCAAACTGAGCTTTTTGCAGCAACAGCCCGGTTATGTTTTTCAGAATATATCCTCTGTGGTTTTGTTGCTTTTCTGAGATTGGGATATGGGTGATCGGCAGCTGTGGTTTTATGTGCTAGTTATCACATTATCCCTGTGCCCAGAAATAGGTCAATTTGCATTTCGTTCCAAACGAAATGAGCGGTAGGTGCTTGCCCGCCACTTCTGATCAGTTAGACCGGGTGACTCCCTATTTTCCCCCACTCAAGACTTCGTTTCACAAGATAAGCAGACGGGTGAGGTGGGTCAAACCACCGGGATCAGAAACCAATAACAGGGACTAACTACATGGGCGGGTCCTCGATGAAGTACGAACGACATGTATGCCGACATGCAGTGTGAAATTAACTTCTCCCCGTTCTGAGCCGCAACTTCGAATGCTAAATGTGCTACAGTGAGTTTACATTGTAATTTTATTATAAACTTGTCCCGTTGCCTCCGCGGGCCGACTAAACCTCAGGTGGCTACGGTGAAGACCGTTACAGTTGCTTCTTTGGATTCGGAAGCTGCGACCTTTGCCGTCGGACTAACACAGTTGCTATCAACAGAGGCGAAAACATTTGTGACCAATGGAGTGTTCCAGGCCAATTTATTGATAGTTTTTTTACCATAAAAAGCAGGGAAAATAGACTGTTCTGTAATGTTTTTGGTGGTTTTGTAGGTTGAGAAAGGCATATTACTTGAGACATGGTGACCTAGAGGTTTCGATTCACTAGCTTCCAGAATAGGTGATCGTCATGAGCTTTTGTGGTTTGGCGGCCCCAAGCTTCTGTAGGAATTTAAAAAGGCTTCTAGAGATAATATTATCCTGTTCCTGGTTCTGGCAGACACCCTCGAGTTCAAGTTACAGACGGTTCTTAGTGCGCCCAATCACGTTTTTCCGTGTGGTGCTTGGAAAAGTGCTCTTTTGCAATAAAAAAACTAGTGCATGTGTCTGTGATCCTGCGGTAACGGTGTAACTAGGCGTTATTTTCGAAGTGACAATCTGATGTGTCCGTATATCTAGGACCCTTGACCATTTGAGGGAAAGGAAAAGTTTTCATGAAATTCGAAGGCTTAGTTCGAGCAGAGGGTTAAACAGCTGAAATGAACAGAAAACGGAATTAACCCCAAGGTGTTTTTTGATAAGAATGGGTTATTTAAGGGGTTATCGGAGAGAACAAAACTCCTTGCCCTCAGACAAGATGCGTACAAGTCGTCTGTTGGGGTGCGTGGGCTTTTGGAGTAGTTTTGGTCTTACTTTTTAACTGTTGTTGTGAGCGTTTGTCATGGTTAAGGGGTCGCTAGAGGCTTCGTTCATTACCTGAATAAATTGTCTTCTCGAGCAGGAGGATTTTCTTTACAGTGCGTAAACTTCCGTTTGGGCTGCTTAGTTCATTTTTATACTTTTAGCGTAAACATGATTGTCTCTACTTTCTAGTTCTCATTACTTACCAGTTAATCCGGTTAACTCCTTTTCACTCGTATGTTGATTTTTTCAATGAAACGGAGCTTACCTTGGTTGGCCGTGCCCTACGCCCACCGAACTGACGCAAAAACGGCGCATCCGAACAGTTTTTTGGTGGTTGTCGAGAGTCCGAAAGGAGAGGCCAAAAGTGCCTTTGTGGTCCGTTCGGACCTACCTGCGCCGTCGCACGAGGCCCATTTCCCAAATCGTTTGTGAAGCCACTTCACTGATGGTGTAGGTAGTCATCCTCAGCGCTGCCGTTACAAGCAGCCCGTGTTCTGATTGGTCTCTGGGAGTTTGCGTCTGCTAGCTTGTACTCAGAGTTCAGCCCTAGACTTTTGCAAAACAGGTTTTCGATGGCTAAGACAAAAATGTTTGCGCTAAAGAGCTCTGCCAGCGATTGTTTTTGCCTGAATAAAAAAGGAACGAATAAAGCTACGACAATTATCTTCAGTATTCGACCCGTTTGATTACTTCCAGTTTTTGATACATCGATCAAAGATTCTACTCAAGAGAGCCGGCATGATACCCAATGCAGTTACAACGTGGAGTAAAGGAGTACCTATAGTGTGCTTTGACCCGACGGTCACCAGCCAACTTTGCTTGTTTAAAAGCTGCTCTGTTCATGAACAGGTTCTGTTTGTACTTTCATATTGGTGTTATTGTGCCATCAGAAATTTTTTTTCTACTGGAATGTTTGTGGTCACTTTGGATGATTGCCTACAGATTTTTCAGCAAACCTTTTGACGATGAATGATGTGCCAGGCTTTAATTCAACCATTATATCTGTTTGTGCGGTAGGCTCATAGCTGACATTCTTATGCGCTTTCATGGATTGTTGACGGAGTCACGCTTAGTTGTATCATAGGTACTAGTGAGCCTATCATTCGAATACTGGTAGAACAAAATCCTGCATGATTTTTCTCCTATTTTGTGGCGGCTGGCCTGCAGCAGGTCTTTGCAAATCAAACTTTCGACCGTTCCCTATAATAAATGTCTTTAACCAGTGTATTTATTTTGTGTTTCATTCTCTTTTCAGCTAAGTTTTTCTGTAACAAATCGCTATTTCTTTTTTGAAATTGCCTTTGTGTCTTGCCCAGGTGCTCTTTGTTGATCCGATAACTTCCTCATAGTTCCGTTCACCTTCTGCCTAACAAGAAAAGCGGCTAATTGGGACCGTACGATTCTTTCCTTTCCTACATTATTGTGCCTTTCAGGCACGGTACGTCAGTAGCTATTGAGCTGCCCGTCGAATAATCAAAACCGTTATCTGTCAAAACATGCTCAGTAGAAGAAACACTCCGGCTGTACCAAATCCAAAAGCTCAAAAAACTTAAAGTTAAATGGACTGTTCTCCCATTTTCTCTTATCTGTTTATTTCTTCTGCTCTACCTTAGTTCAGTTCAGTTCAGTTCAGTTTGCACAGGACTTGGTGTGGCTAGAGCCAATCGTGTGTCCAGATAGTTGTGTTGTCGGCGCGTTTCCGTAGCTCCCAACACTGCGTGATTTTCTTTTTCTGAAAGGCAGAAATTTTGTGCAGTATCAGCCCTGGCAGAGTAAGGTGGAAACAATAAGTAAATTGCATCTGACCCTAAAAGCTGCTTAACATAACTCGGGGTATACTGCCACCCAACATGAGTCTACTGCTTTCTTAAAGGCCTTCACTGTTGTGGTATTTATGGCCTCTTCCGGGAGCTTATTTCAATAGGGTACCACTCTATTTGAGAAGTACTTCGCCCTAATTTGGAGCCTCGAATGTTTCCTTTGTAATCTAAGGCTATGCCCTCTTGTGCCTCTCTCGGGGATCAGCGAAAAAAGGTCTTCTCGACTTATTCCTGACAGTCCTTTCATAACCTTGAAGGTTTTTATCAAATCCCCGCGAATGCGCCGTCTTTCCATGGAGAACAGGTCTAGGGCACGGAGACGCTCTGTGTAGTTAAACCCCCTTTGCCCAGCCACCATTCTAGTGGCTAGCCCTTGCACTTTCTCTAGACAGTCGATAACTTTCTGGTAGTACGGTGCCCAGGCCTGCACGCAGTACTCCTTACAGTTGCCCTGGTACTTTTCCCCGTCTAGTGGGAAAAGGTTTTGAAATTATTTTTTTTTGGATTTGTTTCTATCAGTTCGGTATTGTTTCCTTTCATTACCCAAACGATCGGCTAAGCTTTGCGAAGTACTCTTGGCCGAGTGCGAAATGTTCGCTCACAGTGTCCTTGTGAGTAGCACTGGTCCCTCAGGTATTGATCCATTAGGGTGTAACCATCTCATTTCTCTCTTTAATCTATGCTCGTTTGCCCTGTTATCTACGGAAACTCCGCCGCTTTTTGACCGGCTTGAATCCTTACAAACGGGGCACGAGTATCGGCTGAGATTCTTGGTAACCTTTACATGGCAAAGTGCTTTTTCATCCTCTTGATTCGATGAGCTATCAATGGTAAATGGTTTTGACCGAAAAGCCGATTCTTGTCCACGCTTTAGTCTGATCAAATACAAATACAATTCATTCAGTTCCTTTCTCCCGCAGGAGGACTAATATCCACACGCATTATTTGTTAAGGTCGCCAGAAAATTATTTATGGATCCGACTGTGGAAAGCCTGCCACCGCAGGTAGAAAAGAGAAAAATACAAACGAATTCACAACTTCCCTAGCTACCATCCTCCCACTTCTGAGTGATCAACCACTGTAGACTGGTGCGTATAACAGTAACGAGCGGTTACCGTTCGGTGTAAAACTTCTCTTTTCGAAATGACCCATCATGGTGAATACATAACCCAGGGCATTATAAATACTGTTTTTTAGAGTATACCTTTTGTATATACGGTTACGCTCTTCAGACGAGTGTTCGCTTATAATCCTTGTCGATTATGCCAGATACTGAGGCAGGAGATCTCCATGGGACTCAGTAAGGTGTAATGTATTTGACAGCTTAACAGAACTACCAGGTCTGATCTTCACCGTTCATTTTCGAGATTTTGCTCCAGCTTAGAACTGTATTCTGCTTGATCGTCAATTATTCACACATTGTGATTCTGTTAGTCATCCCCCAGCTGCAAACTCTCATCTTTTGGCGATTCTTGACATCCACTCTGGTAGCTACCCCAGCATCTTATCGGACAGTGTTCTTTTACGTATTCATCAATATTCTCTTCGTCAGTCACAAGGACTGTAACCCAAGTAAGGCGTAGACTAACCAGACGAACCTCAAATTCAAGACAAGATCGGTTCACAAATTTTATGGTACCAGATTATGAAGGTGATAAATGTGCATCAAGTATCAACCTCAAATGTGATTCCAAGCAATTCAAATCGAGAGCCAAAGTCCAATGCAAGGGGGGTAAGTAAGCAATGACAAAGCAACCTATGAAGAGGGCAACAAACTTTAGAACCCTAGCTTCTGTCTCCCCTCCCGCTCTCTGTTATCCGTCGAGCTGGCCTTCGAAAACGGTTTCCACTACTAGGATCGTAGCACCATATCCAAAACCTACCATTCCCTGTTTAAAGACAGAAGCTAGGCTTACCTTTCACTTTTTTACGTACACCACACATAACCCACATTGCAGAAGGACACAGTTTTGTCGCTTTAAACTATAACTAGCTAGATGCCTGCCGGTTCTCGCTACTAACCCACGTTCACCTACTACCACTGACCCCTATACAACCCTGCCTTATCTAATTCACAAGCCGGTCTTCACAAACATGTCTAGACAATTACTGCCTCCCTCACTAAATAGTACTAGAGCAGCCATGTAAAACAACTTCCCTCTAGCTGAAGGTTTTTAGCCATTGATGTTTTCCCCTAGCACGAAATTGTCCAGTGGTGCCGGATCCCAGGATATTGAGTCCCACCACCAACTACTTTACTCCTTGATCCTTCGAATCTTTTATTTATTCTGGCTTCCTCTCCTCTCAGCTTTCTTGCCCGGCCGTAATTTGCTTTCATCAATCATCCCGGTTGAAAATCTTACATCCCATACATCCACCTCCCAGTAGGTACCTGTTGGCCTCAATTTCCTCCTTTTATATTTCCCCACATGAGCGCTTGTCTGTTTCGCCAAGATTTCTGAATCCATCAACTAACTTAGACCGCTATCTTCTCTCCGTGTGTGCAATAACATCTACAGGCGCAGCCTAACTCAACCACACCAGAACGGCCCCTGGCTGTTTTGAGCACAGTCTGGCGCTGTACGAGACTGAAACATACATGCAGGCGTGTACATTACAACACTCGTCGTCCTATTCCGTGTGCTTACCTAGCTCCACTCAGTATTTTCTCAGCCCAAGCAAGCGAAACCCCCGATATCAAACTGCACCTTCACCATAGCTTCTTCCGGATGTGGGGGAAATAGATCACCCACAGCAGTTGCAAAAAAACGACACGTACGAGCAAAGTTACAGTCGGGCGGTGGGGCTATGAGAAGTTCCTATATAGGCTCAACCATCCCTCTGTTAGAAAACAAATTGGAGAACAAAAAAGACCTAGTGGGATCGATATGATCTATATATACTGTTAATATCGGGCTGTGAAGGAAATGGGTAACCCCCAAACATGGGTGTCTCCCACCAGCTCAGATCTGACCCTTCGAAAGGGAAAACCCCACACTGCCCTTGTCCGCTTGGCATGCTTTTGGTTCCAACGCACGAGAATCAATCGGGGGTGATAGCCAACTGGTCTTTCCACATATGCTTACGCACCCCTCGGCTCTAATTTTCAATCATCTCTTGCCCTCCCATGCACCCCTGGCATGTTTGTTGACGTCAGCCACCGTAGCTCTGGACAACAAATCGATACATCAGACAGCAGACAAGTCCCATCGAAATGCTAATTATATCCATGTAGATATTATTGTATATATAAACATACATGTAAGAACGTAGGGAAAAGCGCCCGTATTTTTCGCCCGCGTATCAGTTTTTCCTCCTTTTCGTAAGAAAGTGGCGTTCCTCTTGTCCTAGAATCCAGCCCACCCTCCAGTTTACATCCTTACCTACCAGCAACCTGCAGCATTAGACCTGTAGGCACCCCAAGATAGGATTTTTCATACATCCTCTGGATCTTTCATATAAACTTGCCATTTGGATTCTTAGTGTGTCCCAGCTGCTTCCTTGTGACCTGCAATACACCGCTGTGGGATTTGTCACATATTCCCTAGACCTAATATGCAAACTTGCCGTTCAAGGTTCTTCGTGTTCCCAAGCTGCTTTCTCAAGTAACCCTCAGACCCTAGTCCAAATGCACCTCCATGGCTTTACTAACTCCTAGAGATAAGACTTCCCAGTGAACAGCCGAATAGGCAATCAATAACTTTGCCTAGTAGTGTAAACCCAGTTAGCCCTCACAAACACCGAATCACAATACCAACGACCCCTCATTTCACTTAGATCATTGTGTCTGATTTCCAACCTCCGAACTCTTATCTGTTATTTTGCTCACGCTAACCCTCAGCTGGGACATCTCCCAGACTGCGTTCCTCCCTTTTTCCATTTCAGAACCACCCAGCTCTCAGTTTGCCTGGTTGTAATATATCGTGCAGACAGCTCCTCATTTGTTTCTGCCCATCTACAACCGCACCAAAGGCCGGCTACCGCAAATACGATCTAGCCACCGGGCTTCACTTGCAAGAAGTCCTGGTATTGCTGCATATGCCCCTCTGAGGCTTACTGAGGAATTCTCCCTACAAGACCCTCCGAAGTCGAAGCCACCGTGCGAGGACTCCTAATCAAACAGCGATCGGTACGGACTCGGCGATGCCCGCCTCCTTCCCACGATGAAACAGCGAACAAAAACCGCTGCCAACCCTTGCCCAAAAAGCCCAACAAGGACACAAAAAAGCCACAAGAAACTCAACAAAATGATGTATTCGCCAATTTACCAGTATAACCTGGCCTATTGCAAAGGTTTTTACTCTTGTCTTCCCTAATCTTTTTTCTCGTGGACATGGTATTCTGCTGATTATTCCTTCCTGGAGCTTCATCCATCTTTCAACAGCGGCGAACTGCCGACACCAGATGACGCACATTGTTTCTCATGGAAACTGTCTCACCTTTTCAAGCGGTTCTATTCCTTATCATATCCGCCAATCTATGAAAATTGGTATCACTCAGTAAACCTTCATGGAATTCTTCCCTGCCTCCTCTGTCTCAACGTCAATTACCTTTTTAAGTGAACATGAATGTGCACTGCGACCATTTTCTTGCATCATTCCTATGAATATTGTATTTCCTGCGTCCTAAGCCAATGTCCGTCCGAACATTCCTACTTCCGGCCGATTCATTATTATTGCCGCAGTTGACTCGAAATCATTTCGTACTTGCCGTGTATTCTTTGGTCATTCTGATTCATTTAAACTCTCCTCAGACTTACTCCATTGTTGATGTGATGTGTGAATCTCTCTTTGAAATTTGTGAATTTTCAATCCCATTCAGTGATATTGTAAACTCTGATCATGCTTACATGCCTGCCTCTCGACCACGGTCCAGAAATATACCACTATTACAAAGGTAAACAGTCTTAACTATGCAGGGTAGCGTCACGTAAAAAGCGGATGTGTGTTGCAAGCGTCGATGATCCATAACCAGTAGGGTCATGCTGCATGAAAATGGAGGCTCTATGCATGAGAACTTTTGAACATTTCATTTTCACTGCACGATACTTTAACAAAATTTTTGGCCTGCAGGTCTGGTCTACAAAAAATTGCATCTTTTGTTGACCCCAGAAGGCATTCGCTGATAATTTTCCGCTTCGGTTATGATTTTTGTGTTGAAGTAATGTAAATGATAAAATAACATACGGCACAGTGCATAACGGATCTTCTAGATTTGATAACAGCTTTCATCTCAGCCACTTCGTTTTTAGGAGTTGGGCTTCCTTCACGCCCCGGAACTCTTTTGAGCCACGTATCTGTTAGCATTTCACCATTGTACTCAGCTTTTTTATTAGTTTCCGCGGTCTGGGCTCGATGACTGCCTTTGCCACTCCGCATTTTGGCCACAAATGGCCAACATAAGAACAAGCAGGAGTTTACAAGTTATCCGCCTTAGTTTTCTGGTTTTGTAGAGACATTCCGCTAGGTCAAGTAGCATTTTGCCAGAGGGGTGACTTTCTGGGCACACAGGATGTTATTTCGCTGTCTTGTGTTTCTACTTATACTACTCCCCTCCAAAGTGGTAGTGCTTCACAGGTCGCAGCTATTCGGCTGTGTGCGCTGCCATGGGCTTTTCTATCAGTAGTGGCGTCATGCTTGAGTCTGGAGAACAGTTGCACAGGTAAGTAGGCCCTATTTCTATGAAACTTTGATTCAGCTTACTTTTTTAAGGCAGCAACAGAGAAGCTGGAACTCGGAGTCGTCCACCCTCAAGCTCTACTGCAAAGCCTAGTAGTCCTATTTAATGGTGAAACAGTTTTGCAGTTTCCAGCATTATTCTTGCAGCTACTCAAAGGGGTCATGAAGTAGTCTGTCATTCTACACTGGGCCCTCGAACTAGCCTTTCCAATGAGCATCTATCCCTCCTTTTAATCGGAAGCCCGGGCTTTCACCACCGCAGATGGAAGTTAGTTCCATCGATTTACTGCTCGCTGGGAGGAAAGGCGTTTACTTACAACCTTATCGAAGTTGTGTTTACCAAGCTTCAGTTAGCGTCCCCTGAGCACTCCATCCACGTTACTTGGCAACAAATGAAGTCCCCCAAGTTCGAAAAGCCCTCCCTTATCCTGACTTCTTTGACGGGGCCCCCTCACTTTCCTTAGCCCCAGAGAGAAGAGCTTCAGTTCTCTAAGCCTAGCTTCATAGGGTCGGCTTTGGAGTTCAGCGAAAACTTGTGTGAACTTCGATCCCATATGTTCGGGTAATTTCCCGTCCTTTATTAGATTCCGATACCAAGCCTCAATTGCATATCTCACATGCGATTTTCCGTGGGCTGACTACAACGGCAACGATACCCATGGCTTACGCGTGGCGGCGGTTCTCACTGGTAGCCAATGGGCATCATAAAGTAGTAGGCAAAAAAGGGCAACTTTCAAGGTCGGGACAAGGCTGGCAAATTCTACATAGCTGGACCGACAAAGCCCCCATGTGCCAATTATATACGAACCTAAAACTGCGGCGCTACAACCAATAACAAGGAGAACCACAGTTCAGCGAAAGTCACTGCTAGGTGCGACCTTAATGCAATCCAGAAGTCTAACCAGAAGAACGCCACGGCATACACAAGCGAAATATAAATAAGCGTTGATATGTGGTAGTTGATGGGTGCTTCATCTTTTCCAGGATCAACGAAATAGACGGCAGTGTTAACAGTGCAAGTATGTGAAAATGATTGAGGAGGATTTCTACAAGTGTGCGTTGACACTTTTTCGAAATGAGCAGCACGATATTGTATCTGGATGACGGGACAAACGTTCCGCGGAAGCTCACGACCGGTTTCACGGCTACTGGCGCTCATCAGGTTTGTGTGCCTGTTGTAACACACGTTTGAGCAATGCGTAGCCAAATTCGCAAAGGATCCCGAAATCAAAAAGCGATTATCCGTGATACTCCACGATACTAGGTTATTGGATGAACAATGACACCAAACAGATGCAAACCTCAATAATGAGATCACAAGGACTCAACAAACGAGAAACCGAGTTGCGGCGTGCGAGCGAGGAGCACGTGCGTCACGCAGGTCCAGAGCAAGGATATGACAAAGTATCGCTCTGGGCGCGAACAAACAACAGCTGGTCCACAAAAACTAACAGTGCGTAAAGACACGTCAATAGTGTGGGCAAGCAAGTGATGTTAAGAAAAACATGGAACTGCAAAGATTTTAGGGTATCTTCCACAACCGGTCCTTAAGCCGCCCACCAAAATCCTCCCGAATCCTTAGCAGAGTCAAAGGTTTGGTAAAAAGGTACTGATTTTTCCTACCTACCTAGGCCCTGCTGTCAGTACGCGTGCCTAATGCTTGTCATCAACGTTCTACTCACGGTCGCACCTAATCCGTTGGCCACACAGACGCGAGGCTATTCTACATCTTCCACGAGATCCACTGACCGATGGCGAGCTTGAAGGGGAAGCACAGATGCTGCCCTTGGAAGGGCCGTCACGCACTGGCTGTATGTGCTAGCGTGAGTGTGCGTTATGATTTATTCGCCGCCACTTCCACATATACAAAGGACATTTCAGTAACGCCAATAAAAACAAATTGCGAACACCGTCACATGTTTGATAGGGGTTGCGGGGCTTAGCGTGCTTGAGGTGCGTTAGCATGTGTCTGGATGTATAACGGAATCGCAGGTGTCACCAGATATCGGAGAAAAACCTTCTGTAACGTCAACGAAAGACTGCGAGCACAGTAACGTGTTTGACGGAGACCAGGTGGGATAACGAGTAAGATGCAGGTGAGTGTGCGTCGGGTTCGATACGTCAGTGTGTCGGGATTGCTCCCATATATGGGGGTTTCTCTACCCACTTCGAAGACGAATGTGGAATAGCCTACTGGGCCTCAGCGTTATCAGCTTCTCCTCCTTCACTCTCGAGTAGGCTAATACTGCGTATATCACGAATGAGCGCTCCGTTGGCTGTCTTCACCTTCACCGTTCTTATCATTCCTTCAGTACTTTCGATGATTTCCATAACTAATCCCAAGGACCAGGTGCTGAAATGTGCGTGTTCGCCTGCGATCATCACCACATCCCCAACTTCGAATGGTCTTGTTTTCACCAGCCACTTCTGTCGAGTCTGCAGAGCCGGTAGGTACTCCCGCAGCCAGCATCTCCAGAAAACCCTGAAAAGATAGTTCGCCTGCTTCCATCCTTTGAGGTAGCTCCCACGAAGGTTTACCGGCCCTTGGAAACCCTCGTTCGACCTTAACGTCAATAAGTCGTTCGGGGTGAGCACCAGGTGGGTGGGGTCGCCGTTCATTACTGGAACCAGGGGGCGGTTGTTCAGAATTCTCTCCACCTTGGTCATGACGGTGTTCAGCGTCTCGTCGTCGGGCGGCTGCTGCTCCATGATTGACAGCAATATCCGTCTGGCGGACCGGATGATGTGTTCCCATACGCCGCCGCGGCGGCTGGCCTGTGGGGGGTTGAAATGCCATCGTATGCCGTAGGCCACGGTTCGATCCTGCAGTTCGTCCCTGTTTATGTTCTTGTGCCAACGCTGCAATTCCCGGTGAGCGCCCGCAAAGTTCGACCCATTACCTGAGTATATATCGGCCGGTACGCCTCTTCGGTTGATAAGTCTCTGCAGGGTCCGTAGGACGGAATCGGTCGTCATCGAATGTGCGACTTCTAAGTGTACCGCGCGTGACTTCATGCACGTCATGATACGCCCGTATCGTTTTTCTAATCTCTTACCGCATTTGATCCACAAGGGCTCGAAATAGTCCAACCCGGTGTCGCTGAACGGCCACCAGCCCGCAGTCAACTGCATTCTGGTAGCGGGGCCATGTGTTGTTTGCCCGCCGTGGCATTGCGTCTCCTACATTGCACATAAAGTCGGATTACGCGTTTTACAGTCTCTCGTCCTCTCAGCAACCAAAGGCGCTTTCAGATGACGTTCTTCACGTGACTTTCCCCGGTATGTCCCTCCACGGCGTGGACGTGTTGGATCATTAGCCCTACCACAGGTTGTCTTGCAGGCAGCAGTATAGGATGCTTTGTGTCGAGGCTCAGGTTGGCGCTGGCCAGCCTACCATCCACCCGCAGCAGTCCATCAACGAGTTTGGGGTTTAAACGCTTCAATTCGCCTTTCGAAGATGACATTTCTTTGTTGATCGGACCCACTTCTTCCGCCCTCTTGGGTTCTCGGGCGAACGCCTCCACTCTTAAGGTGGACTCTCCTTTCATGCACGCTCCGTTCGGTTGAAATGAGACTACAGCTGTAAGTAACTCAACCCACCGAATCCTTCCACCGAGCAGTCATGGCCCAAGTGATAGATTACGGTGCTGATTCAAAAAACCTACCCAGACCCTAAAGAGGAAGCTCATTTCGCTCGGAGTAGGTTAAGTCGAGTGCTGACCAGTTGTAGACACACTTCCAGAGTTTCTTCAGAGTCCACCGCAGAATGCTGGGTTTTGGGGCTTCAAGTGGCGATGATGAATCTTCCATCGACATATGAAGACATATGCTCCGGAGCAGTCGAAATCAGGCGATAGTGTAGGGAGAGTAAAGGATGAAAGACTTTCTTACCAGGAGCAAAATACATAGCCAAATAAAAACTGAAAGTTCTCGATGAAGAGTGGGAAAAACTCCGAGACGCTCGAAGGCTAGGATGTTCAGTACTAATGATGCAGTCACCTCAATAATGCTTTCGTAGCGAAAGGTATATCAACGAGAGCACTGTGGTATGAAAGGACGAGGGCAAATTTCAAGAAATGAAAGTCTCTTTGCAAAATGCCAACAAGTGATTGCTCCAAAGTCCCAGCTATTCCACAAACAATTTCATGTCACGGGCTGATCTGGGGCCTCCCCACATCAACTTCGTTGTGAATGGTGAACGTAGTACCAGCTGAAGAATCGATATTCTTTCAAGATTTTGAGGGCCTAGCTCGTTCCAGAGATACTTCAGAGACACAAGAGGCAAATTCTGCATTAATCTGCATACGGGGTCCTGAGAAGTACTCCATTCGCCTTGCTTTGGGCTTGATCTGTTGCGCCGAGAGCGCCCTCGCCACTATCCGCCCTGAACAAGCAAGCTTTACGGACATCCGAAAGAAGCCATCGATCTCCGTACAACAATCGTTAATCATTCCACTAAGCCATCCAGTTTAGTGCTGGTGGTCCCCAGCATGAATGACGACATCGCCATGCCTGAGAGATTTCTCTTTGGTTACCTAATTTTGTCCAAGCTGAGTAGTCGGTAAATGGCCCCTAGCCTAACGTCTCCGGAAAGCCTGTGCTAAGTGAGTGGCTCGCCTTCATCCTGCGGGATAGGCTTCAAGTCGGACCTTCGGGGTGACTGCTCATTCATTAGGCCGCAATGACAACAGATCATCGGAAGTTACAGTGAGTTCGCCTTCTAGATGCGAAACAATCCTTGGTAGAGATCTTTTGTTCAGTATGCACTCTACCCCAGTTGGTGGGAGATTCAGGGTCTCGTCTTCGAGGATTTGTCCTCAGATCGTGGTCGTCAGTATTTCCCGAGCTGACCGCATCAGTCTTCCAAAAGCCACCGCGATGAACGGCGTGAAATGGACTAAAGTGCCACTCTATTCTTGGTCTTTAGATTTACTCCATACTCTGGCACAATCTAGGATATCGCGCCGTCAGTTCAGTTCCTGTGCCCCGACGAAATGTGAACCTTCGCCTCAGTGTGTTTCTGGGAGCCCCTCTCCTTGCTTTGAAACTTTGGAAAGCCACTTAGAAATAATCAGTGATAGCTTCATGCTCCATTTTGAGATAAACTTCTCTGAATCGTAAACGAGCTACCGGACAGCCACACCTTTTTTGAGCGTCCGTTCGTTTTTGCCTGAATAATGAGCCAAAGTAGTCAGGGCCGATCTCCACGAATGGAAGCTCTCCTGGCCGAATCCTCAGGGTTGGATGAGGAGCCATCTTTTGTCCGCCTGCCACCACATTTTGGCGACGACTCACTGGGCATTTGCTGTTCACCCGCTTGACTATCGCTAATCCCTTGGTCGCCAAAAATGGTCGACGAAAATTATCCAGCACTTGGTTCAAACGTGCATGTCCAACTCCTCAAGGCGAATGATCTATCCGGTATCTCGTGATGCTGCTTTGCCGGAAACTTTCATAAGATGTTTCGTTTTGTACCCAAGGTTCAAATTCACAAACCTTCCTCCGACTCCTTGCGGTCCGTTAGATAGCTTGGGGTTCATTTTTTCGCACACCCCTATGTAAAACCTGGCATCCCAGGGGTTACGGTCGGCCCTGGGGAGCTCACTCGCCCCGAATGGAAGGGCGTACTTTTAGAGCAGGACCATAATATCTACCTTGCCTCCGTTTTACTCACCCGTCAGTGCTGTTCCCGCATCCAACCCGATTTTTCGTCGTGCGCCTTTAGTGGTCGCCAATAGTAACGGGGCCTTGTCGACCAAGCCAAGGCTTTCGACTTTTGGTCCGGTATAGTAAGTGACACAGTCCCTTAACAGGGGCTTTGTTTCTGCGGAGTTTGTCGCTGGTATTATTCATTTCTTTGATATATCAAAATCTGAGGCCTTAGGTACTGTTACTGCCGGCCAGGCCATCTTGGATTCGGCTAGAAACTCCGGCGCCATTGTTAACGTCTGCAGTTTTTCCAGTAATCTCGAGCTCCTTGAGCACAAATCGGCCGGTTTACTGACGAATTGTATGTAGCGCAACCGGTTGGCCTTTGTCGACTCACCAATCACTGCGAGCTGGTTTGCCACGAAGCTCTGGAGACGAGTACCAGTGTAGCGTTTGTAAAGCAGTAAAATGGACGAATCCGCCCAAGAGTTCGGCTCACTCTACATTTGTCGGGCCACTTATGATTCAGTATGGCTATTCTCAATGTCAATACTGCTTCAGTCATTGCTGGCCTCAAGTTGGATGAAATATTTCCCGAGGCCACTCATGCCTTTGCGAAGACCATCTAACTCTGCTGCCCGCCACTTTGTTCTGGCCGGTAAAGAAAAGCCACTACCCCGTAGGCCACTTCTGATGCCTCAGAAAACGAGCTTTTTTAGGCGTCGTCAGACATCTTGGTATCCTGGTCTAGCTGAGTTGACCTAGGCAGTCTAGCGAGCCACTCCGTCACCCTTGGTCATCATCCTGGAGAGGTTCGTCCCCACCGGTCACCCTGCCATATAATCGGAACTATCCCTTTCCAGGTGGTAGCCGTGGTGAAAAGAGGCCCGACGGGTCACAGATCACTGAGACTGGTGATAGAATTCCTTCCCGTGTAGATGGTCATCTGGTTAGATCAAGATAGGGTTGGAACTCATCATTTTTGACATTCCGCCGAACACCGAGGGTGGGCTCAACCTGTAGTGAGGATCCGAAAACCTTCCCCCCGTAAGCGATCTTCTCCTACTCCGGGATGGCTTTTACTACCTCACCGATCTTGGAAGCCCTCGTTGAATCCCGAACATTCCCCTCTTGAGAATGGCAGCTATTTCAGTTTCATAACGGAAGACAGCACGTGGGCTATCGAGGGACCCCGGAAAACCACCGGCAAAGCAATTTTTCGCTGCTATTCCTAAGAGACTGTTGGCTTGTGCAGAGGCATTCAGGAGGCCCTGTTCCGTTTACCAACACCCATATCACAGGCAACGTTGTTTCACTGGTGTGGGCTATCCTTACAAAATTCGGTTTTTTGTTTCACAGCACTGAAAGTATGTTACAAATAAGACCCTTACCTCTGACCAGAGCTTAATTCGCTGGGCTTAAAATTTGCTGTGACTGTATTTTGCTGTTTCTTCCTTTTTGCCGTAATCTAGCTGCAAATATTGGTTCGTTGTTCGATTTTTGACGGTAAGAGCCTATAAGAAGTACTACGGAGTTTCAGCTACCTTAAAATTACCTAATTTTTCGTATGTAGTACTGTAGCTGTTCGGAAATGACCGTGTCTTAAATTTTGTCTAAATGGGTTGCTTCGCTTCGCTGAAAATTTCGACTGTCTGGACTTTGAAGTACTCAACACCCTTGGCGACCAGTGAGCAGAGAAATTATGCAGAAACTCGGCGAACCCCTGTGAATCAGTGGAAAATATTCCACAGGTGATCCAAACCGCTTTGCTCGTAGGCGTTGGTCATGTTTCTTGCTCAGGCCCCAGTATATCAGGTCTTCCTGGGGCTACTTCTGTTTCTTACAGAGCCACAGCTGATCTGTTGCTAGCTGAACTGGAGGAAGTGCGGAATGCGGTACAGTTAGACTCAGATAGGGAACGTTAACTGCTCCAGTTAGGGAATGAGATGGAAATGGCTAGATTCACAGAGAAAGCTACTTCTATTAGCCGAAAAGGGCATAAAACCTCGTCTAACATTCTCGTTTAGTCTGGGACCTGTAATTTACGGTCCTTTATTGACACACCGTGAAACTTCACGTCACAACCGAAGACCACTTTGAACCTACCCGGTTTCCATGGACTTATGACCAGGTGATAGGGTAGACACCACTTCAAATTTGCAACAGTTGCCGCCCCGCCTGCTTTTTCTACTTGATCCAAGTCCGTGTTCCGTAGCATGCCCGGCATATATTTCGAGCTCAGCTGTGGCCATAGAACAATCCCTTTTTTCTTGGAAGAGTAGTCTTTTCAGGGCAATTACTCGGTTGTTCGGCGTCGCTTTTGGGTTGCTCGCCGCGGCGCAGAAATCTGAAAATGATGGATTGCCTACTTTGTTTTCTCGGCTGCCTTTTTCCGAGGCAGCCTATCTTCTCGTGACGAGGCACTTCTGCTAACGGTTACTTCGGAAAGCTCAGCGTCGTACATGCGTTCCATGGCCTGTTTAGTTTGTGCAATTTCCACCTGATTTCGGGTCACCTCGATATTAAATTCAGGTTGTATCGTTTTCTTTTTTACTTATATCTCTGTTTAGACTTGTAACTGTGTCCACCCTAGAATATACCACCTAATTACCTGAAACCGTGAACTAGTTGCGTAAACAACTGCGGCGCACCACGTGCGACCGCTAGTACTTATCGAGAGTTAGAGTTATAGACTGTATTAATAATAATGGTATATTTCTCGGCCATGGTCGAGACGCATGCGCTAGCGCATGATCATGGTGTAACACGTTATTCAATAAGATGGAACATTCACAAGTTCAAAGTATGAAAGTCCGGAGTACCAGCTATAGATAAACATAGCCAGCAACAGTTTAAACGGATCATTTTAATAATGATTTGCGCGGCAGTTTCAAACCGGTTTCGAATTCGGGCTGGGCGGTGGTGCGCTGTGAAGATATCGGAAAATCGTTGGCGCAGTGCCAAGGAGGCATTATGAACGAAAACGATGCAAGCTGAGGAAAAGGAGGCCTACTAAGGTTCTGCAGATGGAGTAAATATTGAACAAAAAGAAAGGGAAAGAATTGTAAAGAAGTGTACCGGGAAAATCGATGCATGTGAAGAGGATAGCCATCGATGAAGACGATGCAAACCCTGAATGTCGGATCTACCGGAGTTCAATAAATGAAATGAGTTTCGAAACCGGGCCAAGACCAATTTCGTGAAAGTGAACACTGGTGGATGTGGGAGAAATAGCAGTCCATAAAAAGGTGAGTTTAAATTCAGGGTCAGTAACATGTACCATCCGGAAATGAGAAAGCGCAATTGGAGGGTCCTTGAGAAGTGGAGAGTCATTTTCCAACCGGCTACGATTCGGGGGAAAGGTGGACTTTGCTAACGAATAATAAAGTGGGAAATCTCCGCCTGGACTTGAGCTTTAATAGGCTGTTTCACTGAGGAATATGTATGTATATGTTGACGCATTTGCCTTCAGTGATATTCAGCGTCATTTCTGGTAACGTACGACATCGTATGGATATGTTTCGTCTGGCAGGGCAAAGTATGTGTGGGTCAATCAGCTGAGTGTGGTGGTATATTAGCATGAAACGCGTAAGGTGGTGTTTGTGTTGGTTGCTTCAGAAAAAGCTGAAAGATCTGATAAGAAATTAGGAGTGTTTCCTGTCAGGTGGTTTGATTTCGGTCCCACATGCTATGGTAGGTTCTACTTGAGTCTCTGTCCGTACGAGTCGAAGTGGCATCCTTGGTTATCCGGTTTGCCGACTGCGATAGTGAGAGACAACAGACCTGAAATAAAGGGGGATTACAGTCTGGAAGTGGTTCCAGCTGTGGGTTATGGTGATATATGAAGACAATGAATAATGGACTGGTAAGGTCTGTGTGAGTGAGGCATGGACGAAGTTTCATTTGAGCAGTCAGTGGCACCTACTCCATATTCTAAGTAAAATAGGCTCTCAGTGGATTTGTGCCATACTGCTGCAGGCTAAAGGAGTTGCGTACACTAGTTTGGTAACTGTGTATGCATCCCAAAGGATTTATGATTTTGCGCGTTGGCACGGCGTCACTCGGATACTAATGAGACCTGGGGTCTCACGGTTTAGAGCAGTTAGAAATGATAACTGTCAGTACCGTTTGCTTACGCAGAGCGCAGTTTGGCAACGAGGCGATAAGATAAGTTTGAAATAACAGACTGTGAGCGAATGGGACTGGTACGCTGCTAGCGTAGCCCTATGCTGTTACTGTCCCTTCCGGTACAGTGGTTATTCTATACTGATTAGTTTTTGAGGAGCCTTAAAGTAGATGAAATTATTGGGGTGACAGAGGTGATACATTAGAGGCAATCGGTCACGTGCCTTGGAACGTTGACGTGAGTTCATCTATGCTCTTACCCGATGGTGCTGTCGTACTGGGATTTGCTCGAGTGTGAGCAAGGAAATCGGATGTAGACATGATTGCATGGTTATCGCGGTGTCTTTTTCGTCGTTATCGTATTGCAAAGCAGGAAAACACCAAAGTGAGGACTGGTTTTGGAGAGCCGTGAGAAATGGGAATGAGATGGGTCCGAACTTTCATCAGGGAAGCAAACTCTAACGACCTACATTCGGTGCTCATGGTAAGCGGCACAAGGTCCTGCTTCAGGTAGGGGGGTAGCACGACATACAACCACTGGTATCCAGCACGTGGCGCTCCAGGAATGATCCACACTTTTTTAGACGTTTTTATTTTATTTTTTAATGGTTTTATCACAATCAGGTATCTGGCTATCAGAGAAGGCGGAGCTGCTTTTGGTGGGCGACCACAGCTCCCACGCCCCAGCCGAAACATGGACCGCACGTAACAAGCCGCGTTGGGAATAGGTCAACCGCACCAGTCAATCCGTAGCAACACTGCAACCCGGAGACATGTGTCACATGTGACAAGGTTGGTGTGCCTGGAAGACAAAACTAAGGGGTATTTTTCTCGCTTTTTATGCCAATCTCTACTCTTTGGTGGTCATGTCCAATTGGTGGTCAACTCTTTGCAGGGAGACCATCACGACCAGGAATGTTTGCAGAAGTGCCGCGCTAACACTCGCCTTATCCGTGAAGTCAGAACCGTCATGCCGTTCACATGGGACAAAATATGCAGGGGGAGTAGAGTCAACCACAGCCTGCGATTATTCAGTGGGGTTTATGTCTGCACAAAGATGGGGTACAACTTGCAGCACTAACAACGTGATTCGTCAGGACGATCCACAGATGGTTTGTAGTTTTGCTGGCTAAGTATCAAATGTTATATAGGTCAGTCATGGAAGATGCTAGAGTTCTGTGCTGGGGGCGGAAGTTGGGCTGTGAGTGACTAATGGTGACCACTTGATGGAGGTTGAAGGGTCTGACAGGTGCTACGTCTTGGGTTGGAGACAAAGGCGAAGACAAAGTAAAAACAGCACTGGGAATGTTTAAAGACTACCTTTCATGCTTCCAGTGGTATTTCATATAATCAAGTATGACTTCTGATGCACTGGCCTCAAACATGAGAGTTACTATGTTTAGGCATTGTAACCTGGTAGGTTTACGCTTAGGTGATGGCAAATACGGTGTACGATGTGGCACATCCTAGATTATCAAGGGTTCTGGTTAGTATCACGCTCTCCTCATAAGCTCCATCAAAAGTCATGTAAGGATTTATAATAGTATATATAGATCAAATCGATCCCCGGGCAAGGAAGCTGAGAGGAGCGGAAGCCAGGATAAATAAGAGAGGATCAAGGAGTGAATTAGTGGGTGGTGGGACTAAATGTCTTAGGATCCAGCACCACTGGACAATTTGGTGCTGGGGGAAAACATCATTGGCTAAAACCTTCAGCTAGAGGAGAGTTGTTTTACATGGTTGCTCTAGTACTATATGGCGAGGGAGGCAGTAATTGTTTAGACATGGTTGTGGAAACCGACTAGTGAATTAGATGAGGCAGGGATGTATAAGGGTTAGGTGATGGTAGGTGAACGTGGGTGAGTAGCGAGAACCGGCAGGCATCTAGATGGTTATAGTTGTAAGCGACAAAACTATCCTTCTGCAGTGTGGGTTATACGTAAGAAGTAATAATAAATGGTAAGCCTATCGTCTGTCGTTAGGCAGAAAATGGTAGGTTTGGAATGTGGTGCCATGATCCTAGTGGTGGAACCCGTCTTCAAGTCCAGCTCGACGGATAGCAGAGAGAGGGAGGAGAGACTGAAGCTAGGGTTCTAAAGTTCGATGCCTTCTTCATAGGTTCGATCCTCAGATATGCTGGCGTTAGTCAAAGATAACATATGACTAACGGTAAGTTGTGATTTTATGGACTGGCTAAACTGGGTTATTGACGCACATTTGCGAATAGCCAGGGGTAGTTTGTTCCAAAGCTTTGAATATTTAATGAGAAATAAGTTGGATCTTATTGCCTGCCTGGAATGTGGCATGGTCAGACTGAAGTCTCTGTGGCGCAGAGGGTAAGATGAGGGTTGCGAAAACTGTATAGAGTTGGTAGAAGTGAACGCAGAGCGATGAATAATTCTATATAGAAAACACAAGTTAGGCCTGATATTTCTAAGCCATACGATGTCAAGTTTTAATAGAGTGCATCGCTCTTTATAGCTCAGTGGAGAGAAATATCCTATTAGCTTCTTGGTGAAGGTGCGCTGGACTTTCTCCAGGCGTATTCTGTCCGATTTAGACATTCCATAGAAGATTATAGGGCAATATTCGAGGTGGGGTCTAGCTTGGGATTGGTATGTAAGGAGGATACTATGTTTCATCTTAAATGATCTGAGAACTAGGCCTATTATCTCTCTGGCCCTGGCCGTCTGAAATGAGACATGTTCCGAGAATTGTAGATTGTTAGTGTATCGAAGCCCAAGATCCTTCACTGATGAGCTTGGGGCGATGGGTACTTGGTTCACTGACAGAGTTCCGAGGAAGACTTGAGATCTGTAGGTTGTGTAGAGGCTTTTAGATGTCGAGAAGCACATCTGCCATGAAGTGCACCATTGATCAAGTTTCTCAAGATCATTACCTATTTCAGACAGTGCTGTGCTCAAATCTTGGTGGCAGAAATCATACACGATTTTGATGTCGTCGGCGAACAGGGAAGGCGTGCCGTGTCGCACAATCGAAAAAATGTCGTTAATATAGAGTAAGAAAAATAGCGGACCAAGTACACTTTCTTGTATGACTCCACTAGTGACAGGCGCCGATTGCGATAGATGACCATTAGCGTATACAACCTGGGTTCGATCCGACAGGTAAGAAGTGATCCATGATAAAAGCGAGTCATGGATACCATAGGCCCGGAGTTTTGTTAACAACCGGGAGTGAGGAACTCGGCCAAATGCCTTGGTCATATCGAGGTAGATGATACTCATACATTTTCCGTCGTCAGCTGCCGTGGTCACTAGGTTGAAGAAATCAAACTGGCATGCTGTACAAGAACGTGATTTTAGGAAGCCATGTTGACCGCTGTGAATGAGGTTATGGGAAATGAGATAATTGGACATCCGCTGTTTAATCAAACGCTCCATTATTCTGGCAGCTAAAGGGGTATGGTTGATAGGACGATAATTTGAAGAGTCATGTACTGGACCTTTTTTGGGTAGGAATAATGGTTGAAGTTTTCCACTGGGATGGAAAAATGCCATTTTTAAGGGATAAGTTGTAGAGATTCATAAAGATAGCAGCGATGTCAGTTCCACCAAGATGAAAGAGTGCTGGGGGGATACCGTCATAGCCAGGGCGGGAGGAGGGTCTAACACGCAGCAGTAGGTGGGTAACATCGTTCAAAATGAATTCAATGTCAGAGAGAACTTGCTCGGTTATGAGGGGTACGGGTGGCGGATTCAAAGTGGCGTCAGTGGTCATGGATTCTGAAAAGAAGGTATTGAGCGCCTCAGCGATTTCGGCTGCAGATTTAATTTGCGTGTTGTTTCCCAAAATTAGATATGGTATCCCTGTAGGCTCTCTCTGGCTTCTGCTCTTTAGCAGTCGGGACAATCGGTACGATCTGTCGAAGGAATTCAAGGCCGAAAGCTCCTGCTTTCTCAGCAGTTCATTGGTCCGAAGACTGATGGTTACAGAGAGAGAGTGAAGTTGCAATAGTATGGAGAAGTCCTTGGTTTTATTGTAGATCTTCGGCAGTTTTGCACGTTTATTTTGCAGTCTGTTTGGTAGGAGCCGCGGGCTTGGGAGCGGTTGGTCCCGATGGTGGTGATTGCTGACAAGCAGCTGTGTAGCTTATGAAGGGTCTGTTGAGATGAGCTACATATGGGGTCTATGGGTCCGGCTGTGAATCTACAAGATACCATTCTATGGTCACTGGCTGGGAAAAGGTTGAGGACTGTAGTCATCACGTCCGATAGGCCAATGGTAAATATCAGGTCTAGTATGCTGTTACCTCTGGTTGGTGTCATTATGTGCTGGACCCAGCGCCCTGCGCGTTTGGTCAAAACGAAGCTGGTGAAGTATTGGGGTGATGACATGGTGTCCCAGCAGATATTAGGTGCATTGAAATCGCCAGCAATGAGTTTTGACGAGGAGGGTAATAGTGCAAACTGGTCAAAGGTCTTGACTACGTGGGCGAGGTCCGTGATGTTTGAATTGGGTGGTCGATAAACGCGGCCGATATGGATTGGAGAGTTGGCCAGAAGAACCGTGACCCATATTGAGTCCTGATTTGAGTCCAGTATTGGATCAGAGAGAGGAATGGTAGGCAAGCTGATTTAATGTGGATTAGACAGCCTCCTCCACGAAGATGACGATTTTTCATGAAGGTTTGATAACCAGCGATGGAAATTTGGTCCAGTGGGACAGAATCACTCAGCCAGGTTCCGGTTATGACAGTGATGTCGAAGTCGGAAGACAGTACTATATTATGGAGAGTATAGGTTTTATTCAGTAATGAGCGAACGTTAATGAGAAGCAATGTAAGTGCAACTGTACCGTCTTGGTGTGGAATGGGAACAACCATCGGCGGGTGTTGGTGGCTAACACTACCGAGGTGGTAAACATCATTAAGTGGACTCATGACGTCAGGGTTGTCATGTAAAGAAGCGAAAGAGTCTAAACATGGGTTAAAAGTGGGGAGCCGGCAGCCTGAAGAAGGGGTGAGGCTGGGTTGGGGGGTGCCGTCAAGAAAAAATTGGTCTTTTGAGGAGGTGGGATTTCCGGGGTGGTTGAAGTAGCCAGGTGGGGGATTGGATGCTGAGGTAATGGGTAACGGCAAGTGAGATGGCAGAAATTAGTGGTGACTGGGTTCAACGGGGTACGCAGGGGGTGGGTAGTTGTCGCTTGACCAGGACCGACGAAATAACTGTATTTGGTTGGGCTGGCCCACCTGTTTTCAGGAAAGGACGCGGAGCTAGACAATCGAGGCCGTTAGTTATAACTCAACTGGGGGTTACTTATTGGTATCATTGAAGGAGAGAAAAATTGGTTACAGAGGTTCGACGGGAGGTGCTGGTGCTCAGCCAGAAGATTGGAAAACTGTTTCGCGATGCTTGAAGAATATGGTATGTTTGGTCCTGATGCATGATGATGCTTTACTCGGTGGCCGTTTTCGCCTGTATTGTAAAGTGGAGTTGGGAGGACCTTATCGATTAGCCGAGGTACCACGCTAATACAGCAAGGTGGTGTTAGCTGATTTAGGGTGATGCAGGGTTGCGTCCTGCTTGCCAACAAGTACCAATTATTTGGGGTGTACTTGGAGTGCTTGGTGGGGGTTCTAAATGGGATTCTGAGAAGACTTACGGGGGGAGGATTACGGGAGTAGCCCGAGTAGCTAAAAGCTGTGGGGGGACACAGAATTCTGTCTGCCGATGGGACGATTGGCTATACAGTAGATCATGGCTTTTATGGACGATTTATGTTCGCAAGACGGTGGGACATGAGTTAGGGCAGAACGGACTGTTGGCAACAGACTTCCCCGGAGTCTTTTTCGGTGGTGAGACGGTGGGCAGTAGGTTGGCCTCGGCAGCGGCGGGCTTGGATGCACGGGACTTTGGTGGCTCTGGGCTAATAGTGGGTTTGGCATGGATATCGTTGCCGTTTGTAGGAGCGGAGGTTGATGGTACAAGGCAGAGCCGTTTACTAGGGGGATGTGCTGGAGATGGGGTTGTGGTCAGGTCTAGGTCAACTAGAGAAGTGCAGGCAACCGAGGGCTTTTGTGTTACGGGGTAGCTCGACAGGCAGCAAGAAGACGCGGCGACTGGTATTTCAGCCACAGGTTGCGTTGGTGAAGCTGATGCACTTTTCAGTGACCGAAAAACCTCTCTTTGGAGGGGCGTCTTATCCTGTAAGGTTGATTAGACCTTACTTCGCGGTTTCCTTAGTAAACGCGTGCTTCGGTCCTTTGTACTGCGTGGACCACCTGCACGTTACTCTAATGCTCGGCACTGCACGAATATGTCAACCAGAACGGTATTCTCCACGCCCCGTGAGAACGAGAAGGCGATTGGGAGAGATAGTGGTTAGCGTATATTTAGGAGTGTGCGTGAGAGCGTGCGCAAGAGCAACGGTCAAATGGCAACCGCGCTTGGCAGCCAGTGTTCAGTTAAACAATAAACGTGGTAAAAGCACGAATGAAGATGGCAACCGCTACGATCAGGTAATATTCTGATGCTTTTGAATGAGGTGGCATTAGCAAAGATTTGCCAATTAGTTATGAATTCTCTAGTTGTTACTTCGTCAGCGAATTGGAACTTCAAAGGACAGTCGGTGCGTTGTGATTTTTTGCGCAGTCGAGTGCAATATCACCTGTGGTGTGCCATGTTGCAAGCATTCAGTATGGTGAGTTTGTTTGACGGCAGGGGTAGTCGATCGGGGATGTTGAAAACTATCGCGTTTTTGGAGTTGGCTATACGCTTATGAACTTCGGTCGCAACTGAGTCTAAGGTACGGTCCTCCATGACTGGGCTCTGGCGATTAGCTATAGGCGTGGGTTCCATTATGCTAGATACAGGGGATATCTTTAATAGAATATCATCGACGGACTGGATCTGGTTATGCAGGTCCGCCACTCTTTGATCTACTTCGTTGATCTTCTTGTTGACTAAGTCATAAACATCAACGAGAGGTACTGAGCATGGACTGAGTGTAGACTGAAGTTGAGTGTTCCTGGTTTTTCTGAGCCTGACGGTACGAATCGCCTGATTTGCACCCGGGACCTTGGCACGTTTACGGAGGACCTTGTGAACTTCCATAAGTAGTTCAGGAGATAATGTGAAGAAGAGGGAAGGATTATGGGTCAGTAAGTTGAACTTTTCGAGAATGTAAAGCTACGTAGAAAATTTTGGGTATTTTTCTTAAGCCTTTCTAGCTAAGTGACAGACGGTTATAAGCTTTATAAACATAAAAACCAAACACAACCTAGGGAAAATAGAGGCCCGGTGTAGCGCAGCGCAGGTTCCTATTTTTGGTTATTCGCTGCTTCAAATCCATTTAATAACATCCCACGTGGCTTACCTAGCAAATCTCTCCTGATTCTCGCCACAATAAGATCCAACTAACGTTTCTACACCCCCCTCGCTATAACCCAACTCCTACCTTATCCTCTCCACGCATCCACCGGTGCATCTTCTGAAGTTTCTGTCCCACTATGCCTCCATTTATTTGTTTTTTTGCCATAAGAGGGCACTGTAGTTCCACCCGGTATGTCGATCCCATATCTACGATATACCTCCCCGCACAACCTGCTGTTTTGATCCAAGCAACAGTTAAGTACCTAAAGTATCCTGTGTGGGTTGCACCTGTGCACACCACACAGCAAAATTTCTTCTATCTCACCATTCCTCGTCGTCCCGAGTCTCTTAATCCCAACTACATATATATATATATATATATATATAGTGGGTCATATAGCTCACTTCCCTTACCGCATTGTTGCATAGGTCTCATCTGCCCGCCCCCCCCCCTCTTCTACTGACGCTCCATCCCCACTGAGACCCAACTCCTATCGCAACAGCAATCCCAATAGTCTTGCATCTAGCATCCAGTCTTTGCACACACCGACACTGAACTCATTCCTACCAGTTCTTAACGGTCGATCAATAATTAGAACAATATCGCACCTGCAATCTCTGGCATTTATCTCAAACGCTGATATTATACTGGTAACTGAATCCTGGCTGTCAGATGATGCCTCGCTTGACCTTGTTCGCATAGCCGGGTATCACTGCTTCTCGAATACCCGCCGGTCCAGGCGCGGAGGGGGCAGTTTAGCCTTTGTCAAATGCACTATCCACGCTAGTGTTATTTATCACCCCTCTCTTCTCCTTATTGAGGATTCTTTATGGCTATCTATCCACACCTCCGGCTAGAACCCCCTCCTTGGCCGCGTCTACTTCCCCCAGGGTCCGAAGCCTGCAAAAATTGGCGCTGCCGTGGATGTCTTTAATGATGAGCTTGACTATCCTGCCAGTGCAAAAATTATTGCTGGTGACTTTGGCCTTCCTTCAACCTGCTGGTCCTCCTATACTAGCTTTCCCGCCCTCTCCACCCCCCTTTCGTATGTCCGTCTTGGTGGATGGACCCAGCATGTCTCCCACCCCACAAAGGGGAACAACATCTTGGACCTAGTACTCCCCATTGATTTTCCTGATATGACCACCCGGATTACTGATCACTTCCCGGGTAGTGACCACCGTATTGTCAGGTGCAGGTTCAGCTGCTTCAGCTGTTCTCATCCGATGCAATCCTCTAACCCTGTTCCGACTTCCTACCGTTTCTGTAACTGGCTCCTAGTGCCAATGATAGTCCGCTCCCCCAACTGGGACACATTTTTTCTTTCCTCCGATCCCCTCACTGTTGTGAACTCGCACTACTCCAACCTTCTACACTGCTTAAGTACAGTCAACCCATGTGCCGATCTACGCCCCGAGTCCCACAGCTCACGCCTGTCTTTTCCAGAGCGTAAGCTGCAACTTACCTTCGCTAGATCACGCGACTTTACTATTCTTCCGCACATAAACCAGCTACAACTGAGACTGCGTTGTATGACCGATTCCCGTCTGAGAAGGCAAGAGGCCATCGCCCTGGCACACCCAAAACAAAACTGGCTACTTGTCAAACCTGCTTATTAAAAGATCCAATCACTCCAATCACACCTCGCCCAAATTCCCCATTTGTGGCTCATCTACCGCTAATACCCCAGCATCTATTTCTGAGGCCTTCAATGAGCATTTCTCTTCCTCCCTTATAAACCGTCCTGGTATTCCCCTTCCTACAATTCATCCCTGCGCCTCTGCCTCTCTTCCATCGATTCCCTTTACCCACCCAGAAAATGAAAAATCAGTTTCATCTATTAAGTCTTCCCCGAAACCGGGACCAGATGATCTCCCACCGACTTTCCTCCTTTTCAGTGGTTCTGACCTCCCTTTATTGTTACTTAATGCATACTCCACCTCCATGCCTCGCAGTTTCGTCCCACCTCGGTGGAAATCCTCTGTTATAATTCCGCGCTTCATAAAGGGTGCGCTACACGACCCAGATAACTATCGGCCCATTAATCACACCCCAGTAGTCGGCAAAATCATGGGGAGAATTATCAAAAAACACAGACCGGTACCTCTTATCCAACAACCTGCCGAACCCTTGTCAGCGTGGTTTCTTAAACTCCCGTTCCTGCTCTTCCTGCCAGCTTGACTTCCTCAATGTCCTATCGTCTGCTGCAGACGCCGGCAATCCTGTAATCGTCCTGTACCTCGACATATTTAAGGCTTTTGACCGTGTTCCCCATATGCATCTGTTAGACAAAATCCGGTCTCTCGGTATTATTGACCCTCTCCTCTCCTGGCTATCCTCTTATCTCTCTCACAGATCACAAGTTGTGCTCGTTGGCAGCCACTTATCTTCCGCCAAACCAATTACTAGCGCAGTCAACCAAGGCAGTATCCTGGGCCCATTACTACTCCTCATTTATATCAACGACATTTTCTCTTCTATTCGACACAGCACTCTTTTTCTGTTTGCCAACTATATAAAAATAGTGTGTTCCTTCCTCCCTAATGACCTATCCTTGACTCTGTGCAACGTATCGCGTGACTTACTCGTTCTGCAAACTTGGTGCTTCTCGTGGTTCATGGAATTCTTTGCGGAGAAAAGCTTCCTCCTACCATACAAGTGCATTGTACCTCCTGGTCAAATCTGTCTGCGGGGCCTGCCCATCCCCATACACCCCATGACTACCGATCTTGGCGTACGCTACTCTTGTTCCTCAAAATTCTCAGAACAGGCGTCGTTCCAAATTGCTAAAGCTAAGCGAACCCTAGACCTAATCAATCGGTGTTTTCTAATACCGGCCAGTCGCCTCTCCATGTATCTGTCACACGTGAGACCACTCCTAGAATATTGTCCCATTACCCCCAGCCTCTGACCACGTTCCTCTGTTGTATCTCTTGAGAACGTTCAGCGTACTTTCACCAGAAGGCTGCTGGGCGCATCCATAGCCCTAACATACCGTCGGCGCTGTGAGCTCCTACAAATTGAGCCTCTGTGGATTCTTCGCATGTGGCTCAATCTGACTTTCCTCTTTAAGCTAATCAATAACCAGGCCTACATCTCCTGTCCCATCTCATTCGCTACGCCTTGCTCCTACCTCGTCTGACATCGTGCCTTCTCTCTCCCTGTCCCTCAGTCTAATCTCAGTCTGAAGTCCTGATTCTTTCTTCCAACCTTTTCCAAAATTTGGAATAAGCTCCCACTTAGCTTACGCAGTGCCTCTTCAATACTCGCTTTTAGGCGCGCATTTGTGTTATACTCAACAGTTCCCAATGCTATGCTGCTCACTGATGAGCTCGCCTCCGCTGACCTGGCCTTTGAAAGAGGCCTCACACTGTAACTCCACTACCTTTGCTCCACAGGCCACTAGGTACACCCCACGCCCGACACTCCCCTCTCTCTAGTGCCGCGAACTAAGGCCATTGCCTTCACTGATCCATAGCGAACTTACCTCCTGCCTTCATAAGATAACACCACTGCTCACCTACGTTCATCTGCCATCCATCATATTTTCTTCTTCTCAGTATCCATCGCTTCTCAGCTGAGGCACAACCAGACTGAGCTTCTCTATCACTTTTCCCCTTCCAGTGACCCTCAGTGGCGGTCAACCACTTCGGGCACTATGCTTACCATCTCCCTGCCAGGTGCACCTGGATAATATTGCTACACGGTCGTCTACCACTCGCTGCTTCCGTTGGCTCCCCTGTCCATGGTCTCACGTCTTGGTCAATTGTTCCTGGATCACGCACCCCTATCGCGGTCGTTTTGTCCCCTGTACAATTATCAATGAACACTCGTGCCACTCCCAACAGTGCGAGACGTGGTCAGATCCACGGCTTTGGCCGGCGCACATCGGGCGTGCAGGCCGTCTGCAACGACGTGCGAGCGCAATCAGACTGGTGGATCACACCTCCTGTGTTCTGTTCACGAAGTGTTTTTCAGGTTGGGTGCCCAGAGCACTGCCAGTCCCACCCACTAGCACCGGTTGCGGATCGCATGCTCTAACCTTTCTCGGACTAACAAATCCAATGCTGTAGGTTGAAAACTGCATGCTCCTCATCCTTTTTAAGCCACAGTTTGTTCACCTTTAGCTCTTATCATCAGTTACCACCTCCCATTTTTGTAGCCCTACGAAGGTATGCACACCTACCTGTTGTGTCCATCCTCTTATCGCCTCTCTCTACATCAAATTTCATTGCATTCAGTCGCTATCGTCCAAACCACTCTTCTCTGCCGACGCTCGCCAATATCTATTTTCCCACCTGCCGTCATTGGTGGCTTCTATTCTCTATGCACTCGCTATTATCCTCTGCTCAGAATGCTCACTGGTAGCATTTTCATACCTGTCGTTTTGTTAAATCTCTCTTTGTTCTCCCTCCTCATGCCCAATGCCACTATGCACCAATCACACCCACCCCCATGACCAATCCGCATATTAGAACTTGCCGCTCCAAACTTTGCTTCTTTTACAGTCGCATTTATTATCTAATCACCACCACCAACGTATTGTCCTTTCTTGGCCCCGCGATTCCTCTGTGGTTCTTTCCATTAGGCAGTGTCCCGACTAGCATCCACCTGTTCAGTTTTCTGCCGGAACACAGCTCTCCAGGTCCATTGCCCCAACTCCGTCGAGTATTCACTTTTTTGGCCTTTTTGTTCTATGACTGATTCACTTATCTCGGGCGCCCTGCTTCCTTCTCCGCCCCCTTCGTGTTTCATCTGCAGTAAAGTGATCTGATTGGTCGTGTCCTACCTGTGTCTCTTCGGTCATTGCTTTCATTTCTTGGTCCGTTTATTGCTGGTTACAGGCATTTTTCTGTGCCTTCCAGTGTGATCCGCTTTTCCGTGTTCCACCGATTGAAGACCACATTACGTCGTGATATTATTTAACAGTCCCAAGTCCTTTGATCTGTCACTACCCGGCTTCTCTGCTCCATCACCACATGTCGCACCCGCTTTGTTCAAATAATTAGACCCAGTCTCACCTGATCTGTTCGATCCCATCCTTCATCTTCCCCCGTTTATGACCTGCTCTTCACGGCCGGCATCAGTTTTGTGCTTCTTCAGTCTTCTCTTTCTGTTGACCCACTATGTTATCCCGTCATGAAGAACTTCGTCTGAATTCTCCCAAGTCAATCCTACACACTTTGATCCCATCCTTCCTCCCTCTTCCAATCACTGAAACATTTTTCTCCTAGTACCCCATTGCTCTTCGCTCCTGCTCCTTGCATGCGTATTTATGTACTTATATGTATATATACATATGCATATATATATATATACGTATATATAGATTTGCACTGCATCCTGCACCTTTTTGGAGGCTAATTATCATGCTAACATCCCGCTGACCCTCATGGTACGCGTCTACTCTTCTTACATCTGCACCGCGTATTTACCATATCAAATCCCCACAGATCATTCCTGCCATCAGTACCACCCTTCGCTTATTCCAATGCTCGCTGCCTATTCTAAGACGAGTTTTGCGCCCTGTCCGCTAACTGTCTATTGCAATGTAGCACGGCCTAAACACTATATAATCCCTAGCAATGGATCCCCTTTTTTTCTCCCACTACCACTTTTTCCCATATCAATGTCCAGCCCCTTTCATGCATGCCTGACAGTTTTCAGATATCCCCAATTGGTCCACAGGAATTTCCTGTGTGCCTTTCAGTTTTGTCTGCTTTCCCATGTTCCACCGATTGTAAAGACAACGTTACGTCATGGTGTTCTTTTACAGTTCCAAATCGTTTGATATGTCAACTCCCGATTCCTATGGTCCGTCATGACACGTTGCACCTGCATTCATCAAATAATAATAACCCACTCTCACTTATTCTCTTCTATCCTATCCTTCATCTTCACTCTTCTATGAACTGCTCCTCACGGTCGTCATCACTTCCGTGCTTTTGCATTACTTTTTTCTCTCTGTTGGGCAGCCATGTGCGCCTGTCATGAAGATAATTCACCACCATATTCCATAGTTAGTCCTACAAGCTTTTGATCTAACCTTAACTACCCCTAATAATGACCGATAATTTCTTTCTAGGACCCCACTGTTATTGCTCCCGCTCCTCTTATATCTATAAATATATATATATATATATACACATAACACGTATACATATAAACTTGAGCATATATGTATATGTGCACGCGCTCTGCATCTTGCAGTTTATCACCGGCCATTTCTCCTGCTGTCATCCCATCGACCGTCATGATGTGCATCCATCAATTCTACATCTGTGCCTCACATCCAATCCTTCTAAATCGTTTTTGTCGTCCGACCAACCCTCTGTGTCTTTTACTGCTCGCTCCCTCTTTCACGATGAGTTTTGTGCCCTGTCCGCCGACAATCCACTGCAGAGTACCAATGATTCGTTGATATCTAATCGACTGCAGTGAACCTCACTTTTTTCTCCTTCGTCCCTCGCTACTGCAGTTCCTTATACAGATTTCTGGCCTTTCTCATGTTTATCAGTCGGCCTTCAAATGTATCCACCCGGGCCAGTCATATTCTCCATCGGACCTTGACTTTCAAACTCACCGGGCGTCCATTCAAATCTGCCCTTTGAGTTCACCTAAACTCCCCACAATCTTTGTGGTGAGCATACATTCATCCTATTTTCATTCCTCTTTATTCCTCCTTCTGAGTCATTTTATCCCACATTTTCTTGCACGTTTCCACATTTTCATGAAATATATCTGTCCATACCATCACTTGTATCAACGAGATCATGCCTATGGCATGCTTTGGGCGTCTCCGAAATAAACCAATATATCTGCTCGCCGTTTCTTCCTTTTGTGATATCAAATGTGATCCGGCCAAACATGGTGCGCACCGCAAGTGACGCTTTGTGGCTTCCCATTATCTGATTCAGGACCCAGTGTGCCTCCGGTATATCAAAACCGGCCAGCAGGTCAGTTTTTTGTTTCGCTGCTCCTCGGTTGTAGCCTGTCGGGACGTAACCACTGACTCAAAACCGACAGCTCCGACTCCAGTGCCCTCATCTATAAATCTTCGATAATGGACACTCATAGGCTCCCTGCTTTACCACGGTTAACGAGGGACATAGATCGTAAGTGCAGATTGGTTGATTGGATGGCGTGGTTACCACATATTGTGCTAGCTGCTAATAAAGATTGGTCCCCGCCGATTTCATATCTTTGCAAAGTCCTCTCTCCTCAAAGTAGTATCCGAGCCACTCTCTGCTGAAGTCAACGCTTTTTTCGCCCCAAAATATGCTTTCT
Organism: Fasciola hepatica; assembly: GCA_948099385.1. Taxonomy (NCBI): domain Eukaryota; kingdom Metazoa; phylum Platyhelminthes; class Trematoda; order Plagiorchiida; family Fasciolidae; genus Fasciola; species Fasciola hepatica. The sequence goes on from CANUEZ040000182.1 coordinate 16,424,372, forward strand.
ACGCCAATATTCTTACTCTCAGTGGAGCAGGCTTTTTAGTAGCGCGATGAGTTTCGTCAACAAAACCCAATGTCAGGGGTTCCTCGGCATTCTATTTACCGGCTTTTTGCCATAAGTATAGGTGCTTCCAGTGGCGCCCAATTTCGCTTCAGACTACTGTCCCTCAACAATGCTCCTCGAAATGGATCAGTGAGGCAGTTATGGTAAGCCTCTAGGCTCCTTGCCATTTTCCAGCCTTCGACGACAACTACTTTTCAAAAACAGGAACGCTTTGTTAGGGATGCAGCCCATCGCACAAATCACATACAAGCAAGCCTAAGCCGTCGCGGGATATTGCATGCTTGTTTGCTCATACCTGACCCCCAATGGAGTCCCTTATCCAGCCTTGTGGTGATGTAGTCCATCTGGGTAACTTGCTGTTCTCACGCACAAGCTGATCAGAACTACAGTTTTCTATTCAAGCTTGGCAGTCTGTAAGCTGCCTCGGGTCCTCAAAGATAGCTTCCTGCCAAAAGCCAACGATACTTTCGGATTCCCCGGCCCATATTCTCCGAGGTCCTGTGCATGAACCGCTCCCTGTGGCCTCTAGCGTGCAGCGCATTTATGCCTAACCTACAATCTAGGTGTTTCGAAGCAGCGCCACAGTTTTGCATCCTTACCTTCTGGTTGACTAAGTTTCCGGGCTCACATTCAGAATGTTTAGCCTTTGGCGGTACACAGCCCATCCAGTTCCGAGCAAAATTTAATGGTTTTCCAGAGTGGTCTTTCAGAATTGCGCATGCTCGGGAGAAGCCATTTTCGGAATCCAGCATCGAGCGCCGGTCTATCGCTTCTCTGGCTCCTCCACGACAGTAGTGCCCCAGATACGAGGGTTCCCATCCTGGATGAGATCATCTTTCCACAAAGTTTGGTATAGTTTGGTCAGTTTGCAATACTGATCAGCCCTTCCGTCGAGCGGAGACAGTTCAATCTGGGATAGGTGGGCAGCGTGAGTTTTAATTTCACGGCCCTCTTACGACCGTTCTGTAATCTGGCTAGGCCGAATGGTCTCATGCTCCGTCATTCTTAAAATCACCCCTCGTTCCCGTCTTCAAGTTTGCTCATTTTTGGCCAACTTAGCTTCTTTATCAACTAGCTAAAGCTGGTTTTCTAGTTCTGCTATGCTCCGTCCCTAGGTACCATCGCTTTTAAATTCCATATCATTGGCTGAGATGTATGGGGTTGCACCGACAGGACTAATTGTCCTGGCAATATCTAGCAAATAGGTAACAACCAGGAATACCCCGGGGACTTATCACGTTGCTACCTGTCCAGTTTTAGTTTCTCTTTGTCTCCGTTTTGGCATTTTGCGTTGGTTTTTTCGTGAAGGTTCCGAGTAGAGTGCCGGTATGTTATTCTGACTGTGGCTAACGAGTGGCCAAGACGGCGAATCCCAAGGTCAGAGCGAGGTTGATTAGCAGGTACTTCGGTATTAGATTACCGAATTATGCTCACGCAAATTGTATACAAGTCACAATCGTGAGACACAGGGACAGACAACAAGAACCAGAGTTCAGCTAAAGCCACTGTCAGATACTACCGTCACAGCAATCAAAGGCCAGACCAAAAATATAATATTACTAAGGATTCGTTTCGGTCAGCCACTGAACATGTGACAAGGCACTATCAGAAGTTCAAGTGAAAGTGAAGTCCGGCTTGCAGGGATATAGAGATGTATGCACTTGAAAAATAACGGAAGAAGGTTTTCGTGTTGCACAAAATGGCAGAGCCTAGCAAGCTCAAAAATATCGGAAGATTGGGCCGGCCATAGTCCGGTGGGGCTGGCTGGGAATGGTAAAACTTACACCAATCATTTGGAAGGGGGACTGCCCCATTGGGTGGTCAAATGGGACCGACGGAAGTCTTCTTCATCTCTGGGAATAAAAGACCTTCCCGAAGTGGACGTGAACAATCAGTGACGATTTTCATCATACGAAGAGATTCTGGATTGAAAATCATGCGGTGAACAGAGGTGTAATATCGGGTACAGCACGGGGAGGGATTAGTCGGCCATTGCAGTTGTAGCGCTCAGTGGCCAGACACCGGTTGGGTCAGCGATATTGCAAACGAACAACATGTTTAATAAGAGAAACCCAGGTCGATTTTGAACGAAGTGGCCAGGAGGAAACAAGTAAACAGTGAGTGAATTGTCTTTCTCCAAGTAGAGGGATAATGATGCATCAGCTTGGAAGATGACAGATCAGTGTAGAAAGCGCAGCCACGACAAAAGCAGGGGCTAGTAGCTTGCGAAAGAGATGGTGAAGCGAGCGAAAGATAAAAAGCCACCTACCGATATTCATCCCGAAAAGTACACACATTACGATAGAAGAGTACCGAGGCGAGGGACTGGAAGTAGCTTGGGCTATCAGCCGGAATAGAGAACCGGATTTGGAATGGAGTAAATCGGTCGACGCACTCGGCTGGAAGATTTGGTTGGTGGAAATGGGCGGAGTCAGCCCAACGTCAAATGACTAACGCATATGAAGAGACCGCCAGAACGATGGTAAAAGAAGCGGCTGAGCGGAAACAGGTAAGGGCTGGGTGGAATATTTGCTTTCAGATAGGTGGATTATGATGCACTGCACACGAGTAAGACATGGAAATGTGTTCGCCTTTAGTTGTTGTTGTGTATTGTAATTGCTGGATTATCAACAAAAACAAACGACATGATTTGAAGAGTGCGAGTATGTGGCAATGATTAGAGAGGACTTCTACAAATCTACGCTACAGGCATTATTACCCTTGCGGCTCCCGGGCGTTGCCCCTGAGTTGTTGACATCCGCCTTCATTTATATCCTCACCTCTTTAACAGTATTTGTTCTTTCCAAAGCCAACCTGGCTTCCCCAGGCAGATCTTAGGGATGCCCCCTCCGAGTTGCCTGCATTTATTTGTATTGAGTGGGAGCTCCAACGTCGTACGCCGCTGACACACCTTTAAGAAGCAGCCCCAGAGAGAGTTTTCCCTGGGACCTTCCACTATCATAAAGTTTTCGGTGAATATGAGATGTGAGCGAAACAGTTCGCGAGATAATTAGTTTACACATAACAGAAACGGCAGTGGCCCAGACACCGACCCTTGTAGGACTATTGGCTACATCTCCCATGCTGGGCCTGTGACCCTGCACCCCTTCGTAGAATCTCCCTCTCTGAGAAGCTCGGCTGTCCAGTCACCTAAAGATGGGTCGATTCCACGGGCTCGAATCTTGTGAAACAGCAGCCTGTGATTTACTGAGCGCGAGGCTTTCTTGAAGTCCAAATTATAAACTTCGGCCTTCCCGTCGTCGTCAAATCTCCTCATAACTTCATCTGGGAACCAAATGAGTTTCGGCTTGCACGACCTTATCTTCAGGAAGCCATGCTGGTATGCACTAAACACTCCACTGTTGGATAAAAGGCGTGAATTTGGTTCTGTGTTATCCTCTGCAGGGCCCTTCACACCACAGATATCAGGCTTACTGGTCTGTAGTTGGAGGCCTCCTCTCAACTCACAACCCTGAGGATTGCCAGTGCCTGCGTCGGTTTTGAGCCGCCTGGAGGTTGACGGTCACCCAAAGATTGATGGAATATCCATGGAAAAGTCTCAGCCGGAGGGTCGGGTAATGGCTTTGATAGGGCTGGACACAGTTCACCTCGGCGTGCTGCCTTATCTAATTTTAGTCCTCTTATCTCCGGTCTGAAATCTTCCTCAACTTAGGGGGTGGGATTTCGTCCAGCTGGACGGGAACAGACTGGATGCGCTTGTAACGTACTACTTTGTCTATGTGGTGCACTAAATTATTGTCAACAACTTCTAAGACAACACTAGCAAACTAAGATGGACGGAGGAGCGTGCTGTGATAAAAAGGCCAAAAGGGTATGTTCATTAGGAATTAAAATGAAACAAAATGTGTGACACAGACTCGCAGTTGTTCGCTGTTCTTGTGATCAGGAAATGAGCGCCGAATAGCCCATATCCGCCAATGCCTCAGTTTAATTCGGTCTGACAGCCATTCGTTGAACAGAATAGGATGGTATTGAGCGAAGTGCCAAGAGAAGCTGTGGAAGCTTCTAATTTTTTTGTTTCTCACTGTTAGTTCCGACCGATATAATTCCAAGGCACTCCAAATCAGAAGATGAGACCGCGCTAGAATGAAAGATTTATTGACGGCCCTTTTGTACTGCATGGTGGTAGTGTTCAAAAAGGTACGTGCGTTTTACATTAAAACGTCGGCCCAACAAAGGAGTGTTGCACCAAGGGACGTTGAGAATCATGGAAAAAGTCTGAAATGTACAGGTACCTACACACCTCCCTCGCCAGAGCGTTCGTTGTACAAAATAAACGCCCAATAGAAAAATAGAAAGAGAAGGCGGCTACCGAAAGAAAACGTCAAATAACAAAGTCTTGAAATCTGACAGGATGTCGAGCGTTTCTGCCAGAACGGCGAGTTAACAGAGATGGTTGTTGCTGTGGTGCTGCTGGCGGGTGTGGTGTAGTGTCTGGTGTGATGATAGAGTGTGGATCATCAAAAGAAACTGTTGGTGGTGTGTTTGTGGATGGTGATGTTGTCCGTGTTGCTGGTGATGGAGGTGTATCAAAATACGCGGGTTTCATTCTGTCAATGGAAATAGTGACTGGCTTATCGGCTTTGTGAGCCAGGAAATATTTTTCTGTGCCACTGAGTACCTTAAATGGACCGTCATACAGTGGTGTGAGAGGTTTGTGAACAGCGTCGTTACGAATAAAAATGAAAGGTGACGTATAATGATCATTATGTACAAAAACGTGTGTGGTTGACGAGCGAGTGGGTATTAGACGTAGGTGTGACATACGGTCTTTGAGTTGTTGGACAAACCGGGATGGGTTAGGACTGGCAGCAGTGCGGGGTTGAACATACTCACCCGGAAGGCATATGGTGGTACCGAAAACGAATTCAGCCGACGTGCTCCGGAGGTCGTCTTTGGTTGATGACCGGAGACCCAAAAGAACTAGTGGCTGATTGTCACTCCAGCTATTGGGGTCTGGCTGTGATATCAGTGCTGCTTTGAGTTGACGGTGTAGGCGCTCTACCATGCCATTGTGCGAAGGATGGTATGCAGTCGTTTTGATGTGTTTACAGCCAAGCAGTTTAGTGAACTCACGAAACAAAGTCTATTGGACTTGCCTGCCACGATCTGTGGTGACGGTAGACGGTACATCAAATGTAGCAATCCACTGTTGGAGTAGTACTTTCGCAATATTTTCTGCTGAGGTGTCGGAAATGGGTACTGCCACTGGCCGGCTCGTAAAACGATCAACAACGGTTAATATGTGGGTATGCCCATTTGATGGTGTAGTGGACCAAGATCGACATGAATATGTGCGAAACAGACATCGGGAAAGGTGAATGTACTGGGAGGAGAAAATGTGTGGCGATGGATTCTGTTTTTCTGACACTGTAAACACCGCTTAGTCCAAAATGCAATGTCAGAATTCATACTGGGCCAAACAAATCTGGCAGAAATGAGTTTGCGAGATGCACGGATACCAGGATGAGAACGAGAATGGAAATGGTCAAAGAGGATTTTCCAGTAGGATATTGGAACGACTGGACGAGGGTTACCTATAGACCGGACATAGGACTGTGCCGTCGGCTGAAGGTAGGAAAGAATCCTTCAGCTGGAGTGTGGGGGGTGTGACCAGTTCGAGCAAGGATGGGTTATCACGCCGGAGGTTTGCCAGTTCCGTAAGATCGAATTTTGTCTGCACGGTGTTGACGTCAAGTCTGGATAAAGCATCAGCCACAACATTGTCAACTTCACGCACGTAGCGGATGTCTGTTGTGAACTGAGAAATATAATCCAAATAGCGGATATCCCTGGGTGAATGTCTGTCAGGCTTGGCATGAAGTGCGTGTGTCAGGGGTTTGTGGTCAGTGTGCACACAAAGTTGTAGTCCTTCCAAAAGATGGAGAAAATAACGGATAGACAAGTAAATAGCCAAGAGTTCACGAGAAAAAGTGCTGTATCTTGTCTTTGCCGCCTGGAGTCTTTGCGAGAAGAACGCTAAGGGTTGTAATTGATTGTCCACAACTTTGGTAAAGCACTGCACCGACAGCAGTATTTTCTGCATCAGTTGTTAGGATTAACTCAGTATTTGGATCCGAATGTGGATGATGTAGCATGGTGGCATCTGCGAGAGCTTTTTTGGCTTTTACAAAAGCTGTCTCGGCCTCGGGAGTGAAATCGATCGCCCTGATTTTGGACTTGAGAAGATCGGTTAAAGGTGAAACGACGGTTGCACAATGGGGAATGAAGCGACGGTAGTAGTTCAAAATTCCCAAGAAAAGTTGTAACTGTGTGATCTTTTGAGGTGCGGGAAATGAGAGGATGCTGCGCACCTTGTCTGGAAGGGGTGTCAAACCTTTATGATTGATATGGTGCCCGAGAAAGTCGAGGGACGGAACGCCGAACACGCATTTACTAGGGTTCAGTTAAAGTCCGTATTGTTGGAAACGCTGAAAGACGTGACGCAGGTAAATGGCATACTTTGATGGAGAGGGGCTGGCAATTAGGATGTTATCGACGTAGCCAAGCGCGAAGGGTAGACCTCGAAGCACATCATCAATGAATCATTGGAAAGTCTGAGCAGCGTTTCCTAATCCAAATGGCATGCGTGTGAACTCGAACAGGCCAAAATTTGTGGCGATGGCTGTCTTGGGAACGTCTTCTTCGGCCACGGGGATTTGGTGATTTGCCTTTATGGGGTCAACCTTGGAAAAGATCGTCTTTCCGGAGAGATTCTGTGCAAAATTATGAATGTGCGGGATCGGGTACTAGTCGGGTACGGCGACGTTGTCGAGATCACGGTAGTCTCCGCAGGGTCACCAGATGACTTTGAAACCATGTGCAAAGGTGAGACCCATGGGCATAAAGATTGTTGATTGATGCCAAAGTGCATCATATGTTCGAATTCAGGGCGCGCAATTCGGATTTTGTCGGCGTTGAGTCGGCGTGGTTGAAAGTGGACCGGTTGGCCTTTTGTGGTGATGTGGTGACGCACAGCATGAGAGACTGTGTGGGTAAGCAGACACGGTTTAGCGAGGGATGAAGACTCCTTCAAAATGTCAGCAAACGGCGATTGTGGGATCGCCAGCCGAATACCCGGGGAGTTGGTTCATTTACCAATGCCGACGGCACAAAGTTTGGTTGGGGTGTCTATCAGCTTGCGATTTTTGAGGTCCACAGTTAGGCCAAAGTGTGAGAGGAAATCCGCGCCAATAATGGGAGTCTGAACATCCGCCTGGATGAAAACCCATTGAAAACAGCGTCGGAGGCCTAAATCAAGACTGATGGACCGTTGGCCGAATGTCGCAATAGTTGTTGTATTTACCGCTCGCAGTGTGAACTGAGATAGTTTGAGGCCATGAAGTTTGGGTGGGGGGATTACACTGATCTCGGCGCCGGTATCAATGAGGAACCGAGGGCCACTGGATCGGTCAACGATATAAAATAGGCGACTTTCACGTGGAGAGCCAGCCGAAGTCGTCACCGTTACTGGCTGGCCCGGTCGTCTGACTGTGAGGTGGAAGTGCGGAATGAACATGAGGGATCACAGCGGCGTGGCTGGGAGCCGAATGTGCGGTGGTACCAACACCAGGTTTGTAACCGGTGATTTCTGGACCCTGATCTAGGTTGACGAGGTGTTTCGGCAAACACGGGTAGATGAGTAGTTAATGCATGGCACATTGCACCGACCTGACTGCACAACATGCGAAAGGTTTCTTTTGGGTCCGTAATGTCTATCGATATGAGAGTGATGTGATGGGGAAGCAGGACTGCGAGAAGCGCCGCCAAGGCGATCTGCGGCATAATCCGATCCTTTTTGCTGCGTACCACCTATCGGGTACACTCATCCCGTGAAAGGTCAGACAATCTGGTAACCGATGCAGTGAGTAGCTTGGATTGCTTTCAGTTGACCTCTCGGGCTCTCGACTTATAGTGTGCATGTCAGCCAAAGAGTGGATTCGATTACAGTCGTTCTCTAAAAATTGAGCCGATGTTGATTCCGTTCACGCCAGCCTAGAGCTCTCGCGTGCAACTTGTCCAAATCGGCTGTTGGCAGTAAAGGGTTGACGACATATGAACCCCGTCAAATCTTCGAACGTAGATTTTCGCCCAAGCATATTTATTTTATCGGCCTCCTCTGTCCATCGGCCATGTAAATCAATAGGTAGACATTGGACAATGCATTTTTGTATGCGCAACGCGTTCAGATCAGACAAGTGTTCTAAGGGCTCCAGTTCCACACAGAAAAACTGCATTTTTATCACCAAAATTGGACAGTAATTCAGCGTTGCCCTCAATCCTTTTTGCTTCCGATAGAACACCATCGATCAAGCTTCTAGTCACCTTGAATAGTTGTTCAGACAAATCATTCGGGATTCTGTGTGCCCTGATGTACCCCATAGGCGGATCAAGCATACAGCAGACTTTGATATCACTTTTGGCCCTACCACGACAGTAATGCAATGAATACAAAAACCTTTGCCCCCGGCTGTGCAACTTTGAACTCAAAGAAATTTTAGAACTGTCTCGTGAATATACGATATCGCTCGGGGTGCCCATCGGAAGGGGCTAGCTCCACTCTCGGCAGGTCGAATGCTAAAACCCCGGTAGTTTCAGGCGGTCCCAAGGGCTTGTGTTAACCCATTACATCGCCATTTCGATGCTGATATCGTGAACTATATGGATTTCCTGCTGGCTTGGTGAGGCCAGTACCTTGTTTGAGAGGCTCCGTTTTGTTTTGGCTAACCTCAGCTAGTTCTCTAATTCCACCACTCCCATTCTCCAAGTACCAGTATCACCAAACTCATCGCGATTATAGATCTTTAAGCTGGCACAGACAGAACTGGTAGGCTGGGCGTTATCCAGCGAACTAACAACACCTTAACCGCCCCAGGGACTTGTCGAGTAAATCCATGTTTTCTCATGGAATAGCTGCTTTCTTATTTAGGCACTTCAAACCGGTTTTCTTGTTCAGGTTTCCCTTGAGTACCGTAATTCAATTCTCACAAATCGAGCAGCTCGCAGTCAATTCAAACGAATCCCAAAACCACAACATGGTCGATTCCTATCTTCTGCGGCACTAAATTGAAATTCACAAAAGGTACAAATATATAAAAACCACAAGCATGCGACCAAATAGAATCAACAGTAAAACCCAAAGATTCAACGACTGTGGCTCAAGCACGACAGTCAGAAACGGTTCAGGGCCAAATTCAGATGTCTCACAGAAATAGAGAATGCGTGAGAGAGTGGTGTATGGACGAGATTTGCAAAGTAATGTTAAGTATAGTCAAATTCATAAATCACATTAAACGTTTGAGAGGACTTTCAGTATTTGTTTTTTACATCTACGTCAGTCCAGTCACTGAAGGAGACACGGCCATCCCATCCGTCATCTCCTACAGTACACCTCACACCGATAGTCGCACACAGGATACAGTACCCAAAAAGCGACCAGATGTTAGGAAATGCCACATGACATGATGTGGTAAGCAGGACTACTGGTGAATTACAACTGAGAAGCCCCACTGAGCCAAGAATGTAGAGAAGTTCGGCGTAAAATTCGAGTGCAAAATAAATGCTTCTTTGTCCAGGAACAACAATAATAAAAAAGGAATGGCGGCGATGCAGTATCGGTGATAAGTTGGGGGGAAATGGAGGTCGGATCTACGTGAATTGACTGCAAAGCAATCACCAAGTCTTAGCTGAGTGGCGGTGATAGATTATGTCCCGTGTGTCCGGAGGGGACGAGTGTGCACCGAGCCGGCCTTGAGGACGGAAAAGTAGGAAGAAATGCTGTTTTTAGCCAGACACAACTCAAAAAACAGAGTACTTGGTGACGCTCCGTATACAGACTGTGACAGCACAAACAAAATTTGAAAGTTAATGAGTGGTCTTGGCTTGTGTCTATATGGGACTATCCTCTGGAAAGGAGGAAGATGACGGTCTGGTTGAACACCCAACAGTACCAGCTAGAAATGCGGAAAGGTGTTTGGTCCTGCGGGATTTTACCACACCAGAGATAGACTGGCAGGCAAATTAGGCGCCTGCTAGGTCTTTCGTCTGAGGCTTGCTTGACCACTATTATGATGGGGCATTGATAAAGCACATCCACCCTCACACTAGACGGAGGGAGGGTCAGACTTCAAGGACTTTGGATTTAGTTATCTCTAAATTTTCCTCTAAAGTAGACGAAGTCCGGATTGACATCCCACCAGGGAACAGTGGCCAAGGATTTCTCAGGTTCCTTTTCTTCGTCCAAATGGAGAATCTACCAAATTAGTGGTGAGGTTCCTTCAGGAGATTGTATGAAACGCCTTCGATAGCCATGGAGAAGTTATGAGTTTGTGATGCGGGGCTCTGCCTGGATGAAACGTGGTAGGACATCAGAAGCAACCTACTATATATGACGGGAAGTAACTCCGCTGCGCGGATTTCGGAGAAAAAGCTTACCATGGCGTTGAAAAGGCGGTAAAATCCCGGGCATTTAAACAAGAACAGCGAACACAGTGGAGGTTCCAGAAAGCTGGCGAACTTGAACTCTCCATCCGGCACAAAAGAATAAACAGGCAGGTAAAGGAGCAACAAAGGTTTACGGAATTAGGACGAGTTCTGCATCGATAGGGCTGCAAAAGAACAGCCGAAAATGATCCGTGACTACTTCCGGGCCGAAGCTGTCATCAGGATCGCATGGGGGAAGGATTTGAAGTAGGCACAGAGAAGAGGACAACATGTAGAAAGCAGAATTACTTGGGAGGTACTTTGAGCAAGCTCGCAGGATGGACCGAGGTGGACTTCCGCTGCCTCTGTGGTGTGTAACGATTATTCCGCCTGTGAGCAACGCGTAGTCAATTTAACACGAATCCCAAAACCAGAACAAGATTGATTCGTAGTTTATACGGTACTGGATTATCAAGTTATAAACATACAAATATATACAAACCTCAACTGTACGGCCACAACGTCTAACAACGAGGACCAGAGTTCAACAAATGCCAATGTCAGGTACCACCGTCACGGCAGTCCAAGTTCGAATCAAAATTACGCCACCACACGTGAGCAAAATATAAACAAATGTTGAAGTGTAGTGATTGATGCATGTTGTATTTGTTACAGGGTCAATAAAATAAACAGGATAGTCTCAACAATACAAGTATATGACAATGGCTAGGGGGGATTTCCTCGCATGTACGTTACAGGGTGGTCTAAGCCTAGTCCGGTGGAGGAGAGTGAAATATTGCCGAGGGATGTTTTACTGGCCCCAGAAAGCCCCTAATCGAGGAAAATCTCCAGGACCAGGGGAATACACTGTAACGAGCGTTTGAGCAATGAGTAGCCAAATTCGCAACGGATCCCGAAATTAAAAGGTGGTTATCCGTGATATTCTACGGTGCTAGATTACTGAATGGACAGTGACACCAAACAAATACAAACCTCAATAATGAGATCATAAGGACTCAACAAACGAGAAACCGAATTGTAGCGTGCGAGCGAGGAGTACGTGCGTCACGCAGGTTCTGAGCAGGAATGGGCCAAAGTAGCGCTCTGGGTGCGAACAAACAACAATTGGCCCATAGAAACAACCAGTTCGTAAAGACAAGTCAATAGTGTAGGCAAATGAATGATGTTAGGAAAAACACTGAATCGCGAGGGTCAAAGGGGGATTTTCCACGACCGGTTGTTACACCGCCCACGAAAATCCTCCCGAATCCTTAGCAGAGTCAAAGGTTCGGTATAAATGTACTGATTCTCTCTATCTACCTAGGCTCTGCTGTGGGTGTGCGCGCCTGATGCTCGTCGTCAATGTTCTACTACTGGTTGCACCTAACCCATTGGCTACATTAACGTGAGGTTAGTCTACATCTTCCACAAGACCAACTGACCGATGGCGGGCGTGAAGGGGCACATAGACGCTGTCCTTGGAAAGGCCGTCCTGCCCAGGCTGAATGTGCATGCGTGAGTGTGTGTGTGTACGATATAGTCGCCGCTACCTCCACATATGCAAAAGACGTTTCAGTAACGTCAACAAAACAAATGGCGAACACTGTCACATGTTTGATAGGGGTTGTGGGATATAGCGTGCATCGGGTATGTGTGTATATGTCGGGGCGTATAATGGAATCACAGGGCTGACATGCATCAAAGGAGGACTTTCTGCTATGTCAGCGAAAGACTGTGTGGCATAAGCGAGTAAATATAGGCACGCGTGCGTGACCTAAGCCCCGTTGCTTCTACGTGCGGTGTCGTGCAGTGTGATAAAATAAGGTTTGGGCAACTAGCTCTATAGTGCATCGTGAACGCAGTATGAAATTAAACACAAATATACTTCAAAGACGGCGTGAAGAGTTGGGTCCTACGGGAGCATCCATGAGGAATAAATAAATGAATTCAGCTTCATCTGGTATCAGCAGATATGGGTATAGCTTGGTCTGTGGCGTCGGCCTCGCACTAGCCACTGTCAACTTCGAGCAGACATATCTTACGGACATCTCGCAATACGACTCCTTTTTTCGTTCTCACCACCACCGTGCGCATAAGGCCATCGATTTCTGTACGACGGCCCTTGATCACTCCAACCGGCCAATCGTCTTTATGTAAGTGGCTCTCTACGAGGATGACCACATCGTCATGTCTGGACGACCTCTCTTTGGAGATCCACCTTTGCCGAAGCTGCAGTGTCGGTAAGTACTCCCTTGTCTATCGTTTCCAGAAAGCCTGTGCCAGGTGGTTCACTTGTTTCCATCCAACGACATACTTTCCACGCAAGGTTTTCGGCGTGATTACCCCTACTTTTGACCGCAGTAATAACATGCCTTTGGGAGTGAGAGTCGGTTCGCCTTCCGGGTCTGGGATGATCGGCACCAGGCGTCTGTTGTTCAGTATGCGTTCTACTCCGGTTAGTAAAGTAGTCAGCGTCTCGTCATCGAGGTTCTGTTGTCAGGTCAGGGCTGTGAGTATTTTCCTAGTCGATCATATCAGCCGTTCTCAAACGCTACCACGATGACTGGCATAAGGTGGGTTGAAGTGCCGCTCTATCCCCTTTGCTACGGTCTGTGTTTGTATTTTGGCGGTGTCCAAGCGGTTCCACCATTTTTCTAACTGTTTGTGAGCCCCAACGAAGTTCGAGCCATTATCTGAATATACGTTCTTGGGGGCACTCAGCCTCACGATGAACCTTTGAAAGGCCATTAGAAATGAATCGGTGGTCATATTACGCACTACTTCAAGATGGACTGCTCTGGATTGCAAACATGTTATCAAGCAGCCATAACTCTTTTTGGCGCTTCTTTGCTGTTGTGCAATTAACGGGCCAAAGCAGTCGACGCCAATTTCCACGAACGGGCACCATCTCGTTTGGGCTCTTACGGCTGAAAGGGGGTCATCATTTGTTGGCCTGCTACCGCCCTCCGGCGACGACAAGTAATGCAGTTGCCTATGACTCGCTTGGCCGTCGCTGGTCCCCTTGTTACCCAAAGTCGTCGGCGTATATTGTTCAATAAGTGGTTCGAACTTGCGTGTCCCTCTTCTCGACGTACATGGTCTATCAGACATCTCGTTATGCAATGGTCACCAGAGATTATTATAAGATATTTTGTTTCGTACTCTAGGTTTGAATTCGTCAGCCGCCCTCCAACTCTTAGTAGCCCGTTGGTTCGCATGGGGTTTAGTGCTCGGGTACTATTGTGTAATAGCCTGCTTCCTTTGGTGTTATAATCTGTCCCGGCTAGCTCGCGGGCCTCGAACGGGAAAGCGTCTAGTTGTAGTAAGCTTAGAAAGTCGAGTTCGGCTTGATTCAGCTCGCCCGGTAGTATGGTCCCCACGTTCAATATGTTTTGTTGCCTTGCTCCCTTCATAATCAGTAGGAGTACTTTGTATCGTGTCCACCAGACCACGGCTCTTAACATTTTTGTCCAGCTGGGAAATTGGCTGTTTTTCTATTAGGCTTACGCCTCCCGTGAAGTTTGTTGCCAGTATCAGTCCTTTAGTCTCGATATCGCCTTAGTCAGCCCTAGGTATTAATAGTGTTGGCCACATCTCTTTTAGCTGCAGTTAGGAAGCCCGGTCCCGTTGTCCACATTCGCAACCTCTCCAGTGTTTTCAGGCCCATTGAGCAGAAGTCGGCCGGATTACTGGCGGATTGTACATAGTGCCACTGATCGGTTTTAGTCGACTCGTGGATTATAGTGAATCTGTTGGCCACAAAAGTGTTAAAACGAGTGGTAATGTTGTTTATGTAACGTAGTACCGTGGCTGGGTCCGTCCAAAAGTTTGTTTCCCAGTTTATCCGATCAAAGCATCTCCTAATCAGTGCCGCGGCTTTCACGGCCAGTGCTGCTGCCGTCAGTTCCAGCACTGGAATCGACACCGTTTTCAGTGTAGCCACTGTCGCCTTTGCGAATAATATCTGACTGTGCCGCCTACCATTTTCGTCCACCCAGCAGCCGTAATCCACCATCCCATGGTCTATTTCTGATGCATCAGAGAATGAATGGAGTTGGGCATCGTTTGTGCACTTGATTCCTGTCAAGCGTCCTTGTATTTTGATCTCACCAAGTTGCTCCAGGCTGTGCAGCCAGCCGCGCCATTGCTTATCGTCTTCATCCTGGAGAGGTTTGTCCCAACCGGGCCCTCTTTGGCACATCGATTGCAGAAAGCACTTTCTCGGTAACAGCCATGGAGAAAGGAAACCTGGGGGGTCATAGAGGCTTGAGACTGATGGTAGGATTCCTCTCCGTGTGACTGGTCGTTTGGGTAGGTCTAGAGTGAAAATGAATTCGTCCCCTCTGGGTTTCCACTAAAGACCAGGCGTGCGCTCCGTTTGTGAAGAGGAACCCAAAAGCTCTCTGGTACACTCCGTTTTCTCGGACTTCGGGATAACATTGAGTACCTGTTGGCTGTTTGAAATCCATTTAGTGAGGTTGAATCCTCCGGCATTTACAGTGGCTATCAGTTCGGTCATATGAAGAATAGCAGCATTTGGGTCGTAAAAGGAGCACAGTAAATCGTCCACGTAGAAGTGGTCCATTGCTCTTCCTAGCAAACTGCTGGTGCCGCCGAAACCCTTGAGGGTTTCCCGGAGGGCAAAATTAGCACAGAAGGGGTATGATACCGTCCCGAACGGGTGCACGGTCAGCCTGTACTCCCCTGGTGCATGACGTGCACCGCTTTCAGGCCACCAGAGAAGACGAAAGGCGTCTCCATCTTCAGCAGCCATCTTTACTTGTGGGAATATTTCACGTATGTCCGCAGAGGTGGCTACTATTCCTAGCCAAAAACGACATAAAACCTCGACTAGTGGTGTTGTTCAGTCTGGGCCCTGTAGTCTATGGTCGTTCAGTGACACACCCTGACATTTCGCGGCACAGTCGAAAACCACCCTAACCTTCCCCGGTTTCTTTGGGTTCACGACTGGGTGATGGGGTAGGTACCACCTCAAATTTGCGCTGATAACCGCTGTATCCACTCTTTCTATATAACCCAAGTCGATGTTATGTTGCATGGCTCGCGTGTATTCTATCTTTAATTGTTGTTCTCGAATTAGCCTGGTTTTGAGGAAGCATAATTTCTTCAGAGCCATTTCTCGGCTGTTTGGCATAGGTTTCATGTTGGGTCTCCACGGGACAGGAACCTCGAAACGACCTATTACATACTTGACGTTCTCGGCCACCATTTTCAAAGCCCACTTATCTTCTCGTGATGGGGCATCTCTATCAATGGCCAGGTCGGCAAATTCGGTGTTATACAGTTGCTGGAATGCCCGTTTAATGTTCGCCGTTTCCACCGACGTGCAGTTGACTTGCATTTGTTTGCGGCATCTTCCGTTTGTACTACCATATAAAGTCCAGCCGAATATGGTGCGTATCGCGTAGGGTGCTTTGCGGCTTCCTATCCTTTCATCCAGGACCCAATTCTCTCCCGGTATATCACAGCCGATCAATTTCGTTACTCTGCCACTTCTCGGTCGTAACCCCGTCGAGATGCGGTCACTGAGTCAGAATCGATTGCATTGATTGAGGTGCTCTCATCGGCAGATCCTTTATGGCGAATGCTTCTAGGGTTTCTGCCCTATCGTTGCCGACCAAGGAAACGAGTTGTAGGTGCAGTTTGGTCGACTGGATGACCAGGGTGCCACTCACTGTGCTCACTGCTAATGAGGATCGATTCCCTCTGATCCCATATCTCTCTGCGAACTCGTTCCTTACTAGCGTGGTATCCGAGCCACTGTCTATGAAGGCCAACGCTTTGACCACCCCAGTCGGGGTCACTTCTCCCATGGCAACTACGCCTAAATGTACTGGTTTACTGGCAGACCGCGATGTTGAACAAATAACATTGGGCTTGGTACTCGCCTCGGGCAAGGTTACTCTCGCCTGGTGCAGTAACCGATGGTGCCTGCCCGTGCAGCCCTCGTAACCACATCGGTTCCTCGTCCTACAAGCTGCCGCCCGGTGCTTGGTGTTGAGACAAATAAAACACGCTCCTGCAATCCCCGCTATTCCCCACCCTTCGTCTATTGTGGAGTTGCCAAACTTGGGGCATTCTGGTAGTCCATGGCTAGCATCACAGGACCTGCAATTGGGTTGCGCAGTAGCGTCGAGTGAAGTGGCATGTGTATTGATCCAAGGCTGGTATTTTGGATGTTCCCGTGCAGGGGTTTGAGCCTGGCTAGTACTAGGCTTGTTTGCCCGGTTGCTGTCCCGGATGAGTCGGCCGAACCTGCTGTCAGCTATCCTAATTTGCCTGTCCAAGTATTCGGTCAGGTCTTCGAAGCTAGCCTCCCTGTCGCTTCGGCTTATCCGTTCTGCCTCTTCCGCCCACAGACCATGTAGTTCGGTAGAAAGGTGACGGACTATGTTTTCCAAAGTGTGCATGGCATCTAGGTCAGCCCTGTAACCTAAGTGGTCAAGGGCTATTGAGCGGTTCTGCATCTTGATCACCAGGTCGGCCATTGTGTAGACGTCGCCCTTGGTTCTCTTTGCCTCTACCATCACGCCCTCTATTAGGTTACAGGCTACTTTGAACGGTTGGCCAAACAAGTCACTTAGAATCTTCCTTGCTCTTGTGTATCCTTGTTCCGGGTAGATCATGGCACACCGGTCGATAGCTTCTCTCGCTCGGCCTCGACAGTAGTGACCAGGTAGAGAAGCCTTTGCCCAGGGTCGGTTACCTTATTTTCGACGATCGTCTCAAACTGCTTGACAAACTTGAAGTATTCATCAGCTCGCCTGTCGAAAACCGTTAGTTCCACTCTAGGCAAATCGATCGATGGTGGTTTGTAGTCGGCGACCGGCATGGGGTTCCCTATCTTATTGCACCCTGATTCATCTGAAGTGTCGTAGCCGCTGGTCTCGTGCTCGCGCTCTTTCTGTGTGCACTTGTTTTCTGCTTCCTGTGTCTGTAGTCTAGCCGATAGTAACTGTTGTTCTAGGTCTAGTATTTTCAGCCTATATAAGTCAACATCCTTACGATCCATATTGCTCTCAATAACACATGAACTAGCACTGACAGGACTAGGCGATCTAGCATTAACTAAAGAATCAAATGTACCCAAAACCTCCCCAGAGACTTGCCGTGTTACTTCCTGTCCGGCTTCCAATGTTTTCGATCCTTTCCTTGGCATTTTGCGTTTTCTTCCTCGTTTCAAATTGATCTATTGAGTATTGTAACACACGTTTGAGCAACGCGTAGCCAAATTCGCAACGGATCCCGAAATTAAAAGGTGGTTATCCGTGATATTCTACGGTGCTAGATTACTGAATGGACAGTGACACCAAACAAATACAAACCTCAATAATGAGATCATAAGGACTCAACAAACGAGAAACCGAATTGTAGCGTGCGAGCGAGGAGTACGTGCGTCACGCAGGTTCTGAGCAGGGATGGGCCAAAGTAGCGCTCTGGGTGCGAACAAACAACAATTGGCCCATAGAAACAACCAGTTCGTAAAGACAAGTCAATAGTGTAGGCAAATGAATGATGTTAGGAAAAACACAGAATCGCGAGGGTCAAAGGGGGATTTTCCACTACCGGTTGTTACATACAACAAGCAATTCTAGAACTGTTGTCCACGATAATCGCGGGGCCTTCAAACCTCTCAGGAGGGCGCAACTGCCTGCCGAACGGAAGACAGCGGAAGACCAGCCAATTCATAAAGGTGGTTGAGGGCCGAAGTAGCGAAATATCGGCCTATTAGTCGGTGGTACTAAAAGTAAGAGTCGTTGGAACTGCACTGGTGGGACTCCTAGAGGTGAATAACCCAGATGCAGATGAATATCATGGATTCATAGAAGGAAGGTCCTGCTTCAACATTCTCCTGATTGTCCTTGAAGAGCCAACGGGGAATCTTGACCGAAGCGTAGAAGTTGAAGCGCGCCTCCCCGACTTTCACGAGGCCTTCGATAGTACGAGGAATAAACAGATACTGCAGAGATTGGGTGGGCCGAATGTGGCTACAGGGCTAATGGAGTGGTTGCTAGCATGCCAATGCGATCTTTGGTTCTAGGTGAAATTTAAAGACGCTAAGTTCACTGTGGCGATGGCAACCAGTGGGGCACCACAGGGATCAGTGTTGGAGCTACTACTTTTCCTGGTGTGTGAGAGAGGCCTACCGAGTGACTCTCGGCCACTATACCTTCCGTACGCTGAAGATGTGGTAATTCTGGGATCTCCTGAATCCAACCAAGTCCAGGAGGGCCTAGATGCCACCCACAAGTTAGCATTATCCTAGGACCTAATCCTGGATCCAGGGAGGTGTGCACTATTGCTGGCAGATGGGTCAGGAGGGACCCGCCACCTGAGCCCGGATAGCACGAAACCAAAGGCACAGAAGACAGGGATCCCTTACTTGGGGATATTCGCAACAAAAGACTTTGAGTCGTCGGGGCGGTGTCTGTCGACGGCAGTAAAGCAAAGAGAGTCAAGTACCAACTGCGAAGAACGATTACTTCAAGGGACTCTAGAGTCATGCTGCCCCTTACACCGTGCTAGTGCAACCCATTCTAGAGTATGCGGTTCAGTCATGGGCTTCCCCAGTCAGTTCGGGACACTCGCACACCGAAGAGGACTCATAGAAGATTCACAAGAACCTGATAAAAACAGAGAAGGAAATGGGAAGTTCGTCGAGAAGGAACAAGCCATTGTTTGTCCGAGACAGAAAATCCACCCACCCCGACGGCACGAGCTAAAGCTCGTTAAGCTAAGGGCCCACAAGAAATATCGAGGCCCGGCTCTTTCGAGCTGAGTAATAAAAGACAGAAACAGATTCCCTGCGGATGTTGTGGCAGCAGATACTGCTATGGTCTTCCAAAAGAAGTTGGGCCTCTAGTGGACACTAGTATTTCCGGAGTGCCCGTGAGACGGAGGGTGGCACACAGAAAAACTTCCGCCCCTTTCCTTTCTCCTCTTTTTTTCTTTGCTTTTTAATATCGGTACTTTTATTACTTTTCAGTGATCTTTGACCCACACCTCCTTGACGATTCCTAGACCCTCTAATTGTCCATCCCCACAGGAAAGATGACCTATGGTGACTTGACTTTTAGACTGTGAGTGAACGCCCTGGTGGCGGGGGCCTTACTCCATCGAAATGATGCTCTCGCGGCCTTCCCCGAAGACGACCCGATAAACGCCTCATGACTCGAATGGCCATCCACCGACAGATAAGTACAGATAAGTACTTCTCAAATAGAGTGGTACCCTATTGGAATAAGCTCCCGGAAGAGGTCATAAATACCACAACAGTGAAGGCCTTTAAGAAAGCACTAGACCTATGTTGGGTGGCGGTATACCCCGAGTTAGGCTAAGCAGCTTTTAGGGTCAGATGCAATTTACTTATTGTTTCCACCTTACTCTGCCAGGGCTGATACTGCACAAAATTTCTGCCTTTCAGAAAAAGAAAATCACGCAGTGTTGGGAGCTACGGAAACGCGCCGACAACACAACTATCTGGACACACGATTGGCTCTAGCCACACCAAGTCCTGTGCAAACTGAACTGAACTGAACTGAAGAAAGGATTCCAAGAAGATGAAGCCCGGTGAGACACGGGGGCTCACAGGTGCAAGAAAGTAGGCCAATATTGGCGTCAACCGCCAGTCCAGTGCTCTGATTTGATTTGTTGTGATTTGATTTGTTTGCGTCGGCAACTCCGCGTCGTAGCGCCACATCCAAATCGTCAGCGGTGCACCCCGAGGGCCCGACAAATCCTCTAGCAATCATCCGTTTATGGTGCTCTAAACTCTTGGGCAGGTAATATGATACCGTGGCTGTACTGATGGCTGTTCTTCGCACTTACCGCCAGGTTTTGTTGGAAGGAAAAACAACTAAGTTCCCATAGAAAAGCTTTTTAACTGATACAGCTAAGTATCGTGACTTTCTCCCTCGTACATATTTTTTACTTTGACCGTCCAATTTGAGCTGTAGATTATATTCTTTTCCAATGTTAACATGCAGCCAATAACAGTTGTTATTGCCTGGTAATTCCAGATTGCATAGAGAACCAAATTTAGCCATTATCAACCATAACAATAATACTCCTTAATGAATGGCTTGAACCACAAGGAAAAACCAACTTTTGGGTTTTTCTAGTCCTTCCTACTTAATCTTCTGAAATACTGAGATTGACTGTAATTATGTTGGTTGCCAATAAAACCTTTAGACATTGGCGGTTCCACGAAGTTCCTCGTTAAGGTGATTCAGTCTCGGATGGCATGATATGTCAACCTATTGATAAGTGGTGTACCCATGGAGTTCCACTTGCACCTTTAGGCGTATCGCCGCAGTGAAGCTCGTTTTGTGAAATGCATGTGTGCATTATGTATGGTCATTTCAACTTCCCACTAAAATACTGCGATAAGTCGTAGTGTTTAATACCCTTAAGGGTGTAGTAATCATCACTTCCTTTTAGGATTTTTCTTAGTTAAGTTAGGACCTGCTCCCGTATAGAGTCTATAGCCCCTGGTCCGCGGTTTGTGACACGATAGCGAATATACTCGGCAGCGCGTAAAGCAGAACTCAAAACGCTGGAGCGGGACAACGTGTGTATTGGAGGAGCGCAACGGCGTGCAGACGGCGTACACAGGCGGAGCAAGTGGCACCACCAAAAACGGTCATTGTTCAAATAAACAAAATTGTTAGTCTTTGTCATCGAGTGCTTTATTGGTAGCACTACATTTTCACAAGGCAAGAATGTCGCATTGGAACTCCTTTGTGACTGGTAACTTAGGTTTTAACGCGACTACATTGGTATAATCGCTGACCCTCCTACTGCGTTTGGAATTAAGCTGAACATCCACTTATGATCTTCTAGCGGTCTCTAAAATAATCTTATCCGTCTCCATTGAGGAAGCACCATCCACTCTCAACGACCGAGGCGGAGATTGTAGTTTGGAAGTCGTAAGAAAGTCCACCACCTGTGTTAACTGGCCCACTCTCATGTGCAGCGGAAACTTCGGGATTCCGGGATTAAATTGTGCTTTCAGTTACTCCATGAAAAGAACAAGAGGAACGCGGTAGTGGCCAAATGATAACCTCATCATTTTCTCTTGTAGCTGCTCATGATGTGCAGCTATAAGCGGTTTCTCATTAGAACATTTTCACGACATGCTTGCAAATGGTTGTCTCAAAGGCCCACTGTAGTAATAGGTATAGCCGAAAACCAGACCGTGGGACTTGGAGTGTAAATTATCATCATCATCGTACAGCGTTAAACAGTAGGGCAAGCCCCACTGACCACTGCCTTTCTCATCATGTTGCACGCTGAATTAGAAAGTATGAATATACAAGATGGACAGGGAGTGGACCTACACGGGTGGGAAAAGGGAAGAACGTCCTAATAGCCAACAAACGGAATACACAGTCTAACTCTACAAACGCACATCGATCAGTCATTCTGATTCGACAGAAAGTGACGACACGATCAGCACTGTTCGCGGTTCGCTGCCATATCCTTCATTGTCCGCAGCCAGCTGGCCGAGAAATCTGCTGGACCCCAACCATGAAGACGTGAGACACCTACTTTTCCTAAGTCTGCTGTACATTTTCTCATTCCTCGTTGCCACGTCTTCTGTTGACCTCCACGTGATCTCTTCCACTCCCTAGGAGGAACAGAGAATAGGACACGGTATGGTAGACGTGTTTGACATACGTAACACGTAGCCCAACCAACGAAGTCTACTAAGTTGGATAGGCTGTGACAACGTTCTCCGAATTAGTACCAAATACTCACTTTCTGACCTCAGCATTGCCTACTCGGCTATTCCACCCAATCTTAGCGATACTACGCAAACATCGGTGGTCAAAAACCTCAAGACGACGAATGTCTTCTACACACAGACCCAAAGTCTCACAACCATACAACAAAACTGAACGCACAGTGGCACAGTATACACGACCTTTCAACTTCAGTGAAATATCGGATCGGCGCCACAAGTGCTTCAGTCCAGCGTACGCCGCTCGGGCATTGGATACCCGCGTGCTCACTTCTACTGCCGTACTCCCATCCGTCGTCACGCTGCTGCCGAGGTAGGTAAAGTGGTCGACAACTGCCAACACCTCCCCATCGAGCATCAAGCTCGGAATCGTTGACGTTCAGTCTTGTAACATCACCTTACACTTTGAAGATGTAAAGAGCATGCCGAATGAAGCTACAACTCTCACATGCTATCTAGTGTACGTTGAGCATGTTCCGTGCATTCGAACAATCAGACAACGTCGTCCGCGTAATTTAGGCCACAGTCTTTCATTATTTTCTAGTTCGACGCCCACATCTTGGAGACTTCGCAATGCATTCTCCATTATTCCGTCGATGACGAGGTTGAACAGGAATGGAAACACAGAACATCCCTTTCGAACACCACTGGTCGTTTCGAACCGACCGGATAGTTCACCGTAAACTCTAACGCGGCCAGAAGTATGAGAATACAATGATCTCAGTAGATTCACGAACTTCTGGGGCATACCTTTTCGACGAAGAGCACTGAAATGCACTGGTCGATAAACTGAATCGAAGACGCCTTTCAAGTCTAAGAAAACCATTATTGTCGGTCGACGATGCGTGTGACGCGTTTCAAGTAATCGGCAAAGAGTAAAAATCTGGTCGATGCATCCTCGACCTGGGCGGAATCCAGCTTACTGTCCGCGGGTGTTCCTCTCGCGAGCCGGTGTAAGACGGTGCAGCAAAATCGAGGCTAATACTTTGGTGACTATCGGAATTAAGCTAATTCCACGATGATTACTACAGTCATTGTGCACTCCCTTCTTGAAGATGGGAACAATCAACGACTCACTCCATATTAACGGAATACGCCCCGCTTTCCAAATGTCACGGAACAAGGCGGTAAGTGATTTTATCAAAGCATCTCCACCCAGTTTGAAAAGAACTGGAGGAAGTTCGTCGGGACCTGCCGCTTTCCCACGCTTTAGTAATCTTATACGTGACTTTACTTCCATTTCCGATGGGGAATCAGGTGATACCACCCAAGGAGTAGCAGTTGTCGACACAGGAGTAACTGGACTAGCGCGCGGCCAGATAAACTGTTCCTTGAAGTATTCGGCCCAACGGGCAAGCCTTTGCTGTTTGCTATGGATGGGTTCTCCATTTCTATCCCAAATCGTTTCGCTGACCTGGGTGCGCCGTCCACCGGTGTCACGAATAATTTTGAACAGTATTTGACTGTTACCTGAAGCAGCTGCTATTTCCATTTCTTCGGCTACCTTGACCCACCAATTTTCGCAATCATTCTTAAGGCTTTTTGTAACTTGCCTTTGTAGATTTCTCCGCATCTTACTCATCTTACAGTTCGGGGGCTGACGTTTTTTCTCCATTATACTCAACGACCCTTGAGAAATCTAGTGTCTTTGATGGGTATCGGATCTAGGACCACAGGCAAAACCTGCTGCCACGTGCATTGCCTGCGCAATGCACTAAAAAGTGCATGAGAGTTTTGAGTCTGTCTGGTTGGTGTTCTTTGACTAATTTCGAAGTTTGTAAAGGTATAATACCTATGTTCCCAGGAGTCAGCGCCATTCGGGGAGTTTGGGTCTGCATCGAAACGATCCGGGCGCAGTTGTCGGTCCATTGTTTTAGGTTGAATAAATTGTAACGTATGATCAGTTGGTGGAATGAGAGTTCAAAGGCCAACGCCTGATTGGTAGGCTTATTTCAACGAAAAAACGGGGCATACGAGCTAACAGAAGACAAACGAAATGTTAGATGATACATAGGAAATAGGAAGGAATTATGAGGCAGAGGCACAGTAACAAATATATCAACCATGCCTTGGTATTTTTTGCGTCTGCGCCACAAAGACCCACTGCACTATTAGAGATAACCAGCAACGAGAGCCCGCCTATTGGGGTAGGTGTGGTAACGAGCCGGACAACAGTGGATAACTGTCAAGCCTGAGAGGTCGATGGGTAGAGACCAGGCGAAGTCCGGTCTCTGAACCGGTTGATGGGCAACATCTGATCCTAGCCACTATGCCCCTGGAGAGGGCACTCCAGCGTATAAATCCCAAGAGACAGTTTATCGATCAAAACACTCCACTAGATGGACTTAGGCGTGGAGTACCTGTGGTTTCTGTTGACGATGAGAGAAGTCAACGCACTTCATTAAGCTGCTATTGCCTACCTGAGTTGAGCAGCCCCCGGCCCAAAAGATGCTGCTCGGTCCACGTTCCGCATGCTCCATTGAATGTATGGGGCGAAAGACAGTCCAGTGAGCTGATCTATAATAAAACACCAGCGAAGACAAAACAATGCGTACAACAATCAGGTCTCACGTGACAAACCAGAAGTTCCTTCGCCGGTGTTTTGGTTGCGTTCCCGCGCTGCATTAACGCCTCACTGTCAGACTGTTTAATCAAACGCTCCGGATAGGGTTTGCTAAGAAAAATCCCTTGGGGGGCGTGGGCACCCGCAAAGTATGGTTTGCCGAGAAATCTCCGGCGGTCCCACGGGAAACATTTATCTCTTTGATGTTCATCCTTCACATTCCAGTGAATTCAAGAAGCCACAGTGATTCCTAACCGGGAACTTATTACTCTCAGCAAGAATGATAACTTGGAGATAAAAAAGAATCAATTCGCAGACTCAAGCATTCTCTTCGCTTAGCTGCCTTCAGCGTTCACACTTTCCAAAGGAGCAACAGGCTACTCTGTAACGTCAGTCACCGGTTACGTACGTACTGAATGCAAGGGACTTCGGGACACCGATTTAGAATGTAATGCTTTGCTCAACTAGTAAGAAACGTTCATGGTTTGAAAAGCAAAAAAAACAGCAACGTAATTGCAACACAAAATGAAACCATAGAACGAGAGGAGGATTTGCATGGCACTCACCCCCACCAAGGAAAAACAACCAGTTTTAGTGTGTAGGGATGGGGCCACGGTAAGGAGAGAAAAATGACTTACTCAGGGCTCTCCATTGCGTATATCATACGGGTGAGTTCTCTGTTGTCGAGTGAGAATGTCTGAAACTGTGTCGGGAGTAGGAGTGTTGGGTGTGGATGGGATTATAGGTACATCTTTGGTATCATGTTACATCGCATCATTTATGGAATGCGGATTTGTTTGTAGTGTACCGGGGAAAAATTACGATATCTCAGTCAGTTCCGATTCTGGCACTAGAAAATCGGAGCCAATCGTCGTACAGAAACATTTTCTTCCTTGCCATTAGACAGTTTAACGCGGGCGTATTGGGGAGTAGAACTGACTAGCTCGACTTGTTCAACCATGGGATCAAACTTAGAGGATCGATCCATTCGTTTGAGAAGTACGGGGCCTGGAACTGTAAGCCATGTTGGCAATGAATTACCGTTAGTTGATCGCCGGGAATAGCTAAACAGCCTCTCATGCGGAGTGCAATTCGTTGCTGTGCACAGCAGTGGGCGGATAGAATGCAAGGCATCTGGGAGAACGGTCTCCCATTGCGAGATTGGTAGACCTTTGGTTTTTAGAGCGAGAGTGATCGCTTTCCAAAGCGTGCCGTTCAGGCGTTCCACCTGTCAATTTCCTTGGGGATTATATGCAATGGTTTGACTGAGAGCCACGCCCTTATTCTGCAGGAACTCAGACAACTCAGTCGACATGAAACTCGTTCCTCGATCAGAGTGTGTGCTGGCATGCCGAATATGGTGAAAAGCTGGCATAGGCAGTCGATAACTGTAGATGAGTGCATATCCGCACAAGCGAAGGCGAAGGGAAAACGCGAGTATTTATCAACGATAGTCAGCATATATCGATTACGAGTTGTCGAAGGTAGAGGGCCTTTGAAGTCAATGCTCAGTCTTTCGAACGGTTGTGTTGCCTTGACAAGACGACCGGTGGGGGTTTATAGAATCATGGCTTTATTTCCGCACAAACGCTGCATCGCAAGATCATGTGTTTAATCTCTTCAATCGAATAGGGCAGATTTTTAGATCGTACAAAGTGGGCCATTCGGGAAACTCCGGGGTGGCACAGCGGATCGTGCAGTTCTCTCAACTTGACCGCACCAAAAAAGTACTACATATGTTGCGAGATAGCGTATCAGCAACTGCGTCATCTTTTCCGGGCCTGTAAATTATGTCATAACGATACGCGGATAGTTCGAGTCTCCATCGTTGAATCCTATCATTTTTGATCTTGCTTGTTTGTCTTCCGTCGTACATAAAGGCCACGGACCGCTGGTCAGTAATAAGTTTAAAGTGGCGTCCTAGGAGATAATGTCATCACTTACGAAGGGCCTCGACAATTGCACATGCTTCTTTTTCGATAGCAGAGTGATGCCTTTCGCTGGCTGTTAGGGTACGAGAGAAGGCTACAGGGCGATTATTCTGGCTCAGTGAGGCGGCTGTTGCGACGTCCGAAGCATCCGTTTCAACCATTAACGGGGCACTTTGGTCCACTGTCACAACCATAGCGCTTTCTATTGTCTTTTTGAGGAGTTTGAAGGCAGAGAAAAAGTTGTTTTTCATAAGTGGATTGATCTTATCAGAGAACGATGGTACCCACTGCGAATAGTAGGAAAACATGCCAATGACACGACGCAGGGACTTCATGTCATTTGGTGGTGGGATCTCGCGCAAGGGTTTCGATCGTGGTCTTCCTTAGTCACGCCGCATACTGTCACGTTGTCTATGTAGGCGAATGTATGTATAACACCTTCAGCCTTCAATATTTCGTCAATGGTGCGTTGAAAGCAGGCAACTCCATTGGTAACCCCAAACGGTATACACTTAAATTGATAGAGAGCACCACATGCTTCAGATGCAGTCTATGGCCTCTGGTGCTCCGCGATGGGAATCTGATGATATGCATTCTTTAGATCCAGGGTGCTGTATATTGAAAAACGAGATATAGCCTCAACCGTTTTGTTGATTCGAGGTAGCGAATAGGCATCTAACTGAGTGAAGCGATTGATAGTTTGGTTGTAATCCACACCCATTCTTTTCTTGTGGGTCGCGTTCTTATCTACAAGAACTTGCGCTCTCCAAGAGGAGTTGGACGGTTCGATGATGCCATCATTCAGGAGACGCTGGACCTCAGCCCGTATAAAGTTTTCGTCCTAAGCACAATGTCTGCGAGACTTTGTAGCGATGGGTCTGCAATCAGGCGATAGGTGGGCAAATAAAGGAGGAGGCTGTCCCTTGGCGGCATCCAGATCGCACAGGAAAAACGTACCGTGTTAGCTGCTGAATGGTATTTCCACCTTGTCATGTAACCCTAGAAAATCATGGCCAAGTGGAATACCAGCGCAGAGGTTACTCATGACAGAGAGTCTAGAATTGTCATACGAAACGTTTTGGTAGCGGATACTTGCCAAGCAATATTTTGTGATGGCACACGACGAAGACGTAGAGGTCATCGTTATTCGAGAGTCGCATGGTCGGACCTCCCACCAATGAGAGTCTACAACAGACTGCGAAATGTAACTGTTAGAACTACCAGTGTCTATAAGTGCTTGAAGTTCAACATTATTCACGTAGACTCGAGTGGTCGCGCGAGACAGACAAGGAGGTGCGGCAGCCGTCAGAACAGGACAGTAGTGGGCGGACAGCCGAGGGTACGGATGAGTTAATCGGTTTTGAACGACACACGCTTGAAATAACCTGTTTTCCCACAGGCCTTGCAGATGGCATCTTTGGCAGGGCACTTAATACGAGGATGCTTAGATTAACCACAAAAGTGGCAGTTATCTTTGTTAGCAGGGGACACAATTAGTTCGGCTTCGATCGTTGGATTGACTGGATTTGTCGCTGGTGGAGAGCACATTGGAGTAGAAGAAAAACAGGGAGCATTCTCAGTTGCATAGGACTGAGATTGTTTCTGAGCAACTTCTAATGATCTAGCCATATCTTAGGCCGTTTGAAAATGTAGGGTAGACTGTTCTCGTAGTTATGTTCGAATGGAGTTGGATTGAATACCGGTAATGAATGCATCACGCATGGCATCGTCACGATGTTCTTCAGCAGATACAGGGCGAAAGCCGCAGTCCTTTGCGAGTGTTTTGATGTTCTGGACGAACTGGTCTGTGCTCCACCCAATCTCTCGTTTGCATGTAGTAAGAAGATAACGGGCAAAACCACATTTCTGGGGTGGTCGTACAGGGACTGGAGGGTTGAAATAGCACTGTCAAAAGTCTGACATTCAGAAACATGCTCGTAAGCGTTTGGAGAAAGAAGATTAACGAGAATGTCAAGTTTGTCGGCTTCTTCGGTTTGGACTCGTTTCAGAAACGCATTGAAGTTCCGCAGCCAGTATGTCCACTGTTTGGATGCATCGGGAGCGTTCACGTCAGTGTTTGTTTGTTTGTTTCACGAGTTGAGTAGATTGTAACGTCAATCACCAATTACGTACGTACTGAATGCAAGGGACTTCGGGATACCGATTTAGAACGTAACGCTTTACTCAACTAGTAAGGGGCCGTTCATGGGCTGAAACGCAAAAGAACAGCAACGTGATTACAACACAAAATGAAACCATAGAACGAGAGGAGAATTTGCATGGCATACCCCTACTATAATTCTTGAAGCCTTTAAAAAGAGAAATATCTCCGAAACTCGCATACAAGACCCAACTTCCGCGGTCTTGCTTTGCCGCCCACATACAAGCTCGGCTTCTTGTTTCGCTCTTCGCCCGTCGAGCGATTTGGTGTCTAGTGATCGTGGTCAGGCTGGCATTGGCATCGTTCTGAGCATGAAAGCTTAACGTGCGCTGCTGGGCTGGATCTCAGCCAGCAGTTGTCTGTGTACGGTTCGGTTGGATGTTTCTGTGCCTGTCAACAGCAGTAGACTGAATCCTCGATGCCTGTTTGTCGTTTGTGTGTATGCTCCAACGGACTCCAGCTTTCCTGAGACAGACGAGTTCTTCCAAGCTTTGTCTCGCTTGCTTTGCAAGGTGCTCTCTACTGAAATAATAGTTGTTGCTGGTGATTTCAGTTCTCAAGTTGGGAGCCTAGACGAGACTGAGCGGCATATAGGAGGTTGGTTCGGCGTTCCGCCCAATCGAGCCGATATGGCGACCGACTCATCCAGCTCTGTTCCGGTCCAAGAGATCCCCTCACTCAGTGATTATATACGTTGGAGGACATGGCTCGGTGTCACAATCAGTCGACTTGATACTGTCTGTAGTTCTCTTACTCTTCTCACTTATTTTCTGTTCTTCATTATTTCCGATCGAGGTTGCTGCTGAGAGATAAAAACTAAATCCACCGCACCCAGTGCATGGTTGTGAAGTGGTTGTATAAACCAAGCTGACTGAATTGTCTGGCTGTAATCAGTTACCATTCTGCGTTTTTATCTTTCGTTAGAATCCACCGATACCTAGGCGCGCCAGGGTGAGTTGGACGGTTCTATGATTTTTGCTGTTTTAGTAGATGACCGAATTCTATTTTGATGAAACCTTCCTCTGTGGAGGAATGTCGTTGTGGTTTGGTAGCCACTAGGATGCAGCTAGGCACCAAATTGGAAATAGGTGATGGGCCAATACGAACTTCAGTAAGTTTACACAATGAAAAGAGTTCATCCCCACCCCACCCTCTCCCCCCACGTCTCGCAAAACAGATCTGTGCGACTGATGAACGAATAAGAAATATTGGGTCCAAACAAAAGAAAATGAAAGGCATGGTATATTAAGCTTTAATCGTCTATGAATTGACATATGCTACAGTGAAAACAAGAACAGCGTGCTATAAACTCAAATACGCAGTGTACGATAACGTAGCAAAACACATCTCCAAAGGGGATTACCAGCATTTTAAGCAAGCGCAAGAAATCATGAATTGAAAGCACATAGGCACAGAGATCGGGGAGAACGAGAAACATAAAGAGAGAGTAATCAGTATTTAAAAAAAGACAACGATGTCTATATGTGTAAGTTGTAAGACTAATGAATATCATGATGATGAGACCACGTGAACCTCAGGTCTTCCAGCGTTGTTTCTGAACAACCGAACTCGATATGTGGCTGTCTGATCTCTCAGTATCCACCAATAACTTGCAGCAGTCCGTTGACTTGTCTGTCTCCACGACCCATACTGCTACACAGGATTACTTTCTTATGCTGGAGATGGAATCACATCATGTAGGTCAGTCAGCTTAGACCAGACAATTGAACGAGTTGGTAAACGACGTTTATTTTTCACACAACCAGCCGCTATGGTCTTTGCGAAGACATTCAAACGAGTAAACATTCAGACAAACAAGTCGCCGGTCGAGAAACCTTCAGTAGATGGACGGAAGATAGGAGTACCTGGGGTTTCTCTTTACATTAGGAGAAATCATTGGACAACTGTCGATCGTCAAAGCTTGACAGTCTCGAGCCCAAAACATGCTACTTGCTCAATTTTGTGAATAGGATAAGGGACTGAATCGAATAGCAGATCGATAATAACTGTATCGGTAAAGGTAACTGGAAAAAAGAAACTAAATCTCACATGACAGACCAGAAGTTCCTTCACGGATGCTTCGGGTTTCCGTGCTGGGTTAGCACTCCACTGCCTTGTGGGTCAAACTTGTTTTGCACAGTCAGTTAGATCAACGAAACGAAGTAAAGTAAGAATATAGACACCACCTCAACCAAGTCAATCAGCTTGTAATTGTTCTACCTAACTAGAGTGAAACGGTTGATGACGTTTCGGGTATAAAATTTGGTTTCCAATCGCAACTCGGTTTATTACAAGACTGTTGCATGAGAGGCTCCAGTTTGAGTTCCTGAAGAAAAACCCTTCATGCGGTGTGGGCAGTTGCAAAGTACCATTCACTCGCATGTCTCGACTGAACTGAACCGGACTCCAGAGACAACCATTTACCGGCACAAAGACAGGATTACGCCCTGCAATGTCCAATGGGAGATCCAGTGTTCTGTTCTTAGTTTAGCAAATCTAATGCAAAACTGCTTCTTAAGGGCATTATCTAATACACCACTACTTATTGGGTTGATTTATAGATCATAACCCACATCTGTTATCTTCAGTGGTCTAAAGCAGGTTTGCTTTTCTGTCTTGAAGTCCGCTTCATAGGATGTACCGCGGGCCTCATGACCTAATCAAACAAACTGTGGATTGAACAAAACTAGTAGACTCCGATAGCTGCCTTGCTTGGGGAAGTGGGTAACATTCTGACAGTTCAGTGGCAGGTTGTCAGTGTTTTCTTCTCTGCTTATGTTTGAACGGAGTAGAAGATATATACCTCAGCATTATCAGGGAGAGCGGGTTACAATGATTGCGAGACTTAATCAAGATTTTTTCAAGCAAGAATGCACAATACGCGTCCAAATCATTGGAGGTGGTGTAGATATGGTTAAGAAAGTATTTTTCACAGCTGTGAGATCATTCGTGCTATGTCAGAGTTTATCGCAGCACACCAAACCAACGAGGTCGTGTCATAGCAGGTGTTGCATCTATGAGGCCTTTCAATTCAACCGTACTAGAGCACCGATATAATTTCTAGAAGCCAACAATATACTGTTTCATCGACTTTTGGACTGTGTTTGATTTATTAAATCGAGGATCTCCGGGCGATACTGAAGACTATGAATACGCTCGATAGATTTATACGCACCATTGGAGTACATTGTGTTAACTCGTGTACGGTAAATATTCGCGGGCATTCACGCTCACTTCTGGATCAGGACGGCTGCTCGTACATTGGTTAACCGGAGCTGAGTGACCCATCGATATTCACTGAATGCCTCGTATTGACAGTGTGTTCCACAATCGAACTGCGGACGGCCTTCATCATTTCTTTATTCAGCCACGCCTGATTAACTACTCTAGTATCCGTCTGTCCAGCGACTTTAATCACTAACCTAGAGTCATGACAACGTTTTTCCACTAGAAAACTCTAGGGAAAGAGTCCCCGAGCTGGGACTTCTCAGGGTTTCGAAGTAGTTGTGCTCTTTATCCGAAACAAAACTCCATCTTATTGATCAGACTTTTCCCCGGGATACAGGGCCAGTTTCACGGCTCATTGCTTGCTCTTCGAGTGGTTGGATATCCAGTACTGGTATCCAACTTGTTGTCGCAGTTGTTGAGTGTTGAATAATATCTCATGAGTGGCGTGAATCATGAAGGGTCTAACCAATCCGCGCTACCTTGCTGCATTCTATCTTTGAAGCGCCAAATGTACAATACTACTGTGCTTGGAGTTTTGCGGTGTATCTGTGACACCTGGTACGAAAGAGGTACAGTGCGAATCAATTCAGTCTTCGTCCGATTTGATTGCCTTCAGATAAAAGTGTTTCTCGTTTGTTGGGTTTATTTAAAAGTGTTGCACGTTTCAACTTCTGTCCTTCCTATTTTGTCCCGGGAATTCCAAGCGTCCACTCTGCCTTGTATTTTGGTGGCTTCATCGATGTGTTTATAATCCGTTTTCAGGTACGGTATGGTTTGTCATCATGACATACATATGACACCAAGGGCTCGTTCAGGTTGGATACGTGCTGCTCCTCGAGAGGTTTCCAAATGGTTTCATGATCTGTCCCTACCGAATCGAGTTGAATTTTTTTGCGGTCTTCTCCAATTGTGTACCCCAATCGAACTGCGTTTCTATGGTAGTTGCCTCGAAGAACTCGCACGATTACATTATGATGAACTGCGGGAACTCGATAGAGAATCCAATTCGGTAATCGATCCTAAGGGCGAAGATTGTCTGGTCTCGCTCTTCAGATCCCCATCATCCGTTGACTACACAGTGGTGTTAGATTCTTCAAAATTCGACATGAGGCGAATGGATCTGAACCAGTTACCCTCGTCGTTCCACATCTTGACTGAAGATTCACTGCTGCGATCGAAGTTAATCCTTCGGCTTGCACTGTTACGATCTGCAAACACCGTCAGCGCGCACGCTTATTTCGAGGCGTTAATGACTGATAGTGGCTCACCAACATCAGCTACTATACTGCCTCACAACCGGGATCAAACCAGATTAGGCGGATCAGCCTCTTACCCCGTGTTCTCCTCTATATGGTCTAACGGGGCATCCTCTGATGAGAGTGAGGATGAGTCAATTCGTTCTGGTCGTTTGTCTGCGAATGAACTTAAAGTGGTCGAGGAAATTTTATTAATTTATACACTTGCTGCTTTTCATCCAGCATTTACGTTCGATCAACGTCAACGACTGTACACATATCTAGCCGCTTTGCGCCTATGGTCTGATGCCCTCCGTGGTGCTCACCTGAAGCATTCCCGTACGAGTATATCCCAAGCATGCCCCCACAATGCAGACGCACCGGATCCTGGTCTACGTCATCCAATGCAGGAGGCGTCTCAAAAATATCCCTTCGAACTAAGGCGTTCGGTAAGCTGAATGCTTTTTATCTGTCCAGTAAATAGCAACCAAAGCCACCGCACCCGGTGCCACGGTTAATGGTTGTCTGAACAGAACAAACGAATTTTGGTTGCACCATATTATCTGAGTAGGGGCTAAAGAAAATTTCACCCTGGATTTGTAGAATGTTGTTGTCATTTCTCTACTTGACCGTGGCGAAATTGTGCGATGTGTGTCCCATCCAGCATAGTGTGTAAGAATTAAGCGTTCATGCATCTGACTTCGAGTCAACACATGTTCAGTGCGTAAGACTACTCCTCACTTTCGTTTCAACTGAATATATTACTTATTCGTTTGTTCGCTATCCGTAGTTACCGTGACAAATATGCGGATAGTAACCTTGTACTGCTAGCTATCCAGAGATACACCGAACACAACGGTAAGCGATAGCTAGATTGAACTGCCGTTTGAGTCAGACTTTTCACCTACACGCTGAAACGCGATTAATACACGTTAGACGATCTATCAAACGTAAACATCTTAGAGGTAAAGATTTCTCAAACCTTAAGTTTTCATAAACTCGTCGTTCTAATGCATATTCGTTTACTCTGCCGCCCGCGACATACTTGTTTGGTTTCATCCGGTCGATTCGTTGGATCCTAAAAGCTTTCCAAGCAGTTCTTTTGACTTGATCAGTTGTGTATTGTTATTTTCATTTAGTCTTCACTCATTTCAGTCCTAAATGTCGAACATCGTTTCTTCTCCAACCGTGAATTACTTTCGCACGTGTACGTTCATCCTAGTTGAGTGATAGTTTACCGATCGAGATTGGTTTGACGATGTCGTTCCCTCATTCCGCGACAGCCATTCCCGTCATATGGAGCTTTTAATTTTGGTCATATCATGGTCGCATCTGTGCACGTGGAAGTTTTACCGGCATCGTCTATCCTTTTGAGTTGTCACATTTTGTTTATTTTCTTGTCTAAGCATTGCATCTACTCGTCTTTTTTCGTTTCAGACACTGAAAGCCACCTGTTCCTCGTCGTTGACTTGCCATTCTGTGCGCTGCCGTAAGTCGACGTCAACAGGTGTACTTTGCAATGAAATCAGAGTTAACGATTTTTCCGACCAATATATGAATGATTGGATTTCAATCCTGATCTACGGATCGTTCAAGCTGAAGCGTATGTGAACTAGCTAGGCACAGTTCATTTCGGAAGTTCGATTTCCGAGTAGGAGAGCGATAATGAAGGCGAATATGATTGGTTTTGTGAATAGTTGTTGCTCTACTGAATTCATCGATTTGAAATGGCTCGCCATTTATAGCATTTCTCGACAGTAGATCAAGGGATATTCCCCCTCTCTCTGATTGGCGAACTGTCTACTTCACAGCTCGTTTCACTCACGCCTAGTTGTCTCTTAGCGGCGACACGGACAAGCCGGAACAGCTCTCGGAAGCTACCCGTGCCGCTGCGTTTTCCACCTTAGGTGCACGTTACGACCACCACCATATCTCGCGATCTCTACTTAGGCTTGCGTTTAGTTTACGTTTCAAGGTGACACGTGTATCGTTGTGCTCGCTGCCAGTTGGGATAGACTTGTATGTGTTTTGGAGACGCAGGTAGTCAACAGAAAACCAGGGTCTCAACGCGACTTGTCGGATCAAAACTTGCCACACAAGAAGAATACAGTGCATTCTTAATAAGCAACCAGTATTCATCCATGTTGTCGGGCGTAGCTGCTGCTAGCTTTTCGGTTGGTGTGTTTTGAAAGTGGGACAGACGAGCTGGTTGATTTAATCTGTCATAGTCTAACCGGATTCGCATGTGTTTGGGACGTCCACCAAGGCACATGGATAGCTTAGCGCACACCAGAGCGTGGTCGGAGTCCACGCAAATGGTCCAGCATGATCGGTACTCTTGGATGCAGTCCCATCATCCTTAGCTTATTACGACGTGCTCGATCTGGGTCCTTTACCGGGACGCCAGAAGCGACTGAAGTTCATGCTGGCGAGGGACAGGCGATGGCTGGAGTACAGGGCCAGGAGCCCCTCTCCGTTGTTCGAATAACGAATCTTACCTCCCAGATGCATCTGATCTCTAGTCAACCTACACTAGCATTCATATCCCGTGCCAAAGTCACAATATAAGCCCTGTTTGCTTTACGCATTAGGTCAGACAGGTTCCGATAGAAATGGTTTTCGGCTGCTTCTGGGCTATTGTCATGGGTGCGTAAGGCAACACAACAAACGAATTGGGTATATCGGAATTGCTCACCTTGCTCACCTTGTATGAGCCCCTGAGTCGTCCTGCGAGCAGCTGTCGACTACGATCCAGCCTAGCAGCGCAGCTTCAACCCTAGCACCCAGGGTTACATCGAAACCTGTCTGATGAGATACTGCAGCCTCAGGATCCTCCGAAAGACGCAGGTAAAACCGTTGCAAAAAGGATTGCAAGAAGATGCTAATCGGATGATGGTGCTGAAGTCCTGAAAGCATCATCATCATCATCACCACCATCATCAATATTATTATCATCATCATCATCATTATGGTCGTCATCATCGAGTCCACTCGTTAAGACTTTCAAATCTTTCTATCATGTCATCTCCCATGGACTGCACGAATACAAAGAATTCCATACTGCATCGGTCGTCGCGCAGGATAATCAGGACCGCGCTGCCCATTGCATCGAGCGGGGTGGGTAGTGATAAGTGGACTACTGCTCAGAGTTCCCTCTCTTTTATTCAACCTTTGTCTTCTGTCTCTAACCATCCCGCTTTGCCCCATCTATCCACCTATAATGCTCCCACTGATAACACGGTCGATACTCGCAACGATTCACTGTCAAATAGTGCCGGGAATAATCCTCTGTCTGGTAACTCACATTTTCTCAAGCCTCGTCAGCCTCTGAATCTCGGCTCCTTTAACGTGCGTACTCTAATGCAGGCCGGTCAGCAGGCGTGCCTAGCCCTCACAATAAATTCTCTGAAGATTGATGTCTGCTGCTTAAGCGAAACGCGTATCCAGGATACGAGCAGTGTCATTCAGCTAACTGCTCCTGGTATCTCATCGAGGTATATTCTGCGCACCTCAGGAGACGAAGCAGCTAGAGCTGTGGGTCAACGTGGTGTAGGACTAGTCTTGACTGACAAGACTGAAGTTGCCCTTTTAGACTGGATTCCTGTTAACAGTCGTTTATGTGCTGTGAGACTTCAAGGGTCAATTGGCGTTCGAAAGGATAGTTGTGTTAAGCGCAATTTGTGATCTCGGCATACGCCCCAACGGACTGCAGCTCAGACTTGCAGAAAGATGAGTTCTATGATTAATTCGCCACTCTCGTAGGGTGCTGGCAACCAGAGATCAGTCACTGGAACAAGTACGGAATCTAAACAGGTCATGATCGCTGGGACACGTTATACGCATATTCACTGATAGACCACCTCGGCGTATGATGTTCTCCGATTCAGACAGTGGTGAGAAAGTAGACTGAGGTGGTCATTCCATGACATGGTAGAAAGATATGAAAACCTTGATCAGTGGACTTGGTTAAATAGGACGTGTCACACTCCCCAACTGGGGTCCGCGAGTGCCACCTATTAAGTGGTTGAAAACATTAAGTGATATAGCTGGGTGTCGCGGTCAGTGACGTAGTAGCATTCGGACTCCTTCTTTGTCTTCATGATTTCCACTTATTACTGTTTATGGCTATTTTGCTCTTTCTGCTCATATTCATTTTACCCTCGATTCGACGATGCTGTGAGGTAGCAACAAAAGCCGGACAACAAAAGTGCGGGACTAATGGTTATAAGAACTGAGGTGAACAGAATAAAACTTTCGCATCTAGGTAAATCCGTTTCCAGGTTATCGCATGAACTCAGATCATCGCGACCGATGTGCTTTCGGCATAAGAAACCGTACTCTGTTTTTCAGTACAACGAATTACACAGTTCATCGAGGAAGTCCAAGTCTTGTTGTTCGACCACTAAGAAACTAGAAACGATACTTTGCCTGGCATGTTTTTTGTCGGTTTATTATTAAAAAAGTAACCTACTTAGATTGACATTGAGTTTAGTTTCTGCGATGAATGTGTGTAATCGCCTTTTTTCTGTGCAAAGCTTTAGAGCAATGTACTTATACTCTTAAGATCTGAACGATAACCGTTTTATTCGCACACACATGCTGAGACTAAGGCGAACTCTGATGGCCATTGTTCTGGCCGTTATTATATAGAATCAGTCGCCTAGCTGACGCATGTGAACCTCCTACCTCTGAGTAGATTGTCTAGGGTACTTTTGAGATCTCAAACATGCACACGTTTGCAGTGTAACTGGATACAAAAAACTTAAATCAAATGTATCCCGAATTAGTTTAAAAAACACCGTGACGTCTATGTTTCCGCATTTGTTTCCTTGATTCTCTGCTGCGAGAATAATTCACGTGATCGTGAACCTTCGTGTATTTTCTGTTCTCAGTGAACCATACAACGTTCCAAATGTATCGTTTGTTTTTTCATTCCTGTCTCGAACATAACGACTTAATATCCATCTGATCATGTGCG
The DNA here is from genome assembly GCA_948099385.1 of Fasciola hepatica. Classification (NCBI taxonomy): domain Eukaryota; kingdom Metazoa; phylum Platyhelminthes; class Trematoda; order Plagiorchiida; family Fasciolidae; genus Fasciola; species Fasciola hepatica. The sequence continues at coordinate 16,462,735 of CANUEZ040000182.1, forward strand.
CTTTTTCAGGTCGGCGTTTCAGGACGAATTCACATCGCAGATGCTTCCACAGTTTATCCTTGGAAGACTTGGCCCTATTGGAAGTCTCTTTGCAGACGCAGGTATGTAAATATTGCATGACTATTCTGTATAAATATGAAAAAAGGGATTTTCGTTTTGTACAGTTCCTTTACCCATTTAACTTCGCGGTCTCCTTATATTTCTCATTGTTTACCGCCAGAATGAATGGGTTTGAGTGTGCCATGTGAATCTACGGCAACCCTTCGCTTCGTTCAATTTTTTCCGTTTTAGATACTCTTGTCTGCTGGTGTTCTGATGAATGGGTAATTCCTATAAGCACGGAACCGGGTTCCGTGTTGCTCAAACACCCAATTTCAGTCTTCAAAATATGATTCTATCAATAACTCAGTTAGGCATGAGATTAAGTCCTCAGCTTTCTCCATAGTATTCTGATAAAACTAGCTACCAACCAAATTAGGAGGGTGGTTGTGGCATCCGTTTTGAAATACTAACGGTACTGTTTCAGCGTTCGGAAGTTACACTTTCTCGTCTTGCGTAACCTCGTTCCTATATAGCAATGGCGCCTGTTTTTTTCATATATTAGTAATACTATTGTGATGATAATGAAGTTTTTATTACAAACGAAGTGAATTGCAGTAAAGGGGGTAAAACCCATAGTTGAAAAACACTGTAAGAGGAGCCTGTAGGGAACATGCACTTCAAAATCAGTTTGTTGATTCCAATTTCGAAAAGAAAGGTTGTAGGTGGATGGAAAGACGGAGAGGGGAAAGGTGTCCGCAACTTAACCGTCCGAGGGAAAAAGAACACAGAGAAAACGAGGTCCGAGATCGAACGTCAGAAACCTGATGAGGGTGACTAGCTGCCTGTGCTCGGAATTGACGTAGAAAATTATTGGGAATAGGAACAACCGAGGCAAGCTCAGAGAAACGCAGCCCGAAATAATAGCGGTAGAATAGGGACAAGGAAGTAGCTGCCCGGTGATGGGAAAGCGACTGCCAATTCGATGTTACAACTGGGTCATCTATCAGACGAATGGCTTTACGTTGGACCTGGTCGAGAAGAGATAAAGGAGGAGACGAAGACGAAGCTCCACCCCACGTATGACGGCATTATTCAAGTATATGACGAAATTGAGCTTCGCACAGTAATAAGAGATGGAATGGTTTGAAGAAACCTCTGGCATGGAACGGAAAACCAATCTTGCGCATAGCACGAGAAGCAAGCGAACAAACCAAGATAGATAGAAGACGACCGAAAGACCCAGGAAAGGCATCGAGTGGAAGGAACGAAAGGGGACCGAATCAACATTTAGGTGGAGAGAAAAAGAATGGTGTTTGAGAGAAATCGAGCGAAGAGATGTTTTAGAAGCACTGAAGAGAACACGATTTTGTGAACCCCAGAGAGGAGATCTGTTAAAGAGCACAACGGTCGCGATCGATGTTGGCGGTGGCGTGGTGGAAGGTGGGATACGAAGGAGAGTAGTGAAGAACGGCGTCATCGGCAAAAGCGTGGGTGGGGTTGGGAGTGGTGCATAAGAGACCAATAATGAGAAGCAGAAAGAGGGTGGGTGAAAGTACAGAACCTTGGGGAGCACCAACGTTCACGGGAAAAGGCTGTGATTGTGACCCGTCGACACGGAAGGAGATGGTCCGGTTGCGGAGAAAACTCAACGTCCACAAGACAAAGTGGGCAACTTAAACAACAAACTTTTGTGCCAGACATGGTCAAAAGCTTTCAATATTTCTATTGAGACTAGGTGTGTTTCTCTGTGGTTATTAAGTGCCTCTGACCAGGAGTGCGAGACCATAGCTAGATCACCCGTGGAACGACGAGATCGGAACCCGTATTGATGATCGCTTAGCAGTTCTTCACATTCGAGGAACGGTCGCAGCTGGTCAGAAATGGTTTCCATTACTTTCGAAATGACAAAAAGTTAGGGAAATAGGACAGCATTTGTTCGGGTCGGAGTCGCAGTGTTTAAGAATAGGAAAAATTACGGCTCCTTTCCATGGTGCGGGAAGCGTTCCAGATTGGAGAGAAGAGCAAAAAAAGATGACGTACATTTTGTGCTAACTCTAAGACATCTTCAGGACGATGGCCGGAATACCTTCCGGACCGGGTGATTTATTTTGGTCGAGTGATTGTAAGGTTTGGCTGACCTTTCTTGTTTTGATAAGGTAAATAAAAGGGTGGCTATGAGTAGTGGTTGGAGGTGGAAGAATAGAAGAGTTGGGCAAAGTGGAATTAGAAGCCAGCCGGGAAGCAGAACGGCTTTCTCATGGAGTTAACTTACTAAAAAGCTAGCGGCGTTAGGGGGGTAGGCGAGAAATTGGGGGAGCAAAAATTACAGGAAGCGGCTTTGGCGAGAGACCAAAATGATCGGATACCAGTAGCGGAAGAAGCTAGGCGTTTGGCTTTGTGGCAGATGGAACGATCCTTAGCTCTCTGAATGGAGAGCGAGCATCTGTTTTCGGTCTGCAGGAAGAGATTGAGTGATTGGGAAGTGTCGGAGCGGCACTGCTGTCTGAATGCTAAGTCCAGAAACTTTACGGCAGTTTGAGAATGTCCCAATGGCGAAATACATTTAAAAAAATGTACTTTGACACAGTTGGAACAACATTTGATGCACCAAACGATCACCACCGCCAGATACATTCGTTGTCTTTGGACGGTAAAAGACTACCAGTGCCACTCAAAAGTGTTCAACTGTTCACAATACCTCTCCCTTAGCTGATGTCACTGGATTGTCATCTCACATTGTCAGTCTGTTCTCAAGCTTCACAGTGGGTGCCGCTTGGCATCCAGAGCATCATATCAATCCGTCACATCCAATCATTTTAAAGCCCCTCCTTATGTCCTTTACCAAAGTTCCCTTGGTTATCGCCTCATTTTTTTTACTGTGTTTTATCGTTTCCCTCGCTGTTAGTTATTTATGCTTTGATGCCCCAACTTTTCACAGTTCGAACTGCACCCTGGACATCTTGGTGATACGCATGTAGCTGTATGCTCTCGCATCACAGATCCGGCTTCGGGAGTTCCTCTTTGTCGCCGAGGTCGATCAGGTGCGATATCCCGAAACGGCGATAAATCAGTTTTTACGCTTCCCTTGCCTTCTGCACGCTGTTCTTCGTGCAAAGCTTCACGACAGACAACTCCTCAAAATACCGATTCCAAACAGCTATCAGGAAGGAAATGTGATCGGTGTCAGGAGCCATGTAAATGCGATTCGGAACGTACACGATTCTCGTTGGACAGCTTTGACGATAGTGCTGTGAGCCAGATATCCTCGACTACTGAAACCGATTCTACTTGTTCTCAACCCTACATTGAATCCCATGTTACCGAAGCGGGCAATTCATCTGACGAACTGAATTCTAGTGAGTGTTTTTATCGATTTCGACCATTAAGTTCACCTAAGTAGGATCCATATGCTAAAGTGTTTTTCGGAGTTGAGCCATCTGGAGCCTCAGAGGCTGCTGGAACAAACTAACAGTGGTAGCGTTCTTGTTATTGCATGAAAACGTTAAACTGGCTGAAGTTAGTAGCGACTGATCGGATCGATGCTCTCTTTACCTGTCTTATCCTATGGATCACCTACGTTTCGTGATAATTTGTTTGAGATGGATGCAACGAACCAGTCCGGACTACTTTCGCTGAACGACAGTTGTGGTTGAATGGGATTTAGTGATGCTGTCAGGGTCATTTCTCGTCTTACTGAATGAGTTCAAGCCTTCAGATTTTGAATCTCTTATAAGACGGTATAAACAAATGTAGGGATGTTGGTCCTTCAGTAGCTGCGTTTATTGATTTTCAATTTAGTCTTTTGATCTTCATGATTGTTGAGCATCAGTGTTTCGGAAAACGAAGTGATTTTTGTAATTAATTAACTGTTTACCTGGTAGTGATTTATTCGCAGTTCTCATACTATCTGTTAGTTTAGGTCCCAGTGTTTAACTAAGAACCGTATCGATATTTCTGAGCGGTAGCTGCGGTAATTTCTTGTGATTGCTCACTCATCTCACTCCTTGTAGCTTGAGATACTCGGTTCTGTAATTAGGATTGTCAGTCATTTGATCTTGATTCGGTACAGCGTACACTGACGCGCATACACACACCTTAGGTCTAACCCACTAAGAATAGCAGGATTGAATTAGCCGAACCTATGAACATGCATGCATACATCTCCCAGGACTGTAGCCCGCTGAGTCTCATTCTCAAAAACGATTACCGGTTGATCGGCTCTTCCCCTCTATTAAATACGTCAAATTTTGTTTCACATGGTTGTACGTTCCATTCTGTTTTATTTTTCATCTCACCAGATCTTTGTTGAACTGGTTTATAATGATCCCCAAGTGGTGATCGCAGGAGATGGATATTATCAATATCAAGGTTCAAATGATTTAGAGTTAGCGGTACTCTCAATCCTTAGAGTGGAAGCATCACGTGGGAACTTCTACAGCGTCTAGTACACACCATAGCTCACTCCTATGGGTCAATATACTAGCCCCCTGGGCCCTTTTACCGATGTTTGCTTTAGCTCTCCATTCATTTCGGCACAAAACTACGTATTGATGGTATATTATATTTTTCAACTGTATACCTGGAAGACAATATTACCATCCGTACGGTGGATGGTGCGTGAATTGGACACAGCCCTGTCCCCAGTAGGCCTCGGGTATTATTGGTCCGTCTCCAACACTGTGTTCAACTATCACTCTAATGAGATGGTAAATAAATATTTTGTTCTCAGCAACAACGAAGATTATCGTGGTCTCGATAAACTCAGAAGAAAAGTTAGTCACTGAATTACCTTGACTGCTAGTCGCACAGTAATTGGGCTCTGGACCAAAATACTCTGACCGCTAGTGAGTGAACAATAATCATAGCTGAACTTCCCGCTAACCCGAGCAAGAATACGGGTTAATACGCGATCGAGCGAAGATTTAAAACCCCACGAAACTTCTGATAAAATATTTTCTGAGAGCAGTGGGCTCGGCTGTTTGTCTTGTTTCTCTTAGGACGAAGTGGCTGACCTTGGGAGGAAATCAGCAAATCAAGAGAAGCAAGGTGTATCCAGATCCCTAAATCTCATTGAAATTCATAGGGATAGGGCATATCCTCAAATTTGGTCCATACCTTACGAAGCCTACCCAGATAAAGACTGATCCAAAGAAAGACAAACAGACCGACCATAACCCAAGGGACTCATTGGTCACGAAAGCCGTGTAAACCACTCTACCGATCGTCTCCGGGCGAGCACGATCCTCCCGTTTCCCTGAAGACACCACTTGGATGTTCACGAGCTAGAATTTTACCCCCGAATAATATTCATTACGTGCTTGCACATGTATGCGGTGGAAGGGGTATATACCCCACAGCCACGAAGGCCAATGCACTATAAGGGATAACCGGCAACGAGGCTCTGAGACTTGGGGTGGTTAACCGCGTAAGGTCCCAGTAGGTCAAGTTTGGTAACAAGCCGGACGATACGTCACTCCGCAGCGTATTCCTGCATTTCTTTATGAAGTCCATCTCTACTGTGATGTTGAATACAGAAAGCCGATTTATTCTCAAGCTCCGGGCCCCAGCGGTCTTCTCCCAGCCCTGCTTGAAGATGGTGGAGTACAGCTTGTTATAGAACTTCGTTTCGTCAAGTGTTTTCGTCGATTTGTACGCACATCGCCCTGCTTTGTGAAACCGCTCTGCAAAGAAACGACATTACACAGTTCTTGTCCAGAGACACGTTCTCTTTCTGACTAAAGTAATCAGACCAGGACTGGCCGTTATAACACCTGCACTCATCATTTGTGGCGATCAGCTTGGGTTAGTCGACAACTTTAAGTACCTCGGGAGCTTGATAACAGCTGGTGGATGTGTTGGGAGAGGAGATCATATGACGAATAGCGAGAGCTAGATCAGCTTTTGCGAACCTTGTACATCTGTGGCGCGGGTGTGCATCGCCACAGTTCGTAATATTTTACTCTACGATTGCGAGACCTGACCACTTCGCGTAGGGGGTAATACTCGGCGTCTTTCTGCGTTCGGCAACCGGTTTCTCTGAAGCATTGCTCACGTCTAGTGGGTAATTCGAGCGAGTAATGACACCGCTTGCAGTGGCTCGGACGTTCCGCGTATGCCTGTTCACCGTCCATCTTTCCGTGCTCAATTCGCACGTGTTGGTCCAGTTTGGAAGAAGTGGTGCGGAGATCAAGCCATGACTTGGTGTAGAGGTATGAAGAAGGTGGCATAAGCATTGGTTTTTGTTGGTGCTTCAATCCTTCCTGGTTGAGGCCCACGCGAAAAGGGTTGTCGTTGGTTAGGGATGCTGAGAGACATGGCTCAAAGTAGTTTTCGGCACCGATTGAGGCCTGCCTGGGGCCTACCGTCAGTGGATTCTGTTGATAAAGTGGACATCATGGAATGACGAATTCGACATCATGTTATGTTAGACATGACTGAGAAATGCTTTTGGGTCATTTTTGTTGCGGAGTTAAAAAGGACGGGTAATACACGGTAAACCTGATGAACGCGTCTCTGCGCGGGGTAATCAGGCGAAAGGTCGCCATAAGCGCAAACTGAGCTTCAACTGTTCGCGTACAAGGAAGGAAAAAGAGCATTTCTCTAACTCTTTCTTCAACAGAGAACTGAAGTTGTCTACCTCAAACGCTGCTCTAGGATCACGAACGACAATTAAGGGAACCACGGAAAGTGTGTTTGATTCGTGAAACGTGTTTCGCGGTGAATATGACCAATGCAATCCGACCGGGTCCGAAATCGGTTTGGTTCTTATGCATGCGCCTTACGTGGTTGCTCATCGAGAATAGAAACATGCATTTCGTTAGTGTTCTGTTTGAACAGTGGCCTATACAACTTTTCACACGATGGCAAGGTTATCTTGAGAATCATCCTAATTACCAAGTTGAAAATTTCGATCAACCCACACCAACCCCATTTCTCATGATAATCCAGGGTAAAAGAATGCCTGTAGTACGGATTCGACTTCGATCGCTCATACAAATTTCTGGAAATTTTTTTAGGACGACCAGTAAATGAGTACAATATCTGAGGATTGTGCGGTCGACTAGTTCAGATTGCCTATCAAATCAAGTGAATTACAAGTCATACCGGTGTAAATTACACGTAAGCGTATTGGTCCATCCCATTGTAATGGAGGGTTATTGTATTGACCTATTGAGACCTTACATGGTTCTCCACTCCAAGTCTCAGGTTCTGGCTGCCGCATATCCCTGTCGGTTCGGCGGGCCTCTAAGGCTGTTGTTATAACCCATCCATTGCACACATGCAAGCATGTATTGAAGAAAACTATACTGATACTTGATAGGCGATCCACATAAAGCTTCGCTAGATCATACAAGCATAGTAGTAGTGGTAGTAGTGCGAATTGGTCTCAATTTATTCGAACTGGGACCCAAATATCCCACCACATGTGTCATCGAAGGACAGGACAGTGAATCATTGAACAGCGTCTAAATTACTTTTAGAAGGTGAATGATAAAACCATCTAGAATTTTCTATCACTTAGCAGAACAGGATATCGACAGCTCAGTTCTTTCGTGCATCAACCTCGCACTTTTATTGTCCGGCTTTTGTTGCTATCTCACAGCATCGTCGAATCGAGGGTAAAATGAATATGAGCAGAAAGAGCAAAATAGCCATAAACAGTAATAAGTGGAAATCATGAAGACAAAGAAGGAGTCCGAATGCTACTACGTCACTGACCGCGACACCCAGCTATATCACTTAATGTTTTCAACCACTTAATAGGTGGCACTCGCGGACCCCAGTTGGGGAGTGTGACACGTCCTATTTAACCAAGTCCACTGATCAAGGTTTTCATATCTTTCTACCATGTCATGGAATGACCACCTCAGTCTACTTTCTCACCACTGTCTGAATCGGAGAACATCATACGCCGAGGTGGTCTATCAGTGAATATGCGTATAACGTGTCCCAGCGATCATGACCTGTTTAGATTCCGTACTTGTTCCAGTGACTGATCTCTGGTTGCCAGCACCCTACGCCTAACTTCAACATTACTGATATGGTATTCAGACCGTATTCGAGCAATAATACTACGAATACACTGCTTCCCAAACACCGACAGTCTTCGCACATCTTCGTGCTCGTTCCTGTACGATTCTCGAGTATTTTGTGGAAAGTTTATAACTTGTGAACTGGTGTAAGACAAACGAGCCGTACGTTTGGCGCTTATTGCCTTTGGAAGGCATCGGATTCTCCCAAATATAATTAGTCTTCATACAGCAGAGTATCGTTCGTTTATTTGCCGTACATCTTCCTTCGGGTGTAAAAAGTAAACCAGTATTCGTATCACATTCAAACATCCACTTCCAATCGACTGACTGTACACATATTTCCATTTTCCAGCTTCCTCTCGTACGCTCACAGCGTCTGACCGCGTTTCAGTGCTTCGTGATCTGGTTCTGTCAACTAACGACTTATCCTTATCGCAGCGGAATCCACGCCGTACCGACCGGCGTGATCCTTTAGGCGGTTCCTCGTCCCACACGACTGGACCATCTGCGGCACGTTTTGATCCATCCGACGCTGATATTGGCCTTCCACATTTTGGCATGGGAAAGCACACTAAAGACGTAACCGAATATTGCCGCATGGCCCCCAAACGTCACAGCTCTGGATCGTCGCCTATCTCTACTCCACCGTCGGAGGATAGTGGCTCTGAAACTGTGGCTCTTACAACTAGTCTGACATCATGTTATTGGGATCGTAAAAATCCAAGCCGGTTCACTGCGATTCCATCAACCTGCTCGAGCAGCACTCTCACACAGTCCACCTGTCCCATGTGTCACCAGTGTATCACGCGTTGTATCCCATCGACTCAGGTGTGTATCACAGAAACAGCACATAATACCACTCCCTTCACTTCTATCCCAGACGTAAGTAACCTGGTTACTATAACTCAAGACCTCCCCGTTTCTATCACAACTCCGACCAAACACCAAGGAAATCATTCCGGTTCATCTGAAACCGAAGTGCCTCAGCGTGATCACCCTCTTCGTCTGTTCAACTGTACTTATTGCCATCAAACGAGTTCACATTCCAACTGCATATTGAGCACCAGTCCCGGTTCAGAGCACCTTAACTGTTGTCACAATCACAATGGTGCGAGTCGATCAAACCCTACTGATCACCATCACCAAAACACGAATTCGTGTCACGGGCAGGAAACTGTGAGACCGCCGACCGAAATCGCCGACATTAAGCAATCAGCAGCCGATAACATGAAAACTCAAACCATTGACGGACCTCTGCGAGAGGCAAGACTACCAACACAGGTCCACTTTACGACGGATCACTCCCGAGTACAGCAACAAATGCCTATCAAGACACGCTCTACCGGCCCAGGTAGTTCGTTTGTTAACATTTTTCTATTCGGATGTCCTGCGGTTTTTCAGTAGGATTTATCTTTGGCACCCCAGGTGTCTATAAAAAGCATCACATTTGATTCATTCGCCTTTTTCCCTTGCCCTTATGATCAAAAAGACCAATCAAACTGTAAACGTTTAAACCGATGTTTATGAACGTTTGCTTACGTATAATCTGGTCATGTTTTTGCTTGTATCCTACCGGTTCCACAAATCTGACCAATGATTTGGAAGTAGTATTGTTATTCTGCGCGTGACAACATGTTCGCAATTTTCGTGTGAAAATTGTGTCATAACAGGATGTGGTTTGCAAAAAACGAATATTTTCGACGTGGACAATGATGTTAGCTCCATTGGGATAAAAAATTCCGGTGCAAAAATGGAATGAAACAAGTCACGGTAGTCTTCGGCTGATCAAAAGCCACTTATACGAACAACAAAGGTGGTTACGTGTTGTACCCGCGAAAAGACTCGAGTAGCATCTTTAATCCTTTTGGCCGTCGATTCTTTTGACACGATCTGTGATGAGATTTAGGTGGTCTAAAAAACACCACTTGCATGAGGAAATTTCCGATGAACCTCATGTAAGTGACTTTGAGGTCACTCAGTCCACCACGCCGGTTGATATGGGCTACAGTAAATAACAACCAACTTTGTTGATGGATCGTTATCGAAGGCACCCTGAACAACGTTGAATTCGCCGTGCTCACGAAAACGGAAGTTCCCTTTCCGTTAGACTAAAAATACTTCTACGGAAATCGTTTTGCTGTAGAATAATGCTCCAGGTCATGTCTCACATGAGACTTTGCATCTTATGGCTATGGGCACATCTATCCATTTTCTGTAAGTTTTTGCAGTAGTGAAACTACTGGAAACTTCCTGCTAGGAGCCCCGATTTAAATAAGATCCGGAATTTATCATCAGTGTTTAAGGGAGAAGTAATCACAGTCGTTCCAGTAACATATGATTTTATCAGGCTGCAAACTTGTAAATGAAAGATAAATTAATTCGAAAAAGCGCAATATCTAGCGAACTTCCACAATACTTGTAATGATGATGCGAAAAAAGGTCGCTAAAAACCGGATCGGATAGCTTTAGTGATCACTTGAGTGACTCTCAACCGTGCGCGCCGGGTTTGAGTCTTAATACGAGCTCCTTCGATGTGCATTATTGATTAGTTTTAACAAATACTAAATAGCTGTGTGACTATGCTTCCATAGTTTATGGTGGTGAGTTGATATTCTTATGTAATGTGAGCCACTTCAGAAGAAAAGCTCTACAGACAACAAATACCATGTTCTCTTGACCGTTCTTCCCGCCCACCCGTAAGAGTTGTTTCCCGCCGTTTTTGTCCACCTTCGTTCTCTCCCTTAGATGCTTTATTCAGTCCACCCAAAGCAGTGAAGCTTTCGTAGTCACGTGTTCGCATTTTCATTTGATCGCACATGTCTTCTCCTTTTGATCATATACTTAAGGTGAAATTACGACCAGAAATGTCCGTCATTCTTTCACTTGATCCCTCGAAACCTCTTGGTCTAGACAATATCCCACCCATTTAACTGAGGCACCGTACACCAGGAATTGCACTCATTTTCCTCCGCCTAATCACTTAATCCCCACTAGGTCGTGTTTCTGTTACCTTGGCAACCCTCAAAATTCAGTTCAAATCGAACAGCCAATAAGCGTGCACTGGATGTGGCGGTTCTGATTGTTATCAGTGGCAACTTCAGTTGTAAATCGAAAAGCTAAGAGCATTTCATGTGAGAAGAGAAACGCAGGTATTAGTAACAAGTTGATGAGGGAAGTGTGCATATACAAAAGCTCCAGTAATCGCGACACTTCTAGTGGGAGGATCTGTAGGACTCCACCCATGAATCCTAACACGCCTTACGTCTCTAAATCCACTAATCGTGCTTTTCGTACATTGTCAATAACTAGCCACCCTTGCTTATCTTCTGGCCACTATCCGCACCGGTGAACATGTCACACAAACGAATTCTCTACGGGGGCATGTGAACCACATGCACCAACCGCCCAATTCTAGCGAGGTTTAATATTTGCTCTAGCAGAAGTTTGTTTACCGTCTTCCCACACACTCGAAGGTTTGGTGTTGGACGAATCCGGTTCTTCAGAGAACTAGAAATTTTTCTCAGTACTAAATCGCCCCTTCTCAGACTGCTAACCTTGAACTTATTTCACAGATCAATTTTTCCCAAAGGTTTGAGGACTGATAGCAGAGCAACTTTTCCCTTATGTGTGATACCATACGTTCATGGGCGACCATCAATGTAGATTCTTCTGCCATACATCCACGAGTGAATAGTTAGTATCCGTATCCTGCGAGTTGCATCTTGTACTGTTGGACATTTACGAGGCTATTTCACCCAGATATCAGATGAGGCGTCAATGTGTGCACGGGGGGCGCGTTTGACTGTCATGTTTGATTGAATGTTGTCGAAATCCAGTTTACTATATATTTTCATCGCTGTGAATTTCCCTGTCTTATATCTATCACTAATCCCTTTTCCTTTTTGTTTTTAGGTAACGACAAAACCAAACCGTGTGATGATGATCAACAACAGCGTCCCGTATCGAGCGATCCGACTGTGGCTGCCGTAACTCCAAAGGGTACTTTGTATGAAGCAGGTACAATGTTGACTGCCGAACAAACAAACCTGATTAGTGCCGCGTACTCCCTACGGACACCGGTTGTTACTTCCAGCACTGTTTTTCGCTTTCCACCCCCGTTATGGAGCCCCACAAATACAAATTTTCACTTATTAGGCCCCTCGTTCTACGCTCAGTCGTACATGATGCCTGCATCCAGTCTTTGGGTTGCCAGTTCGCCACCACCTGGTGCCCAATGGGCAGTGCATTCACCTGGTGCCGCCTTTCCCATTCCTCCAATGCAGTTAGCTTCGTTGTCCGATCCGACTGCTGTGGAGTCTAAAGAAGATGAAACTCCAATTGATTCGGTTTATTCCCCCGCAAACCTATGTGATGAGTGCACCACTTTAGTATCTTCAGATTCAAGTGATTGTGCATCCACCATTGATCCATCTGCTCGTAATAATCATTCCGGAACAAAATCCGAACCTACACATCCACCATCTGCGGTGATACCTCCAACACATACGATTCCTCCACAGACGTTCGTCATGTTCTGCCCGTCGGGTCCTTTAGACTTTCTTCGGACCGGTCTACTTTCTGTCGACTTGACAAGTGGTCAACCGCTACAGTACATACCGCTTAACTGTGCCATCAACATAGCGCAATCAACGACATCCGTCGATGGTGGTCAAGGAGAAGCCGTTGATGCATGTTCTCCGGTTGAAACATTCAGCTCTGGTGACACCAACACCTCGGTTCCATCAACTGTCACTCTCCCTGCTACCACAAATGGGACGTGTATGATTCCCCCACTCTCAAGGTTTGTCAACCTGTTGATTTTAGATTGATCCAAATGTTAAAAGTCGTTGGTCCCTGTGGAGTTCAAACCAACGCATGGACGCTGCCCACACTTTAGTAGGTGCTCTGCCAGCTGAACTATGAGGCCACATTGAAGAGTTTAGGACATTGTTCAACGCAATTGTTTAAGTAGTCAAATATCCGTGTTTGCGATATGTTTGCCTAGTCAAGAGACGTGGTTCAACTGTCATGCATTTTTCTATGTTCAGTGATATCCAATGCGGTTTTTTGTTATCGATGACTCAGAACACGAGCGTTCGCAATATTGTTTTTTTCTACAAATAACGCTTTTGAGTTTATAGATCTCTCATTTTAGTTCGTTTTATATCTCCCGAAATATTTAGTCAACAAATTTCGTGTACAGTAATAATATTTCGTCATCGGAATGGTCAGAAATACCGAAAGAAGTTGGTAAAAGTTCACAAACATGACAAGAGTTATAATAAGCACTCCACTCATCTTTTGACTTGACGTGGCCACTTTCTCTTAGGCATGTTTCTTGTGCGAAACTCTCCTTTCTTGAAAACCTCTTGTCAGCTAATATGTTCTTTTACAGCCTGTCGCCTCATCCAGTTTCAATGGATCGACCTCGAGGACCTTCATCGAACGGTCACCGAGTCACGCTTAGTCAACCCCCTCTGCTTGGTCCGTACAAAACCCGTCCATCGATGGCTGTCGACTCACCCGCTGTCACAATGAACGACCTAATGCAGCCCATTGCATCTTGGGTGAGCACAGACGTGCATCCCAATTTTATCTGGCCCACTCCAGTTAATGGTATCCAGCAAACACCGCAACCACGGTTGGTATTCCGCCGTGAACTTGCCACTTATTTACCGTCAGCTTTATCATTACGTTGCGGACCGAATTATCAAAACCGTGGGTTCCACCCAGCGATGTCCACCACTCCTGGGCACGCGCCCTTTCTGAGTCCTATTCTCAACGGTACCTTTCCTACTCGGTCCTTCCTTCATCCATCAACGGGAAATGTGGTCAGTGGTAGTAACACGATTTTTTATCACCAAAACTTGGTACCAGCGGCCTCTTTTTCTCAAACTTCTGTGAGTACATCTTTCGCGGCTCACGTTTCTAGCACGCAATCTCCTGCTTCCACTTCCTTTATTACCACCCAATCCAACACTTCCTTTTTATCGAATTTTCCCGGACATCTGTTTGTTCATCCACCATCAGACCTACCTTCCAGCTTTCCTCATCCACCTCCATCGGTAGCTTTTACGAGTACGTCGTCCTCTGCCGCTTCGGCCGTGAACCCTAGTTCAGTTGATTCGACCGCTTCCATGTCGTTCTCGGTGTCTATTGCGATCGCCCCAGGTTCCGTCAATTCTCCTGATATTTCTACATCCTCATCTGCTCCACCGACCCTGGAAACCGAAGTCGGATCGACCAGCCATGCTTCACACTTAGGCCTAGTGAGGACGACCATTCCCTGTTCAAACCAGACAGTGGCAGTCACCGTTTCTTCGACCACCACCAGCAACAGCTCTGCTGCAGGTGTCAGTAATCTGGCAGCAACCGGAACGCCATCGGTCACCTCTTCTGTTCCAGCACCACCATTCTTGCCAAACTTTTATATCCATCAACCCCCACTGTTGCCCCCACCACCACCGCCACATCTGAATTATTTCCTCCCTCAGGGCGCGCCATTGGTTCCACCGCATGGACAACATCCGAACCCGCCCATACCATTATGGGCGACGTTACCTATGACTGCGGCAGTTGCCCCGTCGTTGGGCAGTCACACAGTAAATTCCCGGTACACGAGTTGCTTCAATTGTGGTCAGCCTGGTCACAAAGCTAAGTACTGTCCGTCCAGGTTACCCAATCAACAAGCGATGGAAAGTGAGTGTATTTGGTTGTTTTTGTCTAAATCACACTGACGGCCAACACTATTTTCGATCATATGCGAACTTAGCTCACCTTTCACCTAATATAATAGATAATTCTGTTCGTAGTGATGAATCTCACATTGGATCCTGAGAGGTTCGATTTCCAAAACCTTTCATTCTAGTCAATACAACTACCGCGTTGTGAATTTCAAACTGGTTTTTGATATCTATCCCCTGTCGTCATAAGGGCATGTAATATACTTACCTACAGGTTGAATTCCTCGATGTGCATTGTTCACCGAGGCAGCTAAAGTAAGAGTAGACAGTTCATTGTGTGGAAAGAGAGAGAGAACTATGAAAATCAGTAAACTTGGTCAGCTTCCTTATCTGGATTCTACGTTGTCCGTACACTAGTTAAATAGAAACTGGGCGACATAGCCGAGTCTGGTGTTGTATATGCATTCTGTCTCTTCGTCAACTAAGTTTTCCGTTATTGCGATTTGTGTCATTCCTGACTTGACTGTGCTGAGAAATATTAACCGAAATCGAAGTGCTTGACTGATGGTCAGTCGTTGATGGGACACAATGATTTGCCTACTCATGTGTGTTCGAGTGTTTATATACTTGTCGGTTGTTCTAAATCAGCCTTCACAAGAATGAAATGGCTGGACAGATAATAAAGAATATTTTAGCTTCCACACTGGAACGATTTCAGTAAAATTCCTGTGACATTCACTTTCGTCGGCCCCGCCTGACGCGGAGAGTTCCATTCCTGTATGATATGTCCCAGCAAAGTGCTCCTTCATAGTGGCCCCTTCAAGATGCCTAGTCAGGTTTATCTCGTTTCAGGTAAGGAATTTAAAGTCGAGTCCATCGATTATCGAATAAAACTGGACAGTCTTTAGAATCATAATTCCACAATGCCCAAAACCAAATGCAATACCGGCTACTCTTTTAGTTAACTACTGGTTCATTTAAGCTGTTTGCGCTATATGTCCAAGAATCGTCTCTACTATATATGATCCTGCGTTATCGATGGGCACTCTCTATTCACTACATGCCGTGTTTCATTTCGTTGTCTTGTGAGAGATTATTCACAGACTAGGTCTGGAATGAGGCTTCTTGCTTCAACCGACTGCGACCTCGGCAACCGGCCACTCGTATCAGTCACAACATTGTTGATAACTACTTACCGTGGGAATATCACATGAATTATTGCCGTTACGCCAGCTTTCATTTCGTGTTAGCGATTTTTATTCCTTGATCTCAGTCGTACAGCGAAAGGAATGAAGTGCAGTCTCGGGTTCCTCTTTTTGAGTAGAGTCTCTGATTGGGCCTTGACCCTCGTTTATACGTGTTCCGTCATCGTTATATCCTAAGTTACTTTGTGGTAATTTGTGTTGAGAGATGGCAACAGAGTTGTGATTTGAACGAGAAGATTGAAGGCCCAAAGCGAAGGATTCATGCACTTTAACCGTTCGGACATCTATGCCGAAAGAAAAGAATCAAGCTGTTAGAATAGCAGGATGTACATGTATCGATGAGAGCGTGAAATAACACCACACTAGAAGACCACTATCAGATCGATTGCAGTGTCCAGCCGGACTACAACGGATCCCCCGCCACCGATCTGTAGTCATTATTTGTGATTCAACAGTGCCGCTGTTTAGTGTGAATAGGTAGCGCAGATTACCAATCAGTTTTGTCGCTTTCCGTTTTTTTAACTTTTAGTTCTTCGGTATTCGCTTTCTGACCTCCGAGTTAAGCGCCTGACTTGGTTGTAATAGCAGTCCGCTTCATTGTTGGAATTCATTGTTAGTGCATGCTATCATCAGAACGTGCCTGTAGACTTCGTTTTCCCCTATCATACTTCACCCTTCAAACAGTTCATCACAGACGTTTCACCCTTCCTACACTGGGTTATTTCGTGTTGGACGATCTTAGTTGGGCTGGCACTGTGATTGTCTTAAGCATAGTCTCAGATCCATTCATAATCATTTGATTTTGCCCGGATATGTCTGGATTTTTCATGGGCATATTTTCTGTCACAACGGACTGTAAATTTAAGTGTTCAATTCAAAGGCGTGAGTGAATCAGGCTTTTCTCTAGGTAGTCCATTTCCCACTCAGTACACTCATATCTTTGGTGAGTTATTTGATGGACCTGTATATCTTCTGTTAACTGTACCAACAGAGAACAAGTTCTTATTCTAGGAGACAGTAGTTTCACTTTGTTTTCAATTTATCATACTAAAACTGAGCTATCTTCAGTCATTTTGCCATAAATTATCTTTAACATGAATCTTTTCAGTATTGTGGCTCCTATGGATCTAAATCTGTCGATGTTGGCGAAATATGCTGGTACATCCGCGAGTTCGCGTACATTTCATTTGTGATTGCGCCACCCTGAAAATGAGCCATCATATGCAGCCGTTTTAAGTCGGTGTCCATTTATCTGACCTGCGGAAAGAATCGTGTATACGGTCATCGATTCAGCCGCAAAGTTGAGGTGTTAAGCCACGCGTTAACCGATAGATACCTCATGTGTATCGCAGAGACTTCATCTACGTAGACTCCACTTGATGCATTTTCCGTACCACACCTTGGTTACAATTTCCACTTCCAAGTGAGGAAAGATACATGGGAACCATCGTATTACATCTCTATTTGCTCGCAAGTGACAGCTGTGTACTATGGTAGTTTTTTTAACGGGACGGTTAACCTAATTTCCTACAGTTGAATTTGCAATCCTTGATTTCTATGGACATAAGGTCCTTTCTTGGTTGAATAAAATTAATCATTCACGCCTTACCCGCTATGTATCCCTGTGTTCATTTTGAAATGCACATTGCGTTACTTACCGTCGGTCTATATTTCTTCTATTTCTAGATACTTTTAACTTGAGTTACGCACCGAGCAAGTAGGTCCTTCAGATCTGTCGAATATCATTCAACCAGCTATCGTTGATTTCGCCACATCTACACGTGTAAAACTGAATGCACGTGGCCTCGTGCGACTTGATGACACTTCGGATTGAACGTGCTTTCCAATACAAGATATAATTGTCCCACGGAACCCCAGAGGCTTGGCCCCATATATTTTACAGTTTGTGGTATTGTTTTGCAAATCTGCTTTCCTCCGTTCGTCTACCGATTTGCCTGTTTGCCTAACTAGTCAAATGGGCCCATTCTTCATTACCGCCTTCTTGTGCAACACCATAGACATTGGTGTGATAACGCTCGCATTCTGCCTTTGGTGTGATTTGCGTGTATCGTTATTTTCCGAGTGGATTTTGGATCACATGGATCTGCTGATTTCTGTGATGAAAGATCATGTGTATAATCCTACTCCATCTTCTGCAACTGAGACTTACGCTGTACATAGCCACTTGTTCCTTACCCCTCTTCTGTCCTCTATCTCTCTTGACTCATTTGTATTTCCAGTACAGAGGCATGCACGTTTATTACTTCTGACGGTCTACTGCATTTTATTTTTCCGTTTCCCCTTTTTGCACTCTTCCTCTGGGTTGACATTTCATTTTTTGCCTCATGCTGTCTAGACCTAAAAGAACAACCACCCACTCAATACGGGGATCGATGTTGACCAATTCGGTCTGTTTCCAGTCTCGTCTTTTCCAGCCCCTTCTGATAGTCCCCCAATCGGTTCCTAA
Organism: Fasciola hepatica; assembly: GCA_948099385.1. Classification (NCBI taxonomy): domain Eukaryota; kingdom Metazoa; phylum Platyhelminthes; class Trematoda; order Plagiorchiida; family Fasciolidae; genus Fasciola; species Fasciola hepatica. The sequence goes on from CANUEZ040000182.1 coordinate 16,481,165, forward strand.
TGAAATGCATTTCCTTCGTCCTCACATTCGATCGTTCCGAATTTCCCTTGGCTTGAATTAACAGACCTCTTCACCTGTAATTAGTTTGATTTTTGATAGGTTCATCTTTACGATTCTTCGTGTACCAGTTTACCACTCACTTCTTTGTACCCGGTTCTTGATCCACACTGGTAGATGATGCAGTTCCACACGGCCAAGTTTCAATCAGCAGGCTGTCAACACTTACTATTTCCAATCGTCTCGTTCATCTCATCACCAATCCTTGTAAGCTTTCTCGTCATTGCGAGTTCGGACCCTTGGGTTTGAGTCGCCTGTAGCCCTGTTGCCGCAACTGCTTCATCACGGTTCTTGCTTCATGTTATTGCCACCTCTTCAGTCACCATAACGATAATTACATTACGATCAGAACAGATATCGATAAATGGTATTCCACGTCGTTCTCTGACCCAATTACCATCCTCTCATCCCACAAACCAACGTCGATCCACATCACACAACAAAACAGTAATATTCGATATCCGTATTGACCATATTTGTTTCGGTGTGCCGTGTAAAATATTTTTTTAATTTAGCATCGCATCATTGTGACAATTTGCCATGAAAAGGAGCAAACGAACGTGCTCCTGATAAGATTACCTGTTTATTCCAGTGGTTCTTCTCGATTTCGGTCTCTCACTCAAATCACAGCTATGTGTGACCTTAGTTGCTCATCGTCATTCATAGTGATCTGACAGGGTGTCGAACTAGCACGTATCTCAGAACTCTTGCAGCAGCAACTGATTCATCTGCGCAATGCGTTGTCCCTCAGTCTCAACGACGTGGCTATTAATCATGCTTTTTAACATAGTGGAATTGAATTATAACCCCGTGTGTTGTGTAGCACGTTATCTCCTTTTCATAAGTAAGTAGAATGATTTTTTCCCGAGGATTTATTCCGGTGGTTTCCACCGGTTGCTCTGGAAACCTTCCAATTCATTTGTTATTCGTCGAGAAGATTTGGTTTTCTTCTAATGTGACTTAGTGGATTACTGGGTTTCAGCAGTTTCTTACGAACTTTATCCCAAATGGATTGTGGTTGGCTGAGTCACAGAACCGATCCGTGTACTTTTAGCTTCCTAATTCTGCCACATTTGCTCCACGCTAGCGCATGAGCACAATCAACAGACCACACCCCATAACCACGGCGACTAACCATACCATTGCGGCCAACCAGCACCTTCGATCCTGAAGCTTGTAGCTCAGAACAGCACAACCCCAGTAGGTTGAGTATGGCAATGGGCACAGAATATCTCACTTGACACTGATCGTTGATGATGCGATCTAAATAGTTATCTTTTGTGCTAGGGCGGTGGACGGGTGACAGTTTGCTTTCGCCCGTTTATATGGGCTGCCTAGTCTTGATGCGATCGTTGGTTGATTCTCTCGTTCACATCTGGTAATAGACGTTGAGGTAGCTGGTTGCTTTGTTCGCTATGGGCTGTCATTGACGCGCTGTGAGATGAACTGTCTCTGTTCCCACTAGTGCGCGCTGGTTGGTCTTTCGATCACATTGGCGAATGCACGTGATCTATGTTATTGTGTCTCTTCATCGACTTTCCTGCAGAGCACTAGGTCTCGACCGCTTTGTTATGGCTCGAGCGACGTTCTTTGAGTCTGAATTGTGCTCCTCTCGATCTTTAAGAACTGATAGTACGACGACTATCGAGACCCAGTTCAGTTCGGAGTGTATCGAAAGAACACCGCGCCACGTCATATGTCAGTGTCTGGCATTCGATAATAATGTCGAAGATGTTGGTAGCCAATCGAAGATACAGTTAGTGTGGGTAGCGTTTCTCAAGACCGGTTGACTATCATTGTTGCCAAATATCAAGCGTTTGCAAATGATGGGATAGTAAGACAAATCAATCGTGCGTTCATGTGGCCAACTGATGCTCATGGATCCGTTTGGCAAGTTTCCTTCCCGTTTGTTTGATTAAATCCTTTTGCATTCATTCTGTTAGATTCAGTTCTTGTCATCAGTTTTCGTTGGTCTGTGAGTTATTTCCATCCCATGTTGCTTGAACAGTCTCGTTGTAGTCCGACATATTCTTGACGTACGGTAGGACAACTCGTTTTATGGTTTGTACGGAGGTTGTTTCGTACTGCTTTTAATCGATACTTCGCCTAGTGCAGTTTCTGGTGCAGCCGTTGTGCGGAAAGACAAATAATGGATATTTTTCTTCCTGCTGATGTGTGTTATTGCTCTTTTGAAGAACGTCCTGATGCAACTTCTCTTATGGCAGTTCGTTTGGTTGCTCCAAATGTTTTGAATTTGGTCTGTTTAATTTTGGGATACGATGTGTGTAACATCGGACAAATCTGTCATCACCCTTCTGACCACACCCAGTAACTAGTGAGAATACCCTTCTGCCTTCGAGCCACCTCATCTTATCGACTCAAGACGTTGCTCATATAAGCTGAAAGAGTCACTGTCGCCGGTCGTTGCACCACAAACTAATTGGTTTAAACGTTTCATTGATTCGTTGTCCTTTCGTTCGCGATTCCGTTGGCTCAAGCTTTGATCCGGATTCGCCGCAGGCGATGACGTACTGGCTGCTAGTGAGACTCGGCCGTCAATGGATAGTGTGTCAGTCCATACCCTCAGTCACAGGCTATTCCTTACAGGTGGTAACCCACGACCAATTCCGTCCGATTCGACTAAGGTGCGAACGACCGTTGTGATAGAAAACACGATGAATACGCAGTCGTATAGGAACTACGGGATAGTCTTCCAGTTGAAAATCAGCGGTGTGGGTTGGTTTTTTTCCTACATGGATAAACTTGTATTACGTTTGTTCTGTTTTTAAAGACATCTTTGATAAAGGAATGAGTGAGTTGTATCCAGTAGTCACGTTTAATCACGGTAAACGTGTCACCTTAAGTTTGTTAAGAGTAACCTTACCTACGACAAATAACTAAGGCTGATATAAAAGTTCTTGGGTGCTTTTAATGTGTTATACCTACTTTTCACATTCTCGTGGAGAACTGAGGTCAGTAACTGCTAGCGCCTCAATCCTTTGATCGTAATACTTTTCCTCACCTAGACCTGTTGGTTTCATTTTTTCGTCCTGTCTTTATTTGACGCTGTTCTGTTTTCGAAGCAAATATCCATGGCTATTGAAAAAAAGAATTTACTGCAGCCAACAAAACAAGCTAATAAAATCACATGATACCTTTCACTTACGCGTGTCGCAGTAATTGCGTAGACCTTCTTCCAGTCACTGACTGATGGAAAAACATGGTCGATCAAGGTCACTGATTGACACCAATCACTGGGTGGTATTGGCTAATCGACTTCGGTGTATGCCACGCCAATGACATTGTCTCGTACTACAGCCGCGCAGTATTAGTGTGAAGTAATAAGTGATACCAAACTCGTGACTGATACACTGCACGACAAAAAAATAGGACCCCCCCTTATTTTCCACCCCTGTATTCCCTGACAAAACCACATCTGATCGAAACGGTTTAACAAATTACGATGCAAAATGTAAAATTTCACGACAAGTTATTTATTCTCAGCTGATTAAACCATAATATGCGAAACAGCGGGTGACAAAAGTATAGGACTCCCTGAGCTCGGCATACATCCCGCAAGACTTGTGTTTGTCCCTTGCTCAGTATTCACCCGTTCTCGCTTGAGTGTGGTTACCAATTCACCCTGACCGGTAAGTCACGGGATCCATGTACACCTGGCGAGCAAGCACGCCCCAAACATTTTCAACTGGGGTCAGATCTGGGTTTCAGGCTGGCCATCGCATGAACTTGATCCCACGGGGCAACAGGCAACATTTCATAGTATACGAGCAGTGGACAGGAGCGGTATTATGCTGGAATACTGCACCATCTTGTTATCTGTTAATCACTAGTGGGAACCGAAACTGTTCCGGTTACGAATATACGCCATAGAATCATATACACTCTTAAGTATGCTCAGCCCATTTTAACCGCTGACTCCCCAAACCATCACTGAACTGGTTGTTGCTTCTCTGTCTGAAAATACTTTCTTCATTCCTGATAATTCCGGGTGTCCAGTCCATCCAAATTGAGTTTTTTCCGTCGACAAAGTGGGCATTTTCCCATTTGTTCGTCTATGCTACCTGTACTCATACACATGTTAGGCGTTCTTCTTTATGCAGCTATTGGAGAGCAATGTATCTTCATTTTTTTGTATTTCATCCACGACACAGCCTTGAGCGTTCTTTGTAACGTTCGTTTCGAAACACTGACTCCGATAAGAGCTTTCAGCGTCGACGTGGAACATGTGTTCTTGGAAGCTAGACGGATTAAACTACGAACGAGCGGTTTGGGTAGATTTTTCGACAACCCATTTGCTTTTCGGACGCACATTGCTCGTTGCATTCCAGACGATGTGTGATATTTCACGATCATCTACACTGTCTGGAGATCTCAGGCAAATTGAGCCCCAGTTGGTAGAACCCAGATATCTTACCGCACTCAAAACCTCTGACTTTGTGCAGACTAAATCCGGCATGTGTTCTGTAAGGTGTATAGGTGCAACGAACGCGAATGAAGGTCACTGGGGTGCATCACGCGCTGTATAATCCTTTGTGTATTGTTTCGGAATTAAGTCAAAATTATTCGGACGTAATATCTGATTAGCTGTCTGAGATTTCTTCCCGATTGGTCTGAAGACCGGCGCATTAATCACCCTTACACATTTCGCGCAGGTGGCCACATCGTGCGCTCGTCGTCTGCACATCGTACCATAATGTGAGTCCACAATCAAGCACATGGACTCGACCTTGTCGTGACCAGAACTAAGAAGCTCAGTAACTGTCATGTGATCGAACAAGGTGGTCGAGGGGTGATCATTAACAATACTAGTAGACAGAGGCAAGGTTCTCAGTCGGCTTTACACGGTCCAAATGGGCAGGGTGAACAAAGAAAGTGAAACCACATGGCGATAAAAAAACTGTCTTCGAGGATGACAATGGAAAACGAGAACTGCAGTGCGGTTACAGTGGAGCAAATGTATCCGAATTTCGATCAGTCTTCATTGTTGCCGCGTGGTGATAAAAAATTATCGGAGCATGCGAATGGCAGACTGCAGTTCGGTTCAGTCCGGTCTTCGAGTGCCAGCTAAGCAACACTTTGGATATCAAGGTATATAGACTCGCAGGTGGAAGAATTATGAGCGTGTCTTTCTGTATTTTGTGTTACTTCCAGTATACATCCACGAGGACCTTAGGTATTGACTTCGTATCAGCGACATTCTGTGATCGATTCAGACCGGTATGTGAACTGGGGCTTGGAGAACTGATGTAGGCGTGCATCTATTGGCTTTCTGTACGGTGGATGCTCGCCAGGGTGGCACACACAGTGGGTTTGTGTTCTGCGTATCGGTGGTCATACAAATGAAATCCGTCTGTAATGCGGATAAATTGGTGTGTATGATCATTTACAGTCAGCTTCGCATTCATTTCCTTTTTGCAACTGCAGTAGTCCGTGTTTGACAGCCCTGTCCTGAACAGCGTTTCATCCAGAAAGCTGAGTGTGGATGGAGGGTCTGTTTGATCAGCAAATTTCTTCCAACTGAAAAGGTCCGTAAATATTTGCAAATCAGTTTGTTATTCGTTTTACTGTAGACAAACTGTGAATTCGAAGCGGCGAGGTTCGTACGCTCGATATGCACCTGAAATACATGCGCGAGTCTTTGATGCATATAATGAGGGCGAGGATTGGTGAAACACTGCTAGATGTTGTGGAGTCAAATATAAAACAGCCCATTCCTGGATAGGGTCTCTGAAAAGATTAGTTGGTTCCGAAGAAAAAAGGGGACGGAACAGAAGGCTTTTTGAATTTGAAGTAGATGAGATTTTGGGGTGAATATCTGAAGATACAACAATCACTTCAGATAAAGTTAGAATCCGGATGTATGCGACATGAAAAATCTCAGTGTTTCCACTATGAGTCGATATCTAGTTAGAATGTTGATAACCAGTAAATTAGTGCGTCCGGTACCTGTTGGTATCATACAGATATCAACAAAAAGGCGCGGGAATCTTACGTTAAAAAAATGTTGAATTTTGAGATCGAAGCCCGTTTCCTGGTCTGGATCGATAAAATGGATTTCAATCTTGTTTGTGCGGGAAATCATATGTGATAACGCCCTTTGCCAACGGAAATTGGGATCTGTTTTCGTAGAACACTTGCTAAATTGCTTCGACTGAGTCCGTATTATCCCGTGTTGAATCCTATGGAAAACATGTGGAGTGTTTCGAATGCGAACACAAAGAGTATTGTGCTACTTGAATACACGGTAGTGTTTCAAGGGCCTCTATATCCCATGGTAACGGAGACCGAGTGTCGAATATCCTTCCTTGAGTAGATTGCGAGAGATGCCGTTAACGAGTTCAGTGATTCTCTATTCTCAAGCTTCGTCAGCCACACAAAGCAATACTACATGAGAGCCCCTAATGAAACCGAATTACTGTGAATTTATTTTGATTACCATAACTTTTGTTTGTGCTTTCGAATTCGTCTCCATGCTTGTAAAATGAAAACAACTATAGGATGTCGGGAATGTTACGGACGAATATAATTCGGGTCGTGGCTAAATTCTGTTTGATGTTCGTGAAAGTCTTTTTGTTTACGAGGAAAAAAAGACCAAGAATGTCTCAGCGAATAGCGTGACAACGAGAAAGAGACGATAGACATCAGCGTTGTTAGCGCCAGTAAGGTTATGGGTTGAAATAACTCCAGTGTAAGGAAAGAAAGGTTCCAGTCGTTGTAATATATATATATCCCATGCCTAGAATGTGATAAGAAATACATAGGTGAGACAGGTAAACAACTACGTACTTGCCTTCACGAACACAAACTAGCATTACGAAGCGCCGACCCACACTCACAGATTTTTAACCACGGCGCAGAGACAGGTCACGAGGTCAAAATCGATAGCGCAAGGGTAGTCGCCCGAGCAAAGAAGAAGGGGGAGCGCCTGATCCTCGAAGCCCTCCATTCGATCAACTCGTTCGACCGACACGTCGAGGTTGATAAGCATTACGTGACCCTGACAAAACCGAGAAACGGACAGACGAGCAACACACCAATAACGTGAGGAACCAGCAGTCCCATTCACTCACGTTTGACAACGAGTCCTAGTTTGGATTGAAACGTCACAATAAACGTTTTACAACTCAGCGTACGCCTTGACTTCTCTATATTATATATATATATATATATATATATATATATATATATATATATATATATATATATATATATATCCCCATTTCTTTCCAACCTTGCCATAGAGGATGTTCTGGTCTCCCAAACGGTGGAGTTGAACTCCTCCCAGGGAACGGAGTTTCGGCTTGGAATATGCCGATAATATCGTCTTGTTGAGTGATGAATTACAGGCAATACAACATGCACTGGATCGCTTGGCGATTGAGGTATCCAGATATGGTAGGCACTTTGAGCCTTCCAACTGCAAAGTGCTTTTGCAAGACTGGCAGGAGCCTTTGCCTTTTGCAGTGAGACCGCTGATCAATCAGGTTCACGCCGTAGCTGATGTCCGTCCACGCTCGTCGGGCAGCACGTAACTGACCAACCTTTGTGTTGCCTTCGCATGCTTCATGCAGTCACGTGTTTTCATCGATTTGTACGCACATCGCCCTGCCTTGTGAAACCGCTCTGCAAAGAAACGACATTACACAGTTCTTGTCCAGAGACACGTCCTCTTTCTGACTAAAGTAATCAGACCAGGGCTGGCCGTTATAACACCTGCACTCATCATTTGTGGCGATCAGCTTGGGTTAGTCGACAACTTTAAGTACCTCGGGAGCTTGATAACAGCTGGTGGATGTGTTGGGAGAGGAGATCATATGACGAATAGCGAGAGCTAGATCAGCTTTTGCGAACCTTGTACATCTGTGGCGCGGGTGTGCATCGCCACAGTTCGTAATATTTTACTCTACGATTGCGAGACCTGACCACTTCGCGTAGGGGGTAATACTCGGCGTCTTTCTGCGTTCGGCAACCGGTTTCTCTGAAGCATTGCTCACGTCTAGTGGGTAATTCGAGCGAGTAATGCCACCGCTTGCAGTGGCTCGGACGTTCCGCGTATGCCTGTTCACCGTCCATCTTTCCGTGCTCAATTCGCACGATACGTCCCAGCTTTCGACTTTTACCAACCGATGCCTCAGGCAGAGTCTTGTGGTTGGCGGTAGTATTCCGTTCATGGTCATGATCAGATATTCTTTAAAAGCGATTGAACCTCGTGTTGAGCGAATTTACTTCTTTTAATGGTAGATTTTTTGTGGGTCGATCAATACACATTCGATACGTTCCACTGTTCCCCGCCCTCGATATTTAGTTCTTCTGATGACTGTTTTTCTGTCAACTTTTTATCCATCGGAAGCCTATGGTCCTTTGTTCACACCACTTCTACTTTTCATTCTTGCCTTCATTTAACCGAACAACGAACTGGGACCTGGACAACACCTGGTTCTAGCCACTCGGCCCCTGGGGAGGATACTCCAGGGAATAAATATCAGACTTATAATAGGATTCATGTTGCAGTGTGAACTTTCAAATCAGTGAGAACCATGGAGGCACACCGCATACTATAGTGCCCTGTTCGACAAAGTCCTAGACAAGCAATCAAGACTTGTCAAGTGTCGCATCTTAACCACACCCGAAGCTGTGTGTGGTGAGAAACAATTTGAACAAGCACTTAAACTCTCATTGTCCATTTCTTGTTCCCGAGCACATGTGCCACCACTTGAACGTATTTCACTGCATTCAGTTCCACACGCACGTGTACATGAAAACCTGGACTGTCGTCCCCCTTTGCATTTTTGTGAGTCATATTTAGTGTTATGTGTTGGTATGAGTGCCAGTAACTCAAAACGGGCATGGGAGTGGTGTACCTGGGGTTTCTGTCGACGGTGGGAGAAGTCACTGCGGTCCATTAGGCAGTTATCGTCCCCCAAGCTGTGCAGCCCCCGGCCAAAAGAATGCTGCCCCATCCACGTTCCGCTCGCTCCATTGGGCGCATAGGGCTAATCACTGAATCTGAAAGGCAGATCGATAAGAAAGCACCAGCGAAGACAATTCAGAGATGGATTGCGAAGTGTAGGGAAATGGAAAAGGCCGTGTCTACTAGCAATTCTGGCAATCTTTACCGTTTGGTTAGAGGTACGGATCCACGGAAGCCCGGTATGAGTTAATCAAGGAATCCAACGGCTCATTGGTTTACTCTCAGAGATGTCTTCTGGACATTTGGGCGGAACACTTTAAAGGACAGCTCAGTTTGCCCGCTTCTATAGTGGACCTTTCGAATATACCTGCAAAGAGATACGAAGTAGCTGGATATCCTTGCTCCATCAGAAATGGAGGTAATGCGGGAGATAGAGTACTCGAAAAGGTACAAAGCTGCTGGACTGGATAGGTCTTCTCCATTTTTTTCAAGAACTAAGGCGGAGCTTTGGTTTTGGTTTTAATACCCCCCCCCATTGAAACTGGAATAGTGTGAATCAGTCAGACAGATCCTCTTGTGAAAACCACAGAGGAATTAGCCTGATAAGCGTATCATCCAAACTTCTCTCCAGGATAATTCACCGATCATCTAACTCCCATGAAAGTTGTACGCGTGAGAATCAAGCCAGTTTTAGACCCGGTCGACCGATTTTCGAGCACACACACAACTTCCGTTGGCCCACAATCTCTGTCTTTCTTGGTCTGAAAGCGCCATTCAATTCAGTGGGCAGTACAGTTCAATGACATTGCATCTCATAAAGGGTGTCAGGGAAATTTATTTCTCTTTTACAAATGAATGTACGCGAATTGACGGAGCCGAATTCGTGCTTACGGCGGTCTTTTACCCGAGTTCATCGCAAAAAATGTTTTTTTTTGGGATTGCCCTTTATCGTTCTTCCTTTCCAACCTGATAATTAAGATGGTTTTTCAGGTAGCCCTATCTTTGTGTATGAATGGCGGTATCCATCAATGCGCAGTCATTAAACTGTCTGACATGGAATGCGCGGATGCATATTGTTCTTCTGAGTGAAGATCCAGGTAAGCTGCAAGTTCTAGGTAGTCCAAGCAGTAGTTTATCAGTGTTTGAGATGCGTTTTGCACCTTCAATATTTTTAACCTTACTGCCGGATTGGGCTGATCCAACACCAAACCTTGTCTCATCAGAGAAAACCATTGGTGAAGTAGATACGCTTTGTTATGCTAGCAGTTTCGTCTCACTGGGCGTTCACATAACGGATGAAGTATTGGCGTACATACAAACGTCGCGTTTAGCGTTTGCCAGCATCAGTCATCTTCGGCACCGGAAGGACATCCGACTGTCTGTCGTGGTTCAAGTGTACTTACTCTACCGTACTTACTGTACTTTACTGCGGCTGACTTCTTGGAGAGGATAAGCCGGCTTCATGAATGTCTCTGACCGCGGCTGTCCACGCTGGGCGGTTGTCAGCAGAGTCCTTGCAGACGTCTATCCAGTTCAATTTCCATTGGCGAGTGTCGTATACCATACAACGGCTAATTAGGTTTATGTCTTCGGAAACGGTATCCAACCAGGTTTTTAGTCGCCGTTCTCGTCGGCGACGCCAGTCTGGGCATGGAGGTGGTGCCAGGAGAGTGCTGGTTAGGGCGGAGTTAGGCTTATCGAGTACGTCCCCAAGCCACTGCAGTCGTCGGAATTGTATGCGCGTTGAAATACGGGCGATGCCGCAGTGATTTCTAATGGTTTCATTCGAGATTCTGTAATTCCATCTCATTATTAAAATAGACCTATGGCACCGGTGACCGAAAACCTCTAGTCGCTCGACATCCTTAGCTCTTAATGGTCAGCTTTCTAACCATACAGTAAGACTGTTCATACTGCTGTATTAAACACCCTGAGCTTGGTTCTAAGACTAACCTCGTTCCGTCGGTAAAAGTTATTTCTGAACTGTAGAAACGCCGTTTGGGTCGCCTCAATGCGCCTTTTGACATCACCCGCGGCTTGTCCGTTTGATATGATGGGGCAGCCTAGATACCTAAAATCCGAGACAATTTCTATCGTCCAGCCATTCAGTTGTAGGGCTTGGTTGCTTGACCAATGGGTATTACGAACATCTTGGTTTTTGTGGTATTGATCTCAAGTCCAATCTCTGAAGCGCATTTGCCACCCCGATCAAGAGCCTCTTTCAAGGTGGTCAGGTCCTCCCTGAGCACCACTACGTCGTCAATAAATTCAAGATCCGTAATACTGCAGTTCGCGAAATCCTGGACGCCCTGATAACCATCCTATTCGCAATGTATTACCCAATCTACAGCACTGGAGATAACGGGCACGCTTATTGTACTCCTGAATTCAGTTCGAATGGAGAAGACTCTTCTCCGTAAACTCGAACACGTGCTGTTGCTCCAGTATAGTACGAATTTATCAGACTGACCAGTTTGAATGGGACGCCATCTGCAAGCGTTGTCTTCCACAATGACTCACGATCTGTTGAGTCAAAATTGACGCGAAAGTCTATGAAGCATCTGGGAAATGGGGAGTTGGAATTTGTAAAGGTGTTCCAGGATCCCCCGGAGGTTAAAAATTTGGTCATTGCATTATCTGCCTGGATGGAAGCCTCCCACGTTGGGCTGAGTAAGTGCATGTCTTGCTTCAGCGAAGCGATCCAGTACGAGCTGGGCAATGGCTTTTGCGACCACCTCTAACACACTGATATCATGGTAGTAAGCGCACACCGTTCTGTCTCTCTTTTGGGGAAATGGAAGGAAAACCGAGGTGTTCTAATGGACACTACGGTTTCCCAAATCGACCTGAACAGAGCATGAAGTTGCTCGACTTTAAAAGGTCAATCGCATTATCTATCTTCTCTAATGACGAAGGATCACGGATAAAGCTGTAAGGGTGACCCGAAGTTAGTTTCATATCTATCGGTCTATCTAGTGGGCGAGTAGGGAGCTGGCTGAAGTGTTCCACTCATTTAGTTACCTTACCATCTATTTCAGGGATGATTACACCGGGAGAATTACGCAAGATGGGCTGAACGGATTGTCTTTTCAGTTCAATTCATTCAACCATAAAATGCCTTTTGTTTGACGGGGATCGTATGAAGCAAAAGAGCTTTGCAAAGTGACAAATGCCATCTTCAATTCCCATCTTGTATGCGAGCTTATGCCTGTTGTTACTTCGATCTTCCCTTGCGGATTGGATTCCCTCACGTCTGAGGTGTTGACATTCCGGACGACCGGAAAAACGGGTCTCTTTAACCAAGGTGGAGAGACGGATCGTAGCCTCGGATGCCCAGTATTTATGACGGCATCTGGTGGTTCCCAATTCACCCATCGCGCCTTGATGTACTGCTACTTTCAACTTGGCCCAAAGCAGGTCGACTGAGTTTTCCATGTATAATGTGAGGTGAATTTTCATTGACAACCGCAGTGCAGTCTCCTTCGTTAGAGCCTCTGTTTACTCCCGGGACTACAATGGTTCCAAGTTGAGGCGCTTCGTGGATTTCTCTTTTTACGGGATTCAGCAGAAAGCTAAGCTTGGCACGTACCATCACGTGATCTGATTGACTCTTATTACCTCCCCTTCGCCGCGAAACGATCTGCAGTCTTCTACTGACGAGACTGTATTGTAGACAATTTAGCAGAAATGAACATCCCACTGAAATTGCAGCCTTGAATACTGAGTCTGGAGTCATTCACCAAGGACGTATAAGAAAAATAATCATAATAATAATAAAAATATTATACTCCCTTCATTTACTACAAAACAATGTGCAGTGGTTCTCGAAGAGGGCCGCGACGAATCAAATACGTCCAAGTGAGGAAGTGGCTGGGGATGCCAGGAATCGAACTTGGGACCTTGGAGTACCAATTACACGATGATGGTCGTTTGACCATCGCTGGTGTAAAACAACCAACCACCACGTCATCGTAAAGTGAACGTGAATAGATTCAAATGGGGAAAGTCGATTTGCTTCACACTGACTATTCAGTCTGCCACAAATCAAATTGGAAATGGAAACCTTGGGGTTATCAGAACAACTCTGATCGATTCGCAATTTCGGAACAGGTGGTACCCGTAGATTTGCAACAAGTACTCTTGGTTGTTCACATTGATTGACCTTCAAGGGGTTTTGTCCACGTTGTCCGAGACACAATATGCCATGGTTTCGTACCTTTGCACCAAACAGAAGCAGTCAAAGACAGGAAAGTAGATCGTCTAATTTGGTATAAGTGGCCACTAAACCCATTACCAATAGTATCACAACTTGATTTTTATTTACTAAAGTATTGTGAATAGAAAGAGAACATGTATACTCTTTTCCGTGATCTTCTGCTTTGAGACAAGCATTTCATCGGTATGGATCTGAATCCGTTCATAAAAGTGATAAAGTTAACTGAGCATTTATATTGTTTTCAATAATTGAACTGAGAATGTATTGGAATCTCTCCAACCCAGAACTGCGTAGACTGAATTTAATAGTCGTAATGAACTGAGTTGATAGGCCGTATCGAAATTGCCCTTAACCAGAACTACGCGAACGAAAGTAGCAAGAAGACCAAGGCTGCGAAACAGAACGTTGATTGTATTGCAGAGTGAGTTCGCATAAATATGCTTAATTAGGGAATATAAATGGTAGACTCAGAGATGCCCGCTCACAGGGAGCTTTTGCCGGCATTGTCCGCGGCGATCTTCATTGATTTAGGCTCATCGATCCACGTGGGTACGAAGCTGTACCTGGCCATATCACGTGTGACAGCTGCTGAATCACCACAACCTTCCTCCCTCAAGAGTTCCTCGTCAATTTGGCTCGCCTGTCGAACTGATCTTCGGACTGGAGCTGGCGACTGTGGTTCGGTTGCTGCAGCAGTCGTTTCAGGAGGCGGAATAGACGTATGGCAGTCATCAACACGGTCCCCGTCATGATCCTCAGTCGTCTCTGCCGTGCCATTGGTTACATCTCCGGCTGCCACTTTGAAATGGATTTGGCTGAGGTGGCGCCGATGCACCGATGCATCATCCAAGTCCGTGATCTCGACCATAGATTGACCAAGTTGTCTTGTGATAACACAACGAGTTGGTCGAAGATCGTTGCCACGGAAATGTGTGACATCACTAGAGTTAAGACATATCAGCGATGACCGTAGTCTTCTGAACTTGAAGAGGGCGGCTGGACTCTCCTTGGTGGTTTTATGCACTGCGTTTCTGTACTGCAACAATAAACTGTCGAGGATTGCTTCCAAGTCTGGCAGCAATCTCGGGTTGGCTGATGTTATTGCACTTTCCACAGAACGCACCGAGTTTTCCATTGCGTCATTGGAACATGGATGGCCTGGTTCCGTACGTAGATGCCAACACCCAACTCTATGAAGCCAGCATCTCAGTCCCACCGCACAGAATTGTGATCCATTATCGGTGACTAACACCCGTGGGATTCTTTCTTGGCTGAAGCATTTACGTAACACTTGGAATACGAACGAGGTGGTTGGTGAACTCGCCAGGAACACTTCCGGCCGTTTAGAGTAGGAGTCGATCAGTACAAGGGCGTGATATCGGTTCTAGAATGGACCACAGAAGTCCACGTGAACTCTCTGCCTTGGATTGTAACTTTCGAGCCATGGATTCCAGTTGTTGGGCCTCGACTAGACTTTGTGCAAACACGCATCACAGTTCTTTGCCGTAGTGCAAATATCCGCATCCATTTCCGGCCACCAACACATCTGTCTAGCCAGCGGCTTCATTTTATCCACGCCCAAGTGGCCTTTGTGCAGTTTATCCAAAACCGACTTGCGCAATGTAGGTGAAGTGACAACCGATCACCTCGACAAAGGACGCCGTCGGGTTGGATACTGAATTCCTCTCACAGTGTGAGGAACTGAGGAAACTTCCGCTTCACCTCGGGCGTCCATCCCTTTCTGATCGCCGAAATCACAGACGAGTAGTATAGTTTTGTCTGCTTGCTCAATTCTCTCGACATAGGCGCAGCCGGCGAAATGAAATGGCATTGGTCCGCTGCTGCGAATCGTGAGTAGTGGGACAGCAAGTCCACCTGTGAGATTGTCTTGCCGGGTCGATGCAGGATGTCATAGTTATAGGCTGGCGGAGCAATGCTCCATCACTGGATCATAGCAGCCGTGGATTTGGCGACGAATTCATTTGGATTATACAGGAAATGAAGGGCCTGGTGGTCGGTGACAATCGCGAACTTCGCTCCAAATAGGTACTTGTGTAGTCGACGTAACGCCCAGAAAACAGCCAAAGCTTCTTTCTGCATTTGGGAATAACCTCCCTCTGCAGTAATAAGATACAGATAATTGGACATCCATCTTGTTCCAAGACTGCTCCTATCCCCACTTCGGACGCGTCAGTGATCAGCATGGTCGGCTTAGTTGGTGCAAATGCGGCTAGTATCGGTTGGTCAATGATAACTTGAATAAGACCGCGCAATATCTGTTCTCACTGTTCGTTCCACTGCCACACATCGGACGACTGAGCTAGAAACAATTGTTGAGCTCTTGTTGCAAAGTTCGGAATGAACCTGGAGTAGTATTGTAGGCACCAAAGAATTGATCGTAAGTGCGCCTGATTTTTCGGTGACTCGATGCTAATCAGGGGTTTGAAACGATCTGGATCGGGTAGGTAGCCGCTTGCATTGACAGTGAAACCGAGGAAGTCTAATTCGTTGACATGGAATTTGCACTTAGGGGCTTTGATCGTTACATTTCTTTCCACGAACCTCTCCAGCAAATTTTGCAATCAGTGGTCAGGTTCTTCCTTCGTGGATTCGAAAATGAGCACAATATCTTGACGTACCATCACCCCCTCGATATCATGGATCAACTCGTCTATCGCAGCTTGGAATATCCCGGATGACGCGTGCAGACCAAACAGTAAGAAGTTGTATTGGAACATGCCCCATGGAGTGGTAATAGTCGTTAGTGATTTGGACTCCATATGCAGCGGAATTGGTAAATACGCATCAACCAGATCAACTTTTGAGAAAAACCGAGCATGCATTTCATGAAGTCCTCAGGTTCCACCGTAGTTACCACGCGTTTCCGTAAACGAGAACTCAAGGCCTATTGGTAATCACCACAAATCCGGGGTGTCTGTCCGTCGCTCTTCACTTCCACCACAATCGAGGTCGCCCAGGTGGATGAAGTCACACGCGCGATGACGCCGTCTTGCTCCATTTCGGTAAGCATCTTCAGAACGCTCTCTCTCTGGCCGTACGGCAAAACTCGGCGTTTCAGGAATTCCTCCAAGGCACGCAGGGCCTTCAATCTCACAATCGATGGACTGTCTACGGAAATCAGGAATCGTATCGGGTATAGTCGCTCTCCAACCGAACCATTAGTGTGGTCTCATCCAGCAGTGAAAGTCGATGTCCAGTAACACCGTGAATGCGCACAGCAGTGGGGTGTATGGGTACACTGGGTTGAATCAAGTCGAACACTGATTTCGGAATAATGGACTCTCAGCTCTCGGTATCCACAATGAACTGATGTTTCAAGCCGCACTGGAACTGGACTGCTCTGTACAGAAAAAGTTTGATTCACCCAAAATCTTCAGCGTGTATACCGAACTATCATCAGTATTCGGATCTTCATGGACTGCACTCGTAACATAGCACTTGGACTGACGGTACACCTTGCGAATGTGACCAGGCTTTTCACATGAATGGCATACAGCAGTACGAAAGCGGCAGGTGGAATGTAGGTAAAATCCGTCGCACGAGAAACAATGATTCGGTTGTACTGGTTTGCGTTCAAGAATCATTTTGCTAGCGGGCTTCGGTTGGAGCTTCTTCTTTGTAGAGACTGATTAACGGGGACAAACGTATTGGTAGTGCACTACGGAATGTACAGCAATCGCACCGGCTACGTCATCGAATTGCTTGCAGGTTGATCGAGCCTCAGAGAAAGTAAGATCAGGCTTCAGCAATAGCTTCTTTTGCAACTCCGGATGATTTACGCTGGAAATGAGGTGGTCACGCAACTGGGTCTCCAATTGATCGCCGCAGTTACACTTAGCGGCCTGTGTCTGTAGTGTCAGGATGAATTCACGGAACTTCTTGTTGGGACCACGAACCAGTAAATGAAACTTGGCACGTTCGGTATCCTGGAAATTGACCGGAACCACGTGGCCTAACAGTAGAGCCTTCAACTCGTCAAACGGAACTGCAGCAGGGGCTCTCGGATATGTAAGGTTTTTCATCAACAAGTACAATGAACGGCCGCCAGCTGTCAAGAAGAATGCAGTCTGCTTTTCCTTCTTCACATCCTTTCGTACGCTACACCATAACTCGAAACGTTCAATCCAGTCTTCAATTTCAGGTGCACTAGCATGCAGGTTCAGCTGTTCAATAGTGGGCAGCTCCATGACACGACGCCAGTTGTAATAATCGTAAAGAAGTGTACTGACAGGACGGATTGAAATTGTCCCCAACCAGAACTACGTGAACAAAAGCAGCAAGAAGACCAAGGCTGCGAAATAGAACGTTATTTGTATTGCAGAACGCGTTTGTATAAATATGTTTAATTAGTGAATATAATTGGTAGACTCAACGATGCCCGCTCACAGGGAGCTTTTGCCGGCATTGTCCGCGGCGACCCTCATTGGTTGGGGCTCATCCGCGTACGTGGGTACGAAGCTGTACCTGGCCATATCACGTGTGACAGCTGCTGAATCACTACAGGATGACATGATCATGAAGTTTCGTGTGTGTTTTGTACGAGAGAAATCCCCAGCGTCACTCGGCTTTTTTCGAGGGCGTATCTCTAGCCTTCGCACAACCAAGTGTGGCCTGTAAGGCAGCAGCTTCTTGATGCATAGTTTCAGGTGGCTCCCTAAGAGCATATTTGTCATTCGATTGTATTAAATCCAACCCAGAGGTTCATGCAGCTGTAGTTAGCGAGACAGATTTCCTTCAGAGCCGTTGGATTACACATTAAATTCCGTCGGCCCATTCAGGGGTCTTTGGCAGCCGAACAGCGCCTCACAGATTTTTGAACCTCAGTTATCTTCAACTTGCTTTAGCCCACCTATGAAGAAGTTTGCCGGAGAGTTGTCCTTAATGCTTGCTTCAGCATCGTGAAACCACAGGTGATAGCTGGGTGCATGATGGAGAACAGAGAGGTAGAAGGTACTCCAAAAGCAAGACAGCCTTCTAACTCAGAGGTGCTGCTCCTTTCAGACACCATTTATACATCCCAAAGTTCGAGTATAGAGCTTGGACTTTACATTAGCTCGCAGAATTTGTGAGCAATGCGATGACGTGCAATCAGCCACCATACCCGATAATACAGTTCTGTTTCAACAAACGAAGTCTAAGCCAATGCCCCCCACACCATAACAACCAAGGACAAGTGAACCAGTCAGGCCAGTCCGATGCCGCAGTGTCTCACAAACCTGTGAACAGATTCATGTCATGCGGAGATTTCCATGTGCGTTCAACGTGTCTATTTCGTCAAACCGTATGCCATGTATGTGGGAAAATTGGTCACATACGAAAGGTATGTCGAGGATCTAAGTGTAACATGTTGTAAGTGATCGAAACGAACGAAACCGAAGATGCCAAACCTATTTATCCACTGAAGACCACCCAGTCAGAATGATCAATTCCTATACAAACCGATGTCCTTTCAAAACGGATTTCAACGCGAGTTCATTGTGGATACGGGTTGTAAGTTGTGAGTCCATTATTCCGGAGAATGTCTTGAAGATGATTTGTCCCCGACAATCATGAATCCCACTCGCATACACATCCAAGATATAACCGATCACCGCTTCATGCTGTTGGGTGAAACAGCGCTGATGGTACAATCATAGTAGCAAACATACGTCCCCATCCGTTTTCTCATTTCGGATGACAGCCCGTCTATTCTGGGATTGAATGCATCACGAGTTATGAATCACTCACTTCCATTTCACACAGCGTCAGCCACTCTCATTGATGCTGTGATTCTTCAACAATTGGTAGTAGAATGATCCAACAGTCGTGGTGGAATGGTGGTGGAGCCGGTAGAGTTGGAAGTCGGTGGTGATCCGGTGTGAATCAAGTGAGCGGTGATACCTTATATTCATTGAGAATGAATCCTGAAAGCATTGAGTCAAATGGAACGGAATGGTGTGATTACTCAAATCGATTCGTCTTCTTCAAGGACTTCGACAGCTGTGACAATGAAAAGCGACGCGAAAACGCATTGTACTTTTGAGGACTACAGATTCATTCTGAATCCACGACTACGAAGATTCGCGTTGACAACTATGGAACTGGAAGATTCAATGAAATCCATGCTCGGCATTACATACTTTTCGGAGATTGATCTAGCTGACGCGTACCTTCAAATTGCACTGCTCCCAGAATCGAGGCCACTCACCACCATCATAACCTCATGGAAAACGGTGCTTGAAGGAGTAACCAGATTATTGGTACACAAGTATGATGTGATCGTCTTCGGAGCATCAGAGGAGGAATGTGATCATCGATTGAAGCAGGCCCTGGGGAGACTCACAGTCAAGAATGCTCTGATCATGCTTTCGAAATGCAACTTCGCTGTCAACGAATTGCACTTCCTCAATTTCACGCTAAACGTGAATGGGTAGCAGCTGGACCGTGATTGCTTCAAACGTATAGCCAAAATGGAGTCACCGAAGAATCAAGCACATTTGAGATCGATCTACACAAAACCAAGTCGAAACCAAACAAGTGGAACTCGTGGCCCGATAGCCACACCCCATGGAAACATGTACATGCCGATTTCTGCGTTCCGTTCCTCTATAGATACCACGCTCTCGTATTGATCGACTAAAACTCGAAGTGGCCTGGGGGAGTTATAACATGAACGCCAAACACGTGGTTTGTAATCCAGGATCTGACGAATTGCTTCAACCGAGGAGGCATTCCACAAGTACTCGTCACCGATAATGGTTCCCAATTTCGTACATATGAGATGAAATGTTGGCTGGATATCATTGGCTGTGGACATCTTCGAACGGCACCTCGTCACCCATGTTCAAACGGTGCTGCGGAAAACCTGGTACGTACTGTAAACAGTGCTCTCGTCCCAATCAATCGAAAAACACTGCAGGAATTGGAGACATTCATGGACAACTTTATGTTACAACATCAGAATGCAGTACGTTGGATGGCGAAAGAAATTCCACACATGTTGTTCAAGTAGAGAAGTCTCAGATCGTCACTGAGATGACACGATTCCAGTGATGCAACATACTTCCGAAGCTCACAAATGTTCGACCAGTCAATGGGATTACCACAAGACAACTTGGTCAATCCATGGTCCAGATCATGGAGTTTATTGGCGCAACCATACACGGACGTCACCTTAGTCAACTTCACTTTGGGGGAGCATGTGAATGCACTGCAGAGACTGTGACCGAGAATGCTGATCATGTTGCTCGATTCGAGGAGACACAACTACAGCCTACCATCCTAGTTCGAAGGTCTATACATCGAACAAGCCATATCGATGAGGAAATTTTGAGGGAGGTAGGTTGTAGTGATTTGAAAGCCTCAAAGCAAGCTCCGATACGCTATAGCTTCATTTTTAGTATCCAACCGATCAGATGAAGTAGGACCTCGACAATCAGATCATCCGTGTACCCCAAAATCTCTTTTTGATTGATCAGCACATTATCTATCAATAGTTGCATACCTCTTTTTGTATATGAACGAGTTTGTTCTAACCGAATGTGACAGAATACATTTTTGTTATTCTTGTCTGGTCTAGTCGATTCCTAATATGGGTATTCCGAGCACGAGCCAATCCATTCTGTGATTTTGGCAGGGTAGATACACTTCTCACGCAAATGTTAGTAGCCGACACACGCGACCGAATATATTAGACGGCCTTAAAAATAAAGCCATGAATATTGTTTTGGTTTTAGCGTAATCCTAACTGTTCAATATCCGGAATCCTGCGATCGCATCCGCTTACTCAAAGTCCATGAAGAAAGTTATCCCCCAAGGCTGATCGGAAATTAGAAGAATTCTATTGGCAGAAGTACCACCTCATAACAAATTCAGTGGTGAGTTTGCAACTGATTTTTCGAGGTGAGAATCTGATAGTCCTGTAAGTCATTCGGAAAGACGCTGTGCATCTTTTTACGCGCAGATGTTAACGGGTGTTCCAGACGGGTCTGGGGAACACACTACAAACCAGCGAATTTCGAATCATTCAGTCAGTTTGACCAGCAACTAACTATCGTGTCACCCCCAACTGTGCAAATAGCGAGAATGGATAATTACGTTAACCTTGCCTTGGTGACGTCTTTTTATTTGCAATCATTTGCCGTGTGTTTATGTGTGTTTGCACGCGCGTCTTTGCCTTCGGTCTCATGAGAAAGTTTCGTTTCCCGTTTATAAAGGATCATTTTGACTGCGGTATACACCTGTGAACTTGCAGCGAAATGGTCCGTATTACATCGTGCAAACTTATGCTATTGACTCCTCTGTTCAAATTTGGCCAACGGCAAAAGAGGGAACCGGTAGAGATGTGCCCAGTACCGGATCGGTCTACGCAAATTATGGCATCGGGATGGACTGTTACTTAGTGACCGTTGATTACTGCTGAAACGACTGCAGAGGTTATTAGCAAACTGGGTGCTTACTTTGTACGACATGGAATCTCGATTCTCGTGTTTTCCGATGATGATCTTCAGTTTTGCAGCACGAAATTCCAGCACTTCCTGTGTGTGAGATTTCAACCACCATATCACCAGTCCTTACCACAGTCATTCTCACCGTAAAAATGGGATGACTCACTCAAAAAGACAAAGAATATGCTCCGGAAGTGCAAAGACGAGGTCAGTGATCCATTTTTATTGCTCTCACTGTGCTCCGAAATATGCCAGTGATGAGTGCGGGTACAAGCCAAACGAAATGCCTATTTTGGAGACGGGCGCGCACCAACCTATTCGTACGGGTTGGGTTATTGGACGCAGATGTCGTATTTCCGCCCGTAATTAGATTGAAACGTCAAAAGGCTTATTGCGATATAAAAAGGATTTTACGATCGAGGCAGCAAACTCCTGCATCCAATTAAGCCAGATGGTAATGACTGAATGCAACCAATAGAACCGACAGAAAAATCCCGTGGCATGGAGAGTTGCTATCTCGGGCAACCACGAAACCATAACTAATGTGCTTTGTGTCGTCGGATGTGGAGTACGCTTCATTTGAAACAACCATATAATGGCGATGATGGCCACCACGAGAAGTAGTCAAAGTTTCCAGCCGGTATTCAAGTAGAAAAAGCTTTTCAAAACAGGAAGGATATGTTGGGTATGTTTCTGTTTAAGTACATAAATGGCGCTTTCTGATTGTTCAGCAGGAGACTTTGGTTTGGCAAATCCTAAGTCGAACTCTTTGACTGGTGTGATAAGCCTCATAAACCCCCTAGGAATTAGCAACAATTGAAATTTCTGTGTTCCTACTGTAACAGTAAACTCAATGCTTTTCCTGAAGAACCACTATTTTGTCAAAAGGTTTGATTAATACCCGCTAACGAGTCCTGACAAGCGTATGGGAATAAACTCCTGTTTTTAGGCTGATTATGGTGCATAGGATCGAAGTAGCAGTGCTCGTCATCTCGGTAGGGTTCTTGGTCAACTCAGCCAAATATCAATGCACGTCCTTAACTTTGTCTGATATAAAAAAACGAAATAATTTATTTTTGTTGGTCCCATAAGTGAATGTCTGTCAAGCTAAATAAAAATGTGATGTCACCTTCATAGATAACTCTAAAAACATATCAAGGAAAGTCTGCACGCTGTCTTCCTTGTGTAGAAAACCGAGTTGCTTCAACTGCGACTGCTGCCCACTTGGTTGAGGAGATGGGATGCTCAAAGAGGGACGATTCGCTTTTCATCTTTATCTTTAAAGCCGTCCTGTTGTGTTCTGCTTGAACAGGCACGTGCTCAGGCAGACATTTTCGCACGCACACGCACACTCTGTGCACGTTTTATCCAAATCCCTCCTAGGCATGGATACAGTTGCAATCGTTTAGGCACGCACAGAGTTGACATTAGTCGTGCTCCATCCCAGACCGCACTGACCGGTCACATCGTATCACGTGTTGAACGGCCCTGCGTGACCCAATCCAGCTGTACGTTTGGCTTGCGCTTCCCGCGGTGGTCAAGTGGTCATCAGAGCGTGCTTGGTGTGAATCTTTCTGCCAAGGCTCATTTTCTCTTTCGGAAGTCTCCAGTTGGCTGTGATTTCTCTTTGATGGTGGGAAGTAATCCACTGTCTTCCGGCTTGTTATCACTTCTGACTAACTAGAATTTATGTAGTTCTCCATTCCAAGTCCTAAGGTTTGGTTGCAGGTTATCCCTGATAGTGCAGTGAGTCCTTGAGGTAATGGGGTATACCCATTCACTGTACTCATGCACAAGTATGTAACGAAAATTGTATTTATTTATCTAGTACGACTCATCATGTAGCACCAACTGTCAACTCATCATTAAGTACCATGGAAGCATTTATACAACTGTTTCACCTGGCTTGTTAGGAATCATCTGCAGTGCAGGTCCACCGAATTCCTACTGGAACTCGAACTCGGGGTAAATGGTTGTAAGACGAACACTGGACGACCAGGCAATCGGAGCTGGCTCTTCACAATTTACTGAACGTCAATGCTGCATGGTATGGTGACCTCCCGTCACTGACTTTGAAAGCTAGTAAGCCGTTGCCCGCACAGCAGTCAAGTCCTGTGATGGACGGCTTCTCTGTAGGAACCTAAGTACCACGAGGGCATTCTATTAAAAGCCACCCGTAGGGCTTGGCCATTGTGTTGCTATCGTTCAAAGCTAGTGATGGAAGAGTGCTGCTGTATCATGTAGTTTATGTGTTCAACAGACCGCTGAGTTCACCCGGATAACCCGATGGTCACGTGTTCGACTCTCAATCGTTCACACCGGATTTGGGGTCCAGTGAGATACACACTCCTGATGATATCTGACAAGGATGAAATGGCTTCCGTGATTTTCAGTGGTTTGAACATTCACACAGCGTGGTGAATCATACTGTATGAAAATCTAATCCACTACTCACACCGATATAGTAGCCAAGCTATATAGGTTGTTTAACGGAATACCACCGCTGTACTTAGGCCCATACAGAGAAGCCGTCCACCATCTGGGGTCGTTCTCAGTGCGGGAAATGGTCTGCCAGCATTCGAAGCCAGTATCGGAAGAGCGCTATATCATGTAATGTACAAGTTCAATTAACCGTTGAGAACCAGCCTGGATAACCTTGTGGTTGAGATGTTCGACTTACAGTCGTTCACTCCGAGTTTTACTCCCAGTTAGGGCTCGGCGGATTAGCAATACTGATGATTCATAGCAAGGACGAAACAGCTGTAAAATGCTTCAACCGTTTTCAATAGTGACTTGATTGTTGTTACTCTATGATAATGACGTAAAATCGAATCTCCTACAACTCATACCCAGATTTAATTATCTATCGATCGACTTTTATAAGTCACGGACTGCCAGAGTACGTATGATAGCCAACGCCGACGAGAGGATCGTTGGTCTCCGGCCCAGATGCATTCAAGCAATCCAGTTGCCATGGTCCCACCGGAATGCAATGAATACAGACGCAGTCAACCAACTGAAACAAACACACACACATCCCTATGTTGCCCTCGCTCGTCTGTTTCACCGATTGCACTATGTCTATCCGAAAAATGCCTTACATTCTATTGCTAGCGCGTGATCGAATACGGGCTTGAGAATGAATTCATTGAAAGTATGTGTTTCCGTTCACCCTTGTTTTCATCTAGAAGACGGGCTTGTTTCATCTGATAAATTTATGAGTACAACGTGCCGAAATCAGAATTGACGCACGTGAAAACCTTGCTTTTTTCTTACAATGAATCAAGCTTATCATTTTTTCTAGAACATCAGTAGTGAAATGCGCAGTACCACTTGTCCATAAAAATACTCATAAAAGTTTGGCTTTTGAGAACGAAAATATTCATACATCGTGGTTCCATTCATTCCCAGGGAAACTTTGCTAACCAATTAGTCGTCAAGACGACATTAACTCCTTATGTGATGTATCACTGGGTTGCTTATCTATTTTTTTTAAATTCTCTTGTACACTTTGTACACAAATTTCAAATCTTTTATGGAAAACCTTGTGGAAAATTTATTTAATCTTTTTTACACTACCTACATTTCGACAAAACCGATAAACCCCTCGGTACAGAGGAGAGAATCGAGAGGAAAAACCCGAGAGAACCACTTTGAAGGTCCGGTGATATTGATATAAAATAACGGGATGGGAGTGGGAGATTGATCCCGTTTGTCTGTCCTGTAGAAGGGGAATGATCGGTGTCGGTTAAGCACATGGGGACAGAAACCTGAATTGGGCGCCTAGCTAAATGTGTACTGTTCGACACTGTACTGTTTTGGCTGTCAAGGTTTAAGCGATGAAGGGTACCAAAGAAGCCAACTTAAGGGAACAGGTACAAAAGATTTAAAACAGAACAGGGTGCCTAACATTTAGATCAAGTACGCCAATAAAACCGATTGACGTATCTATTCATGTTCGTTGCTATTTTTATTCCGCGCTTTCACATGAGTTAAATTCGAAGGTCGGTTCCAAGGATCTACTACACCACCATAGAGGACCGTCAACTATGACGCTGATACCTGGAGTAGAGAGAGAATCACAGATTCTCAGTCGGTCGGATGTGTTAACGCAACCCGAGTGACAGTAAACTGAGTTGGCCGGCGGAGGTGCTCCGGTTGGAACCTCAGGGGTTTGCCGTTCATCAGACCTGGATTCTGCGTCCTGTTGCCAGTAGACAACAAAAACGGACGACCATTTATCCAGACACGGCATTCGGCAAGCGCAAGCATGGACATGTCAACGAAAACGCAGGTAGGTGGGTACGTGAGTCAGTGCCAAACCAATGCAAGTAAACCGTACAATCGAATCAGAGTAGCCAAGGCCGTTCGACACGCGACACGGCCTGATTGATCAACGCAATCTGGGATGTAGTTCGATTAGTGTTGGCACCGCGTGTGTCCGATTGCAGGCGTGTGTCCATGCCTGTGTGGGGTATGGATCAATGATCGCAGTATGCTAGACTGTCTGGCTGCACACGCGAAGTCTAAGGCCAAACACAACACTGGATTTTAAGGTGAGGCAAGCTATGATTCATTCTGTCTAGTCTCACATGGTACCAGAAACTCCCGTGGATCTGACGGATCTTCAAAATTAACTTACGCGATTATCTAACAATAATGGCGGAATGGCGAAGGAGTCTTCTTCTGATGTTGGCGGCTGCTGAAGGGCCAGTGTCGGGAAACGAAAAGTCCTATCGTACGACATGCAAGAAGACACTCAAAAAAGCACAAAGGGGAATGGAGCAGAATGGTATATTTCCTCGGGTAAATTCTTCAGGTCGAGCAACTCGGATTGTTTGATAAATTTAAAGCCCTAGGTTCCATCTATCCGATTCAGCAAAACAGAAATAAGACACCTGGCAAGATCTAGGTATTTCGTTTACTCTTGTCAATGGTGAACGTGAAAGATATCAGTTTATGTGTGGTACAGTGGGGAAAATATTACAATGGGGTAGGCTGGATTGAAAGCTCTGATAATGCCTTCGGTGGAGAGAGTCGTCTGTTTGGCTAGAGCCGAAGTAAACGACTAGTTTTGTCAAATATCCTTGCGCGCCTAGCTTTGCCTGATGTGTCATGCTGAGGACTGTTTCACTGCACACCAGTAGCTTCGGTATTGGGTTGTAGAACATCACTCTGAAAGGTTTGTTCTGGTCAACTTTATAACTGGCGCAACCAAGCGTTTTGCAGTTGAAGGAGCCAGCAGCTTCATTTTATTCTGTTTGGCCATCATGGATTGCGTAATCGATCTTGACGGCCGTTGTGTATATGCTCGAAAACTCGTTAAGCCAAAGAGCAACCGATCCTACCAGTCTATTAGTCACCGCAGCTGCAGGTGAACTTACAGTATCATGCGAGACATTGGGATCAATAAGACTGCTCGAGTGATATGGGAACTTAACCCTTAGCAGTCTGTCACGAGCAAAATTGCACCGCTGTGTAAGTGTACCTTATGTGTTATTTCCATTTATGTGGTCTGATAAATGGTAAGATAATAAAAACTCACTTCTTTTCGACCGCAATTGTTTTGTCGCACACATGGCTTGGTTACCTGTGTCGTTTGATAAAAGTTTCCGGTCATCCGTTGATTAGCAATGCTCTTTGTAGGAACCCTCTCGTTGTAGTCCTGATAGTTCGTGCGGATTTTCTGCGCTTTGTTGTTGAGAGTTCTGAATAATTCAATGATGCAGAGCTAAAGAGCTGAAAGTCCCGTTCACCCCAAGTTGTTTTGCGGTGGATTTACTGGACCCGAAACCGTTGAGCTGCACTACACCGGACCTCTACCGTTGTGCCTCGTGGATATATTGTTTTGTGATATTTCTGATCTCTCAGTGGGTTAGTAAAGAATATAAGTCCAATTACCTCTGCGGAGCAATGTACACGTTCGTTGTGCGGAAGAATTATTAGCACTCAGGCCAAAGCCCTGGTGTGATTGCTGTGGTGGTAGATTCACCTTATATGTCCAGAACTTGATAAGGACAAATATGAGTGGATGAATTCCTGCAGCTCTCCGTTCCTACAAACTGTGAGCACTGAGTGTGCCACAGCAAGAAAAGATCAAACAGTTGAATCTGTGGCCGTGGTGAGCCGAGAACCCGCAGTACCATGTGCAACGAGCTCAGCCGTTCTAAGCATCCCATCCACAACAGTGAAGAAACATCGTCGAAAGTTAGACGTGGTAAATGACAATGCTGAAGTAGCAGTTAGTTCGGAAGACAACACCGCCATTACGGAGATACGGTCCACAGGCCAGGGCAGCCGGAAACCATAGGCCAGTGGAAAACTGTGAAGCCACAAAAACGGACAGCGCTTCCACCTAGAACCCAATGCTTCCTTGTCGTGAATTTGCCGGAATCAACTGAATCTGTTTTTCAAAGTCCATTAAATCATGAATTATCTCTCCTACGGGACATATTCGCCAAGATATTCTCCTCGGAAGAGGAAACCTGGCAAACAAAGTAAATGTCAGAGCCGTTTTCTACTTAGGGAAAATAAGTGAGAATGGCAACCCACGTCGGCCCAAGGGGGTCTTTGGTTCCGATGAAGAATCTCTTTCCGTGCTACAGCTGTCCTTCAGAGTAAAAGGAGAGAGTGTGCGACTGCTTCAAGATCCAGACATTGAGGACAGAGAAAAGCACAGACTGGCATCGCGACAGCTACACGAACGCCAAGCAAGTGGGGAAACAGGTTCATTTATCCGGGGTTTCCGAGTACAGACGGGGTACCTTCAACTCCGGTGGAAGCCATTCAGTCTCAACAGTATCGCCGAATAGGCAGTTTCGGCAGTAGAGATTCAATGAGGGCTTGCATGGAGAAGGAAGACAGACGAAGAAAGCACTTATTATGTCGTCTAATGTCAGGAGTCTGTTTAATAAGGGGGACAAGCTCGAGGCTTGGGTGGTTCTCCAAGCCACGGAGAAATGGCTAGCCAGGAAGTTGATGGATTCGGAATTGGCCCTCCCAGGATACGCTCACCACCGTGCTGACAGAAGTCAAGCAGGTGGAGGGGGAAGCGTGGCGATTTATATCCGAGCCGACGTCCTTCGCTTCAGTTGGATCGCCAGACGGACCCGGAAGCCCTTGGAGGATGTTTTTGGTGTCGCGTAAAGCTAATACTCAGTGGGTCTGAATTGGTCAGAGTCATCTAGCGTTTACAAGCAGCAGATTTACCAAAAATACAGGTTGGCATGTGATGTTGGGCTGGTGACGGCCACTCTAATTTTGGGGGACTTCCAATAGTAGGATATTGTTTGGGACAGTCTACTGTGCAACTCAGGAGAGGATTCCTCCTCCCGTGAGATCATTTCAGCAGGGCTGGAGCTTACCATGTACCAACAAGTCAGGATGCCAACCAGAACCCAATATCTTCCAAAGTCTGCCCTAGACTTGGTAAGTCCTCCAAGATTTTCAGACATGGAGCAGACCGAGTACCTACCTCCACTAGGGAGCAGTGACCGGGAGGTGTTGACCATCTGCTAGATTAGATGAGCGATGTTCGTACCCAGACCATGGGTTGGACTCAACGTTTGGTGAATGCCGCTTCAACAATTCAGAGAGGCCGCGCCCCCGGTGATGTGGTATTCGCAAGGCTCGTACGGAATAGACAAGTCTTGGGGGAGTAATTCGGGAAGAAATCTTCCAGTTATGCCAAGTCTTCGCTCCACGATCCAGACAGCGACCGCACGCAAAAGGTCCACTTTGGTTTGACTCGCAACTCAGACGTCTTTTGAAGGGTCGGAATCGTGCATGGAGACTATGTCAGACAACTGGAGAGGGTTGTGACTGCTATTGCACCACCCGCAATCAGTGCACCCAAATGAAGCGAGAAAAGCTGTGTATATTTGAGGAGACGTTAGCAATGCACCCTGTTCGTGCAACCAAACGTTTGTTTGGTAATATGCGACGAAGGACACGACTCAAGCAGTACGCCCAACGCGCTCCCAATTGGGTTAACGTTGAGCGGCGCTATCTGCGCCCAACAGGTGGCGCGTTGGGCTACGCCCAACTTTCGAAAAAGTTACTGAAGATGGGTATTGTTGTATCCCGAATTCAGTAGGCAAAAGAGAAGCACACTTGTATGGATAAACGTGTATCCTGTGACAGCGTACCGCGAGGGCTAGTACAAGCGAGCAAATGAAAACCCAAACGAGTATGCATGTGCGTGGGTCAGTCATGTATGTAGTCGGAAGCGTAAGACAACTGCACAGTCGTGCAACACGTGATACGATCTGATTGGTCAGAGCTGTCCGGGGCGCGACAAACGTCAACTGCGTTTGTGTGCACGATTGCAGGCGTGCGTCCATGACCGCACGGGGCATAAATCATGCGTGCGTGTGTGAGCACATGACTGCGCGGCCAAACGCAACGGATACCTCTCGTTCTCCTAATCCATCCTAACTGCCCGTTTTTCTTAGTTTATTTGTCCATCGTCCATACTTTCGACCGAAACCACTAATTTATCACTGATTAGAAAAACAGTTTGTGAACATCACCAAGTTTATTATAAAAATGGCACACTGAAAGCTTGTAAAAACTTGCAATTCGTGGACTGCTTCATTCAGAATGTTCGGAAAATGTTCATCGTTCTTGTGTTACGTGGTCACCGGATGTGAAATATCATGATGTAAAAAGGTAAGACAGTGGCACTGAAAGAAACGATGAACAACGAAACATTTTGTGTGCAGGTTTCAAAAATAGTTTGATCGAAAGCTGTTCCCAACAAAACGGAATACCATCTGCCAATTTATGTATCAAAACAATTATAATCAATGACATAAGAAAATACCAAATAAACTATGAACTAAATCAGAGGAACATATAGAGTTTGATTTATGATAGTGTTACTTATTTTCCGAATGCCTTGAGAGATGTTGATCACACCAAATGTAAAGAACAATTCCAAAGGAAAAAGCATGTGGAGAGGAAGCTATAGTTTATTTTCTTGTCTTGCATCGCCTTGATTTCCAGCATTGACAAACGAATGCTTTATGTTTTTTGAACGCCACACACCGTTTTCTCTGCGTCTGCAATCTAGTCAGAGACAACAAATTTCGCGGGCCTATCCTTGACGGTAACAATGAACCCGTTTTGAGCGGCATTTCGTTGCGCACTTCCAAACCAGCAACCGGTTAGTGCCACTCCGGGCCCAATGGGCACCGTCTGGGGTCATATTCAGAGACAAGTACGTAATCAAGAAAAGTAAAGGAGAAAAATAAATTTATGTGATCGTCGGAAAAATTGGAACAATGGCTTCATTGGGGTTAGTGGAAAGCGATAGGCTTTCAAAAGTGATTTCTTGGACGGGCCTGGTGAGTGTGTCCAACAGTACATCACCCACGAACAGACGATTTGATGGCAAACCTTGTGAAAAAATTGCCCCAAACACTAAAAGATTTAGAATGGTACATTATCGACCAATTCAAAGATTTGCGGGCTCTTGTTGAGGATGTTATTTTAATCTGATTGAATAGTTGAGTAGAAAAACGTACATAACACAGGATGAATGCGTACGGCACCATCGAGGATTAAAATATCTTTCGGAGCTACATTACCTTTATTTCTAAACACATATCGCTGACTTCGTGAATTCTTCGGTTTAGTTATTCCGCTGATCTTGCGAGTATCTTGATGAATGACCTGAGTTTCCCCAAGTAAGATTTATAAGAAAAACCAGTAGCTACATCTCACAACCGTGGTGTACGGGATATTGGCCTTGGGTAACGAGAAATGCCTGGTAAATGATAGCTCAGAGCGTGCAACAAGTCACGGAGTTGCCTCGTGTTTAGCATGTTGGTCATAAAATCATTGAACAAGCACTGTAAAAGAGCATCCACATTGATTTCTGAACACACGGTTCTTCCAAGGTGTATTTCTCGACCAGCTGAAAAAAGTAAAATAATTCGAATATATTCATCCACATGGATGATCGACTTCAATGCACTGGTAGTGAGTACACCGCTGCTTGAAAAATCCACAGACCACAAGTCTGCCGTTGGCTAAATTCTTGTGGCTCTACTTCAACAGCATGAACATCAGGAGTATCTGTATCTATTATGAATTAAGATTGAAGAAATACTTGATATGCATACCTATTGACAGCGACTCATACCACGTACGCAGGTGCCCTTATAGTGTGGTTCCGCCACAAATGAGTCATTTTGCACTAAGGACTTCCTTGTGCCTTCAATAACTTTCCCACTTCATCTTTTTATGCATGGCAATGTATTCGGAATCCCAGAATCTGGATATAAATGACCAACGTAACATAGCGATAAGTACTCAATATTGCGTGATTTTTATAATATAAATAAAAATTCAATCTCCAAGGGTGTCCATGCAAGTATACATGTATACGCATATATATATATATATATATATATATATATATATATATATATATATATATATATATATATATATATATATATGGGATTATACATACGGAGAGATAAAAATATACCAGGGTTAAAATAAACTGTAAAAATGGGCATTAGTTATTTCCATGAATGGTGAATCACTTTTCTCCATGGAAAAACCGAACAGCACATCCTAACAGCCTAGAATGAAGAAAACCAGCAGGGCACCGCCTGGCCACAAGGTCATTCAGTAAAGCAAAATGGTTTGGTTTTGTAACGCAGATATATATTAATAAATATGGTGGTACTCCTTTTACTGTATTCCCCATGAAATCCCACGAACTTCTATGCGAGCTTTCAAGACACATGCCAGGAGTCATTTTAGCCCAACATTAGCCCAACCGCGTTGGGCATTGTGTTTCTTGGGGAGCTACAACTGTCATTTCAGCCCCCCTCCCCAGGATGGACACTCACTGGGAGTTACAGATGAACACAAGGTGCATACATGGGCGAGGCACTACTCATCAGTCTATGCTCCTGAGCTGACGGATAATCACCCTGCACATATTATGGTGGACGCTTCCTGTACGTCGTTGCGGGGAAATCGCTGAGGAAGAGGTAACTGCGGTCATGCGTACTATCAAAGTTAACCAATCCAGTGGACCTGATGCAGTGCATATCTTAGTGGTAAAGGAGCTGATCTATGTATTTAACCATCCAGTCACACGATTGTTCAATGCGTCGTTATCAGCGGGAAAGCTCCCCCAAGAATGGAAGAAATCTTTTGTTGTTCCACTAAAGAAAGGAGCGGCGAAGGCCGAGGCCGTTAGTTATTGACCTGTTAATCTAACGTCTGTGGTGGGAAGGGTTATGGAACACCTACTGGTCGCTCGAATCTGGGACGATAGCGGTGGAAAATACCTAATGTGTCGACAACAACATGATTTCTGGAAAGTAGGTCGTGCCTAACAAACTTGCTACTAGCACGAGAAAGCTGGACGAACTTCCAGGCTGAGGGACACCATACGGAAGTAATCTTCGTAGATTTTAGCAAAGCTTTTGACAAAGTCCCCCATGACCGTCTAATAGGTAAGCTCAAAACGCTCTGTGTTGTAGGTTCCATGATTCTGTGGATTGAGGACTTTCTTGAATGGAGGACCTTCGCGGTATGAGTAGCACAGTCAATATCGACATGGCAAGTTGCTACCAGTGGTATCACACAAAGATCGGTTTTAGGTCCATTCTTCTTTCTGGGCCATACAATTGGCCTACCGGCAATTTTCGCATCTCCGTGTCTCATCTATGCGGACGACCTTAAGATCTGGGGTAAGATCACATTGGTGCAAATGAAGTTCTTGAGGAGGACGTCAAGGCCTTGAAAGACGGTCTGATCTATGGTTCCTGGCAATCAACACTGACAACTGTACACGTATGCACGTAGGGATACCGTACAGTAAAGGAATGTACTATATACCAGATGCGCCTCCTCGCCGTTCTGTCTGCGAAGAAGGCCTGGGAGTGATTGCGACCTTGTCACCAAAAAGGAAGACTAACACTGATGAGGTTTGTACCTCCGCGTGGAGTATCCTTGGACCAATTAGTGGGTCATTCGGTCATCTCTCACTCGAAGCTTTCAAAGTACTGTAAGCATCCCAAGAACGACCTAGTTTAGAATACGGGGGACCGGTTGTATTCTCATGTACGATGGAGGAAGTGGCAAAAATGAGAAGAGAGCAGAGGGGCACAACTAGTCTTGTTGGGGAACTACGTGGGATCAACCACGAATGTCGGCTGCAGATTGCGGGGTTGTTTTCAGTGCCATATCGATGGGTCCAAGGTGACTTGATCTTCATCAGGAGTTTCATTCAAGGCGACTTCGGACCAGAAATATGTGCAGATCTCCCCCTTCGCTATCATGACTGCACGCGAGGGCATCCGCTAACCTTAAAGAAGCAGCAGATTGTGGGCCCATAGCTGGTGTACCATCTGTCTCGGATGGTAACCGATCTATGGAATGTGCTGCCAGCTGAAGTGGTGGAAGAGCCTAACGGACTATTGTTCAAGCGATTACTAGAGGTCTTTCTGAAGAGGTAGTGGCTTGTGACTCGCGTTTGAGTCTACGTCGCTGCTTTGCAGTGAATGGTCTTACACGGGAGAGTTGCCTTCTGCCTCTATTATATAGAACAAAAGAATGATACTAAGTTGCCACTTCCCATCAGGGTGTCTGATAAATAAAATATAGAATCTTAAAGATGAGGATGAATAGAGTTGAAGGAGTTGACAAGAGGGATAAAACCTTCCATCTTCGAAAAATAAAACATCATCAACACATGGTCCGTAAAAATAAAATTGGGAATTACTGTCACAGAGTCTCTTCCGATCATTCCCATTTCCTACCGTACCATACATTCACCGGCACGCTTTACGTTCAAAACTGACAAGAGTTAACGAAATACTCCAACTGTGTTTGCGATGTAGATTGAGGAAAAATATTGCACATTTGTGGTGACCACAGATTAACTTCCAGTCCACGATTGCGCAGGTAAGCATTGGATGCGATGAAATCAGAGGATTTTATGAAACTTATGCTCGCCATCTTGTTTTTCTGATAGACTGAACTAATTGATGCGAACTTAAAGGTCCAGCGGCTTCTGGAAACAAAGCTATTGACCACCGTCCTTTGAGATATATTGCAATATATATTTTTGTGTTTTGGATTATACGTGTCGTCCGGCTTTCATCAGCCGCCATTTGTATATATATATATATATATATATATATATATATATATATATATATATATATATATATATACCAGCTTGAGCATAGTTGTACAATACTTTTCAGCCAAAAAAAATAAGCCATAATAAGTTACGGAGCAAAACGGGATCTCATTTCAGACAGAAAGATATCGTTGTCTGTTAGGACTCGTGCTAGGTACGGAATAACGGAATTCCTGTATAGAGGCTATGAGCAGGGAAGCTATTTACACCTAGATCGTGTTGATGCGTGGGACTGACAAAGAATAAGATAAAAATTCAGTGGGTGTGTAGTATCAGAGAGGATTTTCTGTGCAAACGCAATGGATGCCGCTATGTGGTCAGTGCATAGCTTCAAGACTAGGTCATTTGAGAGTGATGAAATCCTTTTTTAGTAATCCTGGGGACAATAAAGAGTGTCAGGTAATATATTCTTTTTTTTACAAAGGTGGACTGCGGGGCACCAAATCACCGTAGTGTTCTAATTCCGCAGGACAAGTAACACAGATTATGCTGCAGCGTAACACCAAGATATTTCACATGGTTGATGCGTGCGACAGGAAAAGAATTAATGATGCAAGTGTCTTCACTGGACCGGGAACGATTGGTGGAAAAAATACAACTGACATTTATTACTGTTCAACAGAATATCAGATTGACTAGAAAAGTTCTGAATATGTGAAAGATTTGCAGTGAATTCGTCAAAGTCTGATATGTTTGTGACAGACCTAGCTAGAACAATATCATCAGCATA
Organism: Fasciola hepatica; assembly: GCA_948099385.1. NCBI lineage: Eukaryota > Metazoa > Platyhelminthes > Trematoda > Plagiorchiida > Fasciolidae > Fasciola > Fasciola hepatica. The sequence continues at coordinate 16,516,724 of CANUEZ040000182.1, forward strand.
TTTACCGATTTGGGCTGGATGGGAGACAGGCAAATCACTAATGAATATTGCAAACAAATACGGAGAAATAAAAGAATCCTGCAGTACATCTGCTCTGGTTCAGAGATGTTCGAAGACTTTTCTGCCTACTTTGGTGCGTATTGTTCTTCCAGAGAAATAGTCTTTCAACCAATTTAGTAAATAGGCTGGACAGCCAAAAGATTCCAGTCTTTTTAGAAGAAGCGAGCGTAGCACACCGTCAAAGACCGACGGGTGGCCAAGAAAAGCACATCTAACTGACTTGCTTGAATCATTCAGGGATTTAGCAATATTGTGCACAAAGGATTCTGCTGCTTCAATTGTACAGAGCTTGGATTTGTACGCAGATTGTAACTCCTCGGCTGGACTTCTCACTGTGGTTTGAAAACGACGCACTACAACGCGTTTTGCAAGTTTCAACGCTGAGGAAGGTAGAATTATTGGTCAATACTTTTAGGATTCCGTCTGGCTGTGGGACTGTTTTGGCACAGGATGCCAACAATAGGGAATGGAATGCTACCCCAGTGAATCGTTAATTACCGAAGTCATCAGACCACATGGAGAATCAGCTTCATACCTGAGCAGCTCCGTTGGAATACCCGTCTTGACCAATTGACCTGGTTACCCTTGTTGATTTGAGTAACTTGAGAACCTCTGTGATTGATGCCCGCTGAAATTCAGACGAGACAGACAACTGGAAACGGGAAGCGGGTCGTCTGATTGTCGGAAAAGCTGAACGTAGAGACGGTTTACATCTACATTCGCCCTCGGGGATTTTCCTGTCTGACAGCAGAAAAGCTTTATTCCAGGCCACCTGTGTTTAATATTTCGCGGGTTTAGAAACTGTCGGGAAAAATTATGATCAAGGCGTGTAATCTCAGATTGTACCAAAAGTGACAGTCAACAGACCTGCGGTTTGTTTGGCGTGTTGTAGGCTAATTCCTTCCTCCTGAGTAGCTGCTTCAGGTATGGAGAGAACGCTCTTCCTGATTGGAGGTAAACAATTTCCATGGGACAGCAAGTATTAAAAACCAGCCTGATAACTTCCGCTGTAAAATTCACAAAACAATAAGGAAGTGAAGAGTCTTTGAATTACGACATAACACCAGACAGTGGACGGTGAATGAGTACTATACTCTCTGTGGAAATGGTTCTGCTCTTGAAGCTTATCCGTTTAGAATGCGTGTGCGATAAATGACCAAGGTGAGAATGTATTATTGGCCTGAGGTGCAGTACGCAGTGGCCACTGGTGCTATTAGGTGCACTTAGCCTGACAGAGAAAAGTTCTGATTGGTTGGTCAGCATGTGATCCAACTGGGAGTTACCACGAGCCGGAGTATGACAGATATGGAGAAGATTGAAAGATGAAAAGGGAAGCGTTGTTGCGTGATTAAAGGCATTCACCCTAATGTGAAGATCCTTATCAAGCATAAACACAGTGAAAGGAAAAAAGGAGTCATAGATAAACGTTAACTGAGGTTTACGAGCATTGTGGTGCTATGCAGGTGATCGTGGTGATTGCGTGACCGAAACGAGAGAATCTAGGGGACGTGATACAAATAGGCAATCGACGCCGTCACATGAGTAAGAAAAAATTCGTAGGACTAACCGCACCACTTAGAATTGACATAGATGGCAACGCCGCTACCCGTTGTCTTGTAATGCACACGGTTTTGACGAAAGCAGGTTAAATCTTTGATCTGAACCGTGGCGTCGTCCATATAGTCATTCAGTTAAGTTTCTTGTGAACTTAAAGCACAGGTGCTTCTACAGCTGCAGGCCATGAGCAGATATGTAAGGTCTGATAGCTTATTGAATAGGGAACGCAGATTATAACATATCATACAGCCTGGCGTTGCACATTTAAGAGCAGCCTGCTAGCCAGCTCTTTTGCGTTTCTTTGCGTTATGGCTCTAGTTTCGGACTTCAGATAGTAGACACGCATTTTGTCGTCCAAGCATGTCTTTTATCGATAGCACAAATTGCTCCGAATATTTACAAGTGTGTAACATGCCAATGATTGATTGAAAAAATAAGTAATTCCAAGGGCGTAGGGTGGCCCTTCAAAGTGCGCCGTTTCCATGGAATTATGATGCACTGGGTTGATGTGATAACTTTTGTTTGAAGGAAGAAAGACGGCAACTGTCACTTAATGCAGAACACAGAAGAATTTCTTGAAAGATTGAACTGGTTCAACCTTCGATCTACGAATTCCGTGCCAATCAACTGGAGTGTCTTGTTTCCACGCAAATGCTAACGGCTATCAACTGAACCGCCGTCACTTCAAACCATTGACTGAAAAAGAATCGCCAAAGACCCAGCCATACCAGATTCAACCTGGGATACATACAATTCTCTTCCAGATTCCTACCAAACTTCGGTGATTTGTCTAGCAGTCCTCCGATGTGTGTCAATGTAGTGATTAACGCAACAAAATACTACTGGACTTCTTACAGCTCTTTGTCGTGTAGCAAAAATAGGTCCTGTTTGCGTCATCTAAGCGCTACGTGCCCGTATCCAGAATTACAGTAAAGCTAAGATGAGAAGGGAGTCTGATTATTTTCACTGCCCGTCTTCTAAGGTCTTTACAGCAGCACTTGGCGTCTGTTGGGTAGTACTCTGGCTCCGCGACGGCTTGTTTGGGCTCGAGGTCACGACTATTACAGACTGTCAAGAGTTACCATTCCCATTAAATACGAACAAGTCAGCTACTAAGACAACAACAACTGCCATATTTTATGGACAGAGTATTTTCCTAACTGCATGCAGCTACAACATTTGACGTTATCCTGTCAAGACAAATCCGCATGTTGGTACCGTATAGTGATACTTACTGTTCGTGACGAATGAACAGTACCATTCCAGCTCATCAACTGCTCTTGTATATAGGGAAAAACTACTAACTTAAATCAGAACAAACCAGCCAGCGGTGATTTATGTTCTCCAGGAAGGTTATCAACCCAATGAGAGGAGAAAGTATCCACATTTTTTTCATGCATATTGAGAAATTCGGCACCCAACCTCATAGGCGATATGCCGTCGCAACCGTTCGGTCATTTCCCCTCTGCGTAATCTTTCCCGGATAACTTGTGTAAAATTCCTGTTTGTGAAGGAGATAAACACCCAACCTCAATGGATATTTTGCTGGCGTGAATGGAACGTTTTTGTCAGCATAACAACGGGGAACTGTGAAGCTTGAATGCGACAAAGCAAGTCGAGATCGAAATCTTGGAGTTCATGGCATGAATACTAATTTATACGGTAGTTTGCATACCCAGATTTCTGTTACTCATTCCTGAATCGTTATCGTGCCTTAGTCCCGAATCATTTCTAATCAAATTCGTCCCACTTATCTCTAGTTACCTTATTTTTAATCAACATGCCAGGGAAGTGCTTCGGTTGTGAAGATGCCCTTTAAGTGTTTACACCTTTAGCGGTACACCTCTGAACACTGGTCTTCAACAGTTTATTCACATCCCATGAGTGCTTGACCGTGATAAGGGATCAAATTCTTCACAATCTAGTTGACTGAACAACATCTTGCGCCGATATACTCGGATGGCACGGCGTTATCTCTGTTCCGAAGGTGCTGTACAAAACTTCACTTTTTTTCTTGAAGACCGATTTGGCCCCAGAAAATGTGGAAGTGTTAGCTGGACAAATGTCTGCCGAATGGCAGTGTATTTGACCAGGAAGGACAGTCCGGCAGTGCTTTTCAAATGGAGAAGCCCCGAATCATTATCCAGTATCTTGCTTTCAGTGATGTGACATACTTCCAAGGCAAATCTATCAACTAATGACTGAACTTGAAAATTTGAGTAATGGATTAGTACACTGATGTTACCTTAGCTAACATCTGAGCAATATCCGAAAGTGACAATGAGGCCGAGAACGCTACCGACATGTATCATACTGCGTAGCAAACGCAAGTTTCAAGGAACAGAAGTTACACCCACCTACCACAGTTCGAGGATTTGGTCATTCAACGAGCCAAACAAACGAAGAAGAAAGATAGTTTTCTTGATTCAAGAGAGGGGTAGCTTCTTAACTGTCAACTGAATAGGCGTTGATCACTCATTTATAACCGAAGTCCTAGAACTATGCTATTTCGACACCACCAAACGGCATTATAACTGGTCTGTACACCGTATTGATTATGTAACATGATAACGTATCGGAATAGCTCCAATCCAGGACTACGCAAAACGAAATAGTAAGAAGGCCAAGGCTGGTGAACTACTCGTTATTTGTACTGCAGAGTTGATCTGTATAAATATGTTACATCAGAGGAAGCTGTGCCGGACTCTGGTTCAGTGGTTGCGTGACATGAAGTAGAAAACCCGTAATCGTCTATCACAGAACTCGTAGTTGGTTAACTTAGTGTACTAAACAAGAATAATAACCTCTCATTAATGACTACTTACCTCAGTTTGGGGGAATCCGGCCACAATGTACGGACCAACCAATGGGGATCAAATCACCCGTCAAAAAGGGGCCCAAGCACACGCAGACAGGGTCGAGAGCTAATTCGAACAATAAACAACGGGGCAGGCTATTATATGAGACAAGTGGAATTGAATGGCCAGTCGCGATCGGTGGTCAGTGACAGCGTGGAAAGGTAGTGTAAGTCACGGGACACGAAAGCGCGGGGTGTTGGGGGGGGGGTGAATGAGAAGACCAGAGTTGGCCCTGACAAACGAATAACACAACGGTTGATTCAACAGAGAGTATGAAGCATGACTACGAGCATACAAAAATTAAATGACAATGAAAAAAGTAAAGGGGGCGGGGGGGAAGTTGACTACACAATAAAAGAGTTTGACTAAACAAGCACGAACTCAGGGTACCAGTTGATCAATGAACCAGAGGGCACATGGGCACCAGCGGATGCGCAGGCAGTGACGAGTCAGAAACTGTAAGTTATTAGGAAGGTACGTGAGAAGCAAAGACAAACTAGGGGTCAGACGCATGAAAGGGTTAAGGATAGATAACATCCGTTCACACAGTCATATAGAGAAGGCTAGCTAATTTCAAGAATGGCATCTACCTCGACGGTTTTTCCTAATGATACAGCTCATGCCCGGAATGCCCATATTAGGAATCGACTAGACCAGACAAGAATAACAAAAATGTATTCTGTCACATTTGGTTAGAACAAACTCGTTCATATACAAAAAGAGGTATGCAACTATTGACAGATAATGTGCTGATCAATCAAAAAGGAGATTTTGGGGTACACGGATGATCTGATTGTCGAGGTCCTACTTCATCTGGTTGGTTGGATACTAAAAATGAAGCTATAGCGTATCGGAGCTTGCTTTGAGGCTTTCAAATCACTACAACCTACCTCCCTCAAAATTTCCTCATCGATTTGGCTTGTTCGATGTATAGACCTTCGAACTAGGATGGTAGGCTGTAGTTGCGTCTCCTCGAATCGAGCAACATGATCAGCATTCTCGGTCACAGTCTCTGCAGTGCATTCACATGCTCCCCCAAAGTGAAGTTGACTAAGGTGACGTCCGTGTATGGTTGCGCCAATAAAGTTCATGATCTAGACCATGGATTGACCAAGTTGTCTTGTGGTAATCCCATTGACTGGTCGAACATTTGTGAGCTTCGGAAGTATGTTACATCACTAGAATCTTGTCATCTCAGTGACGATCTGAGACTTCTCGACTTGAACAACATGTGTGGAATTTCTTTCGCCATCCAACGTACTGCATTCTGATGTTGTAACATAAAGTTGTCCATGAATGTCTCCAATTCCTGCAGTGTTTTCCGATTGATTGGGACGAGAGCACTGTTTACAGTACGTACCAGGTTTTCCGCAGCACCGTTTGAACATGGGTGACGAGGTGCCGTTCGAAGATGTCCACAGCCAATGATATCCAGCCAACATTTCATCTCATATGTACGAAATTGGGAACCATTATCGGTGACGAGTACTTGTGGAATGCCTCCTCGGTTGAAGCAATTCGTCAGATCCTGGATTACAAACCACGTGTTTGGCGTTCATGTTATAACTCCCCCAGGCCACTTCGAGTTTTAGTCGATCAATACGAGAGCGTGGTATCTATAGAGGAACGGAACGCAGAAATCGGCATGTACATGTTTCCATGGGGTGTGGCTATCGGGCCACGAGTTCCACTTGTTTGGTTTCGACTTGGTTTTGTGTAGATCGATCTCAAATGTGCTGGATTCTTCGGTGACTCCATTTTGGCTATACGTTTGAAGCAATCACGGTCCAGCTGCTGCCCATTCACGTTTAGCGTGAAATTGAGGAAGTGCAATTCGTTGACAGTGAAGTTGCATTTCGAAAGCATGATCAGAGCATTCTTGACTGTGAGTCTCCCCAGGGCCTGCTTCAATCGATGATCACATTCCTCCTCTGATGCTCCGAAGACGATCACATCATACTTGTGTACCAATAATCTGGTTACTCCTTCAAGCACCGTTTTCCATGAGGTTATGATGGTGGTGAGTGGCCTCGATTCTGGGAGCAGTGCAATTTGAAGGTACACGTCAGCTAAATCAATCTCCGAAAAGTATGTAATGCCGAGCATGGATTTCATTGAATCTTCCAGTTCCATAGTTGTCAACGCGAATCTTCGTAGTCGTGGATTCAGAATGAATCTGTAGTCCTCAAAAGTACAATGCGTTTTCGCGTCGCTTTTCATTGCCACAGCTATCGAAGTCCTCGAAGAAGACGAATTGATTTGAGTAATCACACCATTCCGTTCCATTTGACTCAATGCTTTCAGGATTCATGCTCGTTGACTATAAGGTATCACTGCTCCCTTGATTCACACCGGATCACTACCGACTGCCAACTCTACCGGCTCCACCACGACCAATTGTTGAAGAATCACAGCATCAATGAGAGTGGCTGACGCTATGTAAAACGAAAGTCAGCGACTTATAGCTCGTAATGCATTCAATCTCAGAATAGATGGACTGTCAACCGAAATGAGAAAACGGATGGGGACGTATGTTTGCTACTTGGATTGTACCATCAGCGTTGTTTCACCCAACAGCATGAAGCGGTGATCGGTTATATCTTGGATGTGTATGTGAGTGGGATTCATGGTTGTCGGGGACAAATCATCTTCAAGACATTCTCCGGAATAATGGACTCACAACTTACAACCCGTATTCACAATGAACTCGTGTTGAAAGGACATCGGTTTGTATAGGAATTGATCATTCTGACTGGGTGGTCTTCAGTGGATAAATAGGTTTGGCATCTTCGGTTTCGTTCGTTTCGATCACTTACAACATGTTACACTTAGATCCTCGACATACCTTTTGTATGTGACCAATTTTGCCACATACATGGCACACGGTTTGACGAAATAGACACGTTGAACGCACATGGAAATCTCCGCATGACATGAATCTGTTCACAGGTTTGTGAGACACTTCAGCATCGGACTGGCCTGACTGGTTCACTTGTCCTTGGTTGTTATGGTGTGGGGGGCATTGGCTTAGACTTCGTTTGTTGAAACAGAACTGTATTATCGGGCATGGTGGCTGATTGCACGTCATCGCATTGCTCACAAATTCTGCGAGTTACTGTCAAGTTCAAGCTTTCTGTTCCAGCAAGTGCTGCTGTAGGTTGATGTTGTTAATTCTGGCAATTAGTCGACCACAAAGTATTCCTTGTTATCGATATTCTTACTTGCAGCTGGTGGCCTGTTGATTCATTGAGAGGATGAATTCGCGTCAAGTTCTGTCCTCACATTAATCAATTAATTTTCTCTCTCGTTAGGAAGTCCGGAAATCATTTAGAATAACATGGTTCAGCCAATATTCTTTCAGTTTCTTAAACGGTAGCCTTGTGGGCGCTTTACGGTGTGCTACTTTCTTCAGAATCAAATGCAACTAGCGGCCACCTGCAGTCAGAAATACGACTGAATTATCTTGGGTAACTCTTTTTACGTGCAATGGAAGTGGATAAACTAATAAGCATTTGAGAGTAGAGGCGCGTCGAAAACAAGTGCAATCTACCTGATCCAGTTTACTGGATCACGGCAAACGCAGTCTGTAATAACAACATTGGAGGTGGCCTCCAGGAGTTAGTGAGAAAATACAAGCGCATGGCAACGGCACTTGACCGAGATTTGGTTCTGTGTGAATTCAAACAAGTAAAATGAGAGTCCAAGGGAGAAATAATTATTAGATTACAAGTCGGCCAATCACAGGGAGCTTCCGCTGTATCTGTTCACGGCGATTCTGTCTGGATGATGCGTTTCAGCGTGCGTAACCAAGGCGCTGTATTATTCGGTGTCTTGTGAGACAGCGTTCGAACCAGAACCACCTTCATCCCCCAAGATCTAGTCACTTTGGCCTGTCGCACAGATCGCTGAACTGGAACCGGTGAATGTAGTGAGGCCGCTTCGGTAGTCAACTACACTGGCGGATTGAGTGGATCAGCGACTTTAACACCGTCGTCATTCGCATCCTCGGTAGACACTCTGAAGTGAATCTGTCTGAGATTGTTTCGATGTACCGATGCTTCATCCAGGTCTGTAATCTAGACCATAGGTTGGTCATGTTGTCTGATGATGATTCTGCGGGTTGATCGAAGTTCGTATCTGTGGAAGCGTGTGGCGTCACTGGAATCAAGACACCTCATCGTTACCCGCAGTATTCTGAACCTGAATAGAACAGCCGGACTCCTCTCGGTGATCGCATGCATTTCTTTCCGGTATTCAGGCAGGAAATTGTCGAAAAACGCCTCCTACTAGGGAAATGTTCTCGGGCTGGCTCGTGCTAGAGCACTTTTCGTGGATAGCCACCTATCGGACCAATGGGCCAGGAACACCGATTGGGTGTGGTGATTCAGCTGCCGTCAAACGGGACACGGCCCGGTACATTCGCGTGGCCGTATAAGCTGAGGAACGTCAACCTTTTGGAATTATGATGAACAAGTACAACGAAAGCTTACTGTGATTTGTAGACTCTTGACCTACCGATTATTTAATTTCATGCAACATGTTGAAACAAACTGATTCTATAATGCACACTCGTCCGTACAGTCATGAGTATATTTTGCGCAGCACAGTGATAGGAAAAGTTACGAATAACTACTGCAGATGTGGATTTGTTTTTATTGAGATCAGGTGGATGCCCATCCTAAGACCTTGTTTACGAGTATTGTTTCTCGCCCCATCTCAGATAGCATTGGACCTCTCAACATTGCTCTTTTTTGAAAAATGAGAGGTCTGTGGTCTAGTCGAATAGTACTACTGGAGTACACATCGTTCGCGAATCACATGTGACGTAATTACGGAAAATGAGTAATTAACAATCAGGATCGTTGCGTATGCAAGGCAGTTCGGTGTTTTTTTTTCTTTGTTTAGGGATTGATGGGGTTAATCACCAGGCATCACACGTGATAAGGCCAGGTACAACTTTGTGGCTACGTACGCTGGATAACCATTTGCTATCAGAGTCTCATTTATGACTGTTTTTCTCCTCCGCACAAATCTTCTGTGCCCTGAGAAACAGTTTTTGCACCTCATTTTTCTCGTGATTTACTGGGATAAAACTGCTGAAGTTGAGATGCCGTCCCAACCAAGTGTTTTTCGTCAAATGGATTTTCCAGCTGAACCATTTGTTCCACAAACGCCTTCAGTGTCTAAAAGGTTTACGGTGTCTTTATCCTCGGTGTGAATTGTCAGCTTTAATTTAGGTGTAGATTATGAAACAGGAAACTCAGCTCTTCAGCTCTTTCTTTGTTCTTTGTGATAACTAGAACATCGCCCATATAAGCACCATGAAGTATCGTACCGGATATTTTACTACTAATCTGGTTTTCTGCATCAGCAACAAAAAAAACCTCGAGGTTTGGACTTAATTGACTCGCCATGAGAACTCCGTCAATTTGTCGACACCCTTTATTAAGGAGTTAGGATTTCCCGTTTGACGTGAAGTAGGCGTGTCGTTTCAGTGGTCGATAATCGTATACGAATATGGTGCTCATCGATTATTTGGCATATAATATCGATAGTTCCCTGCGGAGGGAGATTTGCAAGCAGTGAAATAATATCCCTAGCAGGCATATGTCCGTTCTGGATATTTTCTGTTTGCAGTAGGTTGCACAGTTCAAAACCATCCTCTCCTGCGTGATTCGTATTCCGCCTCCCTAAATGACCTCAATAACCTGACTAATCATTTCGCCAGTTTATACGTTAGAGCAGCACCGATTTAACTGTTGCTCGCATTTTCGGTAGGCCATACAGTTATGGTGTTTGACTCCCTCCTAATGTCATCAAATGAATTGTTGATTCGTCAATAAGGCCCGGTTAAACCAGAGTTAGCAGTTTCCTTTTGATGTTCCCTTCTAGCTCACTTGGATCACCTGGCGTTTGGTCTTTTTTGAATTTGTTCTCATCATCCAGCATGGTCATTACTTCGTGTACGTATGCTGAGTTATCCTCTATAATAAATCTCGATCCCTTATATGGACGCATGATTACTGTGTTCAGGTTCTTTTTTCTTCTGTTAAGAGGTTCAATGAATCTTTTCGTTAGCAGCGATTGTTGCTGTGTTCTAATCGTTCTGTACTGACATTCCAGATCAACCAATTTTGGCTTAAAGCAATTATGGGCATCCGCAGCTGCAAGCTTCAAAACAGATATTTGATCGAAAAAAGTTTCGAAATTTTCCTTGTGAATAAGCGTGGTAGTAGTGAGTGCAGTTTTGCTATGAAAAAAAATAATCACCTCGACTGCAGTATGCACTTTGTAAAGATGCAATGAAATGATCCAGGATGCGCGTCGTGTAATCTGTTTCTGACTTCTGTTTTCCAAAAATGAATTTGTTGAATGTGCTTATAATTCTGCTGCCGGATTGGAAGAATTTCAGTATGCACTTCACGAAAATTTGACTTCCAACTGATTGTTGCATGTGATGGAACTTGGTTACTCAATTACGAATCGAAAACCACTCATAGGAAGAAGCACTGCCCTTCCCCCAAACACTTCTCTCATCGGCTAAAGGGATCACCAAAAGTGAAATTATGGTCCCCATTCCCTAGAAGTGGGGGAAATCATTTTCTCGGATGTGGTGGAATGTTTTCAAAAAGTCTTTGAAGGAGTCTGTTATACTGGTCAACCATATGCGAAGGAAAGAACAAATTCTGAGATGAATATCTTCCTCGTTCTCTCTCCCCCCCCCCCCTCCCCTCTTTCGGAAGCGTAATGACTGAGGCTGTTCCTATACATTGTTTGATCGTTCACAATGCGTTCGATAACACATGAATAAGTGGATGGTTTTATTGGTACGGGATGTAATGTTCAGTTGCAGTCCAATCCGGTTGCATCAAGACCATCCAAATACCTAGTTCCAGATGCACCCGAATGATTCAGGCCCATTCTTATGGGTGGGCGCAAAGCACTATGTTGTTGGAATCGTGAAAAGTCATCCAACTTGATGCGCTTGTTTACACAGTAACAATGATCTCGTGCATATTCGAGGACAGTTATTCCGGTATTAAGTTTCTGATTTCAGATCTTTGGTAATTTCAATCTTCTGTACCGATGAAAGAGGGGATTTGATAGAATGAAGCTGAAACATACCTAGGCTCGTTTGCTTACAAGCCTTTTTTAGTCGGCATTTGATCAGATGCGAGAGTTTGATTGTCACTTTCGCGCACTTTACCAAACCATTTATCTATGTATAACGCTTACGACCCACGCAAAAATCGCATACTAAGTGTGGCGAAAGTGTTTTGCGGTCTTTCTATCAAATTACTGGTAAATGATCGTGAATGATAATCGATTATCAGTCAAGATTAACCTATTTTTACACATAATTAATAACGCTCTCTTTATTTATTCAGTTCTTTTGACTATATGGGATGACTTTGTACCGGGGAAATGTACTCTCAGAAAAAAATCATGGAAAATGCCTTCTGTCAGGTTTTTATGCTAGCTTATGGCCCTTTTTGTACTTATCATATCACCACATCAGAACCATAGTGCACTATCTGATTCTGCAAACCAAGTCCTAGACTTGTGATTGCCTGTTCCCCCAACGTACGATACATAACTGTTCCAATAAACCCATGAGCATTGTTGTGCTCTGCATTGAAGGAGAACACAGTACAGAAGATATCCGTTTACTGGAGTATGATCGAGCAAGTAGGGAAGCAAGTAAATCACCTACAAGCCAGCGAAAGCAGTACATGCGATCGAGTGCGATCAGGCGGGGCCACACAACGGCTACGAATCAAAAAACATGTGCGGCTCATTGCCAAAGTCTGTTTGGTTGGAGCAAACCGTTCGTGGTATGAGGCAAAGTCACAGTGATGCGTGTACGTGCGTGTGACAGCAGCCGGTATCAACCGATCGATCAATAGGTCTGTCGACATGTCATGACGCAGTCAATGGTTCGATCAGTGGTAGATCTACACAACAGGCATGTTTTGAATGAAGTGTGCAGAGTGCCAAATGCATATTCCAGCAAGAAACAATGACTACTTTTGGGTAGTAGGCTAACGTAAAATGGTGAAATGGTGGCAAAATACAAAGTCAATACAAACGAGATATTTCTTTTGCAAAAGCTTATGGAACCATCAAATTAAAATCTATTGCGAATCGGTTTTTCTGTTGATAGCTACCAAATTTTATCAGAAACTAATTTAGAGGACTTTTTGACTATGAACGCTCAAGAAAAACCTCTTTTTACAATTTACCGAGTGAACTAACGATTGGAGCTTGATCAATGAGTAGTAAGATGAGTGTTTTGCAGTGTGGTCATTATGATCTCGCATAAAGTTTTCCAAATGAGGCCCCTGAACCTGAATTTAACGGCAATTCTCGGTGAATATTTCATACAGGTAGATGCTTTTGTAAGTACCGTTAGTATGTCACGTAGAAAATATAGATTGCTTTATGTAGATCGGTGGTAAATCACGAGTGGTATGGTGGTCATCATTGGAAACTCACAGAAGAAATGTATGGATGTTTGACCTTTCTCCGACTGGTTTTGCTAAGGTCTGGTTTAATCGTTCACTTCAGACTTTTGATCAGATACTCATTTAAACAAAACGGTTTCAGTGAATCCACATGTAATATCTTCTATTAAACCGATCAAAACGCTGTTGAATTAGCATCATAATGCTAACAGCATTTTGGGCCGGGGAAATAACACACTGATCAAATGTTGTTGCTTCAACAACTTTCGCCGTTCTCTTTCCGTCGCAGTGATGTGAAACACGTGGAACAGCCAACTGCACCCAGCTTATGGGTCAACCTTTAGATGAATGCTCCCCTTCTCACTGTACTTCGACCGGTTTATTTGTAACAGGTGTACCCAGCTGAGCGGTACGTGTCACGTGCATTCACCAAACGGAAACAGCTGATTCTGGAGCCGTTCGCGTGACCGGTAGTCGAGTTGTCCTTGAAAATTTAGAAAGCAGAACCTATTGTTTGTTCTGTTCTGTTCACACCCAGGTCAAATTGAACTGCAGAAACGATCACGTCTATGAAAAAGCATTGCAATCACCGATCAATGCTTATCCTTATAAACTGGCTTGAGTTTTTTAAATCTTGTGCTTTTCGCAACGCGTTTCGGTGCCCTTTTGGATTCAGCTTTAGATAATTATTCAGATATCATCATGGTTTTTAAACGTGTCCCCATTAGCACTTCTGGTCGCTGTACATTACTTCTTTACCCTAAAATGTAGTGCAAAAGCAAATCTTTGACCAACTCCCTACACTTATAGAAGACGTTCGAGAGCGGCTGGTGAACGTGTCTCCTATTGGGTCTAGCAGCGAAATGCCAACGATATCCCCTCTATCGGACGAATAGAAAAGACGCGAGTCGGTTTACAGATGCAAGGTGTATTCTATATATCGTGGCACCGAAACAGTACCGATACGAGAGATACGCCGAATGGAAAACGAAACGAAACGAAACGCGACGGCTATGCAGAAAGCGAACCGCGAGCGTGTACAATCGACGAACGACCGAAAGTGAAAATGATTCAAAACGAGGTCGACGGAAACCTCGGAAAAGTCAGTCCAGTAAAACGTACGCAACCGGAGAACACTATGAGGTCGATGTCATACGTCAGAAAAGATCGTAGAGAAAATAGATCAAAAATGGTGTCCAGAAAATAGTCATTTTCTCAAAATGATCGAGGTCACTACCCACTCATCGAGCAGTCTGTTATAGAGCTTGCACCCCTGAGAATCTCTACAAGCTCAGACCTCCACTGACTTTCCTGCTTTTCCCTTACACCATGCATCCTCATACAGTGAACACTTAACCGGCTACCTTAAATTTTGCTATGACTTGTGTTGCCCCATGGAAACCTATTATGTTTGACTTGATGGGTTCCCCTCCCCTCACTGGAAGAGGCTGCGTAGCGCTGATGAAATGGCGTACAAATCGGGCCGGTATCATGCCGTAAAAAAGCTATCCACACTCATCAGTACTGAAGTTCGAAATCTGAATAATCTGTAATATAAACACGGAGCTGGATAACTAGGACTGCCGTGAGATGTGCAAAGCCCTGGAACAATTGTGCTACTCCAAGCCCAAGCTGGTGCTAAACGTCGAAGATCGAACCATCAGGTCATCGTTAACTCCGACACATCCTCACTTCTCTCTCCATCCCATGAACCCAACCCTGTTACTCCCAAGTCCCGATTTCACTCTCCTGATCCAACACAATTTGCTTGCGAAACCATCTGTCAGCCCTAGATGCTGTTGACTACATTGTGAATTCTATTGTTTCTACTCTTGGTCACAATGCCCGTACTGTCAGGCTAATTTTTCCTGACTATGTGAATGCATTTGGTCCTCTTTGTCGCGATACTCTGTTGACTATTGTACATGATAATGGGGTTGACGCTCGTAATTTGAACACCTTTCGTGATTATTTTCCCAATCGCACACAGTTTAATTCCTGTGGTAGCCGACACAAGTTAACCATGGTGTTTTCAGAGTGCCATTCTGCCCCCAATTTCGTTTCTCCTTTTATATTAGTAAACTCCCATCTCACCTAATCTCATTGGCTAAAAATATGCCGATGATGTTGTACACGGGTTTCTCTATAACGGAAATGTGAGTCTGAATTTTCTTCAAAACGGTCTTAATGAATTGGCTATTTCCTATTCTCTATCTCTTAAAGTCCTAAAATGCGTTGACGTTCCCTTCAGTTTTTAATGTGGATCACCCTACCGAACTGTTTTTAATAAAATCCTATATCACTCCATTGATAACCCACATTTACCCAAAGCTTATGTCCGTTACCTAGGAGTTACTTTAACTAATTACCTTTGCTGGGCTAGATACGTTGAAAAGGTCCTCACCAAATTCAGAAGCTCTCTTTTCTATCATTCAGATAACGAAAACCTAAAGTATCTAACAGTCTTGTACTTCAGTTTGTAACGTCTTGCATTCTCTCTCTTCGGCTTTACTGCTGTCCTGTTATTCTCCCCGGTTTAAAAGTAAAATTTTTGGTCTTATCACCAAGCCTCCGAAATTCCTCTCCCGTTGTAGCTACATTAATACTGACTCTATCATATCCAAGCTTTTCGATGTTTGTGATGAATTCACAAATAAGTTACTTTCCGATGCAAATCATTGTCATCACTCCACTCTCCCCGAAGCCGTCTCATTCTCTTTCACCCGCTGAAAATTCAAAATGCTCCATTCACTCACAGTTAAGTCTGTTCCTCGAATCATATTCTTTGCACAATGTAGGAACGCGTCTTAGTCAGTTTGATTGTTCTTTACTTGAAATTTCTGAAGTTTCATCGTTCAAAAATCTTCAGCTAATATTATGACTTTGTTGGAATTTGTACAACCAGCCATTGCTCCCGCAAATATCGCTACGTTCCATACCGCGAGCCACCGCCACTGCTTTCTGCTGTGGCAATACTCCCGCTAGCTGCAGATGATTCCGACGATCAGTGAGAAGCCATTCTTATACAGTGTTGTTGAAATTATTGAAGCAACCGAGACGTAAATGCAAGGTTTTTCGCTGACTTGAACTTCATTGGTCCCCGCTAGTTGTGATGCTGGCCTCACTTCGCACAATCATGTGGACTTGCATTGTCCCCACACCCCAACGAGGGGGGGGGGGGCAAAACTCTTCGCTGGAACTCCATTCTTGAGGAAATTATTAATTCTCAATTTATCAGTAACAATCAACAGTATCTTTATCGTTGACTATCCCATCACGATTTATTGGTGCATACGAGTTTTACTTCTCGAGTGTGAAAGATGCGGTGAGTATATTAAGTGGATTCAGCAGGCTTCCTAGCTATGAAATCAAACGCCTAAAGTACATTTGCAATTGCCACTACTGCCGGTGTTCAGTGGCGTTACAAACAACTGAGCGCGCACAGCAACACACATTATGGACGGGATTCTTGAATAAGTACTGGTATAGTTAGTCGAAAGATTCCATTATCCTTCCG
Organism: Fasciola hepatica; assembly: GCA_948099385.1. Lineage (NCBI taxonomy): Eukaryota > Metazoa > Platyhelminthes > Trematoda > Plagiorchiida > Fasciolidae > Fasciola > Fasciola hepatica. Next base: position 16,533,181 of record CANUEZ040000182.1, read on the forward strand.
TGAACTACTTGAAGGGCTTATGATGTTCATACGTACATACCCATGTGTGACATTTGAAACTAGTCACAACTGAAGGCCTACGAGCTTAACAGCTGCAATCTCATTTGAATCGAATGAAGCAGCAACGACCCCGAAACCGGTCGTGTGCTTCTGGTGGAATTTAGTCCTGTCATCTGGATACAATGCCATACTACTCTGATACCACTACTACGAGCTTTCATTATCGCAGGATCAATTGGTGTTTTAAATCCTCATTTAGGTATGCTAACAGGAACACTCCTGAACTCAAACCAGCGTAACCAACTCGTTGGTTTTCGTGTGGTGAATTCTATCTCCATCCCACCTACCGATTCCGTAGCTTAGTGTGCTAATTCTGTGGCAGGAGTGACCATATCTGCATGTTGTGTCACTTATCCAGATCCAATGTGATGAACGTGACACCTGATGATTCGAAAAACGATAGCAATTCGGTATACACTCAGAAAACTGCTAGTGATTCCAACCAATTTCCTTTCAAAACAGTTCAATTTCAGTGCGGTCTGAGGCACCAGCTTAGTGTGGAGACCGGAAGCTGCTGGGCGAAACTACTTTAATGGTTTGGTTGAAAAACGTGCTTGTTCTAGTACGATTCCTGATTTCAACACAGTCTGTCGATCCTGGGTTGGAAGGTCCTGCATACATTGGACCGGTCGTCAGACCTCCAGGAAACATCTAAAGCTCCAGTAGATTAGCTTATTCTCCAAAATTTGGTCGTGCAATGTTACAACAACAAAGGGCGAATGGCAGTTGTACCCACGAAACGAGAAGCTGATGATGATCTGGTATTGCTGAGGCGAGGAGGTTTTCCACTATGGTCAGAGAGAGGGTGTTCTGAAGGTACTTACCAAAGTGGAACAAGACGGTACTGTTACGTGCGTGATCTCATCCATCTGGGTAACACTGATTGTGATGGCAATGAAGAGCGATCGGCAAAACTGCGAATAAGCAGTGATTATTGGCTCACTTCGAGTTTACGCTTACGGAGACGCGCGGCAACTGCTGTGGAGCAGGAGGACTTCATGAAATGCATGACAGACAGCGAACATCTCAAAACTTCACCTGGCTGATGCATACTTGCAAATTCCACCGTACACGGAGTCCAAATCACTGCCGACCATCGATGCTGCGTGGAACATGTTCCAATACAATTTCTCACTCTTCAGACTACATGTGTCGTTCGGGATATTTCAGGCTGTAGTTGACGAAGTGACCCCTGTATCAATGAAGTGGTGACATATCAGGACGACGTGCATATTTTTGGATCCACGGAGGACGAACATGATCGCCGGTTGCAACAGCTACTGGAGAGTTTTGCGGAGCGAAATGTATCGATCAAAGCTAAAATGTACAAATGTGATGTCACCTAATTGCATTTCCTCGGTTTCACTGATAATTCAAACGGATATCAACTGGATCCAGAGCGTCTCAAACCACCAAGTCTGATAAGCCTACTCTCGCTTCATTTTAAACTTCTTGACTCTATCCTAGCTATTTTTCTCGGGCCCAGTTGTCCGACGTGTAGCAGTGGGATGAAGAGTGTGTAGAACCCCGCGCGGTCTTATACAAAATATTATTGACCGATCAGTGCTATCCTCGTTCAAGCCATCTACACGAACCATAATCATCACCGATGCGTTTGAAGTGAGGATTGGAGTAGTTCTAGAACGGAATGGATACCAAATATTCTGCATATCGTCTTCGTAATGATGAAACAAGGGGTTATTTCCAGAGTCAAAAAGAAGCTGTGGTCATTTTCTGGGCTGTAAGTCGGTTTCACAGGTGCCAGTTTGGACTGAAGTTCAAGACTATCACCGATTACCAGGCTCTTCGGTTCCCATATAACCCAGACAAATCCATCTCCGAATCCACGGGCGCCGTGTTTTAGTGTTGGAGCATTGCCTTGGCCACCTACGACTGTGATATTCTGTATCGACCCGACAAGCCACCCCGCAAGCAGACTTCCTGTCACGATACTCGAGAATCGCAGCGGCAGAACAATGTCATTTCATTTCACCAGCCGCATCTTGTCCAGGGAAGAATTGCGGAAGTAGACAAAACGCTGACATCCCTCAGTTATTTCGGCGATCAAGAATGGGTGTCAACCTGAGGTGAAACGGAAGTCTCCTCAACTCTTCGTACTGCGAGAGGCATTCAGTATACAACCAGACGGAGTCCTTCGTTGAGGTAACCAACTTATCACTCTACCTTCATTGCTTATGTCGATTCTGCATGAACTGCCCAAAGCCGTTGCAATGAAAATTCATCTTGACGTGATGTGACGGCTTGCGCGCCTCAGCGACCCGATGAGCTTACGTCAAACCGAAGGTTTAATCATACCAGGGAAGTCAATGGGCAGAGGATTGAACAAGCAGTCTCCTTTCGCTCCAGGTTAGCGATCGATTTGAGCTGGCAACTTAGTCGATAAAATCGATGGAAGAATAATTGATCCAAGCAGATGGGCTTCCACTCAGCCACCCCAGTTTCCTTGAGGACAAGTTCCTTTCAGACTTTGGCTGAGAACTCTAATCGTTCTGTTTAGCGAATATACTCCCTAACAGTACCTGTTCAGCATCTCCCATGAACTGCACGAAAAGAAAGAATTCCATACTACATGGGTCGCCGAGCACCATAATCGGGACCACGTTGCCCACTTCATCAAGCAGGATGGGTAACGATAAGTGGGGCTACTGCTCGGAGTTTCCTCTCTTTTATTCAACCTTTGTCTTCTGTCCCCAACCACCTCTCTTTGCCCCCTCTATCCACCCATAAAGCTCTCACTGAAAACACGGCCGACACTCGCAGCGGTTTATTGTCAATTATTCTCGTAAACAATCCTCATTCCCATAGCTCACATTTTCTCAAGCCTCGTCAGCCTCTGAATCTCGGCTCCTTCAACGTGCGTACACTCGTGCAGGCAATAGACTCCTAAGAGATTGCTGTCTGCTGCGTGAGTGAAACGCGTATCCAGGATTCGAGTAGTGTGATCCAACTGACTGCTCCTTGTATCTCATCAAGTTATTTACTGCGCACTTCAGGAGACGAAGTATCCAGAGCTGCGGGTCAACGTGGGAAAAATCTCGAATGACAAGGCTGAAGCTGCCTTTTTAGACTGGATCTCGGTAATGGTCGTTTGTGTGCTGTGAGACTCCAGCGGTAGGTTGTCTTCCGAAGGAATATCTGTGTTAAGCGCAGTCTGTCTGTAACAACGGTATACGTCCCAACAGACTGCAGCTTTGACATGCAGAAAGATGAGTTCTAAGATGAACTCGACACTCTCGTTCGCAGGAGTAAACGTTCTGTCACTGAAGTGCTAGCAGACGATTTTGATGCACAATTTGGCAAACTTAGTGTGTCAGAGGTTTGTTTAGGTGGGCTTCGTGCCTTACCCGCCTAGAGCACGGATAATGGGGAAAGGCTTCTCCAGTTTTGTGCGAACAATCGGTTATTCCTATCTAGTACGAATTTCCGACACAGCACGCATCGCATGGTGACATGGCGCTCCAACTCTACAGGTACTTTGAGCCAGATTGATCATGTCGCAGTAAGCTACCGGTGACGGGGTTCTGCTCAAAACGGTAGATCTTAATGGTCCATGTAGGTAGAGCTGGACGATACACGTGATTATAGCTCCAGCTCCAAGGTCATCGACGCAAACCACAAATTTGGTCAGCCACACAGCTTTTGTCTGACTCAGAAGTTCACACCAATTATGAACAGAAATTATCACATGAGCTAGGAGCCACATCGAACAGTAATGTAGACGAGCACTAGACCTTTATCAAACAAGCGATGCCTGTGGACCAAGGTTTCACCTGCCGTATGAGATCCGAAGCTCATCAAAAACATTGGGTTTCTCAAGAGTTGGTCAGTCTAATGGAGCAAAAATGTCAGCTCTAGAACTGTAAGGACGAATAAGATACAAGGACATCTACAAAAGCAAGTTGCAAAAGGCCTTAAGAAGAATCGCGAAAATTGGTGGGTCAAGGTAGACGAAGAAAAAGAAGCGGCAGCTGCTTCAGGTAACATCCAAAGTCTGTTCGGACGTACGCGACACCGGAGGACGGGGAACCCTGGTCAGTGAAATGATATGCGACTGAAATAGAGAGCCTTTTAATGGAAGACAGCAAAGGCTTAACAGTTGGGCTGAATACTTCAAGGAGCCGTCTAGCTGGCCGCGTGAAAATGTAGTTACTCCGACGTCAACAACTGCTGTTCTTTGGGGAGTATCATTTGATCTCCCATCGAAAGTCGAAGCAGAATCGATCTTTCGATTACTAAAGAGTGGTAAAGTGCCCAGTGCGGACTAACGTCCTCCAGTTCTTTTCAAACTGGGTGGTGATGCGTTGATAAAATCACTTACCACCTCTCTCCATGACATGTGGGACGATAAGAGTATTTCGTTATCATGGGACGAGTCATTGATTGCACTCATCTTCAAGAAGGGAACACGCAATAATTGTAGTGTTCATCATGGGATCAGTTTAATTCCGATAGTCATCAAGGCATTAGCCTCGATTTTGCTGCGCCTCGCGACGCCGGATCGGGAGAGAAGAGCCCGCGAACAACAGGCCGTATTCCGTTCGGATCGAGGATGCATCGACAAGATTTCTACTCTTCATCAAATACTTGAGGTGTATCACGTACACTGTTGACCGAAAATAATGGTTATCCTCCACTTGAAAGGCGCCTTCGATTCACTTGACCGAACAGCACTATTCAGTGTTCTTCACCAAAAAGATACATCCCAGAAGTTCGTGATTCTACTGAGATGATTATACGGTCATACTTCTGGTTGCTATTTACGAAGAACTATTCAGTCCATTCGGAACTACTAGCGCTGCTCGAAAAGAGCGTCCCATCTCGTCATTCCTGTTTAACTACGTCATCGAAGAGATACTGGAGAACACCTTGCGAAATCTTCAGGATGTGGAGGTCGAACTAGGAAATGGTGAAAATCTATGCTACTCAGATTACGCTAACGATCCTGTCTGCTCGTTTGAATGTACAGAACATGCACAACGTGCAACAGACAGATTCGCTGGAGCTGCAGCCCTATTTGGCATGCACTTTGCAACTTCAAATTGTTAAGTGATGTTGCAAGGCTGGACGTCAACGGTTCCAAGCTTGATGCTCGATGGGGAGGAATTAACAAATGTCGACCTCTTCACTCACCTCAGCAGCAGCTTGATTACGGATGGAAACACGGTAGTAGAGGTGGGCAAGAGAGGTGCCCACTAGACTGAAGCACTTGTGGAGCCTACCTGATACTTCGCTGAAATTGAAAAGTCGTGTGTACTGTGCCACGGTGTGCCCAGTACTGTTTTATGATTGCGAGACATGTAGTCTGTATGCGAAAGATGTTTGTCGCCCAGAGGCTTCCGACCGTCGATGTTTGCGTAGTGTCGCTGAGATTGGATAGAATGATCGGTTGGGCAATGCCCGGGTCAAAAATCGAGTATTGGGCACCAGCCGAGAGAATGTTTTATCACAGTGCATCTAACTTGATAGACTTCGTTGGTTGAGCGATGTGTTACGTATGTCAAACACACGTCTACCATACCGTGCCCCGTTTACCGTTCGTCCTTGGGAGTGGAAGAAACCATGTGGAGGTCAACGGATGACGTGGCAGCGAGGAATGAGCAAACCTAAAGGAAGTAGGTGTTTTGCTCCGTCTCGACAGCTCTGGGAACAAGAATCCTCTGCCTTAGGCCCATCTCGTTTGTTGTACGAAAACACAGTTCATATCGGATAGTAGCCGAGCGCAGTCAAAACCACGGTACGAAGCTCACTGATCCAGAACTCTCCCCATAACCGGTTTTTCTGGCTGGCTGTTTTGGTTACGTCCCCGATTGGCTGATTTCTTTGCGGTTGGTTAAATCAGCTCTTCGCCGCTGGTTGGTTGATTCCGTTGCTTTCAGCTAAAACAACGTTTGGCCGCTGACTGGATGATTCTGCCCGGTCCAGTGAAAGCGAATGTTCGCGGCTGATTGGATGATTTCGTTCCTTCCCGTCACGAACCGACTGGGCCATCGACCCGCTTCGCTGGCTTCAGATTTGCAATCGGTTTTCGACACACAACCGTGTTGTCTTCCAACGGAATTAGACCGCCTATCGATACGTCAGCCCATACCCCCACAGTAGATGCCTCACGTCTTCGTGGTTGAGGTTCAAAGTATCTTTCAACCAGTTGGCTGCAGACAGTGAAGGATTTGGCAGCAAACTGTGAACAGCGGCCATCATGTTGTCACCTTCTGTCGAATCAGAATGATCGATCAGTGTTTGTTTGTACAGTTAGACAGTATATTCCGTGTGTTGGCTGTTAGGCCGTTCTTTCCCTTTTCCATCCCCGTAGGCCCACTCCTTGTCCACCTTGTTTATCCAGTATTTCTATTGGTACGCGCAACACGGTGAGAAAGGCATTGTTCAGAGGAATTCGCCCCTCTGGTGAACGCCGTACGCTGATGATGACGATAATGCAAAAATCCCACTTGTACATGGATAAAATGAAGTCACTGGCTAGACAGATTCTTTGGTAGCCGGAATTGGACTCGGACATGTACGCTACGGCATAGAAGTGCGATTCACGTCTGCACAGAGTCCAGTCGAAGCCAAACGATAGGAAACCGCAGCTCGCAAGTTACATTTCATAGCAAAGGGCCCACGTCGACTTCTATGGCCCATTATTGAACCGATATCGCGCCCTGAGACTGGTTGACTCATTCTCCAAATGACCACAAGTGCTCCTGACAAGTTCACCAACCATCTCCTGTTCGTGATTCAGGTACTACGGAAGGGCTTCAGCCGAGAAGGTGTTCCATAAATTGTGGTCATCGATAACGGATCGCAATTCTGGCAGCAGAGCTAAAATTCTGGCTTGACAAAATCGGATATCGGCTTCTGCATACGGCGCAGCTCCACCCATGTTTAAATGGTGCAGCTGGAAAATTGGTACGCTCCGTGAAAAGTGCGCTAGCATTGACCAACCCGAGAACGTTGCCTGACTTGGAAGCATTCCTCGACAATTTCCAGTTGCAATACGGAAATGCAGTGCACGCAACAGTTGGGGAATACACGGCTATTCTATTCAAGTGGAGAAGATTGTGGTCATCGTGACTCCAGCGACGTCAATTGCTTAAGCGGTAGCTAACTCTGACAGGCTCCCGGAATCATTATCAGTCAACTTGGTCAAACTACGGTTGAGATTACGGACTTTGATGATCCGTCAGTATGTCGGCGCCACCTAAGCCAAATTCATTTCAAAGTGGCAACCGACGATGCGAACGATCACACGACTGAGGCGACCAAGAATCCAAAAGGTTACTGTGTTGATGACGGTGGCCCATCTGTTTCTCCAAATGAGATGACTGCCGAAGTGGTCGAACCGAAGCCACCAGCTCCAGTTCGAAGATCGATACTGCAGGCGAGCCGAACTGACGAGGAGTTCTTGAGCGAGGAGGGTTGTGGTGATTCATCAGGCAGCAAACGTGACACTACAACCCAGAACTACGCAAATCAAAATAGTGAGAACGCCAGGGCTCCTGAACTGCACGTTTATTCTATTGCAGAATCAGTTTGTCTAAATATGTTAGATCAAAGAAAACAATAGACTGATTACAAGTTCACTGTTCACAGCTAGCTTTTGCTGGCCTCAGCGATTTTGACTGGTTGAAGTTCCTCGGCATTCGTAGCTACGAAGCTGCACCTGGCCGTATCTCGTGTAATGCCTGCTGAATCACTACAGGTCTTTTCCCTAATCGTCATTGAAAAAATAACTGGTTAAGACGTAGCAACTACAAATACAGGAGGCACCAAGAGCCGCACGGATCCTACAGGCCAATAAGGTGAATTAACGAAATGTCCATTGTTGGAAAAGTTTCATGGAAAGCTTAGTTCCGTGGCAAGAAATTCCAGCAAAGTTCATCTCCATTAATCCGATTTTGGTTAACAATGAGGGAATTCAGATCGACGATTGAATTCTCGGAGCCAGTGTAGATTCTCGGGATAAACTGCGGAAGTTATTTCTATCCGGTCAATCGTACGTAATGGACTAGCTCACACCCGAAATACGCGCACAAGGAACCGGTAAGACCGGGAAAGACTAGAAGGGACGTATTCCTTCAGATTTGATTAGTACTAATCATTTATAGACAAAAAGAGGTATGCTACTATTGACATTTAACGTACTAGCCAACGAGAAGGCGACCTCACTGTATGTGCACGGTCTGGCTGTCAAGATTCCGCTTCATCTGATCGGTTGGAAACTGGGAACGATAATATAGCATACTAGGCCGCCTGTGGAATTATTTGAATCACGACATAAACTTGATAGATTTTATTCAAATAATCAAACCTGATAATCGAAGCATTTGTAATTAGGCTAAATAATCCAACATTTTCTCCTCAAAAGTGATTTGTTTAATCACTCCTGCTACCTTGTGCAAGTATCAACGTCTGCTTATAAACGGTGTCATGCCTTAGCCGCACAACTATGGTGACCGTCGTGTTCGGCATGAACAGTCATGTTCTCGGAAGGAGATACATGCTCGCACATGCACACTGTGCACACGATCCAAATCCCTTGCATTGCATGCAGGGGTACACACACGTAAGAAGTCGACGTTTGTCGTTCTTCGTCCCGGTCGGCACTGAGCAATCAGATCGTGCCACATGTCGCGCGAGCTTGCGTAGCTTAATCCCACTGTACATCTGGCTTACACTTTCGATTGAATACACCGCTGACTCGCACTTTCTTACGTGTTTGCGTTTTCATTTGTTTCCTTGTACTTTAGCTTACCGTATGTTGATACTGAATACGCGTTCATCCGCACAAATGTGCCTTCCTTCTGCCTACCGAATCCGGGACAGCAGTGACACAACTGGAAGAGACCCAGTCTGTCTGGGATAGCCGATGTGACTCACTCTATATATCAGTCAGTGTGCTTGTTTCCAAACCGTAACGCGAAGCTCTCACTTTTTCCCGACCATCCGCTACTCGAAATTCCTCTACCACCTATTTGAATGAGACTGATGATGTCATTCACCTCGAGTGACACCCTTTTGCTGAACTCGTTGGTCAGTATATTGAATCTACTTTAACCCTAGCCCGCAAAATACTTCAGGACCTTATTCATCAGTTACATACAGATTTATCCTTTAATTGCTCCCATTCATCCACCCGTTCTGTATTCGGGCATCTTTCCTCTGGAATTTAATTTGTAAAAAGCTCCCCCGTGCTTTTTTCTCGCTCGCGTTCTGACCAGTGGGAAGAAACTGAATGCTGAGCTAATTACAAAACTTGATTACTAACTTAGTTTTCATTTACTCTCTCACTTAGTAAAACACTCCGGATATTTTGCCATTTGTGAAATCTTGCTTATTTTTCGTGTTGTATTTTTGCTTTCAGTGGTCAAGCTATCGACATACCGCTTGCATAAGTCCACCATACAAATACAAATTCTTGACGCTGCCTTCGCTAACCCGGAAATGAAGTTACCGAAATTGACACTTTTCACTACGGTCTTGTTCCAAACAAAAGAAACACCTACAACATTCCCATCGTGTGAGACGAGAAATGTGACCATTCTCTCTCAGCAGTCGAGGAAATGTAACTTAGGAAATATAAAGTGAAACAAACAAAATAACCGATAACGGAGGTTTAAAAGCTAACCGAAAAAAAACATCAATGTGTTTGCACATCCAAAAAGGTTACCTTGAAAACTTCATGCACCGACCGGATTGCTCGAAACGAAATCAGAAAACACATCAACTAGCACCGGAATGTCTTCGTCGCCTAGCATACCAATACGGCATTTTTATGGGCAAGACATACGTATGGGAAAACGAGTGCACACTTATTGATCCGTGAACGATGTGACCGGTGGGCACAAGTTTGCCAAATGTTGTCACGTGATGGCGGATAGTGGGCCGAGATGCGCACACTACCATAACCAATGTCCGGGCTTGAGTAGGAATGAGTCATCCGTGCACAATGCATTTGGTGGTGTATGAAAATGCTCGAATGATGGTTGGAGTGTACACTAGATAAATGAACTGTGATTTGTCCAAATGGGATTTCTGGAACTGCATGCGAGTAGGACACAGAATCACACGCATTCCAACAGAGAACAGATGTCCTGCGCATCTAGGTCTTGAGAAATACGCCAAACTGTTTCGGAAAACCTACTTCGTCTGAAACAGCCATTAGAGAATGTACAAATAACGCAACAGTAAGGAACCACCTGACGACAAATGACACCATCAGCATTCTTTATTGTGCAAACAGTCAAAATCAGACTTAAAGTACCAATGGCATTTGCGTCTCATCTGAATATCATCAACCGTTTCTTTCCCCGCCTTGTACCGCTCCTTTTACTGTAGCGTTTGGTGGTGAATGGTGGAATGTACAAGACATTTGCAATTTGTGACTGAAAATATCTGGTGTCAGAAAATATGTCCACGAGGTCAACTGATTTTTCACGCTACTCGTTTTACTTCCTACAAATATTACCATCTTGAAGAGTTACAGGGATAACATTGATTTTTCAACATAACACAAAATATCATCTAAATGATCGCTGACGGCTATGCACTATTTTGGCTGGTTCTTAAAAGTTTCATTTTGAACAGCATCTACAACTAACATAGATGTCTGTGAAATATTTTAAAATCTATGATGAACGGGATAATCGAATTCATCGATTGTAGATGGTTGTTTCTCATAAGAAACGGCAACAGATACTGGAAGAATCACAGTGGTAAGTGATAGGCAGCCGGGGGTAAAAATCAGACTGACCAAGTTGACCATATTTGATTGCTCAGAAGAAGTGCAGAATGATTCTTAAGTTCATACTGAATATTCTTCCCAGCAGGGCGAAGAAAACGCTGGGTATTTTATTTGATAGGTAGGTAGTCAGCTGACATATCACGTGTAACGCTGTGTGCCTTAGCCGTCGGACGAGACTTGCTGAAGGTCATCAGAACCTCCGACGTTAGTCTTTCCAAGGTCGAAGTTTGACCCTTTTACCAATTATCCTTTTTTATAGCCCCAGCTGACACCAGGACCAACCAAAATTAGAAATGCCATCTTTCCCATTTGTTTAAGCCTCATCAGAGGCTTGACATCATTCAGTGCCGAGTTCGAATTCCGCCGAAATCTCCCGTTCCACCTCCCAAGTTGCAGCCTCTAATAGGCTGAAAACCATTCATGAAATATTGTATCCATATCATTTATTAAAGGAAAGAAGATTGAAGAATCAAATCAAACAGAATAAGGGGCGACGTTGCATTAAAATGAAAGGTTTTATCTCCGTTGATTTCCTCAGCAAAGTTCATGGATTGGAGTCAGATCGAGTCAAAAGGTGGTTTTATATAACGCGAAAGAAAAGGAGGTCATAGTCACCAATATAGTCATAATTTCGATAAAACATATACGCTGTCCAGGAAGTGATTCCGGAAAATAACGTGACAAAGGGAAACGAGAAACGACCAGGAGTGAATATGAATATACCAAAAAAATTAAAAACAGATCGACACCAAAATATAAACATACAGCGAAATAAAAAAAGAGAAATTAGATAAATAGAAATATAGGAAGATGGATAGATAGATGAATAGATAGATAGATTGATTGATAGATAGATAGATAGATCACGGATAGATAGATAGATAGATAGATAGATAGATAGATAGATAGATAGATAGATAGATAGATAGATAGATAGATAGATAGATAGATAGATAGATAGATAGATAGATAGATAGATAGATAGATAGATAGATAGATAGATAGATAGATAGATAGATAGATAGATAGATAGATAGATAGATAGATAGATAGATAGATAGATAGATAGATAGATAGATAGATAGATAGATAGATAGATAGATAGATAGATAGATAGATAGATAGATAGATAGATAGATAGATAGATAGATAGATAGATAGATAGATAGATAGATAGATAGATAGATAGATAGATAGATAGATAGATAGATAGATAGACAGATAGATAGATAGATAGATAGATAGATAGATAGATAGATAGATAGATAGATAGATAGATAGATAGATAGATAGATAGATAGATAGATAGATAGATAGATAGATAGATAGATAGATAGATAGATAGATAGATAGATAGATAGATAGATAGATAGATAGATAGATAGATAGATAGATAGATAGATAGATAGATAGATAGATAGATAGATAGATAGATAGATAGATAGATAGATAGATAGATAGATAGATAGATAGATAGATAGATAGATAGATAGATAGATAGATAGATAGATAGATAGATAGATAGATAGATAGATAGATAGATAGATAGATAGATAGATAGATAGATAGATAGATAGATAGATAGATAGATAGATAGATAGATAGATAGATAGATAGATAGATAGATAGATAGATAGATAGATAGATATATAGATAGATAGACAGATAGATAGATAGATAGATAGATAGATAGATAGATAGATAGATAGATAGATAGATAGATAGATAGATAGATAGATAGATAGATAGATAGATAGATAGATAGATAGATAGATAGATAGATAGATAGATAGATAGATAGATAGATAGATAGATAGATAGATAGATAGATAGATAGATAGATAGATAGATAGATAGATAGATAGATAGATAGATAGATAGATAGATAGATAGATAGATAGATAGATAGATAGATAGATAGATAGATAGATAGATAGATAGATAGATAGATAGATAGATAGATAGATAGATAGATAGATAGATAGATAGATAGATAGATAGATAGATAGATAGATAGATAGATAGATAGATAGATAGATAGATAGATAGATAGATAGATAGATAGATAGATAGATAGATAGATAGATAGATAGATAGATAGATAGATAGATAGATAGATAGATAGATAGATAGATAGATAGATAGATAGATAGATAGATAGATAGATAGATAGATAGATAGATAGATAGATAGATAGATAGATAGATAGATAGATAGATAGATAGATAGATAGATAGATAGATAGATAGATAGATAGATAGATAGATAGATAGATAGATAGATAGATAGATAGATAGATAGATAGATAGATAGATAGATAGATAGATAGATAGATAGATAGATAGATAGATAGATAGATAGATAGATAGATAGATAGATAGATAGATAGATAGATAGATAGATAGATAGATAGATAGATAGATAGATAGATAGATAGATAGATAGATAGATAGATAGATAGATAGATAGATAGATAGATAGATAGATAGATAGATAGATAGATAGATAGATAGATAGATAGATAGATAGATAGATAGATAGATAGATAGATAGATAGATAGATAGATAGATAGATAGATAGATAGATAGATAGATAGATAGATAGATAGATAGATAGATAGATAGATAGATAGATAGATAGATAGATAGATAGATAGATAGATAGATAGATAGATAGATAGATAGATAGATAGATAGATAGATAGATAGATAGATAGATAGATAGATAGATAGATAGATAGATAGATAGATAGATAGATAGATAGATAGATAGATAGATAGATAGATAGATAGATAGATAGACAGATAGACAGATAGATAGATAGTTGGATGCAACTTTGCGCCCTTTGTTAATAATTTTAAGTCGGTTTGTTCTACTTTAGTTTTTGTGTACTTGGTTTCATGGTAATTACATTCTCTTTTGTTTTCGCATCTATTCGATTACTCAGTTCAACGACCTCTCTTTTAGACCATCGTTTAGTAGGCCTAGAACAACCTATGACCTTTACGACATTCACCGTCACAGAATTTTACTTAACCGGAAGAAAGGCATTTCTATTAAGGAGAAGGTAACATGGTATACGATATTTTCACAGTGGCTTCAAAGCGGACGATCCTAGTAACAGCTGTTCACGGACATAGCAATTAAGTGAAACGACCACTGCGGCCTATAGGGTACTCAGTGATTTATCTCTTCCGAACGGTGGTTACCTTAAAATTAGTCAGCTCTGTTCACCTTTGTAGCTTATTTTTTAAATGTACATTACGACTGCCGCGTGGCAACTTAGATAGCCTTACCTTGTTCGAGAGACTTCTTTTGAATGTTAGTATTTTCACAATGTTTGTTGGTGAACATGAATAGCTGAGAGACAGAGAGAGAAATAAGAAAGAAAGAAAGAAAGAAAGAAAGAAAGGGATGCTAATTTTGTAGCAGATAACAACCAAAGCTGATCCCGTCACTCGGCCTGCTCCTACCACGGTGATACAATGGGGTAGTTTGGTAACCATGGCAACAATTCCATCAACTGCTTGGTGTTTGTACAGAGGGTCCTCATTCAATCGATGTAGTCAGTATGTTCCCTTTGGGCACGCACGATGAGATTGCCCTGCATTAGAATCCGATAAACAGTCAGTGATTTGAAATGAGAATATATCTGCTTTTCTAATCTGATAGTGAATGAACTAACAAATTTCATTCAGATTTTTATCCAGGGATAACAATCATCTTCATAGGATAATCTATTTACGTTCACTCTACGATGACGTGGTGGTTGGTTGTTTTGCACCATCGATGGTCAAACGATCATCATCGTGTAATTGGTACACCAAGGTCCCGAGTTCGATTCCTGGCATCCCAGCCACTTCGTCACTTGGAGGTACTTGATTCGTCGCGACCCTCTTCGAGAACCACTGCACATTTTTTTGTAGTAAATGAAGGGAGTATAATATTTTTATTATTATCATGGTTATTTTTCTTATACGTCCTTGGTGAATGAATCCAGACTCAGTATTCAAGGCTGCAATTTCAGTGGGATGTTCATTTCTACTAAATTGTCTACAATACAGTATTCCCGCAAACGGCGATGTCTTATTAGTCTGACAGTTAAAGTACGGAACGATTCTGAGGAAAATTATACTTCGATGTCAACCGAACTGAAGTTTTATGATTAACGAAACTTTCTGAAATCTTTCTCAAAGGTAAAATTTTGCGGGCCTTCAGATTTCAGGATGATTAATATACAGCTTCGAATACACACAAAGACAATATGAAATGTCGACCTCTCCTCAGTCCAGTCTTCACATTTGATGACAAAATAAATGATCATTATCAGTCATATGACAATGAAATCTGGTCTGAATATCAGCCTAGCTACAGTGGGAGTTCAGAAACCTAGGATATTTATTTCCAATTCATTGAAACGTATTCATATACAAAAGGAGGGTGAATTTGGTCTGGCTAATGCGTGAACCATGTCGTAAAGCACATGAATGTGCAGGCTGTCAGTCTCACGGTCAAGCTGAGCTGATCGCAAAGCTGCTCATTCAGCTGCATTGAATTCACTCATAATCATTTGTGTGCTATGCAGATCGGGAGGTGGTTTAACTGATGCATCTTCGAACGATACATACATCTAAAAGTTAAATGGAAATTCCTCCTTTGCGTAGGTCGCTAATAGCTATCTTATGAACTATATGATACAAATGCTCTCAAAGTGCACATTTTAAGCTCGGGTTCTTCTTTTTGGAGACAAAAAGGAACAACGACCTTTTATGATTACTCGACCTTTCCTTTCGGGGATACTTCTTTGCAGTTGTAGAGGTCAAACATGGATTTTTTTCGATCAGTTTTAGAAAGGATTTTCGTTCATATCTGAGATAGAGACTGGATGGTCTTGAAGGTAACTGCTTTGCTTGCTAGTGAAATGTCAGTGTCCATACACTGTATGGCTACACAGTTCTCACAGGGGGTAAGTCAGCAATGTCGATCCAATAAACCATAAACTTAGAGACTCACTTCTGGTAGATGATTTAGGAAATTCATAGGCATTCACTGTGAGTTTTGCATTTGTTCTTTAGAGATTTGCTTCCGGTCAAGGTCCTGTGATGTTGAGCAACAGAGGCGGATTATTTGAGACATTTTCCTATCATGAGTTTGACATCAGAGGCTATCATTACCAGCAGCTCAGGTGAGAATTTTGAAAAGTTTCTCGTTGAGCATGCATATTTTGTGCCTAAATCCCGAAACCCATCACGAACTATGCGATGTGATCTGAAACGAGAATGCAAAGTAGACTAACGAACTGGTTGGTTGTTACCAGACGTTACCGAACCTCGATTGAGGAAATTGTGCGTGTTGCTAGAAGACATCGTTTTTCTTGGGTTTCCAGATGGTGTGTGATTGTGTAGTATGGGTAACAATGTTTTACTTCAATCACTATTATTCAAAAGGTAGACATCTCGTCTGACCTCCATTCTACCAACCTGCCTCGGAAGTTCTTGATGGCATATAAGTTGCAAACAAAGTTCGTCCCGTTCGTTAAGGTAACTTACGTCACACTATCATAAAGAGAAATCGGAAGGTTGGAAATGGTAGGATGTTGTTCGTTCCTGTGCTATTTCACGTCAGACTGTTTGTGTTAAATCTGGATGAGCACAATAACCCAGGACAGCCCACCCCCCCCCCCCCCAAGGCTACTCCTTCACATTATTACCGGTATGAGTTCGGATGTTATCAGGCTTAGCCATGTGCCACTGACATTCGCTCGTTGTTCATTCCTTTACCGTTCGCCTTACACTCGTGCATCCGATACCTGTCTGTACGACTCTCTGCACTGCTCTGCTCCAACAATCCCATGCAGCTAGCTCTGCGTGAGACCATTTTTGATTGACCGCTTTTGTTTGTTTCACAACTCCCCCCCCCTGCCCGAGCTAGCACCTGCCGTACGCTCGTCTTGAAAACAAATTCGTCCGCATGTGTTTTACCACGTTATTCCCAATACAATCTTATCACCTCTTCTATTTTCGGATTACCTGTCAAATAATACCTTCTCTGCATTGAAATAACCGTAACATCTTTACATCTGTTTGTGAATTGTAACTACTGTGTATTACGCAATTATTTGCGAGTATTGTGTGGGATTGGTGAATCTTTGTTTGACTGATTGTCCTTTGGACTCCACTATTCACGCGCAAACTTCAGGTCATCCCAGTACGGTGTTTCCCCGCAAACTAGAACAGGTGTTATACCTTTTTGCCTCACAAATTGCACTGAGAGGTTTTTTCGGAGGATATCTTTGTTTTCCGGATACAAAAATCAATATTTATGCACGTACAAAATCCTGCGCTCATTCAAAATACAGTGACGTTACCTTCTGAGATATAGTCATAAATTTCCAAATCCTAAGTTCGGGTCCGAATTTCTTCCGACCCTTCTCCCAGTAGACCCATTGCCCCAGTGCCTGGTGTACAGCAATAAACATTTCCCTAAATTTGCATTGTCCCTAGAAAGTTTGTTCATTTCAATATCAAGTGTTTGGAGATATGATGTCATTCGTACGGGAATCACTGTTTGATCTGATTCTCTTTCTGCAAGTAAGTGTTTCGTGTCTTTAGAGCGCTGGGTTCTGGCAAAATCCCAGGCTAGTGAACCTCGTCGACCACCCCGTAAAACAACATGTAAAGTTTAATCGACCCACTCCCCTCTAACTGCTTGCGTGCACCAGGCTTTTTCGGTTGCAAGAACATAAACACCCGAAACACGTTCAATCTTATCTTTCTTGCCTTTAAGAGTGGTCACAGGCGGGGCTTTCTTTCAGCCTAGATAAACTACCGAAATAAAAGTGATACGTGTAATTTTTTAACCAGTGAACGAAATGTAGATTGTCGAGGCACCCGGGTGATCGAACTGTCATTTGAAATCCCAAGCCCATAAACACAACATTTTCATTCATGGAAATCATGTTGGACAGTTGGTATTTGGGAAAGTCTATTCTACCAACAAATCACTTGAATACAATAATAATAAATTTAATATAATAAATTTAGTATCTCTCAGCTTCAATAGTGTTGTCGATTTTCTTACAGACAGTTTATGTCGTTGCAGAAAGCCACCCAGTCAGTGTTGTGATGCTTTGAATTCTCTTCGAGTTGTTTCGAAAATTCTTGTCATTGCAAGAGCAAACGCTTGGATATCAGCCCCGAGTACTATCAGTCTTTGCTCTCTCTCTCTCTCGTCAGAAATCCATTCATAGATGATATCCTCTAGTCCAGAAGATATTGATTGTCGATCTGACCTACACTCGGGATTCTTAGCATTTCCTTCTTCCACTTGCTGATTGAGGTTATCGTACTCTGTTCTGCGTTTTCGGACCGTTCGTTTTCTTCTTGAAGAAAGTTGCCTGGTTCTTGCTCCAGGAGTCTTCAACTATTCCTTTCTTGTAATCGGTGGAATAGTTTATTCTGCACTAATTTTGATTTGGTAACAAGCAAAAAAGCGGACTGAAACTGCCGGCGCTAGAATCATACTTCTTTATTCCATCCAGGTAATTCAGTGAATTGTGACCAACATTCATTCGTTATCAAGTGAGCCCCAGTGGCTTCTGTGCTCCTACCGGTCAACGGATGGTCATGGATGCCAGACGTGACTGTTCACCCTGCGTAAACAATTTGCATGTCTCGGTTGTTGCGAGATAGATTTAACAGACGGTCACAAACTGCGTTTGGCCCGGTTGAAGGCTTCAGATCACCTTCTGTTAAGTTCATCCTGAAGTAACTGAAACTTGCCAATTGTTTGCACCGAGCCAACTTTCAGGCCTAGTGCACTTGGTCAGCGAAACGATCCAAACATGTCAGTTGAACCCTACTGAAGTAAGCGAAAAGGTTTGCTCGTTGCTGTCAAGCTTTGCTTTTTGATCAGGTTTCGAAGACTCAAACTGCAAGCGCCCTACAATCGCATTGTTTAGACCTTCGTGATCTCACAATACGCATCAGTGTGTTTCTGCACAATCAAATCACTCAGCAGCTGACTATGGCAATTAGGGTTTACCTTCGTGGTGGGGTTTGTAGTAAGGGAATACCGAACAATCCAGCTAAGGTTTACTATTGGCGTAGGTCATATTATTTCGGGGGAGGGGGGGGGGCACGGTAGTCGTGCTTCGGTGAGTCAGAGACCTTGACAGCTATTGATTATTTTTGATCACCTGAATGGTGCTCATACTGTTCACGTGTTGTGTGCCTAATAAACCAATTCTGTTGTCCTTCTTCGGCTTTGTGTTGACCGCCAGTGACCAAATGGCCAAGGTGGTAAGATTCAGACTCTTTTATCCTCGATCCGAATCCTATAGCCACAGCCAGTCAATCCCTTATTTGTCAGCCTCTAACTGACCGGGACTCTTTCTTGAAATATTTTACTGCAATAGTCCCCTACCCCCCTCCCAGATTTCAACCTCCCTAACTGCAATACTGTCTGCAGGAAACACTTCCGCAATGCGAGTAAGTCTTTTTTAGAAAATCTTCCCCCCCATGTAGTAGACCCACAGAATCGTTTTCATCGGAATTGTACCCTTCAACGAGGACAACCTGCAGGTGAAGTATATTTGGGAATATTTTTCGGAACAAAGTCACTTATGCACCTATGTCTAGGGATAGGGTATCAGTTGGACCACTGGGCTTGGTGAGTTCTAATCATGTTCACCTAGTCTTATTTGAGGTAATCGGTAATAATGATACCGACTTCAGTTTATTAGGGGGTGGGAAAATTTTCGCCTCAAGCCAAGACCTCGATATTGTTCGTGTGCCAAGATGCCCCAGACACGGATGCGGTGAAGGGTAACCAGAATGCCGGTAAACTGCTTTTGTATCACATTTTTATAAATTCGGAGATCACGCGTCACAAGATCACAGGTCGTTCAAAATACTCCATGTTGATGAAACAGGTTTGTTGTTTCGAAGCTTGCAAAACAGAAGCCTTGTGGAAGTGGGTGAAAAAAGTCCTGTTACACTGCCGTACATCTGATGAAACAATAAAACCCTTAGTCATCGGTGAAGTGCCCATCCGAGAAGTTTTGAAAAGCCACCGCAAATTACAGTTGATTGTAAGAACAAAGGCAGAGCTTGGTTGGTGAGGAGAATATTCGAAGGTTGACTGAAAAGCTGAAATAATACACGGACTACCAAGGGCCGTAGAATTCTTCTATCATTGGACAGTTGCAACGCGCATTCAGAGCTCCATTTGAGACATGGGATTATCATTTTCCTTTTAGAGTAAATGCGAACGCTCTATTCAAGAGAAGCAGTATCCTCAAAAAGTCTATTATATCTTGATTTTTGCAAATAAAAAACCAAAAGGCTCTAGTTTCTTAATAAACTCTTGTACTCATCAGTTGCGGAGTAGACGTTGTTATTTTTATTACTTTTTGTAGAGTGACTGAAAGACAGAAAATGTGCATTTCTAGGAAACACCTCTTTCAGTATGATACTACTAATATGAACATTTCCTTTGGATCATCCTCCTCGCCGAACGCAGTACTTCTCAACAAAAAACAACTTGACCGATTTTAATCGGTGTTTCTTGTTGGATGGACTACTGTAGTATCATATAATAAAAGAAAATAAAACTTTAGAAAATGAAACTAATAAAAAACAATTAATTGGAATGATAACAATACTCTACACTTCCGTACGATTACTCTCGTATCCAGTAAGATATTACAAACCTGTCGTTATGGTCGCAGCATTTCACACGGTTAAGCTTGGGTTAAAAAAGTACTCAAAAGTTCTATCCAAATGATTTTTGGCAGACAGTTGTCAGTTTGTAGTTTCACGTACATGTACCCACTTTTCCTCAACCTCATCCACATTTTTGGCTGACTTTATCAAAACAGTGTTAGTCTGTGTTTCAATGAGGAAAATCCTGTTCAACTGGGACGGGATACGAATAGCAAAGTCCGTCGCGAGTAACAAAGATGAAGCAGGGAAAATTACGTCGAACGACGGCTTTTGGGTAGCTGTTGTTCTACCGTAGATGAAATTCCCTCAAAAAACATTTCTTTTTTATTTCCAAGACAATTTCAGCAGACATTCGGTCGCGTTAGCACTCGTGGGCGGTGAGGTTATTTGTCCCGTGGAAAATGTGACCACAGGTATTGGGTCAGACGTGGCAATAAAAAAGTCTAAACAACAAGGAGGGCTAGTTACCATCACTTAGATATATATATATATATATATATATATATATATATATATATAATGTTTGATTAGTTTTGTTTGCATTCTAAATCACGGCGTGCGTTCAGTATACTCCTCTACGTACGACTGTCCGGGTAGATAAAATTTCTGCATCTGGCATCGCGGCATGAAGTCGTCGGCCATTGGACACTTGAACCTTCACCGTAAGCATCCCAATTCGAAGAATAGGTAGAACGTGTCAGACTCTGGTACCGTGTTCGTAAGGTGCTGAGCAAGAGCAGTTGCCCTAATTCTTGACAGGGGGGATGGGGTACCTGCAAGTTGTATTGGCTGTTGAAGAACTTCGCGTACCCTGATGCACCCGCAATTCTGCGGTCGGAGAAACTAGAGGAACTATGGCTGAACCATGTTATGCCATTAGATTCCCAGACCGCCAAACGAGCGAAATTTAGTTCACTAGTGCGAGGACAGAACGTGTTTTGTCGCGAATTCATCCTCCAGCTGAATCAAAGGGGCCACCAGCTGCAAGTATGAATATCGATCAGAGGGAATGCTTTGTGATCGACTAATTGCCGGAATCAACAACATCAGCCTACTGCGGCACCCGCTGGAACACAAAAGCTTGGCTCGCAGAATTTACAAGTAATATGATAAAGTGTGGTCAGCCACCACGCTCGATACCACAATTCTGTTTCAACAAACGAAGTCCAAGCCAGTGCCCCCACACCATAACAACCAAGGACAAGTGAACCAGTCAGGCCAGTCCGATGCTGCAGTGTCTCACAAACCAGTGGACAGATTCATGTCATGCGGAGATTTCCATGTGCGTTCAACATGTCTATTTCGTCAAACCGTATGCCATGTATGTGGGAAAATTGGTCACATACGAAAGGTATGTCGAGGATCTAAGTGTAACATGTTGTAAGTGATCGAAACGAACGAAACCGAAGATGCCAAACCTATTTATCCACTGAAGACCACCCAGTCAGAATGATCAATTCCTATACAAACCGATGTCCTTTCAAAACGGATTTCAACACGAGTTCATTGTGGATACGGGTTGTAAGTTGTGAGTCCATTATTCCGGAGAATGTATTGAAGATGATTTGTCCCCGACAACCACAAATCCCACTCACATACACATCCAAGATATAACCGATCACCGCTTCATGCTGTTGGGTGAAACAACGCTGATGTTACAATCCAAGTAGCAAACATACGTCCCCATCCGTTTTCTCATTTCGGTTGACAGTCCATCTATTCTGAGATTGAATGCACTGCAAGTTATAAATCACTCACTTCCATTTCACACAGCTTCAGCCACTCTCATTGATGCTGTGATTCTTCAACAATTGGTAATAGAATGATCCAACAGTCGTGGTGGAATGGTGGTGGAGCCCGTAAAGCTGTAAGTCAATGATGATCTGAAATGCACCCAACAAACAGTGTTGCAGTAAGGTCAAAGAGAAGGTGTTTTGAAGGCTTCGAGGCAAATGGAATGGAACGGAGTGATTACTCAAATCAGTTGGTGACTCTAATAGCTGCGGGAATGAAAAGCCATTGCTTTGAATTTGAAATGAACTACTTGAGTTCATCTGAAGTATAAACGTTTGCTCAAAGGCAGCAGAACAGCTAGATTTCGTGGGAATACATGGTAATGTGTTTCAGTGCCATAATATTATTTTTCTATCATTAGGTTCGGCTGCCTTTGAGCAAACGTTCATACTTCAAATGAACTCAAGCAGTTTATTTAAAATTCAAAACAATTTTCAACATCATTACGGTTCCCTCACTCTCTTTAGAATGGCCATATTACCATTTGCTGATTCGATTTTGTGAATAAATTCATTGGTATTGTATTTTGGTCCTATAATGATGACCAAACATATGGTTACCACCGAATCGCGAAAGAAGTCCCTCTAAATCAAATGGTATTTTACACGCGTCACTCTAATTTTATATCCATGTGTCACAATTATTTCATACTTTATCATTTTAATTACTGTATTGGGAACCTAACGACTACACTGGATTCACAAGGGAATAAAATACTCCAATTTGCCGCCAGCTGATTTGAATACTTTCCAAAACCGGATGTGAAGCAGTTTTGTTGCTACCCCCTTCGGGCCGACCTAACATCTCTCTACGCACTTGGCACTACAGATTATGTCTTCGCAAAGTGACTGCGAATCCATATTCACCGAATGAGGCAGTCTTCTGACCGAGGTGTTCCGGGCATTACGGAAACATCAAAATTAATAAACATTACAAGACTGTTCATGTGTTACAAAAACATTCAATCCACTTCAAGTCAGTCTTTACTCAGTCGGACTTTGCGATCATGTAGTCTGCATGCCTCGATTTGTCTCATTTCATTCGGTGCATATGACGTAATCACGTCCACTGTCACCCAGGGGTTTCGAGCAATAACTAATTATTCAGTAAATAATTTACATACTCCATCACGCTTCTGGTAATTGACAGGGTCATTGACCAAATTCTCATCTAATAAGCAGGAAGAGAGACCAGAGCCTCTCGTTGAAGTGGAGACCTCTGTAGAATGGTCTGGTTAGCAGCATGTACCACAACTAGTTTTCTCATCCAGGTCAACCAATTTTCGATGGTACACTACACCTCTGTCACCCGACTCGTTCATACACTTGATCCATCCATCGAGGCTTCATCTAATTACCCAGTCCAAGTCTCGGGGTCAGAAATGGTCTTCTGTGATTGTTGATTACGCTCCATCCAATGCAATCGAATACAATTATGGGATATTTTAAAGATCTTAAAATTTAGTGGGAGTTATTAACTATTTCAGATATTTCTCATCGCTTTTTATTGTAATCATACTTGAGGTTGCCTGTGAGAATTAGATCTACCCGACCAACCGTATGTAATAGAAAAGCTCGTACCCAGACTACGCGCACCACGAATAGCAGGAATGCACTCTGTGTGATTCGATTAGAATAGACTGTTTTACATACAAAATAATTCATGCAACTTTTGCTAGATTACGTACTGCTCAGTCATAAAGGGAATTTGCTGTCAGGGTTATTTTTCATCTTTGTTGATTTCGTGTCGTGGAATAGTGATTCTATTCGGACTCTGTGCTTCCGCTCCACACTGACTAGTTATGGTCCCGGTGAGATTCACGCTTTCCCAATTCCCGTTACGGGTTTCAAGCATGGTTTGGCTCTCGCCGGTTATACGGTGCACCAGTCAAAAGGAAACTTTTATGAAATACATAGATATAGCCCACTCCGTGTCTGAGTATGCTGGCAGAGGATCTGCACGCGGGCTCACAAGTGTGTGTGTGTGTGTGTGTCTGTGTGTGTGTGTGTATGTGGCTCTGATGAAAAGAGAGCAGACAGCGTGTACAAAAACGAACTGCGTCAGAAGTCTGTGCCCAGATTACAAGCGACGTGTCCGTGAGTCCATGGAGTAGGTAGTATGATCGACAACATCGGAGTGAGCCAAACCATACGTGAAATCCGCAACTGACGGGAACAAGGGCGAACCTCCAAGGGTCCAAATCTGGCTTGCATGAAGTAGGAACACAGAGTCGAAGTAAAAACAGGATTCTGCAAAACAGAATCAACAATCATGTTGGTTTATTACTTGAAATAATGCTATTGCCCCCAGAGTCTTGTGGGAAAGGATCCGAATCACCACGTTGCCTCCGGATGGTCACAGGCTCTGTCAGATTTCATTTTCTGCATGTGATTGTGTACCGTTTACAGGTAGCATAACGATCATCATCCCCAAGTGACTTTTCCAGTACACAATTATTCAGTAGGTTTCTCAAGGTTTATGTTGTCCAAGTATTGTAAAGAACAAAGCAGAATAATCCAACTGGCGTTGTTTTGGTAGCTACAGCTGATGCATAACTAGTGTGGGCTTTCGAGTTCAATCTTCGTTCCCGGAACACTAATTCGCCCAATCCATTCCACCGAGTGATATGAGACGTTGACCAAGAGCACAGAATTGGTATTGTATCCAGTTTTTGTTGACTTTAATACTAGTTCATGTGACTTTCTGACAAAGTGTACACTCTAACGGTTTTTTATCGAATGCTTAATGATCTAAATGGCTTTTTATGTGTGCCTTCATTTGACCTTCTGTTTGGTTCCCTTGACTTGGTGACATGGGATGTGTGTTTTGAATATAATCTGATTTCTTTGATTACGTAGATTCTCGAAGACTGCTAAGTCATGAGTTTAATTCACCAAAGTACCAACCAAAGTGAACAAGATGGAGTGATTTGTCTTCTTTTATTTTTGGGTTTTCAACATTTGGTGGGTGCTTATATTTAATTGGTTAACTTTGGTACTCACTGTTGCTTTTCCCAGAAATTATCACCTATCACCGAATACACACGAAGAAAATTTCTAATTGCTGACCGATCTTTACAAGATTTTCTGATATCCCGTTTTACCTGCTGCAGGTTGAATGCACAACGTGATGTGAACCTCCTCCGGTTATGGCAATGAACTTGGAGAGTGGAGAGGCTTCTGTTTCAACTGAAACGGAACATTATAACGAGTTTGGTTCCAATATTGTGACTGGATCAGTTTGTTCTGGTCTCTGAGGAGATAAGATTTATCGTTTAAAATTGTTTGTCACCAATCATTCGGGAGAATTCCGGCAAACGGGATATCTGTTCGATCCCCGATGTGTTTATTTGATGAAACTGAAGAAAGCAAACAGGACGAATCCTAAATGCAAGGTATCCTTAATCAGTACGACAACAAGTTAGGGCTGAATGGGGGGAAAGGAATGGAAATAGAAATGAACCTATATGAAAAAGAAAACACTTTGTTTACCATTATAACATCTTTTGTGTGTGATGGGTCCGTAAGCCATTAGGTGGAATAACAAAGGACGATGCACGTTTTCTCTGGTTGACAATCGGATCATACCGGGTTGGTCCGAGTGCACGTGACTGACCACACTCTTGAGTTTCTGATTGGTAGACATAAGTCTATGGGGCGTTGTCTTATGTGATCGTTTATCTTAGAGATTGAGGTGGCCACACCCCGTTATCTGTGTCCTTTTCATCGCGAACAATGAATCGACCGAACACAGCTAACCAGGTATGAATGTTTTCATCCAGGTCCGCATAAGTCCCTGAAAAAATAGCAAATTATTTAGTTGTACAGTCAGATTGTGCGATATTTTTCTGATCACTAATAACATCAAAAGCAAGTCAACAAATCTTCAGATGTTGAGAATCGTTCTTCGTCTAAATTTAACTGATTCCGCGTTGATTCACAAGGTGTATTAGTTTGAGCACATAGAAGCAATTAACGTTGCTTTTATTTCAAAGTATTTGTTTATTCTTTGTCCCGTTAATCCAATCATCGTAAATGTTATTCGTTTTGTGCACTCTATGACCGTTTATCACGAATATGTGAGATTTCCTGTTCAAAGACAGGTAATGTTTTTCAATTCCCATGCCTCCAGAGGTTCGGAGGGTATCGAAAATACGATGCACAAAGTGGTGTAATAAACGAGGAAATATAATGTCAAAACCACGACGTTTTCGGTGAAAAATTTATGATCAGCCGACATTTCGGTTGCCGTGGATCACTTTATCAGGACAGATCTACAATGAAATAACTCTGAGGAATCATTTACAAGTCAGCTGAGACGTGTGTGTGTGTGTGTGTGTGTGTGTGTGTGTGTGTGTGTGTGTGTGTTTATGAAGAAAGAAACTCAGACTCGAAAACGGTAATTCTCTCTAATGACGTGAACGTTTTAATTGCCTAAATTAACGGACAATCAAGTGTAGCCGATTTAAGTGGTAAAATTAATTTCAATTTTTACGAGGTACTTTTGATGATATATCAGCTGCGAAGTCATCATTAAGGAACCAATAAATAGTTGCCATGGTGCTATTTCATCTGACTTGTCAAGCAATCAACAGCGTATATTTGCTGAAGCCTAACTACAGGTTTTCGTGTCGTTGTGTGATAATCTTGAGGAACCGTTTCTCAACCTTATCGCACTATTATCAGCTACTACATTTAGCTTGAAATCTGCTGAATTGAGCTTCTAGTGCTGAACACACGAGAAGAAAGCGTAGAAAGTCAAGTTTGTTGACTGGGTAACCCTATAGATAAAGAGTGATTGTTCAATAGTATTCCAATGGGACACCGTCCAGAAACGAGGCAACAAAGCTGATAATTATCACACGAGGCTGAGTAACGACGAGAAAACCGGGGTTCTGGAATACCTCAGGAAAGAATTTCGATCTCACCCGGTAGTCAACGAGGCTGACTGTGAACGATTTGTTTCATGTCAGCATTCTATGAAGAAAAGCCCAATTAGTGTACACCACGTCTAAACCTTACTGACGGACAATAATTGATTGCGAGCAGTTTAACTTTCTTTTACTGGGAGTCTTGGTCACAAGGAGCATTCTAGTTAGTAACAAACTAGATTATCAATGTCGTGTTAGATCATATGACGTTACCAGGAATTAGTGCGTTAGTTGTTCGTGGCATTACACGGGATACGGCCCGGAGCAGCTTTGCTGCCACATTTGCTGAGCAGCCCCAGCCAATCCGAACCGCAGTGAATGGTTATAACAAAAGTTTGCAGTGATTAGTTAACATATGATCTACCAATTATTCCTTTTGATGTATCGTTTATGCAAACCAACTGTGCAGTAAAATTACCGTGTATTTCTTCAGCCATGTTTTTCTTGCAATTTCGGTTTACGTCTTTCTTGGTGGAAGCGATCTCGATACGTTCCACTAGTACGAACAGCGCAATTGGCGTCGCGTCATGGAACTGCCCAGGATTGAACTGCAGAACCTGCATGACGGTGCTTCTGAGAATGAAGACTAGACTGAATGGTGAGAGCTTACGTGAGGATATGAAGACGAAGAATCAGGCTGTGTTTCTCGCAACGGTTGACGTCCTTTCCTTGCACTAATCGCTGAAAAGTCTTGCATATCCCAGATAGTCTGTTCCAGTTCCATTCGAAGAAATGAAGGCTCTGCTACCAAGCCACGTTGTTTTGGCTAACTTTTCGGCCATAGAGAGTACCAAATTTAACTCCGTGGTCCCAGCACGAAATCCCGTGAGTTCATCCTCATGCTGAAAAAGCAGGTTGCAAAGTGTAGCTTAGATTGCTTGCGTAGGTAAGTCATCGGCAGCTGCAGAAGAAGATATCACTGAAATCTGAACTGAAGTTCTGTGAGGTTATTGTGTGAAAAATTCGATGGTGTTTCCGAAACGACGACCAAACATTCCATGGTACAATAACAACAAACTAGTTCCTGCAAATTAGTCTGTTCAAATCACAAACCACATTCGAAGCCAACCAACAAAACAACTCCCGAAAGCTACTCAGCGCAGATGAACGGATGCTTCTTTGTCGAATTCCATTTCTGTTCCACCTGTTGCTTCCTTAATACAGTATGCTATTCTCGAAGGAAGACCGCCATATCCGCAAAATGCATCGCCAGTCCAGGTGAAATGTGACAATGATAAGATGGAAGGTGCCAATCCGGTATACACATAGAAATTGTAAGAAGTTCTAACCATTACTAGTACAATGATGGTCAAGTACCATAGCGGCCTGAGGCACCACTTCATTGTGGATACCGGCAGCTATGAGGTCATCATTACCAAAGCAAAAGTTCAATTTGATCCAGCCCATTGAGCTCATTCAACCCCTTCTGATGTGCGTATTTCTGGCGTTACTAGTCACCGCCTTTCACTGCTGGGCAAAACTACTTTAATGGTTTGGTTGAAAAACGTGCTTGTTCTAGTACGATTCCTGATTTCAGCACACAGTCTGTCGATCCTGGTTTTGAAGGTCCTGCATACCTTGGACCAATCGGTAAACCTCCAGGAAAAGTCCAAAGCTCCAGTAGATCAGCTTATTCTCCACAATTTGGTCGTGCAATGATACAACAAAAAAGGGCGAATGACAGTTGTACCCACGAAATGAGAAGTTGATGGCGATCCGATATCGCTGAGGCGACGAGTTTTTCATTATGATCAGAGAGAGGGTGTTCTGAAGGTACTTGCCAAAGTGGAATAGGATGGTATTTTTACGTGTTTGACCTCATCCATCTGGGCAACACCAACTGTGAGGACGATGAAGGGCAATGCAAAGAACCCCAAAATTCGCGGTAATTATCGGTTGAATTTGAATCCGCCCGTACGAAGATTAGTGTAATTCACTGTGGAACAGGAGGACTTCATGAAATGCATGATCAGCAGCAAATACTTTTGAAAAAAATTGATCTGGTTGACGTGTACTTGCAAATTCCACTGTACACGGAGTCCAAACCACTAACGACTATCAACGCTGCGTGGAACATATTCCCATACGATTTCCTGGGGTTCAGTTTGCACTTGTCATCCGGCATATTTCAGGCTGCAATAGACGAGTTGGTAACCGGTGTCGATGAGGTGGCATATCAGGATGATCTGCTTATTTCTAGACTCACGTATGAAGAACGTGGTCTCCGGTTGCAACGGCGGCTGGAGAGTTTCGTGGAACGAATCCCATCGATCAAAGCTACAAAGTTCAAGTCCCTTTTTTCCGAGTTAGATTTCCTTGATTTCACTGGGTGCCAGGTGGGTCCGAATAGTTCCAAACCACTAACAGGAATCGAGTCATCTGAGAATCAGGCGCTCTTGCGGTCAGTTCATCGATCCCTACAAAACTAGTCCCGATTCATTCCGAACTTCCCGATAAGAGCGCAACCACTGTTTCTATTTCTTAGTTGTTCGATATGTGGCAGTGGAATGATGAGTGTGAAAAGACGTTACGTGGTCTCATGCAAAATATGGTCGGCCGAACAACATTTTCCCCATTCGCCCCATCTATATGAATAATACTGATCGCCGACATGTCCGAAGTGCACAACAAAGCAGTTCATGAAAAGGACGGAAGTCCGGTCATTTGTATCGCGCGTGCTCCTAATGATGCAGATAGGATCCAATGCCATACGCAAAAGAAAGTTCTGGCCGAATTCGGGAGTCGACTATACCAGTACATATTTGGAATGAAGTTGACGATTGCGACGGAACACCAGGCTCTTCATTTCCAGTGTAACCCAGACAAATCCATCTCCGATCTAAGGCTTCCAAGCTTCAACGATGGAGCACTGTCTTTGGGTCACAAAACTAGGTATTGTTCATCAGCCTGGCAAGACGACCGCAAAAGCAAATTTCTCTTCAAGATAATCGCATTTCCCAGCAACAGGAGGATTTACCTACATTTCCTCAGAGGCTCCTGTATCATCCGTAGTCCAGAGAAAACGCGCCAAACGGCACTACTCCTCAGTGGTCTTGGAGGTCCATAAAGGGGGGGGGGCAACTCTAGTGAAAATGGAAGTAACACCATTATGTTGTTCTCTAAGAGGAATTCAACGTACTTACCAAAGTATTCCCTGAACAGCGGTCATCTGATCGCACCCCATCTATCACTTGTTTGACTGTACGTTTCGCGCACGCGGCAACCGCTAGTGCTACTTATGACACATATCCTCGGCACAAGCCAGCGTGCAGTCTCTGTACTCAGGCTCAGTGAGAATACACGCGGTTGGCACTTCACAATCTTTTCTCGTTGACTTTCTCGACGAACACGATCGTAGAAGCTGAGGGAGTGTGCTATCTTATAATTGGTGGGCCCGTTCCACTCATCGTTTTTAATTAATTCCACCGAAGTGACTTAGCCAGGTCATGTCATCGGCAGTTTTTATTCGTTTCGTTGGTCATATATTCTATCTGAAACTAGTTAGATCTTTTACTAGGTATATATATATATATATATATATATATATATATATATATATATCCGATTAGACACTTTCAACTGCGTACATTTTTTAAAGACAACCATATTTTTTCTCTTTGGCCGTCATTGTCACCGGTCAATTTTCGTTCGAATTTATTCCAAATTTCCGCATATCATGAGTAGCCAACAATTTTTTGAATTCCAACCTAGTTCATTTCCATAGTGTATCTTTTTCGTAATGAGCAAAGAGCGTAAGCCCGATTAGGAACCAAAGTGCCGTGCAGCGGACATGAAAATACCGGATTTCATACCGGAAGATCCGGGGGTTTTCATCGCTGTTCTGGAGTCTTATTTTCAGAAAGCTTGCATATCTAGTCAACAATCCAAATATAATAAATTGCCCTCAGCTATCCCAGAAATCTGGGATATTGTTATGAACCCCCCACCCCCACCCCCCCCCCCCACGTCTCGGATCACAACCCGTAGGAATTACTTCGAGAAGCCCTCACTAAGCTTGGGGCAGCATCGGAAGAGAGACGTATCCAGCACGGTCTCTCCGAAATCAAAACGGGAGGTACGAATCCGTCAGAGTTGATGCGGAAAACGCTGTCATTGCTGGACACGATACCTGTGGACGAAGCAGTCTTGCGTCTGCTATCGATGTAGCAGGTTATTGAGGGCTTCTCGAAGTAATTCCTACGGGTTGTGATCCGAGACGTGGGGGGTGGGGGGGGGGTTCATAACAATATCCCAGATTTCTGGGATAGCTGAGGGCAATTTATTATATTTGGATTGTTGACTAGATATGCAAGCTTTCTGAAAATAAGACTCCAGAACAGCGATGAAAACCCCCGGATCTTCCGGTATGAAATCCGGTATTTTCATGTCCGCTGCACGGCACTTTGGTTCCTAATCGGGCTTACGCTCTTTGCTCATTACGAAAAAGATACACTATGGAAATGAACTAGGTTGGAATTCAAAAAATTGTTGGCTACTCATGATATGCGGAAATTTGGAATAAATTCGAACGAAAATTGACCGGTGACAATGACGGCCAAAGAGAAAAAATATGGTTGTCTTTAAAAAATGTACGCAGTTGAAAGTGTCTAATCGGATATATATATATATATATATATATATATATATATATATATACCTAGTAAAAGATCTAACTAGTTTCAGATAGAATATATGACCAACGAAACGAATAAAAACTGCCGATGACATGACCTGGCTAAGTCACTTCGGTGGAATTAATTAAAAACGATGAGTGGAACGGGCCCACCAATTATAAGATAGCACACTCCCTCAGCTTCTACGATCGTGTTCGTCGAGAAAGTCAACGAGAAAAGATTGTGAAGTGCCAACCGCGTGTATTCTCACTGAGCCTGAGTACAGAGACTGCACGCTGGCTTGTGCCGAGGATATGTGTCATAAGTAGCACTAGCGGTTGCCGCGTGCGCGAAACGTACAGTCAAACAAGTGATAGATGGTGTGAGATCGGTCGACGGCTGTAGAGCCCCCCTCCCCTCCTCCCTTTTTGTGACCTGTAGGTCATTCAACGTTCATTGCCTAAGTCAGTTTTGGAATAACTGGTAAATGAATACTTCGGGGTGAAGAGAATGACGTCACCCACTCGACCAGTATGTTGGTGGGGCTTTATATGATGACCTTTCGACCTTTCAACAGAAGGGTTTTCTGAATACCAGAATCGTTTTGGTGAGGGAGCCGAAAGATGCAAACCAGGGTGTATGTTTTCCGGTGCTCATTGGAGAAACTACCCCCCGAGTCCGTGGTGGCGACCCACGAAGCTGGGTAGCAGACCAGTAGTCGCCTTTTGAAAGTAGGGATATCGTTTCAAATAATGTGTTTATTGTAGACACGGACCCAGTGGTGAGTGTCATACCCCGACCTCAAGGCGACAATAGCGCACTGCAGACCCAAACAGTACGCGCTGCCAACGGCACTGCCATCCCTACCTTTGGCCGGCGGTTGCTCACCTTCAGTTAGGTTTGAAGCGTAACTTTCGGTAGGTATTCATCGTCACTGACGTTCAGTACCCAATTCTGCGCACTGGCCTCCTGCAACTCTTTGACTTATTGATTATTGCACGGCGCCGCAGGGTAGTGAATCGTCAGACCTCTCTCTCTGTTACTGGTTACAATTCTGGGGTGAATCATATCACCCTTGTGTACGTTCAACCGCAGGCTCACCAAACTTGCGGCAAACCGGTTGCCACCTACCCGGCCATGTGTCGGCAGTCTGGACCCCACCCATCAGTGGTCGTGAAGGTCAATCATCATATTGACACGAAGGGACCTCCAGTGTTCAGTGGGCTGCATCGGTTAACACCGGGCAAGATCTGTGCTGCATAGGCCGAATTCGAACACATGCTAGGGCTCTGTATAATATGCCCTTCTTAGATCAACTTTCCGACAAATCAATCAAACCCATACCGGCACCAATACAACCAGCGGATTATCCGGTGCGGCCTTGATCAAAGTTGGCTTTTGATATCATGGGACCTTTTTTAACAGCTCCAATTCATAAGTGCAATATGCTGGCTGCCAGGTGTTGTTATAGCAGGTAGCTTGGAGTATACTTATGAGAAGATATCACCTCTTCTACGATAACTCAATGGATGAAACACCTCATTGCTCGTTTCAGTATACCAGAAGAGATTGTGACAGAAAATGACCCACAGTTCGTCGACTTCGAATTCGAAAATTTTTTAAACCGGCAAGAGATTAAACATACCCGAACCGTCCCATATAATCCCTCATGCCACGGCATGGTGGAAGGCCTCAATCTTTCAATGAAATAAAATATGCAAACATCACAGTTACAAGGAGACTCATGAGAAGATTCCGTGCTTCAAGCTCTGTTTACATATAGCACCAGCTGTCACAGGGCAACAGATAAGACTCCAGGAGGACTAATGTATGATAGGGCTCTACTTTCGAGGCTTAACTCAGCACATCAGATCGGGAAAGACAAAACGAAACCTGAATTGCTCCGAAGGCAGAATTACCAAAGTACTTACACGAGAACAGCGGAAATGCTGGGTCCTGGAACTTAGTTTCGCTTGCGGAATCAGACAGGACGACAGGGAGCATCAGATTTCTCACCGCTAGTATTAATCATCGCTTTCTAGGACCAGGCACGTGAATTATCAAACGCCAGGAAGGTTAAGGCTCGTCAGCTGTACATTGGGAAGCAGGCTAGAGCAATTTCTCTGTCCATCCTCTCTGAACAAAGTAGCACTACTCAACAGATCATAAGTGGTTCTTCACGAATTCCGAAACCCGTTGAGCGCCACATAAACACAAAACAGTAAAGATGGAGGAACAGCGATGCTGCCCGTTCATTTTGTGCATGCGTAATTTCGATCCAACTCTCCACGTGATCTATCTGACTATCTTCCCTTGTGATTGCATGCGATGCTATAGTTGGTTGTTCATGTCCACTCACTGGGTCACTATAAATCGATTGGCTGATTTGTCCATAATGCTGGCGTAGTCTGCGTCCATCATAGAAGACATACATGCTTGTTCGGGTCCGCTACGAGAGCTTCGTGTTCAAGTTTACAATGCAGCGGGAGTGAAAACCTATTTGGTTTTAGTCAACAGGGTAGAGCGAACTTCAGAGACCCTGATGATTTAGGACTCAGAGACTAAAGTGCCGCTGTGTGTGTGTGCTTGTGTGTGTGTGTGTGTGTGTGTGCTTGTGTGTGTGTGTGTGTGTGTGTGTGTGTGTGTGTGTGTACGTATGCATGTATGTACGTATGTTTGTAAGCGTGTATGCATGTTATTTTGTACGCATGCGTGTTTGTATGCATGCGTGTATGAATGTGTGCGTGTGTGTATGTGTGCGTGCGTGCGTGTGTGTGTGTGTGGACTGGAACAGCTTTAACTGTTCCACTAAGGACTCGGTGGATGTGCACTGCTTATGATTCCTAACACGGACGAAACAGTTGTACAGTGCTTCCATGACTTTCATTGGTGACTTGAGCATTGAAACTGCATGATGAATTACTTGTTAATCAAATCCGTTTTCTTACTACTGAAATTGCAACTGTGTCCAATTGAAGTAGAAAATATTAGAGACCCATTTGACCTCTATACAGCCGAGTCATTTGTAGTTTCAGCTAACATTGTTATACTTTACTCTAGGTTAAAACAGACAGTCTGTATCATTTCACCTTACAACATGTGCTGTTCAGGTAAGGAAGTATGCTCTATGTCTTAAGCAAGACACCAATAGAAGGCGAGTACAATTGTTATGAATTTATTTCCAAACTTACTGTAACTGAACCGCTGTCGAATGATTGAGTGACTCGTTGAGCGCAAACCTGAAACCCAAAGTCCAATAAGGCCAGTCGTTACACTACGTGTACTCTGAGGAACGATCATTGCAATTGCAAACAACCCACCTCAGTTTTGTGGGGCAACTCTATCACCAGTCCGTGTATGGATATCAGATCAATCAGATGGACACTAGAAACGTATGCCAAGCATTACTGGACCGAGACATCAGTATAGGCTAAAACTCAGGTTTTATAGCAAGAAGAATTGACCAATAAGAGAAAGAGCGTGGTGCTAGCATACGACAAATGGACGGAGAAATGACCATGAAGTTAGTTCAGACCACGACCAATGGGATTGCACGTACACTTGGCCTAGACAAGTACGCAGATGTGGCGTGATATCAATCATGAGATGCAAGTTCAAAAGCCACTTGCACAATGCGGGTGAGAAAGCCGGTAAGGAAGGCAGAGTGGCGTGACAAACAAATCAAGTTCAGCATAACGCATGAAAAGCTCGAAGGTAGTTGGTCTCTGGATTGACCGGAGTGGAAAACCAGC
Source organism: Fasciola hepatica (assembly GCA_948099385.1). Lineage (NCBI taxonomy): Eukaryota > Metazoa > Platyhelminthes > Trematoda > Plagiorchiida > Fasciolidae > Fasciola > Fasciola hepatica. Next base: position 16,568,818 of record CANUEZ040000182.1, read on the forward strand.
CCAAAGTAAAAGTACTCGAATGGAGAAACAGTAGATGAACGGAGGCAAGATAACCGGGTTCAATGTGCGAAAAGAAACTGAAGATGTTTAGGTCTATGTGGCTGGAAAGGTTGAGTAGCAAGCTGAACAAAGTTACAGGATTGAGGATAAAGAACTGCGTGAGAATTTCATAAATATACCGAATTGAGGTTGCACTCACGAAGACTTATTTTTGATAAAAGAAAGCATGGTGGTTTGCGTATGAAACTAGGTGCCCTTATTGGTCGCTAACCTGACGTGAGGATAGTGACAGACACGTCCATAAACCCCCTGGCTCAGTGGTCACACGACACTCCTTCGCTAATCCAGAATCAAGGATAAGTTTGGACTCAACGAAGCCGGTGATGGACAAATCAGCTATCAACCGTTGCCTGAACATACCGGAGCCGAATCAACCAATCGGGTTGCATCCAGACCAGCTAGTCAGAAGAGCCGCTCGTCAATAAAAATTGAGCCAATGAGCCTGCATGGAAGGATTTGGTTATGGTTACTGTATATTTTATGTAAGCGATCCATTTGGTAACAATAAACCGAGATGGTTCGAAGGTGGAAATTTTTTCTTGCCAGAGCTAGTTAGACGATCAAAGCACGTGAAGAGGGGAAGAACCATAGGAATACGGAGTTATGAACCACTCCTTTCACGTTCAAATTTTAATCATTCCGTTTACGTCATAAATAAATCATGTGCATGTTCTCGTGTGAGTTGGCAGGCGGACCTCATTAAGTGCAACTATGGTCCCACCAGCCACAAAGCCACTCACAACGCATAGGGAAACATCAGCCAAGATGGGTTAGGCATCTAGGTACAAGTACCGTAAATTAATTGCACTAAGATTAGAAACTAGCAATGATTTGCACGACAAAATCCTGTAATCCGTGATTCAATGCTCCAACCACAGAATTCCATCAAGAAGACGCGGAAGTCAGGTGGGGTACTCAGCAAAGTGTGTATCTTGGTAATCCCATTCATGTACTTACAAGATAAGCATGGCAGAAATAACCAAGCAGATAACAGAACGCGATGGATCACATTTAAGTGTGTGTATGTGTGTGTGTGAGAGAGAGGGTCGGTAAACATAAAGGACAAACAGTCAGTCTGTCGTGGGAAGGTAAGTGTTTGCACTTGGATCTGTGAACCTAGGCACACTCAGCTGAGATTGTACAAACACGTTGGAACACACCTAAGAGAAACTGGCTCGGTATGTGTGGGATTGTGGGAATTGTTAATCAAAATTAAACTCTGTGATCATCCGGCCACATAGGTAGTTGATCAAGTCGCAGTACAGTCGTTTCAAGTTCGATTGCTGACCACCTGATGAAGAATTACTACTCCTTAACTGGTTTCTGAAACGTTCATCCAAACAGTTTACTGTAATGCAAAGTAAACAATGGCCCAGATACTAACCAGTTTGGTTGTCTAGCCCAGATTTGTGCAAGCGATTCAGATCCGTTGACCAACGGCTGGCAACCTCACGTGGTGGTGCTGTATAAGATCATATGTTACGTGAACCAAACAATAGATATGTGAATGTGCTGTGGTTGAGTCAAAACCTCTCGTCCGCTTTTTTCGTGCCCTTGTAAATGAAACTATTTTACATTTTGTGATCAAAGGTTGGTTTATGCAGACCTGACAACTATTTGATTAAATACATTTTTCTACTACTTTCTGGCAATGTCGTATAGCACGTGATAGTACTTATTTAGCTAACAACAACAACTACTCGCTTTTCAGCACAGTTCGGTGGGCAGTCGATGTGTGCCAACGTGTAACATTCACAGCTGTTACCGAAATGACCACAGAATTAAACGGTCTGAAGTTTACATGCTGGCAAACAGACGGTTTTCCTGGGTTGTAAAATATGACGAAATGCTGGTTTTTCGATAACGATCAACAACGTTGCAATTGAAGATGTGTATTACTGTTGGTTTCTGTATTAGTAATAACACCAGCGAAGGTTGTAATCTGTTTATTTGTGAATAAGTAAGTGCAAAACCGGGCTGTACACAGACGAGTAAGCAAGTAAGCAACCAGGCAAGCAAGTGAGTACGGAAGTCAGATTCATATGCTAATGAAAACGTAAGTCAAGTGCACAACGGATAAGGCCGGGCAACAGCGTTTGACACGTCGCAACAGCTGATTGGTCATCGCAGTCTAGGATGGAGTATGACCGGCATAAACATTATATATATATATATATATATATATATATATATATATATATATACCACTGGAAACAGGTGTCCATGCTTGTTAAGAACTTATGGATCAACGGCCCGTAGAGTGAACGTGGGCGTGTGAGACTGTGTTTGCCTTCCCAAGTGACCGTTTAAGCCAAATACACCAACTGCCAGGTAATTTATGTATGCACTTGTAAAGTGATGGGATTCCTCGTGCAGTACCAACTCTAAACTCACCATCGAAAACTTGTTGAAACTTTTTCAAGTATTAAATGAAAACAAGTACTTAACCACCAAATGATTGTCTACCAGTCCTGAACAGTGTCATCCTTTCAAAGCAAACGATTCCCGTCAGTATGGGTCTTCTTGAATCTGCGATAAAAGGCGTACATGCAAAGGCAAGTAGGCTCGATAGAACAGCAATGAACTGGAGGCTCGAGATAGCGCGTATTATTGCAGCACAGGAGTTTCTTGTAAAGCACTTTTGATTCATTGTAGCGTAATTTGCCCTATTGTCTCTCCTTTGTACCGGAGGCGCATGGATGCGGTTTTTGGACATCCAATGATTACGTACACGCCCAAAGTTTCATTTCTGGCCGCAAAAGCAACAAATGAATTCCTGATTCCCGTTATCTCTCCATCTGACAGGATAGTACTCTTACACTCGTTCAGCCGGCTGTTCGTCAAGTCTCCGATCCAAGATGGCAACTCTGTCGAATTTGCTTTCCTCAGCATTGGATGAGTAGTTCTGCGAAAGAACCAGGAAAAATCATTTCAGTTTTCCGGAAATTCGGAATTATCTCTGGCAAAATGTTACTTTCAGTAAGTTACCCAGTAGTATTCGATAAACTTGCCAAAAAATAAGTGTAAAGTATACACTAAGTTGCTGTGAACAAGTAGATCATATTATTGGATTTATTTCGGAAGTCAGCTACGTTTTCGATATGACATGGTCGAAGTCACACATACACAAGGACTTCTGATGTATTGGAGAAGAGGAAATACGTTGCGTAGCAAGCGCGTAAATTTTTTGTTTCAGTTCTAAGCATTTTTCAGTGATTTACGGCACACGAAAGTAGGGGCGTAAACTAAGTCAAAGCACAGTGTGAAAAGAATAAAGTAAGGTTATAAACATCGAACAATGACCAAGGCGCACATCTGTTAGTATGGAGAATCGTGTTCAAGATGACTATCTGCTGTAAAAAATACTGATTTTCATCAGGGAACTGGATGAATCCGTCTGTACTACACCAAAACCCAGCAGAGATGCAAGTACCACTGGGCAACCAGCAAAACTAACAACTCACCGCGAATGAATTCAAATCCATTAATTTTTCCACGTGTTGGTCGAATCAACTTGTCGGTGAGTGTTTCGAAATTGATAGGCCTTTGAGTGACAAACTATAGGTTGTATGTGAGAATAGTCCTCCGGATAAATGTCGCAAAAAGGTGAAGAAACTGACGGTCATATCAATTGTTCTGAATATTGACACTGTTTGCAAATAAGACTGGAGTTTAGATAATACGATGATGCCGAAGATGTTGGCGATGACGATCATGATAATGACGATGATTATGATGATGACGTAAACCGGGAGTCAAGGTCAATCAGAAATGTAGTATCACAATGCCCGAATTGGTAGGACGTATCGAAATCACCCCATCCGGAAAGAAGCAAGCCAAAGAATACCGAGGTTTCGGAATAGCGCGTTAGTTGTATCGCAAAACTGGTTTGTATAAGTAAGTTAAATCAGATAAAATAATTGATGGTCTAGAAGTTGACGAATCACAGGGAGCTTTTGTCGTACCTGTCCTTGGCGATCCTGATTAGCTGAGGCTCATCTGCGTGCGAGGCTACGAGGCTGCACCTGGCCTTATCACGTGTGATGGCAGCTGAATCACCACAGTGATATACATTATGTTATACTTAAAATCGTCCTCTCAATTGAACTCTAATTGAATAAATCCGACTAGTGCAAAATCTGCCGACCAATACTCGACAGTTATTGTTACCGTACAAAGTCAGTCACACAAAGGAGCTTTATCTCACCGGCAGCTGATTCGAAGCACACCACTAAGAGCAAGGTCAGAGCCTGTTGGTACTGCAAGTGACTTTCAATCGTCCGAGCTGGGTTCGATTCCTTATCAGTGATCTGTAAGTGTATACTGACAAAGTTTCCTAACAAGTCAAGGATGAAACAGCTGCGTGGTGCTCCCATTGTCTTTCCGTGGTGAGGTTTTCGTTGATAAGACATGGCGAAGTAGTTCACAAATATACGTAAGAAACATATATATGTATAGATGCCTACTCACAGCACAGCTGTTGTCGAAATTCCTAATGGGTCACGGTTTTTCGAATTATCCTATTTCCCTCATATAAGGTTGCACCCTGGTAAAGTATTTTTCGTTAAGTGGGAGATTGTGGTCCGTTCTCCCCAAATACCATGGTCAAATTCTCTGTCCTGTTCAAATCGGGCTGTTAGCGAGAAATTCTAAAAACTGAGTCACAAAACTTCCCAGTGGTTTCAGTACAACCAATTCTGATGGCAAATGGATGGATATGTCCATGACTGTAAGACGTACAACCTCATGCGAAAGTGACTCTGAGCGTTATTATTCTTAGTATACAGCAAGACAGAGTCCATAGATATTCTGGTGTGACGGACGGGGAATTTTTACTTTATGAACACGGCGAGTTCTGCGTTGTTCAGGGTATCTTAAATAACACTTCACCTACAAGTCTCGTCGTGATATTTTGCAGCACATATCAACCACGGTGATAAGCTTTGCTACGTTATAGTCCCTGAAATGACTTTATTCGCTAATTTGCTCTTGAAAACCGAGGTAATCGTAAGCCCCCTGGTCTAATCGGAGATCACGCAAATCAAATCGGTGGAAAAAACGAATAAAGATGCAGTACGGATATTTTCGCGGCTGTAACAGTTGGCCACCTTTGCTGTTCGTTTGATACCGGCTTTCGACCGGCCGAAGGTCAAAGGAACTTACTTTTCTCCCCCATTGTCTGAAATCAGGAATGGAAATTTAGTAACAAATCTTCTCCTCGATCATATAATTATTATCTCAAGGTGTTATTTTTATCCATATACATCTAACATTATTATCCAAGTCGTTTTTTGCACATCACATCTTGTTATAACGCCATTCCTACACGATTCGTTCAAGAACGCAATGTGGTTCACAAGACGGATAGGAAATATTCTTATCACAGGAACAATTGCTCGTAGCGTGGCGAAAACAAGTTAGATATTTAACGGACCGCGCTCATATGACCTGGAAGTTCCGGGCCAAGCACTCCAAATAAATCAAAAGGTTTCTTCCGGTCAGGCTTATTATTCACCGAGAAATGACTGTTAGACCTTTAGACAACGTAGTATTCTCCAAATATATTCGCTTCATTTTTCTTTTTTTCGGTTAGGCAGACACGTTGTAGACAGTTCAGAGAAATGATCAGCAATTATTTATAACCTACTAACACCATCTTAGATTAATTTTACGTTCATCGGCTGAACAATAAGCAATGTCCAACAATTAACTAATTGCGGCTGATTTATCGCAATAACCGAGGTTGTAAAACTTCAACCGCTAAAGGACTGCAGCAGTAATAACGTTACTGATTTCAAGTTTCATAGAATTTTGTACTTCATTTTTGTGTTGTATGTTAGCAAAAAGACTGCCGATTGATATTCACTGAATGAGGCAGTTTTCTAGCCTATAAACATGTAATTTGCAATGGACTCACGCATCTGGTTAACACCGGTGTGTTAGTCATCCCGCCCGGTTAACCGGATTTGTTTACGACAGTTAGTTCCATCGCAAGCATATCTACAGAGACAAGCTCTCCCACTCAGGTCAATTGAGGCTTGTCCACTTTGCCGTTGCGAGGGCAACATGCATGTTTCTGTCTACCACGGTTTGTGCAAGATTGGGATATCCGTGCTCATAGCCAGACGTTCATTTCTGGACTTACCTGGACTACGAAGTATTCAGGAACGAGGAATTAATTACGAAGACACAAGTTCGTCTAGCGAAGTTCTGTAACTTCTGCACTCTAAACAGCTGTGGCCCAACATCCATGGATGGTCTGGGCTGACGTAAATTGCTCCCCTCTCTTAGAGCTTACTCCCGAAGAGTGCTCTCCCCTTTCGAGCAAACACACTGTCCCCGTCCCGACTGATTGTACTACTGAAATCCCTCATGAGCGAACATACCCGTCGAGCAAGCACGGCAACTGGGTCGCATACCTAAAAGTCCATGGGAACCGGCACTTGATCCTGTCCTAACGAAAGTTCCGAGGCCTTTTTGTTGTGACAAGTGGCAAACCTTGCGCCTGGGTATGTGCGAACATCGTAGGCCCTTCTGGTAGGTCACGGAATGTTACTGAAATCATTTGGCAAACAATGCTATAAATTCCTCGCATAGAGTCTATGTTGTTGTGCGAGCTCTGTTGTTTGCGTCAGCCCTGCAAACCTGCGGTGGTCAGTGTAACAAATGTACTTTTGGCGTTTGCTCTCACAGCCTACATACCTACCTGGCTTATTTAGCATAATCACTGAAACTTTCACCCCAAAGCAGTAAAACTTGCAAGCGTTCATAAATCGCGATGGAACGGTCAGCGGAAAAGACATACTTGTGCCTCGGTGATAAAGTAAAGCGTACTGATTTGCACAGTAATGGAGTATCCGTGGTGAGGACTGCACCCCAATTCGTTGTAAGGGGAGAGCAAGTCCACATGGTAATGAGAAATCAGACCTGTAATCAAACTAGGTGGGACCAATGTACTTCAGTTCAGCTAGAAATCTTCCATTTACGTCTATTTCTCCGCAACAATATCAACTACGCTGGGTGCGAAGGCTTCTTACTATTCTTCGGAATCATCTACGGGTAACAGGCAGGCGGCTGCAATAGAATGGGCTAATAATACGGGGCATAGTGATTTTCGCGAGTCCAATGGCTGGTTTTATAAATTCCAACAAAGGCGTAAAGTTAGCTTAAGAGCAACGAACCGGTAAGCCCCAGAAGTTTTGAATGAAGAGCTACCAAACTGACTGGAACACGTTTCTACTTTGTACAATATTAGGAATCGAAGAACATTTTTAATTGTGATGAGACGGGTCTTCTTTTGAGAACCGCTCCAACACGCAACTTGGTTTTGAAAAGTGATCCATTCAGCCGTTTACAATTTCTCTATCAGAAGAAAACTCCACTTGTATGGAAGATGCATAAATGTTAGTCTCAGAAAGTGACAACGACGAAGAACAGACTGCTGAATGTGAAAAGGTCTTGATGAACAGTTCAGTTCAAGCTTTGCATCTATTGCGAAAGTTTGCACTAGAATCGTGCGTGGAACTTATATCCAAGGTGAAAACACGAAAACGGAAGCTAACTGTAACCCGGAGACAGCAAAGCAGGACACGATAAACTGTGAACTCCTTACTGATGAAATAAAGTGCTACTGAAAGTTTGGTTCTTGCCTTATTTCAAAAGCAATAGTGCTCGTAATTTCAACTGAATCTTTCTGGAAGTTTATTGGGTACTAACAACCTGGCTTCGTGCCTTGACCATGTTTTGTACTATTTTCTGAACGCCCATCCCAAGAGAGAACACGTCCAAGAAGCCAACAGACTTAGTCGGTCCCGACGATATTTTTTTAATTTGATTCAAGTTAGTAGCTACCTGGTTGTATCTGTTGTTTGTTATCGTCTCCGCAGTTTTTCAGAAGCGCGAAGTCATGCTGACCAAGGGCATGTGACACACTTTTTCGATTGTCGTTGGGGTTTGTTTTGAGCAAGTTCCTCGAATTTGATGCACTTCAACAAAAGTGTGACTTTGTCACTCTGGAATCAAGTTTAACCCAGTTCCCCGTCCAATGTTTTCATTTTTATTGATTTTTTCAGAAGTCACGTGCTTGATTAACCATTGAAATATCAAAAACACAACGCAGGCCCCAAAAGGGGTAAAAGCTGACCCCTAAAACTATTTCGTTGAATATATTCTTTACGCATTCATTCATATAAATTGTGTTGTATCGGCGTGGTTAGGAATCAAGGAAAACTATCTTGTTCACCATCCTGCGTTTTCCAATAAACAAACTTGTTCAACAATTCAAAATTTTTCGAATGCGACCACCGTCGTTCTGAATGAAGACCAAGAGATCGATTTTCAATCATCCATTTTTATAGAGCAGAAGCCTTTGGTTATTTGTCAGACAGGAGAAACCCACTGATTCAATTCAGGATGATAAATTAAAGTTTCATCTCACAAACCTTTCCTCTAACCCCAAAGAAACGGGGACACGCTCTAATTATCTCTTGGGTCAAAGCGCAGTCAGAAAATAAAGCATAACCTGTAAAATGAGAGTGCGGAGTCTGTAGTCTATTCGTACTACTGTATTCTCGTTAATCGCATGCCTATGACCTTCATTGGGTTAACTGGGTAAACCGTTTTCAACCTGCTTTGCATAAATAGATTTCATTCTTGAGCGACCATTCTGAAACCCCATAACTAAGGACATTTTCGAGCTCCGTCTTTGTGACTCAGTAATGCCATTCTCATTTCTCCAAATAATATACCAGTTTGGGTCAGCAATGGGCTGCTTTGTGATCCTCGTGCCATTTCAGACAGGTGAACTCCACGCTTTGCTAAGCATCACTGACTGTAACAAATGCTTTTACCTGGTACCGAAGGAATAACAGTAGGCAGAGTGATATATCGATTCCTTTTGATATAAATGTTGTCTCAATAGAAGTGTGTAACGAGATCAGTTCAACGAGGTGTGTAGCCTCGCAGTTACTGTGTATTCTGCCGTGTTAGTGTGTGCTTGCCTGTCTCAAACAATATGTCTTTTTGTTGTGATGTCAGATGTCGTATGCAAATGGGTAAGGTCCGAACGGATCACGAAAAACTACGACTTCACTCTAACCTTGCGAAGAATCTTTGGGTACATTCCTAATGGTGGATCAAAACCTTGGAATACTGGTCACAGTCTGACATTGTTTTTTATAATTTCAATTTAATCCCGGACTGTTTGTTATGCTAGAAAATAAACTCCAAAAAGTCCGCCAGGCGAGAGCAGTTGGTTACATAATAGCGAAAAGTTCGGCATCAGATTTAAATAAACATGCTTTCGAATATATCTCCCTAAAGCTGCCAAAGTTGTTCATGTGTGTATGAATTGAGGGGAAATATGCCATCAGCCCGGACCTTAATGGACCAGTCAGTCGGTGATTAAGGATATCCAGAGACCTTAGAGGTATCCAAATTAACTTGTACAGTTTGTGCTATGGTTTTCTATGGCAGTATGAGCGTTGGTACTGTACTGTGAATGATTCCTTTGAGTAGGAGGAATTCTTTGCTACTTATATTGCTGAATTAGTCATGCTGTGTTGTTTGCGCCTTAACTTCACGTAGATCTTTTCCAATGGAAAGGTCCATTGCTGTACGGGCTGCTGATTGTTAGCATTCAAAGCCAATTATGCAACAGTGCCATATTATGAATCATCTGGTACAGCAATTGGCAAAAACGGAACTCAGTTAGTTGCGAAAGTTACCATATGACGCGTTAGTTAGCTCCCGTGTCCAACTGAGTTCGTAACCAATTGGATTTAGGTAGTGAACAAACGCACAGACACCATATGGCAAGCGCATCTCGACATACTTGCTTGTCTATTTTGAAGACATTTTTGTGGTAGGCGAAGTTAGTAAATGCTAGTGCTTTTGATCGTCCAGTTATCAGTGCGCTTACTGATATTTTCCTCTAACATGTTCGAGTCTAACCCATAGTGGTTACCTAAATTTTGGCTACTGACAACCGTTCCAGTAGTGAAAACTAGAATTTGGCCGGTGTGAAGTGGATACGAAATTGCTGGACTGTCGGACTTTATTATTTACTTTGTGGTATTTACATTATTTTGCGTACTAACAAGCTTTTTGCCCAAGCGTTACTGTGCCCGCATATTTTTAAGTGGTGTTTCAGCATTATGAATCACTTATTTAATCGTCATCGCACCCGATATTGGCTTCCGAGCGCTGAAGTTCACTTGTTTCAACCAGCTCATTTTATGAACACCGTTGACACAGCAAATGCACGTGATAAATGCTCAGTGGCTAGGTCAGCGAGCGCAGTGTAGGCTCTTTCTCGCGTTCTCTTATGGACAACCTCGGGGACTGCCGTTTGGACCTGTTTTTTTACTGCTGCCGAGACATGAACGATATTTTTGAGATCCATGTCTTTAGTGTCTTCCAAACAGAAGTGTCACTGTAGTAATTCCGCTGGCAGTTTAAGCGTTGTAATATACAAGAAGTGCCTGGGAAATAAGTTGTTTATTGGGAATTACAGGTTTAGAAGTCATCAAAGTTGATCAACTCAAATAACTGCTTATTTACGTTCCAGCGGTCCGATCAACTTGAAGGCAGTCGTTATTTAGTAGGAGAATACAATCGTGCGGTCCACATGCCGTCACTTACCTTATTGCTTTTCTTCCCTTTGACATAAGAGCCGTCGCTCATTTCAGTCTACTACTGTTCATAATTGCTTTCAGAGAAACCGACTACTTACTCATTCAGTAAGTAGTATGCACACTTGATCACACACCCCTCCCCTGACAAATAAAATGCTGCATATTCTGAGGACTGCCTTCTACTCCTCCTGGACTCCGGATACCAATCCTCCAACCCCGGTTTGTGGTGGTGCTTTCATCAATCCCAAAAATCCTCCTGTGTGTGCTTCGTCCGATCCGTGATAAGCAAAGACACGCACCTTATTTCCAGGCGGAAACACCGGAGATTGGCTACTGAACACAAGACATAGAAGATCGCTCGAATTTTGTCGCACATCACCAAAAAATTGTGCCTGGTTACTTTAAAGTTACTGAGAAACATGCGTAGTGTCATTTCACCATCATCCAAGATATGGCTTCCAGCAGTCTCCCTCTGGAGTGCATACGGTTCAACTTCATCGCCCGATAATTGCTCAGGTAGGGGTCATCTTCCTCTACTTTTACTTTCCAAGGCTCCATAGTTTTAACTTGCACTATACATGACCCATAGTCTATCGATGTAATGGCAACCGCAGCAAATAATGTCTACATTTCCACCATCATCCGGTTGACGTCCAAGGCAATCTTGGTGACAGTTTTCCACTTTTTCAGTGATATGGCTCAGTTTTCCAACTTCCTCCACCTCATCAGTAGTGGTTGAATTCTCCGGTAGAAATATTTCCGGTATAATTCCTTCAATATCCTTCTGAGTTTCAGGTTTTCAGTATAAGACAGGTTCTATATTTCCATTGCAGGAAAACCGGGTTTCGTCCAGCTGTTTGGTCTTCGCGGTTCCATCTCACAGGTTCAAAATTTCCGGTTCATATGTCTCCTCCACAAGTTTGCTGTTCATCCATGAATCCTCGATATGGGTCGTATTCTTCACAGGCACGTCAAGAATGGCCATTTCTCGAGCCAATTCCGCAAGCTGGAACGCATCCATGGAACGGCCGACACGGGCTACGAGTAACGTCACACGAAGGGGCTCCGGCAGACTGTCCACAAAATGATCCGCCAATAAGTCAGCTTTTGAAGCTTCACCCAGCGTCAGCAACGCACTGTCCAGGAGTAAACAGAGAGCGGTGGCAAGCACCAGCGGCTCCCCGCTGGGCAATATTTCGATATTTCAAGAAGGGGATCACGGCCAATCTGAGGCTGCCATTTGAGCACAGTGACCCGCCGTGGGAGCAGGATCCCACCCCTGGGCTAAGGTCCACCATGATGACCGTTTGACACCGCTGACTACGAGTCTGATAGTCAAAGTAGATTGCTTTTTGACAATTGATTATTTGGCTAGTACAGTTACGTAGGGATTTTCGACGGGTAGTAAACAGGTCAGAGAGCATAAAATCAAGTGCATTTATGCTTGAAATTGTGTGTGTGTGTGTGCGTGTGTGTGATTTCTTCGGATGCAGCTGCAGTGCGCCTGGCGATGGATCAGCCCAAAGCATCAAATTGTTTACCACACAACCATGCACAAACGCCAAGAGTCAGAAGAAATAACTATGAAAACAGACCATGAAGAGGTTTTGCTCACATTCCAGAGAGTAGTGGGGTTCACGAAGTGGACTGTCTAATTTGAATAGGGTGGAAATATGCGGCAGTTGTCTTTTCTTGACCACGGAACAGATGAAGACTAATTATATGGTCATACAATTTATGTAGCACATCCACTTATGATCATGGAATAAAAGAACCCAAAGGCGTGATACTGGTCATACTACGAATGATCAAATAGATCTGAAATCTGCAGGTGCAAATTTGGTGGGGTTAATTAGCAATGGTACCTTTCGGGTTATGTGGTTTAGCTTGACTTGCCAACTGGCATTGATAAAGTAATTTGTCTGAATTATCGGGGAAATGTTGAATGAATCAACTGTGCTCCATAGATTTCATGGACTAAGCATGAAATTTTTCGTTACTTTTGCTTCTATGATTGTGCGTCATACAAGAAGTGATTTCGCAGAAATCGTCGGCCAAAAATGGTTCTGATTACTGTCATTTTAGTTTGAACGTTCTGTCAGACGCAGTATCTGTCACTTACCACGGAGCTTTAGTCAAACTCATTCCTTTGGGATCATTTTTTGACTTGTTCGGTAGTTCACAAAAACCGAAGGTTAACCTAATCCATGTAAAAAGTTGTTTATATTAGTCTAACATTTTGAAGATGATCACCCTTTTATCGATGTTCCCCAAAAATTCGCTACAGTTTTCACCTGTGCTTTCCCAGCTGCACTGCTTCACATCGTATTATCTGTCCGTGGAATTAGTCTGGACAACAGGAATCGTAGTCAGTTGGTAAATGTTACCTCACTATATAGGTACCATTCCACCTCGCTGAACTGGTGATGTTCAAATTAGCAGGACAAACGGATAACTATCAGCACTCTTATCGGAACGTACTTCCCAATGAAATCCATGAAGCAAGATAAATTTCGTAGCAATGTTAACCAAAATCCACGGTCATCTGTCGAGAATCTCCAAACTGCAACCAGAATAAACTGACCTCGCTATTCAAACCGTCTCGCGTAACCAAAATCCAATGCCTTTGGCATTCAATGAAATAGTGCTAACTGAGTTTCTTCAACCCAATTCTATGATCACCGAAACTAATGAGAAAACCACTCTGTATGCCGCGGAGTTGGTTGTAAACTCCTACTGAGTAAGATTAATGACACCTTCGCTATGGTTATCAGTACTGTTTAGTTTGAATATCAGATCAGGCAGTATCCAGGCTAAATTCACAACCGAAAGAACGGCATAGCTGTTTGTGCTAGTATGAGATACTGTCAATAAATTATTCATTAACTGATTTTCCCATTCCTTTTTTTGGTGCTGGATGACTCACACGCACTACTTCGTAAATGACGAATCTAAACTATGGACACGGTTGGAAACGGGTCTTCTGACTCATCATTTCTCACCGTTCGTCCTTTTCGAAGAAGAAGCCTTTTATTGAGGACCAATATAAAGAACGAGTTCGTAAAAAGTGAGAGCGATTTGCGGTATTTGCAAACAATGAAGTGATGAGATGTGTACGTTGTTTAGGACAAGCCATCACTACTCTTTGTCTGCTTCTTACGACTCCACCTATTTCAAGCGTACACAATTCACAAAATATTTGCGCACTTTATACCCGTCTTTATTACACACTGTATGTTATTCGCTTCATTTTGTCTACTAACAAGATTTTGAGTAGCAAAATGCGAAATTCGACTTCCCCAGGGTGCCCTCAAATTCTTGTGCACACTGCGCAGGCTAGAGAGTGAACCACTGGAAACATTTGTTCATCTTCGAAATCAGGTTGTTTTTCGTCAGCTTAATTTTTAAAAAGGATACTTCAGCACCGTTTTTCAGTGCTAACATTTTTATCCAGTTCGACTGCGGTAAATTGTTCAATGAGGATGACACTGGAAATCGATGGTTAGCGGGGGAATACCGATCGTGAAACCCATGTATGATAAGTCAATGTAACGTCTACATCGCATTCCCTCGGGAGTCCAAATCTAGAATAATTGGGAAAGAAAGATGAGCCACAAAGGTTGTCGGAAAAAGACGATTGAATTGCACTAAATCACACTGCATAGAGTAAGACATTCTTCTTGAGAGAGAGAAGCATGGGGAAATTCTTTGTGATTCACGAAATAAAGGAAATGAAAAGAGACTGGAAAGATAAGTCAGCACAAACAAAAATGCTATGAAAAAATTTCTGAAGAAGGAGAAAAGGGACAAGGAATAATGAATTACGTAATTAGTCGGTATAGATGACCATATGGCGCTTGCAAAACATACTAGTTCCTCGCATTTTCTTCTCACTGCGCAAAGCGATTTAATGTTTCACTAAAGTGAGACACACTTCTAGACGAACCTGCACTTGGTTGCTGTGATGTGTTCGCCCAGAGTTACTTGTGGATAATATGGTTCTACGCGCCATTTATTAGCATACTAGTGTCTGTGAGGCCGCCACGCTGCAGTTATAGAGATCTAGCTTGAACGGCCATTTGGAGTGCTCAGTCGTCTGGGCTTGTCTAGACGAAAGCTGCAACGAACTAATCCAGAGAAACAACAGCTTCTGTGGTTTGATTCTTATCTTTTTCCTGTAGCAAGCAGCAAGGCACCTTGTGCTCACCATTTCTTTGCATCCGTACAAATCCACGTTAATGAGCCAGCACAACCGCATTCAGTTGAAACGTAAAGCGAAAAGACAAAAAAATGAAAAGATATAAACAAGCACCATTCGGTGAACAAGGGGGGGGGGATCAAAACCCATATAAAATTTCCAGGAAAATCACTGTATTTTACTGGATTTCAAAGAGAAAATTGAAAGCGAAAGAAGATCAGCATTAGACAGGCAACCGATAGCATCCCTGCTAGCACTACGTGTGCATTCCGCCGTGCGTGATCTGAGGAATGCACACCTGTTACCGGTTTTTGACACCACTCTTTCTGATTGGCTGTTGTTGCGCCACAGCGACTGGCGATCACACTTCAGATTATAGCGTGAAGAACACAGTTACCTATAAGGATGCATTGCGAAATTGGTGTGGGTAGCGACCCCTCATACCTGATATATGCTGTACCTATGCTAGGGTGACAGACACATGAGTGTGAAGATTAGTTACCCGAGCGGTTATTTTGCAATTTGGCGACTGAAACAAGTGCTACTGCTTTTCGGTCAGTTCCATTGTGGGAAAGATTTCCTTATCAGACTGTTCAAAACGTGCTACTGTAGTAGTGTAACAAGGGTCAGTAAAATTAGAGTGTTTGGCAAATGGTTCGTCATAAGATGTTCAGTTCAGTTAATCGTAGCTCAAGTGATTGTGCAGTGGCAAACGATATATATTGGTATCAACAAATTAATATATGAATACATGAAATAAAACGTTATCGAAATGAAACAAATGATAAAGTTCATATTATTTCCACAATCATTTTTCAGCAGGTTATTCTATTATTTCTATTGTATTTCAGAAGCTGCCAAATACCCCTCAACACAAACACAAAGGATAAAAAACCATCGTCACATTTCGTTCTATACATTGAATCTTACTACTCATAAGATAATCTCTTTTTGTAAAGTCGGGTTTATATGAGCAGCCGGGGACTGATTCCGACAAATAACACATGCGGAATTTTGATTACACGAATCAACTAAATTACGTTAGAAAGCTGCAGTTTTTTCCAGAAATGCATACGACGAAGGTTAGGGATTTTCATCACCACGAATATAACTTCACTGGATAAGGTAATACATGCTACTTATAGTAAATACCTTTATTCTCACTTGTTCCAGCCGGTTGAATAAAATTATTCTATCTGTGCATGGCAGTGCCTCTTACGTTATCATAGAATAAAGAAGGCTGAACAAGGATTTGAAGTAAAACGCGGTACTTCACTGTAAATTTTTGGTTTACACCAACTGTGTCATCAATTTTATTTGTTATTTCCCAAGTGTGGAAATTCTAATTAGAAGAACTAATTGAAATTAGCTGAAGCAACATTAAGCTGTACGTAATACGGTTTTTTGTTAATCCACGGGGACAGAAGAATCTTTTTTTTATTCATGATTACCCTAGTGTGTAAACGACTAAATGAATAAAACTAGAACGGATTACAACGGACGAGTTCAAATTTTACACACAAAAGTTCCGTACCGTAGGATGAAATTCCTATAGCATAATATTTTAACCAGTAACAAATCCCATGTCCAGTATTCTAGTTTCCATCATAATACGTGTTTTGATAACTAATACAGTTGCCTGTACATGTCCCGAACTCTACATACCCTATACAATAGTCTACTTTCCTATATTGTAGGATAACGAATGTTACATTTGGTTTTTACAATAGGGAGTGTGATTATTATGTACAATTTGCAATTATACCAAATGAGACATCAACTTTATTAATTACTGATTGCACAAGAAGTGTGATTTACTACATGAGGAAGTGTTATGAATAAAATATTTAGAGTAACACGGTATTTTGGGATTCTAGTAAGTGATATGCAACTTGTAAGCACTAGCGTATGGGCAACTAGAAAATCACACCCTATGAGAGGAAATGTTCAACAGTTACCGAAGTTGCTGCAGTTGACAAGCAGGTACTTTTTAGAACTCCTACCATGAAAATACCAATATATTCTGATTACTTGTGTAATCGGAAGACATTCAAGTTATACCTAGCATTTTCCATCAAGAGAAGTATGCCTGAAATAAGTTCAGTTATTACCAATCTTCCTAAAGCTACACACGCTACCGTGGTCAGCTACTGTCATGTTCCGAACAGGGAACAATTATTTACTTGAACAATTAATGAGCCCAGTCACCTGTTTTCCTCTGTTTTATATGGTTGGTGTCAATGTTGCATTTTCGTTAATCACTGAAGTGCTGAAAAAAGCCTGTTTGTCACACGAACTTATAAGGCCCTCACCAGGTATACCTTTTCTAAACAGTAACAATTACATAGTAAATGTCGTCTTTATACACTATGAAAGAACAGGAACAATTGATAATATATCCAACGTAATCATATTTTGCCGAACACTGGACTCGAACAACCGTAATCTCCAGTCGGAGTACTAAGAAGGACAGTTCTTCGGACAGATGCTGATTAATTTTTGTTGCGGACTACTTTGCTTATTAGGTCATGAAAGTTCTTAAGAACGAGGTAGTCTGAATTAGACAGAGTAATCGGTGAACTATTTTGGCTCATCTTTGAGTTCAAAGCTTTCTACTTTCACTATTCACCGATTAACTTCCTTTTCCATTAAGCGTGGTTGTCCCACTTTATCAGCCCTCCCCGAGGCTAAGCTGTACAAAATTCACATCCTAATAAACAAATAAGACAAAACAAAACTACTCGTTCGTAAATAAAAATCTGGTTTGTTGATTAGAATACCCATCGAAGGGCACTTTTCGTCTTAATGGGTTAATATTGCTCACGGACTCAGCGCAATCACAGCTACACCTCACTTGCTCCCCTACGTTACGCAAATGTTCAGCTGTTGTGATTGGCCAACGGGTTCTATCACAAATGTCAAGCCTCGTAAATCCAAGAACTCTGTGAAGCTCTATTAACTACAACGATTACATAAAATGGGAATTGATAATTCTCGAAGGATTAGTATATTGTCCTAAACAACTAAGCATGATTAGGAAATTAATCCTCGGTGAACTATTAATTTACGGATGAACTGCAAAGTCTGCCCATTTTACAACCCATGGATTAATTCCACTAAGGAATAAACTTGCCTCTCCTGGCCGTGAACAAAATTCACTGTTTAACAGACAAATAAGAAAAACTTGAGCGACGTAAGACCACGGTTTTCTCAACAACTCTCGTCATTAAAGTTCATCGGAATAGAATTCGTCTTTCAGTCCTGGTACCTGGATTTAACGTGATTCTCAAGAATGACCCTTTCCCTCAGTCATTCTCACTCAATCGCAAGCCACAGACGTAAATGAGTTTAATTTAATATCACCCATGCACACCAATATCCCCCCCACCCACCCAACCCTACTCGACTAGTCGAAGACTGACCGACGGGTGAGCAGTTTGATCTCGCAAACGTTGCCGGAGACTGGTTCACTGTGTACTGCTGTCTCATGGCGAAGAATATTTCCGTTCGACGCGATCGAGTGACTCGTTCGCTTATCTTCAATTTCATCGTGAACAAAAATCAAATTGTTTGTTTTAAATTTCATCAGTTAACTGATGCACACAAAGATATATCCAACAACGAAGAATGGGTGGTGAACTTGTAGAAAAATCTCCAGCCAATATCATTATATGGAATAAATCCGTGAACTCTAAAAACCGTAGACATCGAAGTTATAAATTTTCCTAGAGATTAGTGTCAAATTTTAGAAACAAATAGCCATACCATACTGAGATTATCTTATACGACCTTATCTCACGGGTCAGTCACATTTCATAAGATGCACACAGTTGTTATCAATAATAAGCTCAATCCTCAGTCGGTTCAAAGCAAGATAGAGGGAAATGCCGATTAACCACAAACGAGTAAAAGGGAGAAGAAAAAGCCATCGCGAGAAATAAGAAACAAACGAACAGCGAATAAATCACAAGCGAAATTGCGGAGGATGACGAGGAGAACACAAGTTCCAAAGGATTGCAGAATCGAAGAAAGCTGCAATATTGAAGACACAGAAGTGTGAAAATGATTTAGGGGAACAACTTGTGCGAAAAAAGGGGGAACGGAGTACACTACCAATGAAAGAAATTACGAACGAGAAGAAACCACAGCACAAACACATCAAAAAAAAAACAGATGCATCACTGATAATATCCACCCACAAAAAGTCGAGAAAAATCACGGATGAGAGTGCTGGCGCACCTCCAACACTGAGCTCGACCCTGGCAGCCTCGGTTCGTGGCACGCTAACGAATATACTCGGCTGCGCGCAAAACAGCAGAACTCAAAACGGTGGAGCAGGACAACGTGTGTATTGGAGGAACGCAACGAAGTGCAGACGGTGTACACAGACGGAGCACGTGGTGTCACAAAATTCGGTAATTTTTCAGATACAGAAATTTGTTCAAATTTGTAATCGCGCGCCGTATCGGTAGCACTCATATACATATCCCAAACATCATTCATCACTGAGTAATCATCTCGTTTACACCCTATAAACGGTCTCACTCAGCTGCTGATCAAACACGATCAACATCATCAAACTGGTTGCCATCGAATCAGTCGCATGCACGAACAAATCTTATTGTATTTACCTCACTCCAACAGTTTTTCAAATCCCGGACAAATCGATTACATGAAACCATCTGCAAAATACCTCCCTTCCTCGTCTTTCGTTTGGCCGTTTCTATCTGCCACATCCAACGAGGGTCATGTTGCTCATCTTGTTCGCATCGCTGTCTACATGACGATGGTATTCATCTCATCTCATCTCAACTCATCTCATCTCATCTCATCTCATCTCATCTCATCTCATCTCACATCATCTCATCTCATTTAATCTCGTCCACTCGTCTTCTCGCCTCGCCTGCTCCTCTCAGATTGGTTTACATTGATTACATCAGATTAGATTAGATTAGATTAGATTAGGATTAGATTAGATTAGATTAGATTAGATTAGATTAGATTAGATTAGATTAGATTAGATTAGATTAGATTTGATTTGATTTGATTTGATCAGATCACTGGTGCCAAGTTTCCCCATCTTCAAACAGAAACAGGTAGAATTGAGTTTATCCAAACTTCGGAAGAGTGTATGATCACATCATTTTGTCGCTTGCCGCACGCACTCGAACGCAACAAATATCAGAGGAGAACAAACGTGACGGGATCAGAACCTTGTCGAAGTTTAATGACATCGGTTCCAATACTCGGTGTTCTGTTAGACTTTTATAGATGAAATCTGGGTCGCAACCGATGCCCATTATCCGCAGTCAGTTTCGGAAGCATAATTACACATTTGGTCCTTATTGGCCACCCAAACAAGCGCTCGCCAGTACATTGGGCTCCATTCGACTAGATTGGCAATGCGATAAACCAGACGACAATCGTACGTCTGATTTGTCCTCTTATGAAATACCAAATTAAGCAATGAGCAGTGGTACAGTTTCACAGTTGCACAATCGCACAGTTGCACAATGGCGCAGTGACACGGTGACACGGTGAGCAGGTCTACACGACGCCTCGCCACGAGATCCAACAATGCACAGTGATGAGAATAAGGATAAGCACACGAGCACGTGAGCATACGAGCACACGATTAGTTTCCGATTGTTTCACATTACTTCACAGTGAGAGGATGATTCGGATGATTCGGATGATTCGGATGATTGGGATAATTCGGATGATGAGATTGTTTGTATGTAGATGCTCACCGCCCGAAGTAATGCGAGCGTTCTGTTTTGTTTTGAATGATAGTTGTAGGTTGATAGTTAGTGTTTCTGTACGCGTGGATGACGACGTGTTGTTGCATTTGTATATGGCCAAATGTGAGACGTTATTGGACGGGGTTGATTTAATAGTTGGGTATCCCGCGTGGTCTAGCGGTTAGGATTCCTGGCTCTCACCCAGGCGGCCCGGGTTCGACTCCCGGCGCGGGAGGGTATCTTAGCACTCCCGCTCTCTCACAATCTTCCCTCATGGTTGGAGGAAGCATCATGGTCGTGATCGTAGTCCTATTCGTGATCATCATCATGATTAGGAGCATCAGCATGAGCATGAGCATGATCGTGCTAACCGTCGGTCACGATTGATTCCACAACGGACATCACCAATCAATCAACCGCCCACGTGCGCAGCTATGCGGCTCGCATAACGCTTAGAACACATAGCCTATAGAATATCTCAAATAGCAAATAGCACAGCGTATTCTGTATATTGTCCATTTTGCCTGCATCACATTTATTGCTCGCGCGGCTCATCATCAAACTAACAACCACACAACATTGCCAAATTACACTCCCAAATATTCGCCTTCAAATTCAACTTCTATTTCATATTCACATACGCATCCGAATCTGCATCCACACTCACGCTCACGCTCACGTTCACGCGATGGGTATTAGATGAAAGAATTAGGAAGACCGGAGATCAGCCAGCTCAGTGTAACATACAAACAATTGTGTGCTTTTTACCATATACATATCCCAAACATCATTCATCACTGAGTAATCATCTCGTTTACACCCTATAAACGGTCTCACTCAGCTGCTGATCAAACACGATCAACATCATCAAACTGGTTGCCATCGAATCAGTCGCATGCACGAACAAATCATATTGTATTTACCTCACTCCAACAGTTTTTCAAATCCCGGACAAATCGATTACATGAAACCATCTGCAAAATACCTCCCTTCCTCGTCTTTCGTTTGGCCGTTTCTATCTGCCACATCCAACGAGGGTCATGTTGCTCATCTTGTTCGCATCGCTGTCTACATGACGATGGTATTCATCTCATCTCATCTCATCTCATCTCCTCTCATCTCATCTCATCTCATCTCATCTCATCTCATCTCACATCATCTCATCTCATTTAATCTCGTCCACTCGTCTTCTCGCCTCGCCTGCTCCTCTCAGATTGGTTTACATTGATTACATCAGATTAGATTAGATTAGATTAGATTAGATTAGATTAGATTAGATTAGATTAGATTAGATTAGATTAGATTTGATTTGATTTGATCAGATCACTGGTGCCAAGTTTCCCCATCTTCAAACAGAAACAGGTAGAATTGAGTTTATCCAAACTTCGGAAGAGTGTATGATCACATCATTTTGTCGCTTGCCGCACGCACTCGAACGCAACAAATATCAGAGGAGAACAAACGTGACGGGATCAGAACCTTGTCGAAGTTTAATGACATCGGTTCCAATACTCGGTGTTCTGTTAGACTTTTATAGATGAAATCTGGGTCGCAACCGATGCCCATTATCCGCAGTCAGTTTCGGAAGCATAATTACACATTTGGTCCTTATTGGCCACCCGAACAAGCGCTCGCCAGTACATTGGGCTCCATTCGACTAGATTGGCAATGCGATAAACCAGACGACAATCGTACGTCTGATTTGTCCTCTTATGAAATACCAAATTAAGCAATGAGCAGTGGTACAGTTTCACAGTTGCACAATCGCACAGTTGCACAATGGCGCAGTGACACGGTGACACGGTGAGCAGGTCTACACGACGCCTCGCCACGAGATCCAACAATGCACAGTGATGAGAATAAGGATAAGCACACGAGCACGTGAGCATACGAGCACACGATTAGTTTCCGATTGTTTCACATTACTTCACAGTGAGAGGATGATTCGGATGATTCGGATGATTCGGATGATTGGGATAATTCGGATGATGAGATTGTTTGTATGTAGATGCTCACCGCCCGAAGTAATGCGAGCGTTCTGTTTTGTTTTGAATGATAGTTGTAGGTTGATAGTTAGTGTTTCTGTACGCGTGGATGACGACGTGTTGTTGCATTTGTATATGGCCAAATGTGAGACGTTATTGGACGGGGTTGATTTAATAGTTGGGTATCCCGCGTGGTCTAGCGGTTAGGATTCCTGGCTCTCACCCAGGCGGCCCGGGTTCGACTCCCGGCGCGGGAGGGTATCTTAGCACTCCCGCTCTCTCACAATCTTCCCTCATGGTTGGAGGAAGCATCATGGTCGTGATCGTAGTCCTATTCGTGATCATCATCATGATTAGGAGCATGAGCATGAGCATGAGCATGATCGTGCTAACCGTCGGTCACGATTGATTCCACAACGGACATCACCAATCAATCAACCGCCCACGTGCGCAGCTATGCGGCTCGCATAACGCTTAGAACACATAGCCTATAGAATATCTCAAATAGCAAATAGCACAGCGTATTCTGTATATTGTCCATTTTGCCTGCATCACATTTATTGCTCGCGCGGCTCATCATCAAACTAACAACCACACAACATTGCCAAATTACACTCCCAAATATTCGCCTTCGAATTCAACTTCTATTTCATATTCACATACGCATCCGAATCTGCATCCACACTCACGCTCACGCTCACGTTCACGCGATGGGTATTAGATGAAAGAATTAGGAAGACCGGAGATCAGCCAGCTCAGTGTAACATACAAACAATTGTGTGCTTTTTACCATATACATATCCCAAACATCATTCATCACTGAGTAATCATCTCGTTTACACCCTATAAACGGTCTCACTCAGCTGCTGATCAAACACGATCAACATCATCAAACTGGTTGCCATCGAATCAGTCGCATGCACGAACAAATCATATTGTATTTACCTCACTCCAACAGTTTTTCAAATCCCGGACAAATCGATTACATGAAACCATCTGCAAAATACCTCCCTTCCTCGTCTTTCGTTTGGCCGTTTCTATCTGCCACATCCAACGAGGGTCATGTTGCTCATCTTGTTCGCATCGCTGTCTACATGACGATGGTATTCATCTCATCTCATCTCATCTCATCTCCTCTCACCTCATCTCATCTCATCTCATCTCATCTCATCTCACATCATCTCATCTCATTTAATCTCGTCCACTCGTCTTCTCGCCTCGCCTGCTCCTCTCAGATTGGTTTACATTGATTACATCAGATTAGATTAGATTAGATTAGATTAGATTAGATTAGATTAGATTAGATTAGATTAGATTAGATTAGATTAGATTAGATTTGATTTGATTTGATCAGATCACTGGTGCCAAGTTTCCCCATCTTCAAACAGAAACAGGTAGAATTGAGTTTATTCAAACTTCGGAAGAGTGTATGATCACATCATTTTGTCGCTTGCCGCACGCACTCGAACGCAACAAATATCAGAGGAGAACAAACGTGACGGGATCAGAACCTTGTCGAAGTTTAATGACATCGGTTCCAATACTCGGTGTTCTGTTAGACTTTTATAGATGAAATCTGGGTCGCAACCGATGCCCATTATCCGCAGTCAGTTTCGGAAGCATAATTACACATTTGGTCCTTATTGGCCACCCGAACAAGCGCTCGCCAGTACATTGGGCTCCATTCGACTAGATTGGCAATGCGATAAACCAGACGACAATCGTACGTCTGATTTGTCCTCTTATGAAATACCAAATTAAGCAATGAGCAGTGGTACAGTTTCACAGTTGCACAATCGCACAGTTGCACAATGGCGCAGTGACACGGTGACACGGTGAGCAGGTCTACACGACGCCTCGCCACGAGATCCAACAATGCACAGTGATGAGAATAAGGATAAGCACACGAGCACGTGAGCATACGAGCACACGATTAGTTTCCGATTGTTTCACATTACTTCACAGTGAGAGGATGATTCGGATGATTCGGTGATTCGGATGATTGGGATAATTCGGATGATGAGATTGTTTGTATGTAGATGCTCACCGCCCGAAGTAATGCGAGCGTTCTGTTTTGTTTTGAATGATAGTTGTAGGTTGATAGTTAGTGTTTCTGTACGCGTGGATGACGACGTGTTGTTGCATTTGTATATGGCCAAATGTGAGACGTTATTGGACGGGGTTGATTTAATAGTTGGGTATCCCGCGTGGTCTAGCGGTTAGGATTCCTGGCTCTCACCCAGGCGGCCCGGGTTCGACTCCCGGCGCGGGAGGGTATCTTAGCACTCCCGCTCTCTCACAATCTTCCCTCATGGTTGGAGGAAGCATCATGGTCGTGATCGTAGTCCTATTCGTGATCATCATCATGATTAGGAGCATGAGCATGAGCATGAGCATGATCGTGCTAACCGTCGGTCACGATTGATTCCACAACGGACATCACCAATCAATCAACCGCCCACGTGCGCAGCTATGCGGCTCGCATAACGCTTAGAACACATAGCCTATAGAATATCTCAAATAGCAAATAGCACAGCGTATTCTGTATATTGTCCATTTTGCCTGCATCACATTTATTGCTCGCGCGGCTCATCATCAAACTAACAACCACACAACATTGCCAAATTACACTCCCAAATATTCGCCTTCGAATTCAACTTCTATTTCATATTCACATACGCATCCGAATCTGCATCCACACTCACGCTCACGCTCACGTTCACGCGATGGGTATTAGATGAAAGAATTAGGAAGACCGGAGATCAGCCAGCTCAGTGTAACATACAAACAATTGTGTGCTTTTTACCATATACATATCCCAAACATCATTCATCACTGAGTAATCATCTCGTTTACACCCTATAAACGGTCTCACTCAGCTGCTGATCAAACACGATCAACATCATCAAACTGGTTGCCATCGAATCAGTCGCATGCACGAACAAATCTTATTGTATTTACCTCACTCCAACAGTTTTTCAAATCCCGGACAAATCGATTACATGAAACCATCTGCAAAATACCTCCCTTCCTCGTCTTTCGTTTGGCCGTTTCTATCTGCCACATCCAACGAGGGTCATGTTGCTCATCTTGTTCGCATCGCTGTCTACATGACGATGGTATTCATCTCATCTCATCTCATCTCATCTCCTCTCATCTCATCTCATCTCATCTCATCTCATCTCATCTCACATCATCTCATCTCATTTAATCTCGTCCACTCGTCTTCTCGCCTCGCCTGCTCCTCTCAGATTGGTTTACATTGATTACATCAGATTAGATTAGATTAGATTAGATTAGATTAGATTAGATTAGATTAGATTAGATTAGATTAGATTAGATTAGATTAGATTAGATTAGATTAGATTAGATTAGATTAGATTAGATTAGATTAGATTAGATTAGATTAGATTAGATTAGATTAGATTTGATTTGATTTGATCAGATCACTGGTGCCAAGTTTCCCCATCTTCAAACAGAAACAGGTAGAATTGAGTTTATCCAAACTTCGGAAGAGTGTATGATCACATCATTTTGTCGCTTGCCGCACGCACTCGAACGCAACAAATATCAGAGGAGAACAAACGTGACGGGATCAGAACCTTGTCGAAGTTTAATGACATCGGTTCCAATACTCGGTGTTCTGTTAGACTTTTATAGATGAAATCTGGGTCGCAACCGATGCCCATTATCCGCAGTCAGTTTCGGAAGCATAATTACACATTTGGTCCTTATTGGCCACCCGAACAAGCGCTCGCCAGTACATTGGGCTCCATTCGACTAGATTGGCAATGCGATAAACCAGACGACAATCGTACGTCTGATTTGTCCTCTTATGAAATACCAAATTAAGCAATGAGCAGTGGTACAGTTTCACAGTTGCACAATCGCACAGTTGCACAATGGCGCAGTGACACGGTGACACGGTGAGCAGGTCTACACGACGCCTCGCCACGAGATCCAACAATGCACAGTGATGAGAATAAGGATAAGCACACGAGCACGTGAGCATACGAGCACACGATTAGTTTCCGATTGTTTCACATTACTTCACAGTGAGAGGATGATTCGGATGATTCGGATGATTGGGATAATTCGGATGATGAGATTGTTTGTATGTAGATGCTCACCGCCCGAAGTAATGCGAGCGTTCTGTTTTGTTTTGAATGATAGTTGTAGGTTGATAGTTAGTGTTTCTGTACGCGTGGATGACGACGTGTTGTTGCATTTGTATATGGCCAAATGTGAGACGTTATTGGACGGGGTTGATTTAATAGTTGGGTATCCCGCGTGGTCTAGCGGTTAGGATTCCTGGCTCTCACCCAGGCGGCCCGGGTTCGACTCCCGGCGCGGGAGGGTATCTTAGCACTCCCGCTCTCTCACAATCTTCCCTCATGGTTGGAGGAAGCATCATGGTCGTGATCGTAGTCCTATTCGTGATCATCATCATGATTAGGAGCATGAGCATGAGCATGAGCATGATCGTGCTAACCGTCGGTCACGATTGATTCCACAACGGACATCACCAATCAATCAACCGCCCACGTGCGCAGCTATGCGGCTCGCATAACGCTTAGAACACATAGCCTATAGAATATCTCAAATAGCAAATAGCACAGCGTATTCTGTATATTGTCCATTTTGCCTGCATCACATTTATTGCTCGCGCGGCTCATCATCAAACTAACAACCACACAACATTGCCAAATTACACTCCCAAATATTCGCCTTCGAATTCAACTTCTATTTCATATTCACATACGCATCCGAATCTGCATCCACACTCACGCTCACGCTCACGTTCACGCGATGGGTATTAGATGAAAGAATTAGGAAGACCGGAGATCAGCCAGCTCAGTGTAACATACAAACAATTGTGTGCTTTTTACCATATACATATCCCAAACATCATTCATCACTGAGTAATCATCTCGTTTACACCCTATAAACGGTCTCACTCAGCTGCTGATCAAACACGATCAACATCATCAAACTGGTTGCCATCGAATCAGTCGCATGCACGAACAAATCATATTGTATTTACCTCACTCCAACAGTTTTTCAAATCCCGGACAAATCGATTACATGAAACCATCTGCAAAATACCTCCCTTCCTCGTCTTTCGTTTGGCCGTTTCTATCTGCCACATCCAACGAGGGTCATGTTGCTCATCTTGTTCGCATCGCTGTCTACATGACGATGGTATTCATCTCATCTCATCTCATCTCATCTCCTCTCATCTCATCTCATCTCATCTCATCTCATCTCATCTCACATCATCTCATCTCATTTAATCTCGTCCACTCGTCTTCTCGCCTCGCCTGCTCCTCTCAGATTGGTTTACATTGATTACATCAGATTAGATTAGATTAGATTAGATTAGATTAGATTAGATTAGATTAGATTAGATTAGATTAGATTAGATTAGATTTGATTTGATTTGATTTGATCAGATCACTGGTGCCAAGTTTCCCCATCTTCAAACAGAAACAGGTAGAATTGAGTTTATCCAAACTTCGGAAGAGTGTATGATCACATCATTTTGTCGCTTGCCGCACGCACTCGAACGCAACAAATATCAGAGGAGAACAAACGTGACGGGATCAGAACCTTGTCGAAGTTTAATGACATCGGTTCCAATACTCGGTGTTCTGTTAGACTTTTATAGATGAAATCTGGGTCGCAACCGATGCCCATTATCCGCAGTCAGTTTCGGAAGCATAATTACACATTTGGTCCTTATTGGCCACCCGAACAAGCGCTCGCCAGTACATTGGGCTCCATTCGACTAGATTGGCAATGCGATAAACCAGACGACAATCGTACGTCTGATTTGTCCTCTTATGAAATACCAAATTAAGCAATGAGCAGTGGTACAGTTTCACAGTTGCACAATCGCACAGTTGCACAATGGCGCAGTGACACGGTGACACGGTGAGCAGGTCTACACGTCGCCTCGCCACGAGATCCAACAATGCACAGTGATGAGAATAAGGATAAGCACACGAGCACGTGAGCATACGAGCACACGATTAGTTTCCGATTGTTTCACATTACTTCACAGTGAGAGGATGATTCGGATGATTCGGATGATTGGGATAATTCGGATGATGAGATTGTTTGTATGTAGATGCTCACCGCCCGAAGTAATGCGAGCGTTCTGTTTTGTTTTGAATGATAGTTGTAGGTTGATAGTTAGTGTTTCTGTACGCGTGGATGACGACGTGTTGTTGCATTTGTATATGGCCAAATGTGAGACGTTATTGGACGGGGTTGATTTAATAGTTGGGTATCCCGCGTGGTCTAGCGGTTAGGATTCCTGGCTCTCACCCAGGCGGCCCGGGTTCGACTCCCGGCGCGGGAGGGTATCTTAGCACTCCCGCTCTCTCACAATCTTCCCTCATGGTTGGAGGAAGCATCATGGTCGTGATCGTAGTCCTATTCGTGATCATCATCATGATTAGGAGCATGAGCATGAGCATGAGCATGATCGTGCTAACCGTCGGTCACGATTGATTCCACAACGGACATCACCAATCAATCAACCGCCCACGTGCGCAGCTATGCGGCTCGCATAACGCTTAGAACACATAGCCTATAGAATATCTCAAATAGCAAATAGCACAGCGTATTCTGTATATTGTCCATTTTGCCTGCATCACATTTATTGCTCGCGCGGCTCATCATCAAACTAACAACCACACAACATTGCCAAATTACACTCCCAAATATTCGCCTTCGAATTCAACTTCTATTTCATATTCACATACGCATCCGAATCTGCATCCACACTCACGCTCACGCTCACGTTCACGCGATGGGTATTAGATGAAAGAATTAGGAAGACCGGAGATCAGCCAGCTCAGTGTAACATACAAACAATTGTGTGCTTTTTACCATATACATATCCCAAACATCATTCATCACTGAGTAATCATCTCGTTTACACCCTATAAACGGTCTCACTCAGCTGCTGATCAAACACGATCAACATCATCAAACTGGTTGCCATCGAATCAGTCGCATGCACGAACAAATCATATTGTATTTACCTCACTCCAACCGTTTTTCAAATCCCGGACAAATCGATTACATGAAACCATCTGCAAAATACCTCCCTTCCTCGTCTTTCGTTTGGCCGTTTCTATCTGCCACATCCAACGAGGGTCATGTTGCTCATCTTGTTCGCATCGCTGTCTACATGACGATGGTATTCATCTCATCTCATCTCATCTCATCTCCTCTCATCTCATCTCATCTCATCTCATCTCATCTCATCTCACATCATCTCATCTCATTTAATCTCGTCCACTCGTCTTCTCGCCTCGCCTGCTCCTCTCAGATTGGTTTACATTGATTACATCAGATTAGATTAGATTAGATTAGATTAGATTAGATTAGATTAGATTAGATTAGATTAGATTAGATTAGATTAGATTAGATTAGATTAGATTAGATTAGATTAGATTAGATTAGATTAGATTAGATTAGATTAGATTAGATTTGATTTGATTTGATCAGATCACTGGTGCCAAGTTTCCCCATCTTCAAACAGAAACAGGTAGAATTGAGTTTATCCAAACTTCGGAAGAGTGTATGATCACATCATTTGTCGCTTGCCGCACGCACTCGAACGCAACAAATATCAGAGGAGAACAAACGTGACGGGATCAGAACCTTGTCGAAGTTTAATGACATCGGTTCCAATACTCGGTGTTCTGTTAGACTTTTATAGATGAAATCTGGGTCGCAACCGATGCCCATTATCCGCAGTCAGTTTCGGAAGCATAATTACACATTTGGTCCTTATTGGCCACCCAAACAAGCGCTCGCCAGTACATTGGGCTCCATTCGACTAGATTGGCAATGCGATAAACCAGACGACAATCGTACGTCTGATTTGTCCTCTTATGAAATACCAAATTAAGCAATGAGCAGTGGTACAGTTTCACAGTTGCACAATCGCACAGTTGCACAATGGCGCAGTGACACGGTGACACGGTGAGCAGGTCTACACGACGCCTCGCCACGAGATCCAACAATGCACAGTGATGAGAATAAGGATAAGCACACGAGCACGTGAGCATACGAGCACACGATTAGTTTCCGATTGTTTCACATTACTTCACAGTGAGAGGATGATTCGGATGATTCGGATGATTGGGATAATTCGGATGATGAGATTGTTTGTATGTAGATGCTCACCGCCCGAAGTAATGCGAGCGTTCTGTTTTGTTTTGAATGATAGTTGTAGGTTGATAGTTAGTGTTTCTGTACGCGTGGATGACGACGTGTTGTTGCATTTGTATATGGCCAAATGTGAGACGTTATTGGACGGGGTTGATTTAATAGTTGGGTATCCCGCGTGGTCTAGCGGTTAGGATTCCTGGCTCTCACCCAGGCGGCCCGGGTTCGACTCCCGGCGCGGGAGGGTATCTTAGCACTCCCGCTCTCTCACAATCTTCCCTCATGGTTGGAGGAAGCATCATGGTCGTGATCGTAGTCCTATTCGTGATCATCATCATGATTAGGAGCATGAGCATGAGCATGAGCATGATCGTGCTAACCGTCGGTCACGATTGATTCCACAACGGACATCACCAATCAATCAACCGCCCACGTGCGCAGCTATGCGGCTCGCATAACGCTTAGAACACATAGCCTATAGAATATCTCAAATAGCAAATAGCACAGCGTATTCTGTATATTGTCCATTTTGCCTGCATCACATTTATTGCTCGCGCGGCTCATCATCAAACTAACAACCACACAACATTGCCAAATTACACTCCCAAATATTCGCCTTCGAATTCAACTTCTATTTCATATTCACATACGCATCCGAATCTGCATCCACACTCACGCTCACGCTCACGTTCACGCGATGGGTATTAGATGAAAGAATTAGGAAGACCGGAGATCAGCCAGCTCAGTGTAACATACAAACAATGGTGTGCTTTTTCCCATATACATATCCCAAACATCATTCATCACTGAGTAATCATCTCGTTTACACCCTATAAACGGTCTCACTCAGCTGCTGATCAAACACGATCAACATCATCAAACTGGTTGCCATCGAATCAGTCGCATGCACGAACAAATCATATTGTATTTACCTCACTCCAACCGTTTTTCAAATCCCGGACAAATCGATTACATGAAACCATCTGCAAAATACCTCCCTTCCTCGTCTTTCGTTTGGCCGTTTCTATCTGCCACATCCAACGAGGGTCATGTTGCTCATCTTGTTCGCATCGCTGTCTACATGACGATGGTATTCATCTCATCTCATCTCATCTCATCTCCTCTCATCTCATCTCATCTCATCTCATCTCATCTCATCTCATCTCATCTCATCTCACATCATCTCATCTCATTTAATCTCGTCCACTCGTCTTCTCGCCTCGCCTGCTCCTCTCAGATTGGTTTACATTGATTACATCAGATTAGATTAGATTAGGTTAGATTAGATTAGATTAGATTAGATTAGATTAGATTAGATTAGATTAGATTAGATTAGATTAGATTAGATTAGATTAGATTAGATTAGATTAGATTAGATTAGATTAGATTAGATTAGATTAGATTAGATTAGATTAGATTAGATTTGATTTGATTTGATCAGATCACTGGTGCCAAGTTTCCCCATCTTCAAACAGAAACAGGTAGAATTGAGTTTATCCAAACTTCGGAAGAGTGTATGATCACATCATTTTGTCGCTTGCCGCACGCACTCGAACGCAACAAATATCAGAGAAGAACAAACGTGACGGGATCAGAACCTTGTCGAAGTTTAATGACATCGGTTCCAATACTCGGTGTTCTATTAGACTTTTATAGATGAAATCTGGGTCGCAACCGATGCCCATTATCCGCAGTCAGTTTCGGAAGCATAATTACACATTTGGTCCTTATTGGCCACCCGAACAAGCGCTCGCCAGTACATTGGGCTCCATTCGACTAGATTGGCAATGCGATAAACCAGACGACAATCGTACGTCTGATTTGTCCTCTTATGAAATACCAAATTAAGCAATGAGCAGTGGTACAGTTTCACAGTTGCACAATCGCACAGTTGCACAATGGCGCAGTGACACGGTGACACGGTGAGCAGGTCTACACGACGCCTCGCCACGAGATCCAACAATGCACAGTGATGAGAATAAGGATAAGCACACGAGCACGTGAGCATACGAGCACACGATTAGTTTCCGATTGTTTCACATTACTTCACAGTGAGAGGATGATTCGGATGATTCGGATGATTGGGATAATTCGGATGATGAGATTGTTTGTATGTAGATGCTCACCGCCCGAAGTAATGCGAGCGTTCTGTTTTGTTTTGAATGATAGTTGTAGGTTGATAGTTAGTGTTTCTGTACGCGTGGATGACGACGTGTTGTTGCATTTGTATATGGCCAAATGTGAGACGTTATTGGACGGGGTTGATTTAATAGTTGGGTATCCCGCGTGGTCTAGCGGTTAGGATTCCTGGCTCTCACCCAGGCGGCCCGGGTTCGACTCCCGGCGCGGGAGGGTATCTTAGCACTCCCGCTCTCTCACAATCTTCCCTCATGGTTGGAGGAAGCATCATGGTCGTGATCGTAGTCCTATTCGTGATCATCATCATGATTAGGAGCATGAGCATGAGCATGAGCATGATCGTGCTAACCGTCGGTCACGATTGATTCCACAACGGACATCACCAATCAATCAACCGCCCACGTGCGCAGCTATGCGGCTCGCATAACGCTTAGAACACATAGCCTATAGAATATCTCAAATAGCAAATAGCACAGCGTATTCTGTATATTGTCCATTTTGCCTGCATCACATTTATTGCTCGCGCGGCTCATCATCAAACTAACAACCACACAACATTGCCAAATTACACTCCCAAATATTCGCCTTCGAATTCAACTTCTATTTCATATTCACATACGCATCCGAATCTGCATCCACACTCACGCTCACGCTCACGTTCACGCGATGGGTATTAGATGAAAGAATTAGGAAGACCGGAGATCAGCCAGCTCAGTGTAACATACAAACAATTGTGTGCTTTTTACCATATACATATCCCAAACATCATTCATCACTGAGTAATCATCTCGTTTACACCCTATAAACGGTCTCACTCAGCTGCTGATCAAACACGATCAACATCATCAAACTGGTTGCCATCGAATCAGTCGCATGCACGAACAAATCTTATTGTATTTACCTCACTCCAACCGTTTTTCAAATCCCGGACAAATCGATTACATGAAACCATCTGCACAATACCTCCCTTCCTCGTCTTTCGTTTGGCCGTTTCTATCTGCCACATCCAACGAGGGTCATGTTGCTCATCTTGTTCGCATCGCTGTCTACATGACGATGGTATTCATCTCATCTCATCTCATCTCATCTCCTCTCATCTCATCTCATCTCATCTCATCTCATCTCATCTCATCTCACATCATCTCATCTCATTTAATCTCGTCCACTCGTCTTCTCGCCTCGCCTGCTCCTCTCAGATTGGTTTACATTGATTACATCAGATTAGATTAGATTAGATTAGATTAGATTAGATTAGATTAGATTAGATTAGATTAGATTAGATTAGATTAGATTAGATTAGATTAGATTAGATTAGATTAGATTTGATTTGATTTGATTTGATCAGATCACTGGTGCCAAGTTTCCCCATCTTCAAACAGAAACAGGTAGAATTGAGTTTATCCAAACTTCGGAAGAGTGTATGATCACATCATTTTGTCGCTTGCCGCACGCACTCGAACGCAACAAATATCAGAGGAGAACAAACGTGACGGGATCAGAACCTTGTCGAAGTTTAATGACATCGGTTCCAATACTCGGTGTTCTGTTAGACTTTTATAGATGAAATCTGGGTCGCAACCGATGCCCATTATCCGCAGTCAGTTTCGGAAGCATAATTACACATTTGGTCCTTATTGGCCACCCGAACAAGCGCTCGCCAGTACATTGGGCTCCATTCGACTAGATTGGCAATGCGATAAACCAGACGACAATCGTACGTCTGATTTGTCCTCTTATGAAATACCAAATTAAGCAATGAGCAGTGGTACAGTTTCACAGTTGCACAATCGCACAGTTGCACAATGGCGCAGTGACACGGTGACACGGTGAGCAGGTCTACACGACGCCTCGCCACGAGATCCAACAATGCACAGTGATGAGAATAAGGATAAGCACACGAGCACGTGAGCATACGAGCACACGATTAGTTTCCGATTGTTTCACATTACTTCACAGTGAGAGGATGATTCGGATGATTCGGATGATTGGGATAATTCGGATGATGAGATTGTTTGTATGTAGATGCTCACCGCCCGAAGTAATGCGAGCGTTCTGTTTTGTTTTGAATGATAGTTGTAGGTTGATAGTTAGTGTTTCTGTACGCGTGGATGACGACGTGTTGTTGCATTTGTATATGGCCAAATGTGAGACGTTATTGGACGGGGTTGATTTAATAGTTGGGTATCCCGCGTGGTCTAGCGGTTAGGATTCCTGGCTCTCACCCAGGCGGCCCGGGTTCGACTCCCGGCGCGGGAGGGTATCTTAGCACTCCCGCTCTCTCACAATCTTCCCTCATGGTTGGAGGAAGCATCATGGTCGTGATCGTAGTCCTATTCGTGATCATCATCATGATTAGGAGCATGAGCATGAGCATGAGCATGATCGTGCTAACCGTCGGTCACGATTGATTCCACAACGGACATCACCAATCAATCAACCGCCCACGTGCGCAGCTATGCGGCTCGCATAACGCTTAGAACACATAGCCTATAGAATATCTCAAATAGAAAATAGCACAGCGTATTCTGTATATTGTCCATTTTGCCTGCATCACATTTATTGCTCGCGCGGCTCATCATCAAACTAACAACCACACAACATTGCCAAATTACACTCCCAAATATTCGCCTTCGAATTCAACTTCTATTTCATATTCACATACGCATCCGAATCTGCATCCACACTCACGCTCACGCTCACGTTCACGCGATGGGTATTAGATGAAAGAATTAGGAAGACCGGAGATCAGCCAGCTCAGTGTAACATACAAACAATTGTGTGCTTTTTCCCATATACATATCCCAAACATCATTCATCACTGAGTAATCATCTCGTTTACACCCTATAAACGGTCTCACTCAGCTGCTGATCAAACACGATCAACATCATCAAACTGGTTGCCATCGAATCAGTCGCATGCACGAACAAATCTTATTGTATTTACCTCACTCCAACAGTTTTTCAAATCCCGGACAAATCGATTACATGAAACCATCTGCAAAATACCTCCCTTCCTCGTCTTTCGTTTGGCCGTTTCTATCTGCCACATCCAACGAGGGTCATGTTGCTCATCTTGTTCGCATCGCTGTCTACATGACGATGGTATTCATCTCATCTCATCTCATCTCATCTCCTCTCATCTCATCTCATCTCATCTCATCTCATCTCATCTCATCTCACATCATCTCATCTCATTTAATCTCGTCCACTCGTCTTCTCGCCTCGCCTGCTCCTCTCAGATTGGTTTACATTGATTACATCAGATTAGATTAGATTAGATTAGATTAGATTAGATTAGATTAGATTAGATTAGATTAGATTAGATTAGATTAGATTAGATTAGATTAGATTAGATTAGATTTGATTTGATTTGATTTGATCAGATCACTGGTGCCAAGTTTCCCCATCTTCAAACAGAAACAGGTAGAATTGAGTTTATCCAAACTTCGGAAGAGTGTATGATCACATCATTTTGTCGCTTGCCGCACGCACTCGAACGCAACAAATATCAGAGGAGAACAAACGTGACGGGATCAGAACCTTGTCGAAGTTTAATGACATCGGTTCCAATACTCGGTGTTCTGTTAGACTTTTATAGATGAAATCTGGGTCGCAACCGATGCCCATTATCCGCAGTCAGTTTCGGAAGCATAATTACACATTTGGTCCTTATTGGCCACCCGAACAAGCGCTCGCCAGTACATTGGGCTCCATTCGACTAGATTGGCAATGCGATAAACCAGACGACAATCGTACGTCTGATTTGTCCTCTTATGAAATACCAAATTAAGCAATGAGCAGTGGTACAGTTTCACAGTTGCACAATCGCACAGTTGCACAATGGCGCAGTGACACGGTGACACGGTGAGCAGGTCTACACGACGCCTCGCCACGAGATCCAACAATGCACAGTGATGAGAATAAGGATAAGCACACGAGCACGTGAGCATACGAGCACACGATTAGTTTCCGATTGTTTCACATTACTTCACAGTGAGAGGATGATTCGGATGATTCGGATGATTGGGATAATTCGGATGATGAGATTGTTTGTATGTAGATGCTCACCGCCCGAAGTAATGCGAGCGTTCTGTTTTGTTTTGAATGATAGTTGTAGGTTGATAGTTAGTGTTTCTGTACGCGTGGATGACGACGTGTTGTTGCATTTGTATATGGCCAAATGTGAGACGTTATTGGACGGGGTTGATTTAATAGTTGGGTATCCCGCGTGGTCTAGCGGTTAGGATTCCTGGCTCTCACCCAGGCGGCCCGGGTTCGACTCCCGGCGCGGGAGGGTATCTTAGCACTCCCGCTCTCTCACAATCTTCCCTCATGGTTGGAGGAAGCATCATGGTCGTGATCGTAGTCCTATTCGTGATCATCATCATGATTAGGAGCATGAGCATGAGCATGAGCATGATCGTGCTAACCGTCGGTCACGATTGATTCCACAACGGACATCACCAATCAATCAACCGCCCACGTGCGCAGCTATGCGGCTCGCATAACGCTTAGAACACATAGCCTATAGAATATCTCAAATAGCAAATAGCACAGCGTATTCTGTATATTGTCCATTTTGCCTGCATCACATTTATTGCTCGCGCGGCTCATCATCAAACTAACAACCACACAACATTGCCAAATTACACTCCCAAATATTCGCCTTCGAATTCAACTTCTATTTCATATTCACATACGCATCCGAATCTGCATCCACACTCACGCTCACGCTCACGTTCACGCGATGGGTATTAGATGAAAGAATTAGGAAGACCGGAGATCAGCCAGCTCAGTGTAACATACAAACAATTGTGTGCTTTTTACCATATACATATCCCAAACATCATTCATCACTGAGTAATCATCTCGTTTACACCCTATAAACGGTCTCACTCAGCTGCTGATCAAACACGATCAACATCATCAAACTGGTTGCCATCGAATCAGTCGCATGCACGAACAAATCATATTGTATTTACCTCACTCCAACAGTTTTTCAAATCCCGGACAAATCGATTACATGAAACCATCTGCAAAATACCTCCCTTCCTCGTCTTTCGTTTGGCCGTTTCTATCTGCCACATCCAACGAGGGTCATGTTGCTCATCTTGTTCGCATCGCTGTCTACATGACGATGGTATTCATCTCATCTCATCTCATCTCATCTCCTCTCACCTCATCTCATCTCATCTCATCTCATCTCACATCATCTCATCTCATTTAATCTCGTCCACTCGTCTTCTCGCCTCGCCTGCTCCTCTCAGATTGGTTTACATTGATTACATCAGATTAGATTAGATTAGATTAGATTAGATTAGATTAGATTAGATTAGATTAGATTAGATTAGATTAGATTAGATTAGATTAGATTAGATTAGATCAGATTAGATTAGATTAGATTAGATTTGATTAGATTAGATTAGATTAGATTAGATTAGATTAGATTAGATTAGATTAGATTAGATTAGATTAGATTAGATTAGATTAGATTAGATTAGATTAGATTAGATTAGATTAGATTAGATTAGATTAGATTAGATTAGATTAGATTAGATTAGATTAGATTAGATTAGATTAGATTAGATTAGATTAGATTAGATTAGATTAGATTAGATTAGATTAGATTAGATTAGATTAGATTAGATTAGATTAGATTAGATTAGATTGATAAGATAAGATAAGATAAGATAAGATAAGATAAGATAAGATAAGATAAGATAAGATAAGATAAGTTAAGATAAGATAAGATAAGATAAGATAAGATATGATAAGATAAGATATGATAAGATAAGATAAGATACGATAACATTAGATTAGATTAGATTAGATTAGATTAGATTAGATTAGATTAGATTTGATTTGATCAGATCACTGGTGCCAAGTTTCCCCATCTTCAAACAGAAACAGGTAGAATTGAGTTTATCCAAACTTCGGAAGAGTGTATGATCACATCATTTTGTCGCTTGCCGCACGCACTCGAACGCAACAAATATCAGAGGAGAACAAACGTGACGGGATCAGAACCTTGTCGAAGTTTAATGACATCGGTTCCAATACTCGGTGTTCTGTTAGACTTTTATAGATGAAATCTGGGTCGCAACCGATGCCCATTATCCGCAGTCAGTTTCGGAAGCATAATTACACATTTGGTCCTTATTGGCCACCCGAACAAGCGCTCGCCAGTACATTGGGCTCCATTCGACTAGATTGGCAATGCGATAAACCAGACGACAATCGTACGTCTGATTTGTCCTCTTATGAAATACCAAATTAAGCAATGAGCAGTGGTACAGTTTCACAGTTGCACAATCGCACAGTTGCACAATGGCGCAGTGACACGGTGACACGGTGAGCAGGTCTACACGACGCCTCGCCACGAGATCCAACAATGCACAGTGATGAGAATAAGGATAAGCACACGAGCACGTGAGCATACGAGCACACGATTAGTTTCCGATTGTTTCACATTACTTCACAGTGAGAGGATGATTCGGATGATTCGGATGATTGGGATAATTCGGATGATGAGATTGTTTGTATGTAGATGCTCACCGCCCGAAGTAATGCGAGCGTTCTGTTTTGTTTTGAATGATAGTTGTAGGTTGATAGTTAGTGTTTCTGTACGCGTGGATGACGACGTGTTGTTGCATTTGTATATGGCCAAATGTGAGACGTTATTGGACGGGGTTGATTTAATAGTTGGGTATCCCGCGTGGTCTAGCGGTTAGGATTCCTGGCTCTCACCCAGGCGGCCCGGGTTCGACTCCCGGCGCGGGAGGGTATCTTAGCACTCCCGCTCTCTCACAATCTTCCCTCATGGTTGGAGGAAGCATCATGGTCGTGATCGTAGTCCTATTCGTGATCATCATCATGATTAGGAGCATGAGCATGAGCATGAGCATGATCGTGCTAACCGTCGGTCACGATTGATTCCACAACGGACATCACCAATCAATCAACCGCCCACGTGCGCAGCTATGCGGCTCGCATAACGCTTAGAACACATAGCCTATAGAATATCTCAAATAGCAAATAGCACAGCGTATTCTGTATATTGTCCATTTTGCCTGCATCACATTTATTGCTCGCGCGGCTCATCATCAAACTAACAACCACACAACATTGCCAAATTACACTCCCAAATATTCGCCTTCGAATTCAACTTCTATTTCATATTCACATACGCATCCGAATCTGCATCCACACTCACGCTCACGCTCACGTTCACGCGATGGGTATTAGATGAAAGAATTAGGAAGACCGGAGATCAGCCAGCTCAGTGTAACATACAAACAATTGTGTGCTTTTTACCATATACATATCCCAAACATCATTCATCACTGAGTAATCATCTCGTTTACACCCTATAAACGGTCTCACTCAGCTGCTGATCAAACACGATCAACATCATCAAACTGGTTGCCATCGAATCAGTCGCATGCACGAACAAATCATATTGTATTTACCTCACTCCAACCGTTTTTCAAATCCCGGACAAATCGATTACATGAAACCATCTGCACAATACCTCCCTTCCTCGTCTTTCGTTTGGCCGTTTCTATCTGCCACATCCAACGAGGGTCATGTTGCTCATCTTGTTCGCATCGCTGTCTACATGACGATGGTATTCATCTCATCTCATCTCATCTCATCTCCTCTCACCTCATCTCATCTCATCTCATCTCATCTCACATCATCTCATCTCATTTAATCTCGTCCACTCGTCTTCTCGCCTCGCCTGCTCCTATCAGATTGGTTTACATTGATTACATCAGATTAGATTAGATTAGATTAGATTAGATTAGATTAGATTAGATTAGATTAGATTAGATTAGATTAGATTAGATTAGATTAGATTAGATTAGATTAGATTAGATTAGATCAGATTAGATTAGATTAGATTAGATTAGATTAGATTAGATTAGATTAGATTAGATTAGATTAGATTAGATTAGATTAGATTAGATTAGATTAGATTAGATTAGATTAGATTAGATTAGATTAGATTAGATTAGATTAGATTAGATTAGATTAGATTAGATTAGATTAGATTAGATTAGATTAGATTAGATTAGATTAGATTAGATTTGATTTGATCAGATCACTGGTGCCAAGTTTCCCCATCTTCAAACAGAAACAGGTAGAATTGAGTTTATCCAAACTTCGGAAGAGTGTATGATCACATCATTTTGTCGCTTGCCGCACGCACTCGAACGCAACAAATATCAGAGGAGAACAAACGTGACGGGATCAGAACCTTGTCGAAGTTTAATGACATCGGTTCCAATACTCGGTGTTCTGTTAGACTTTTATAGATGAAATCTGGGTCGCAACCGATGCCCATTATCCGCAGTCAGTTTCGGAAGCATAATTACACATTTGGTCCTTATTGGCCACCCGAACAAGCGCTCGCCAGTACATTGGGCTCCATTCGACTAGATTGGCAATGCGATAAACCAGACGACAATCGTACGTCTGATTTGTCCTCTTATGAAATACCAAATTAAGCAATGAGCAGTGGTACAGTTTCACAGTTGCACAATCGCACAGTTGCACAATGGCGCAGTGACACGGTGACACGGTGAGCAGGTCTACACGACGCCTCGCCACGAGATCCAACAATGCACAGTGATGAGAATAAGGATAAGCACACGAGCACGTGAGCATACGAGCACACGATTAGTTTCCGATTGTTTCACATTACTTCACAGTGAGAGGATGATTCGGATGATTCGGATGATTGGGATAATTCGGATGATGAGATTGTTTGTATGTAGATGCTCACCGCCCGAAGTAATGCGAGCGTTCTGTTTTGTTTTGAATGATAGTTGTAGGTTGATAGTTAGTGTTTCTGTACGCGTGGATGACGACGTGTTGTTGCATTTGTATATGGCCAAATGTGAGACGTTATTGGACGGGGTTGATTTAATAGTTGGGTATCCCGCGTGGTCTAGCGGTTAGGATTCCTGGCTCTCACCCAGGCGGCCCGGGTTCGACTCCCGGCGCGGGAGGGTATCTTAGCACTCCCGCTCTCTCACAATCTTCCCTCATGGTTGGAGGAAGCATCATGGTCGTGATCGTAGTCCTATTCATGATCATCATCATGATTAGGAGCATGAGCATGAGCATGAGCATGATCGTGCTAACCGTCGGTCACGATTGATTCCACAACGGACATCACCAATCAATCAACCGCCCACGTGCGCAGCTATGCGGCTCGCATAACGCTTAGAACACATAGCCTATAGAATATCTCAAATAGCAAATAGCACAGCGTATTCTGTATATTGTCCATTTTGCCTGCATCACATTTATTGCTCGCGCGGCTCATCATCAAACTAACAACCACACAACATTGCCAAATTACACTCCCAAATATTCGCCTTCGAATTCAACTTCTATTTCATATTCACATACGCATCCGAATCTGCATCCACACTCACGCTCACGCTCACGTTCACGCGATGGGTATTAGATGAAAGAATTAGGAAGACCGGAGATCAGCCAGCTCAGTGTAACATACAAACAATTGTGTGCTTTTTCCCATATACATATCCCAAACATCATTCATCACTGAGTAATCATCTCGTTTACACCCTATAAACGGTCTCACTCAGCTGCTGATCAAACACGATCAACATCATCAAACTGGTTGCCATCGAATCAGTCGCATGCACGAACAAATCATATTGTATTTACCTCACTCCAACCGTTTTTCAAATCCCGGACAAATCGATTACATGAAACCATCTGCAAAATACCTCCCTTCCTCGTCTTTCGTTTGGCCGTTTCTATCTGCCACATCCAACGAGGGTCATGTTGCTCATCTTGTTCGCATCGCTGTCTACATGACGACGGTATTCATCTCATCTCATCTCATCTCATCTCCTCTCACCTCATCTCATCTCATCTCATCTCATCTCACATCATCTCATCTCATTTAATCTCGTCCACTCGTCTTCTCGCCTCGCCTGCTCCTCTCAGATTGGTTTACATTGATTACATCAGATTAGATTAGATTAGATTAGATTAGATTAGATTAGATTAGATTAGATTAGATTAGATTAGATTAGATTAGATTAGATTAGATTAGATTAGATTAGATTAGATTAGATTAGATTAGATTAGATTAGATTAGATTAGATTAGATTAGATTAGATTAGATTAGATTAGATTAGATTTGATTTGATCAGATCACTGGTGCCAAGTTTCCCCATCTTCAAACAGAAACAGGTAGAATTGAGTTTATCCAAACTTCGGAAGAGTGTATGATCACATCATTTTGTCGCTTGCCGCACGCACTCGAACGCAACAAATATCAGAGGAGAACAAACGTGACGGGATCAGAACCTTGTCGAAGTTTAATGACATCGGTTCCAATACTCGGTGTTCTGTTAGACTTTTATAGATGAAATCTGGGTCGCAACCGATGCCCATTATCCGCAGTCAGTTTCGGAAGCATAATTACACATTTGGTCCTTATTGGCCACCCGAACAAGCGCTCGCCAGTACATTGGGCTCCATTCGACTAGATTGGCAATGCGATAAACCAGACGACAATCGTACGTCTGATTTGTCCTCTTATGAAATACCAAATTAAGCAATGAGCAGTGGTACAGTTTCACAGTTGCACAATCGCACAGTTGCACAATGGCGCAGTGACACGGTGACACGGTGAGCAGGTCTACACGACGCCTCGCCACGAGATCCAACAATGCACAGTGATGAGAATAAGGATAAGCACACGAGCACGTGAGCATACGAGCACACGATTAGTTTCCGATTGTTTCACATTACTTCACAGTGAGAGGATGATTCGGATGATTCGGATGATTGGGATAATTCGGATGATGAGATTGTTTGTATGTAGATGCTCACCGCCCGAAGTAATGCGAGCGTTCTGTTTTGTTTTGAATGATAGTTGTAGGTTGATAGTTAGTGTTTCTGTACGCGTGGATGACGACGTGTTGTTGCATTTGTATATGGCCAAATGTGAGACGTTATTGGACGGGGTTGATTTAATAGTTGGGTATCCCGCGTGGTCTAGCGGTTAGGATTCCTGGCTCTCACCCAGGCGGCCCGGGTTCGACTCCCGGCGCGGGAGGGTATCTTAGCACTCCCGCTCTCTCACAATCTTCCCTCATGGTTGGAGGAAGCATCATGGTCGTGATCGTAGTCCTATTCGTGATCATCATCATGATTAGGAGCATCAGCATGAGCATGAGCATGATCGTGCTAACCGTCGGTCACGATTGATTCC
Source organism: Fasciola hepatica (assembly GCA_948099385.1). NCBI lineage: Eukaryota > Metazoa > Platyhelminthes > Trematoda > Plagiorchiida > Fasciolidae > Fasciola > Fasciola hepatica. The sequence goes on from CANUEZ040000182.1 coordinate 16,613,025, forward strand.
ACAACGGACATCACCAATCAATCAACCGCCCACGTGCGCAGCTATGCGGCTCGCATAACGCTTAGAACACATAGCCTATAGAATATCTCAAATAGCAAATAGCACAGCGTATTCTGTATATTGTCCATTTTGCCTGCATCACATTTATTGCTCGCGCGGCTCATCATCAAACTAACAACCACACAACATTGCCAAATTACACTCCCAAATATTCGCCTTCGAATTCAACTTCTATTTCATATTCACATACGCATCCGAATCTGCATCCACACTCACGCTCACGCTCACGTTCACGCGATGGGTATTAGATGAAAGAATTAGGAAGACCGGAGATCAGCCAGCTCAGTGTAACATACAAACAATGGTGTGCTTTTTCCCATATACATATCCCAAACATCATTCATCACTGAGTAATCATCTCGTTTACACCCTATAAACGGTCTCACTCAGCTGCTGATCAAACACGATCAACATCATCAAACTGGTTGCCATCGAATCAGTCGCATGCACGAACAAATCATATTGTATTTACCTCACTCCAACCGTTTTTCAAATCCCGGACAAATCGATTACATGAAACCATCTGCACAATACCTCCCTTCCTCGTCTTTCGTTTGGCCGTTTCTATCTGCCACATCCAACGAGGGTCATGTTGCTCATCTTGTTCGCATCGCTGTCTACATGACGATGGTATTCATCTCATCTCATCTCATCTCATCTCCTCTCACCTCATCTCATCTCATCTCATCTCATCTCACATCATCTCATCTCATTTAATCTCGTCCACTCGTCTTCTCGCCTCGCCTGCTCCTATCAGATTGGTTTACATTGATTACATCAGATTAGATTAGATTAGATTAGATTAGATTAGATTAGATTAGATTAGATTAGATTAGATTAGATTAGATTAGATTAGATTAGATTAGATTAGATTAGATTAGATTAGATTAGATTTGATTTGATTTGATCAGATCACTGGTGCCAAGTTTCCCCATCTTCAAACAGAAACAGGTAGAATTGAGTTTATCCAAACTTCGGAAGAGTGTATGATCACATCATTTTGTCGCTTGCCGCACGCACTCGAACGCAACAAATATCAGAGGAGAACAAACGTGACGGGATCAGAACCTTGTCGAAGTTTAATGACATCGGTTCCAATACTCGGTGTTCTGTTAGACTTTTATAGATGAAATCTGGGTCGCAACCGATGCCCATTATCCGCAGTCAGTTTCGGAAGCATAATTACACATTTGGTCCTTATTGGCCACCCGAACAAGCGCTCGCCAGTACATTGGGCTCCATTCGACTAGATTGGCAATGCGATAAACCAGACGACAATCGTACGTCTGATTTGTCCTCTTATGAAATACCAAATTAAGCAATGAGCAGTGGCACAGTTTCACAGTTGCACAATCGCACAGTTGCACAATGGCGCAGTGACACGGTGACACGGTGAGCAGGTCTACACGACGCCTCGCCACGAGATCCAACAATGCACAGTGATGAGAATAAGGATAAGCACACGAGCACGTGAGCATACGAGCACACGATTAGTTTCCGATTGTTTCACATTACTTCACAGTGAGAGGATGATTCGGATGATTCGGATGATTGGGATAATTCGGATGATGAGATTGTTTGTATGTAGATGCTCACCGCCCGAAGTAATGCGAGCGTTCTGTTTTGTTTTGAATGATAGTTGTAGGTTGATAGTTAGTGTTTCTGTACGCGTGGATGACGACGTGTTGTTGCATTTGTATATGGCCAAATGTGAGACGTTATTGGACGGGGTTGATTTAATAGTTGGGTATCCCGCGTGGTCTAGCGGTTAGGATTCCTGGCTCTCACCCAGGCGGCCCGGGTTCGACTCCCGGCGCGGGAGGGTATTTTAGCACTCCCGCTCTCTCACAATCTTCCCTCATGGTTGGAGGAAGCATCATGGTCGTGATCGTAGTCCTATTCGTGATCATCATCATGATTAGGAGCATGAGCATGAGCATGAGCATGATCGTGCTAACCGTCGGTCACGATTGATTCCACAACGGACATCACCAATCAATCAACCGCCCACGTGCGCAGCTATGCGGCTCGCATAACGCTTAGAACACATAGCCTATAGAATATCTCAAATAGCAAATAGCACAGCGTATTCTGTATATTGTCCATTTTGCCTGCATCACATTTATTGCTCGCGCGGCTCATCATCAAACTAACAACCACACAACATTGCCAAATTACACTCCCAAATATTCGCCTTCGAATTCAACTTCTATTTCATATTCACATACGCATCCGAATCTGCATCCACACTCACGCTCACGCTCACGTTCACGCGATGGGTATTAGATGAAAGAATTAGGAAGACCGGAGATCAGCCAGCTCAGTGTAACATACAAACAATTGTGTGCTTTTTCCCATATACATATCCCAAACATCATTCATCACTGAGTAATCATCTCGTTTACACCCTATAAACGGTCTCACTCAGCTGCTGATCAAACACGATCAACATCATCAAACTGGTTGCCATCGAATCAGTCACATGCACGAACAAATCATATTGTATTTACCTCACTCCAACCGTTTTTCAAATCCCGGACAAATCGATTACATGAAACCATCTGCACAATACCTCCCTTCCTCGTCTTTCGTTTGGCCGTTTCTATCTGCCACATCCAACGAGGGTCATGTTGCTCATCTTGTTCGCATCGCTGTCTACATGACGATGGTATTCATCTCATCTCATCTCATCTCATCTCCTCTCATCTCATCTCATCTCATCTCATCTCATCTCATCTCATCTCACATCATCTCATCTCATTTAATCTCGTCCACTCGTCTTCTCGCCTCGCCTGCTCCTCTCAGATTGGTTTACATTGATTACATCAGATTAGATTAGATTAGATTGGATTAGATTAGATTAGATTAGATTAGATTAGATTAGATTAGATTAGATTAGATTAGATTAGATTAGATTAGATTAGATTAGATTAGATTAGATTAGATTAGATTAGATTAGATTAGATTAGATTAGATTAGATTAGATTAGATTAGATTAGATTAGATTAGATTAGATTAGATTAGATTAGATTAGATTAGATTAGATTAGATTAGATTAGATTAGATTAGATTAGATTAGATTAGATTAGATTAGATTAGATTAGATTAGATTAGATTAGATTAGATTAGATTAGATTAGATTAGATTAGATTAGATTAGATTAGATTAGATTAGATTAGATTAGATTAGATTAGATTAGATTAGATTAGATTAGATTAGATTAGATTAGATTAGATTAGATTAGATTAGATTAGATTAGATTAGATTAGATTAGATTAGATTTGATTTGATTTGATCAGATCACTGGTGCCAAGTTTCCCCATCTTCAAACAGAAACAGGTAGAATTGAGTTTATCCAAACTTCGGAAGAGTGTATGATCACATCATTTTGTCGCTTGCCGCACGCACTCGAACGCAACAAATATCAGAGGAGAACAAACGTGACGGGATCAGAACCTTGTCGAAGTTTAATGACATCGGTTCCAATACTCGGTGTTCTGTTAGACTTTTATAGATGAAATCTGGGTCGCAACCGATGCCCATTATCCGCAGTCAGTTTCGGAAGCATAATTACACATTTGGTCCTTATTGGCCACCCGAACAAGCGCTCGCCAGTACATTGGGCTCCATTCGACTAGATTGGCAATGCGATAAACCAGACGACAATCGTACGTCTGATTTGTCCTCTTATGAAATACCAAATTAGGCAATGAGCAGTGGCACAGTTTCACAGTTGCACAATCGCACAGTTGCACAATGGCGCAGTGACACGGTGACACGGTGAGCAGGTCTACACGACGCCTCGCCACGAGATCCAACAATGCACAGTGATGAGAATAAGGATAAGCACACGAGCACGTGAGCATACGAGCACACGATTAGTTTCCGATTGTTTCACATTACTTCACAGTGAGAGGATGATTCGGATGATTCGGATGATTGGGATAATTCGGATGATGAGATTGTTTGTATGTAGATGCTCACCGCCCGAAGTAATGCGAGCGTTCTGTTTTGTTTTGAATGATAGTTGTAGGTTGATAGTTAGTGTTTCTGTACGCGTGGATGACGACGTGTTGTTGCATTTGTATATGGCCAAATGTGAGACGTTATTGGACGGGGTTGATTTAATAGTTGGGTATCCCGCGTGGTCTAGCGGTTAGGATTCCTGGCTCTCACCCAGGCGGCCCGGGTTCGACTCCCGGCGCGGGAGGGTATCTTAGCACTCCCGCTCTCTCACAATCTTCCCTCATGGTTGGAGGAAGCATCATGGTCGTGATCGTAGTCCTATTCGTGATCATCATCATGATTAGGAGCATCAGCATGAGCATGAGCATGATCGTGCTAACCGTCGGTCACGATTGATTCCACAACGGACATCACCAATCAATCAACCGCCCACGTGCGCAGCTATGCGGCTCGCATAACGCTTAGAACACATAGCCTATAGAATATCTCAAATAGCAAATAGCACAGCGTATTCTGTATATTGTCCATTTTGCCTGCATCACATTTATTGCTCGCGCGGCTCATCATCAAACTAACAACCACACAACATTGCCAAATTACACTCCCAAATATTCGCCTTCAAATTCAACTTCTATTTCATATTCACATACGCATCCGAATCTGCATCCACACTCACGCTCACGCTCACGTTCACGCGATGGGTATTAGATGAAAGAATTAGGAAGACCGGAGATCAGCCAGCTCAGTGTAACATACAAACAATTGTGTGCTTTTTACCATATACATATCCCAAACATCATTCATCACTGAGTAATCATCTCGTTTACACCCTATAAACGGTCTCACTCAGCTGCTGATCAAACACGATCAACATCATCAAACTGGTTGCCATCGAATCAGTCACATGCACGAACAAATCATATTGTATTTACCTCACTCCAACCGTTTTTCAAATCCCGGACAAATCGATTACATGAAACCATCTGCACAATACCTCTCTTCCTCGTCTTTCGTTTGGCCGTTTCTATCTGCCACATCCAACGAGGGTCATGTTGCTCATCTTGTTCGCATCGCTGTCTACATGACGATGGTATTCATCTCATCTCATCTCATCTCATCTCCTCTCATCTCATCTCATCTCATCTCATCTCATCTCATCTCATCTCACATCATCTCATCTCATTTAATCTCGTCCACTCGTCTTCTCGCCTCGCCTGCTCCTCTCAGATTGGTTTACATTGATTACATCAGATTAGATTAGATTAGATTGGATTAGATTAGATTAGATTAGATTAGATTAGATTAGATTAGATTAGATTAGATTAGATTAGATTAGATTAGATTAGATTAGATTAGATTAGATTAGATTAGATTAGATTAGATTAGATTAGATTAGATTAGATTAGATTAGATTAGATTAGATTAGATTAGATTAGATTAGATTAGATTAGATTAGATTAGATTAGATTAGATTAGATTAGATTAGATTAGATTAGATTAGATTAGATTAGATTAGATTAGATTAGATTAGATTAGATTAGATTAGATTTGATTTGATTTGATCAGATCACTGGTGCCAAGTTTCCCCATCTTCAAACAGAAACAGGTAGAATTGAGTTTATCCAAACTTCGGAAGAGTGTATGATCACATCATTTTGTCGCTTGCCGCACGCACTCGAACGCAACAAATATCAGAGGAGAACAAACGTGACGGGATCAGAACCTTGTCGAAGTTTAATGACATCGGTTCCAATACTCGGTGTTCTGTTAGACTTTTATAGATGAAATCTGGGTCGCAACCGATGCCCATTATCCGCAGTCAGTTTCGGAAGCATAATTACACATTTGGTCCTTATTGGCCACCCGAACAAGCGCTCGCCAGTACATTGGGCTCCATTCGACTAGATTGGCAATGCGATAAACCAGACGACAATCGTACGTCTGATTTGTCCTCTTATGAAATACCAAATTAAGCAATGAGCAGTGGCACAGTTTCACAGTTGCACAATCGCACAGTTGCACAATGGCGCAGTGACACGGTGACACGGTGAGCAGGTCTACACGACGCCTCGCCACGAGATCCAACAATGCACAGTGATGAGAATAAGGATAAGCACACGAGCACGTGAGCATACGAGCACACGATTAGTTTCCGATTGTTTCACATTACTTCACAGTGAGAGGATGATTCGGATGATTCGGATGATTGGGATAATTCGGATGATGAGATTGTTTGTATGTAGATGCTCACCGCCCGAAGTAATGCGAGCGTTCTGTTTTGTTTTGAATGATAGTTGTAGGTTGATAGTTAGTGTTTCTGTACGCGTGGATGACGACGTGTTGTTGCATTTGTATATGGCCAAATGTGAGACGTTATTGGACGGGGTTGATTTAATAGTTGGGTATCCCGCGTGGTCTAGCGGTTAGGATTCCTGGCTCTCACCCAGGCGGCCCGGGTTCGACTCCCGGCGCGGGAGGGTATCTTAGCACTCCCGCTCTCTCACAATCTTCCCTCATGGTTGGAGGAAGCATCATGGTCGTGATCGTAGTCCTATTCGTGATCATCATCATGATTAGGAGCATCAGCATGAGCATGAGCATGATCGTGCTAACCGTCGGTCACGATTGATTCCACAACGGACATCACCAATCAATCAACCGCCCACGTGCGCAGCTATGCGGCTCGCATAACGCTTAGAACACATAGCCTATAGAATATCTCAAATAGCAAATAGCACAGCGTATTCTGTATATTGTCCATTTTGCCTGCATCACATTTATTGCTCGCGCGGCTCATCATCAAACTAACAACCACACAACATTGCCAAATTACACTCCCAAATATTCGCCTTCGAATTCAACTTCTATTTCATATTCACATACGCATCCGAATCTGCATCCACACTCACGCTCACGCTCACGTTCACGCGATGGGTATTAGATGAAAGAATTAGGAAGACCGGAGATCAGCCAGCTCAGTGTAACATACAAACAATTGTGTGCTTTTTACCATATACATATCCCAAACATCATTCATCACTGAGTAATCATCTCGTTTACACCCTATAAACGGTCTCACTCAGCTGCTGATCAAACACGATCAACATCATCAAACTGGTTGCCATCGAATCAGTCACATGCACGAACAAATCACATTGTATTTACCTCACTCCAACCGTTTTTCAAATCCCGGACAAATCGATTACATGAAACCATCTGCACAATACCTCCCTTCCTCGTCTTTCGTTTGGCCGTTTCTATCTGCCACATCCAACGAGGGTCATGTTGCTCATCTTGTTCGCATCGCTGTCTACATGACGATGGTATTCATCTCATCTCATCTCATCTCATCTCCTCTCATCTCATCTCATCTCATCTCATCTCATCTCATCTCATCTCACATCATCTCATCTCATTTAATCTCGTCCACTCGTCTTCTCGCCTCGCCTGCTCCTCTCAGATTGGTTTACATTGATTACATCAGATTAGATTAGATTAGATTAGATTAGATTAGATTAGATTAGATTAGATTAGATTAGATTAGATTAGATTAGATTAGATTAGATTAGATTAGATTAGATTAGATTAGATTAGATTAGATTAGATTAGATTAGATTAGATTAGATTAGATTAGATTAGATTAGATTAGATTAGATTAGATTAGATCAGATCAGATTAGATTAGATTAGATTAGATTAGATTAGATTAGATTAGATTAGATTAGATTAGATTAGATTAGATTAGATTAGATTAGATTAGATTAGATTAGATTAGATTAGATTAGATTAGATTAGATTAGATTAGATTAGATTAGATTTGATTTGATTTGATCAGATCACTGGTGCCAAGTTTCCCCATCTTCAAACAGAAACAGGTAGAATTGAGTTTATCCAAACTTCGGAAGAGTGTATGATCACATCATTTTGTCGCTTGCCGCACGCACTCGAACGCAACAAATATCAGAGGAGAACAAACGTGACGGGATCAGAACCTTGTCGAAGTTTAATGACATCGGTTCCAATACTCGGTGTTCTGTTAGACTTTTATAGATGAAATCTGGGTCGCAACCGATGCCCATTATCCGCAGTCAGTTTCGGAAGCATAATTACACATTTGGTCCTTATTGGCCACCCGAACAAGCGCTCGCCAGTACATTGGGCTCCATTCGACTAGATTGGCAATGCGATAAACCAGACGACAATCGTACGTCTGATTTGTCCTCTTATGAAATACCAAATTAAGCAATGAGCAGTGGTACAGTTTCACAGTTGCACAATCGCACAGTTGCACAATGGCGCAGTGACACGGTGACACGGTGAGCAGGTCTACACGACGCCTCGCCACGAGATCCAACAATGCACAGTGATGAGAATAAGGATAAGCACACGAGCACGTGAGCATACGAGCACACGATTAGTTTCCGATTGTTTCACATTACTTCACAGTGAGAGGATGATTCGGATGATTCGGATGATTGGGATAATTCGGATGATGAGATTGTTTGTATGTAGATGCTCACCGCCCGAAGTAATGCGAGCGTTCTGTTTTGTTTTGAATGATAGTTGTAGGTTGATAGTTAGTGTTTCTGTACGCGTGGATGACGACGTGTTGTTGCATTTGTATATGGCCAAATGTGAGACGTTATTGGACGGGGTTGATTTAACAGTTGGGTATCCCGCGTGGTCTAGCGGTTAGGATTCCTGGCTCTCACCCAGGCGGCCCGGGTTCGACTCCCGGCGCGGGAGGGTATCTTAGCACTCCCGCTCTCTCACAATCTTCCCTCATGGTTGGAGGAAGCATCATGGTCGTGATCGTAGTCCTATTCGTGATCATCATCATGATTAGGAGCATCAGCATGAGCATGAGCATGATCGTGCTAACCGTCGGTCACGATTGATTCCACAACGGACATCACCAATCAATCAACCGCCCACGTGCGCAGCTATGCGGCTCGCATAACGCTTAGAACACATAGCCTATAGAATATCTCAAATAGCAAATAGCACAGCGTATTCTGTATATTGTCCATTTTGCCTGCATCACATTTATTGCTCGCGCGGCTCATCATCAAACTAACAACCACACAACATTGCCAAATTACACTCCCAAATATTCGCCTTCGAATTCAACTTCTATTTCATATTCACATACGCATCCGAATCTGCATCCACACTCACGCTCACGCTCACGTTCACGCGATGGGTATTAGATGAAAGAATTAGGAAGACCGGAGATCAGCCAGCTCAGTGTAACATACAAACAATTGTGTGCTTTTTACCATATACATATCCCAAACATCATTCATCACTGAGTAATCATCTCGTTTACACCCTATAAACGGTCTCACTCAGCTGCTGATCAAACACGATCAACATCATCAAACTGGTTGCCATCGAATCAGTCACATGCACGAACAAATCATATTGTATTTACCTCACTCCAACCGTTTTTCGAATCCCGGACAAATCGATTACATGAAACCATCTGCACAATACCTCCCTTCCTCGTCTTTCGTTTGGCCGTTTCTATCTGCCACATCCAACGAGGGTCATGTTGCTCATCTTGTTCGCATCGCTGTCTACATGACGATGGTATTCATCTCATCTCATCTCATCTCATCTCATCTCATCTCCTCTCATCTCATCTCATCTCATCTCATCTCATCTCATCTCACATCATCTCATCTCATTTAATCTCGTCCACTCGTCTTCTCGCCTCGCCTGCTCCTCTCAGATTGGTTTACATTGATTACATCAGATTAGATTAGATTAGATTAGATTAGATTAGATTAGATTAGATTAGATTAGATTAGATTAGATTAGATTAGATTAGATTAGATTAGATTAGATTAGATTAGATTAGATTAGATTAGATTAGATTAGATCAGATCAGATTAGATTAGATTAGATTAGATTAGATTAGATTAGATTAGATTAGATTAGATTAGATTAGATTAGATTAGATTAGATTAGATTAGATTAGATTAGATTAGATTAGATTTGATTTGATCAGATCACTGGTGCCAAGTTTCCCCATCTTCAAACAGAAACAGGTAGAATTGAGTTTATCCAAACTTCGGAAGAGTGTATGATCACATCATTTTGTCGCTTGCCGCACGCACTCGAACGCAACAAATATCAGAGGAGAACAAACGTGACGGGATCAGAACCTTGTCGAAGTTTAATGACATCGGTTCCAATACTCGGTGTTCTGTTAGACTTTTATAGATGAAATCTGGGTCGCAACCGATGCCCATTATCCGCAGTCAGTTTCGGAAGCATAATTACACATTTGGTCCTTATTGGCCACCCGAACAAGCGCTCGCCAGTACATTGGGCTCCATTCGACTAGATTGGCAATGCGATAAACCAGACGACAATCGTACGTCTGATTTGTCCTCTTATGAAATACCAAATTAAGCAATGAGCAGTGGCACAGTTTCACAGTTGCACAATCGCACAGTTGCACAATGGCGCAGTGACACGGTGACACGGTGAGCAGGTCTACACGACGCCTCGCCACGAGATCCAACAATGCACAGTGATGAGAATAAGGATAAGCACACGAGCACGTGAGCATACGAGCACACGATTAGTTTCCGATTGTTTCACATTACTTCACAGTGAGAGGATGATTCGGATGATTCGGATGATTGGGATAATTCGGATGATGAGATTGTTTGTATGTAGATGCTCACCGCCCGAAGTAATGCGAGCGTTCTGTTTTGTTTTGAATGATAGTTGTAGGTTGATAGTTAGTGTTTCTGTACGCGTGGATGACGACGTGTTGTTGCATTTGTATATGGCCAAATGTGAGACGTTATTGGACGGGGTTGATTTAATAGTTGGGTATCCCGCGTGGTCTAGCGGTTAGGATTCCTGGCTCTCACCCAGGCGGCCCGGGTTCGACTCCCGGCGCGGGAGGGTATCTTAGCACTCCCGCTCTCTCACAATCTTCCCTCATGGTTGGAGGAAGCATCATGGTCGTGATCGTAGTCCTATTCGTGATCATCATCATGATTAGGAGCATCAGCATGAGCATGAGCATGATCGTGCTAACCGTCGGTCACGATTGATTCCACAACGGACATCACCAATCAATCAACCGCCCACGTGCGCAGCTATGCGGCTCGCATAACGCTTAGAACACATAGCCTATAGAATATCTCAAATAGCAAATAGCACAGCGTATTCTGTATATTGTCCATTTTGCCTGCATCACATTTATTGCTCGCGCGGCTCATCATCAAACTAACAACCACACAACATTGCCAAATTACACTCCCAAATATTCGCCTTCAAATTCAACTTCTATTTCATATTCACATACGCATCCGAATCTGCATCCACACTCACGCTCACGCTCACGTTCACGCGATGGGTATTAGATGAAAGAATTAGGAAGACCGGAGATCAGCCAGCTCAGTGTAACATACAAACAATTGTGTGCTTTTTCCCATATACATATCCCAAACATCATTCATCACTGAGTAATCATCTCGTTTACACCCTATAAACGGTCTCACTCAGCTGCTGATCAAACACGATCAACATCATCAAACTGGTTGCCATCGAATCAGTCACATGCACGAACAAATCATATTGTATTTACCTCACTCCAACCGTTTTTCAAATCCCGGACAAATCGATTACATGAAACCATCTGCACAATACCTCCCTTCCTCGTCTTTCGTTTGGCCGTTTCTATCTGCCACATCCAACGAGGGTCATGTTGCTCATCTTGTTCGCATCGCTGTCTACATGACGATGGTATTCATCTCATCTCATCTCATCTCATCTCCTCTCACCTCATCTCATCTCATCTCATCTCATCTCACATCATCTCATCTCATTTAATCTCGTCCACTCGTCTTCTCGCCTCGCCTGCTCCTCTCAGATTGGTTTACATTGATTACATCAGATTAGATTAGATTAGATTAGATTAGATTAGATTAGATTAGATTAGATTAGATTAGATTAGATTAGATTAGATTAGATTAGATTAGATTAGATTAGATTAGATTAGATTAGATTAGATTAGATTAGATTAGATTAGATTAGATTAGATTAGATTAGATCAGATCACATTAGATTAGATTAGATTAGATTAGATTAGATTAGATTAGATCAGATCAGATTAGATTAGATTAGATTAGATTAGATTAGATTAGATTAGATTAGATTAGATTAGATTAGATTAGATTAGATTAGATTAGATTTGATTTGATTTGATTTGATCAGATCACTGGTGCCAAGTTTCCCCATCTTCAAACAGAAACAGGTAGAATTGAGTTTATCCAAACTTCGGAAGAGTGTATGATCACATCATTTTGTCGCTTGCCGCACGCACTCGAACGCAACAAATATCAGAGGAGAACAAACGTGACGGGATCAGAACCTTGTCGAAGTTTAATGACATCGGTTCCAATACTCGGTGTTCTGTTAGACTTTTATAGATGAAATCTGGGTCGCAACCGATGCCCATTATCCGCAGTCAGTTTCGGAAGCATAATTACACATTTGGTCCTTATTGGCCACCCGAACAAGCGCTCGCCAGTACATTGGGCTCCATTCGACTAGATTGGCAATGCGATAAACCAGACGACAATCGTACGTCTGATTTGTCCTCTTATGAAATACCAAATTAAGCAATGAGCAGTGGCACAGTTTCACAGTTGCACAATCGCACAGTTGCACAATGGCGCAGTGACACGGTGACACGGTGAGCAGGTCTACACGACGCCTCGCCACGAGATCCAACAATGCACAGTGATGAGAATAAGGATAAGCACACGAGCACGTGAGCATACGAGCACACGATTAGTTTCCGATTGTTTCACATTACTTCACAGTGAGAGGATGATTCGGATGATGAGATTGTTTGTATGTAGATGCTCACCGCCCGAAGTAATGCGAGCGTTCTGTTTTGTTTTGAATGATAGTTGTAGGTTGATAGTTAGTGTTTCTGTACGCGTGGATGACGACGTGTTGTTGCATTTGTATATGGCCAAATGTGAGACGTTATTGGACGGGGTTGATTTAATAGTTGGGTATCCCGCGTGGTCTAGCGGTTAGGATTCCTGGCTCTCACCCAGGCGGCCCGGGTTCGACTCCCGGCGCGGGAGGGTATCTTAGCACTCCCGCTCTCTCACAATCTTCCCTCATGGTTGGAGGAAGCATCATGGTCGTGATCGTAGTCCTATTCGTGATCATCATCATGATTAGGAGCATCAGCATGAGCATGAGCATGATCGTGCTAACCGTCGGTCACGATTGATTCCACAACGGACATCACCAATCAATCAACCGCCCACGTGCGCAGCTATGCGGCTCGCATAACGCTTAGAACACATAGCCTATAGAATATCTCAAATAGCAAATAGCACAGCGTATTCTGTATATTGTCCATTTTGCCTGCATCACATTTATTGCTCGCGCGGCTCATCATCAAACTAACAACCACACAACATTGCCAAATTACACTCCCAAATATTCGCCTTCAAATTCAACTTCTATTTCATATTCACATACGCATCCGAATCTGCATCCACACTCACGCTCACGCTCACGTTCACGCGATGGGTATTAGATGAAAGAATTAGGAAGACCGGAGATTAGCCAGCTCAGTGTAACATACAAACAATTGTGTGCTTTTTCCCATATACATATCCCAAACATCATTCATCACTGAGTAATCATCTCGTTTACACCCTATAAACGGTCTCACTCAGCTGCTGATCAAACACGATCAACATCATCAAACTGGTTGCCATCGAATCAGTCGCATGCACGAACAAATCATATTGTATTTACCTCACTCCAACCGTTTTTCAAATCCCGGACAAATCGATTACATGAAACCATCTGCACAATACCTCCCTTCCTCGTCTTTCGTTTGGCCGTTTCTATCTGCCACATCCAACGAGGGTCATGTTGCTCATCTTGTTCGCATCGCTGTCTACATGACGATGGTATTCATCTCATCTCATCTCATCTCATCTCCTCTCACCTCATCTCATCTCATCTCATCTCATCTCACATCATCTCATCTCATTTAATCTCGTCCACTCGTCTTCTCGCCTCGCCTGCTCCTCTCAGATTGGTTTACATTGATTACATCAGATTAGATTAGATTAGATTAGATTAGATTAGATTAGATTAGATTAGATTAGATTAGATTAGATTAGATTAGATTAGATTAGATTAGATTAGATCAGATCAGATTAGATTAGATTAGATTAGATTAGATTAGATTAGATTAGATTAGATTAGATTAGATTAGATTAGATTAGATCAGATCAGATTAGATTAGATTAGATTAGATTAGATTAGATTAGATTAGATTAGATTAGATTAGATTAGATTAGATTTGATTTGATTTGATTTGATCAGATCACTGGTGCCAAGTTTCCCCATCTTCAAACAGAAACAGGTAGAATTGAGTTTATCCAAACTTCGGAAGAGTGTATGATCACATCATTTTGTCGCTTGCCGCACGCACTCGAACGCAACAAATATCAGAGGAGAACAAACGTGACGGGATCAGAACCTTGTCGAAGTTTAATGACATCGGTTCCAATACTCGGTGTTCTGTTAGACTTTTATAGATGAAATCTGGGTCGCAACCGATGCCCATTATCCGCAGTCAGTTTCGGAAGCATAATTACACATTTGGTCCTTATTGGCCACCCGAACAAGCGCTCGCCAGTACATTGGGCTCCATTCGACTAGATTGGCAATGCGATAAACCAGACGACAATCGTACGTCTGATTTGTCCTCTTATGAAATACCAAATTAAGCAATGAGCAGTGGCACAGTTTCACAGTTGCACAATCGCACAGTTGCACAATGGCGCAGTGACACGGTGACACGGTGAGCAGGTCTACACGACGCCTCGCCACGAGATCCAACAATGCACAGTGATGAGAATAAGGATAAGCACACGAGCACGTGAGCATACGAGCACACGATTAGTTTCCGATTGTTTCACATTACTTCACAGTGAGAGGATGATTCGGATGATTCGGATGATTGGGATAATTCGGATGATGAGATTGTTTGTATGTAGATGCTCACCGCCCGAAGTAATGCGAGCGTTCTGTTTTGTTTTGAATGATAGTTGTAGGTTGATAGTTAGTGTTTCTGTACGCGTGGATGACGACGTGTTGTTGCATTTGTATATGGCCAAATGTGAGACGTTATTGGACGGGGTTGATTTAATAGTTGGGTATCCCGCGTGGTCTAGCGGTTAGGATTCCTGGCTCTCACCCAGGCGGCCCGGGTTCGACTCCCGGCGCGGGAGGGTATCTTAGCACTCCCGCTCTCTCACAATCTTCCCTCATGGTTGGAGGAAGCATCATGGTCGTGATCGTAGTCCTATTCGTGATCATCATCATGATTAGGAGCATGAGCATGAGCATGAGCATGATCGTGCTAACCGTCGGTCACGATTGATTCCACAACGGACATCACCAATCAATCAACCGCCCACGTGCGCAGCTATGCGGCTCGCATAACGCTTAGAACACATAGCCTATAGAATATCTCAAATAGCAAATAGCACAGCGTATTCTGTATATTGTCCATTTTGCCTGCATCACATTTATTGCTCGCGCGGCTCATCATCAAACTAACAACCACACAACATTGCCAAATTACACTCCCAAATATTCGCCTTCAAATTCAACTTCTATTTCATATTCACATACGCATCCGAATCTGCATCCACACTCACGCTCACGCTCACGTTCACGCGATGGGTATTAGATGAAAGAATTAGGAAGACCGGAGATTAGCCAGCTCAGTGTAACATACAAACAATTGTGTGCTTTTTACCATATACATATCCCAAACATCATTCATCACTGAGTAATCATCTCGTTTACACCCTATAAACGGTCTCACTCAGCTGCTGATCAAACACGATCAACATCATCAAACTGGTTGCCATCGAATCAGTCGCATGCACGAACAAATCATATTGTATTTACCTCACTCCAACCGTTTTTCAAATCCCGGACAAATCGATTACATGAAACCATCTGCACAATACCTCCCTTCCTCGTCTTTCGTTTGGCCGTTTCTATCTGCCACATCCAACGAGGGTCATGTTGCTCATCTTGTTCGCATCGCTGTCTACATGACGATGGTATTCATCTCATCTCATCTCATCTCATCTCCTCTCACCTCATCTCATCTCATCTCATCTCATCTCACATCATCTCATCTCATTTAATCTCGTCCACTCGTCTTCTCGCCTCGCCTGCTCCTCTCAGATTGGTTTACATTGATTACATCAGATTAGATTAGATTAGATTAGATTAGATTAGATTAGATTAGATTAGATTAGATTAGATTAGATTAGATTAGATTAGATTAGATTAGATTAGATTAGATTAGATTAGATTAGATCAGATCAGATTAGATTAGATTAGATTAGATTAGATTAGATTAGATTAGATTAGATTAGATTAGATTAGATTAGATTTGATTTGATTTGATTTGATTTGATCAGATCACTGGTGCCAAGTTTCCCCATCTTCAAACAGAAACAGGTAGAATTGAGTTTATCCAAACTTCGGAAGAGTGTATGATCACATCATTTTGTCGCTTGCCGCACGCACTCGAACGCAACAAATATCAGAGGAGAACAAACGTGACGGGATCAGAACCTTGTCGAAGTTTAATGACATCGGTTCCAATACTCGGTGTTCTGTTAGACTTTTATAGATGAAATCTGGGTCGCAACCGATGCCCATTATCCGCAGTCAGTTTCGGAAGCATAATTACACATTTGGTCCTTATTGGCCACCCGAACAAGCGCTCGCCAGTACATTGGGCTCCATTCGACTAGATTGGCAATGCGATAAACCAGACGACAATCGTACGTCTGATTTGTCCTCTTATGAAATACCAAATTAAGCAATGAGCAGTGGCACAGTTTCACAGTTGCACAATCGCACAGTTGCACAATGGCGCAGTGACACGGTGACACGGTGAGCAGGTCTACACGACGCCTCGCCACGAGATCCAACAATGCACAGTGATGAGAATAAGGATAAGCACACGAGCGCGTGAGCATACGAGCACACGATTAGTTTCCGATTGTTTCACATTACTTCACAGTGAGAGGATGATTCGGATGATGAGATTGTTTGTATGTAGATGCTCACCGCCCGAAGTAATGCGAGCGTTCTGTTTTGTTTTGAATGATAGTTGTAGGTTGATAGTTAGTGTTTCTGTACGCGTGGATGACGACGTGTTGTTGCATTTGTATATGGCCAAATGTGAGACGTTATTGGACGGGGTTGATTTAACAGTTGGGTATCCCGCGTGGTCTAGCGGTTAGGATTCCTGGCTCTCACCCAGGCGGCCCGGGTTCGACTCCCGGCGCGGGAGGGTATTTTAGCACTCCCGCTCTCTCACAATCTTCCCTCATGGTTGGAGGAAGCATCATGGTCGTGATCGTAGTCCTATTCGTGATCATCATCATGATTAGGAGCATGAGCATGAGCATGAGCATGATCGTGCTAACCGTCGGTCACGATTGATTCCACAACGGACATCACCAATCAATCAACCGCCCACGTGCGCAGCTATGCGGCTCGCATAACGCTTAGAACACATAGCCTATAGAATATCTCAAATAGCAAATAGCACAGCGTATTCTGTATATTGTCCATTTTGCCTGCATCACATTTATTGCTCGCGCGGCTCATCATCAAACTAACAACCACACAACATTGCCAAATTACACTCCCAAATATTCGCCTTCGAATTCAACTTCTATTTCATATTCACATACGCATCCGAATCTGCATCCACACTCACGCTCACGCTCACGTTCACGCGATGGGTATTAGATGAAAGAATTAGGAAGACCGGAGATCAGCCAGCTCAGTGTAACATACAAACAATTGTGTGCTTTTTACCATATACATATCCCAAACATCATTCATCACTGAGTAATCATCTCGTTTACACCCTATAAACGGTCTCACTCAGCTGCTGATCAAACACGATCAACATCATCAAACTGGTTGCCATCGAATCAGTCGCATGCACGAACAAATCATATTGTATTTACCTCACTCCAACCGTTTTTCAAATCCCGGACAAATCGATTACATGAAACCATCTGCACAATACCTCCCTTCCTCGTCTTTCGTTTGGCCGTTTCTATCTGTCACATCCAACGAGGGTCATGTTGCTCATCTTGTTCGCATCGCTGTCTACATGACGATGGTATTCATCTCATCTCATCTCATCTCATCTCCTCTCACCTCATCTCATCTCATCTCATCTCATCTCAACTCATCTCCTCTCAGATTGGTTTACATTGATTACATCAGATTAGATTAGATTAGATTAGATTAGATTAGATTAGATTAGATTAGATTAGATTAGATTAGATTAGATTAGATTAGATTAGATTAGATTAGATTACATTAGATTAGATTAGATTAGATTAGATTAGATTAGATTAGATTAGATTAGATTAGATTAGATTAGATTAGATTAGATTAGATTAGATTAGATTAGATTAGATTAGATTAGATTAGATTAGATTAGATTAGATTTGATTTGATTTGATCAGATCACTGGTGCCAAGTTTCCCCATCTTCAAACAGAAACAGGTAGAATTGAGTTTATCCAAACTTCGGAAGAGTGTATGATCACATCATTTTGTCGCTTGCCGCACGCACTCGAACGCAACAAATATCAGAGGAGAACAAACGTGACGGGATCAGAACCTTGTCGAAGTTTAATGACATCGGTTCCAATACTCGGTGTTCTGTTAGACTTTTATAGATGAAATCTGGGTCGCAACCGATGCCCATTATCCGCAGTCAGTTTCGGAAGCATAATTACACATTTGGTCCTTATTGGCCACCCGAACAAGCGCTCGCCAGTACATTGGGCTCCATTCGACTAGATTGGCAATGCGATAAACCAGACGACAATCGTACGTCTGATTTGTCCTCTTATGAAATACCAAATTAAGTAATAAGCAGTGGCACAGTTTCACAGTTGCACAATCGCACAGTTGCACAATGGCGCAGTGACACGGTGACACGGTGAGCAAGTCTACACGACGCCTCGCCACGAGATCCAACAATGCACAGTGATGAGAATAAGGATAAGCACACGAGCACGTGAGCATACGAGCACACGATTAGTTTCCGATTGTTTCACATTACTTCACAGTGAGAGGATGATTCGGATGATTCGGATGATTGGGATAATTCGGATGATGAGATTGTTTGTATGTAGATGCTCACCGCCCGAAGTAATGCGAGCGTTCTGTTTTGTTTTGAGTGATAGTTGTAGGTTGATAGTTAGTGTTTCTGTACGCGTGGATGACGACGTGTTGTTGCATTTGTATATGGCCAAATGTGAGACGTTATTGGACGGGGTTGATTCAACAGATGGGTATCCTGGATGGTCTTTTTTTCAGAATTCCGGCCTTCGTTCTTGTCTGAGGCTCTTATGAGTTTGATGTGCATTTCTCTTTTTCGTCTTTTTCAATTTTTTTTTCTTTTTCCCTGCGATCATTTTTACATGTAATTTTATGTTTCCGTGGTCCTCATTTATCCTCATTGTGAGATAAATACCCCTCAATCTGAGTGACATGTCGGTCAAGGCCGCTAATCCGCTTTACTTTTATCCAGTTTTTACAATCTCTTTCCTACCTGAGCATTACTTGTTTCATAATGTTTACAGTACTTAGCCGACTAACTTGCATTTGAGTAGTGTGTTGCGTAGCCTGACATCCCCAGGATAACTACAGCACTTTTGACCACCCTGTGCATTTGAAGTTTTTCTGGGTTCACCCCCATACGCGTTGTTGTGAGCTGAACTTATCATTTTCTTTCTTGCCTGTGATCGTATTATCTATCGAATTTGCGCTCACTGTGTCGTTATGGTGCCACATCGTTTGAGGCCACCTGTATTGTGCGATATGGAATCCGGAGTCGACTTTGTGCCTTCCGTGCGGGTTCTGTGTTCGATTGTCAATTATACTGACTGTGTGTGCGTGTGTGTGTGTGTGTTAGACGTACGCCTGTGAAAACATGCGGAAGGACCTCTCTCTGTCTCTCATTCCGACAATACAACAGTTTTTATTGTCGACTGACCGGATAAATTGATGTGAGAAAGCTGACAAAGAAAAAAATTATTACGAAATTATTTTGTTGTTCCAAGTTATTCAATAACAACCGTGGCACTAACCAAAGTAGACTGAGTTGTTTCGTCTAAATTTATTCATTTCAACAATAAAATTCAGAGCAAGAAACCGAAATGCGGTAGTGAAAGCAATTGAGAGTAGGTGGACAAATACAAACAAAACACATGTTTGAATCACTCGTTCCGTTTAATATTTATCCGGGAGATGAACACAAAAACTACAGGGTAGTTGACGGGGTTCGGAATCACCTTTGATTATTCCTCGTCTCGTTCTGGTCAGTTCAAACCTGAAAATTACTATGCAATTAAAAGAAGCTGAAAAATTAGCACGAAAAACAAAAATATATATTGATTATCATGTAATTTGGAGTAAATGCAACGTGTTCTATTTTATTAGTTTTGAGGATTCCATTGGCTGCAAACTGATCATTTCACATGCGGTATGGACGTCAGCTAACTTTGCCGGTGTTTCATCTAGCTCGTTTTTTCGAACTGTCCGACAAACTTTAGTGAGAAGACTATTCTGCCTTCGAATCATCTCGGTTTATTGGCTCAGAACATGCTGTTTATATGGGGAAAAAATCATTGTCACTCCTTTTTGCAACACGGATCAATCGGTTCAAAATTGCACTTGATAGCCTCTCTTTTGATTGGTTAACTGGTGACACGGCCAGCCACATCCATTCTCGTCTTATCGATCTGCAGTCTTGTCTATCGTGGATGTGTTGGCTCAAGCCTCGGTCTGGATTCTGGACAGGTGATGACGTGCTGTCTGATTGTGTGACTAGGCTATCTACCAAATAATAAGTCAGACCATACATTCACACGTGCCAGTAGTCATCAGTGGTGAAAATCCAGTGATTTCCCAATGGAACTCTTTTCACTTACTACTTTCAAGATTCTGTAACAATCAGTGTGTTTCGATAACGGGAATGGGTATCAAGTTGATGGGATGGAAGTGAAATAAGAAAGCCCTAACCAGTGGTTGTGGACATGTGGGACTCATTTGGATTCTATGGTGAGTTCTGAGAGAACCCTTTACGTAATAGGCGGATAAACGGGAGACACGGCTGAACATCATTCCTGGTGGCACCTTTGGGGTCACCATATTTATTTACCTGTGTAATTCAGTCAGCTGTAAATTCCTCAGAGCATGGCTATTGTTTGTATAAAGTGAAGCTTAACTGAATCTGGTAAACTGTTTAGGCTAGATCCCGATAGATGAATTCACGCCAATACTAAGCAATATGACGTCCAGGGAATTTGGCCAATGTGTGATTGATGACTAAGTGACATTCAACGCTCGTCAGGGGGGGGGATACAATGTGGTGTAGACTTGGCGCGAAATGAAGCGTAGACAACCAAACCGGACAGACTGACCGTGAACGAATGGGACCCACTAGCGTACATAACGGATTTGAGTCTTAGTTTAGGCTCGATGGATGGGAACTGTGTTGACTATTTTCACAAACCAAGTAGAACGGACGAGTAGTGACTGTTTACACGGGTCTACTCTGATTGGTTAGACGTTATTAATGCGTAGTAAAACTAATCACTATCAATACAATCCGT
This sequence comes from Fasciola hepatica, assembly GCA_948099385.1. NCBI lineage: Eukaryota > Metazoa > Platyhelminthes > Trematoda > Plagiorchiida > Fasciolidae > Fasciola > Fasciola hepatica. Next base: position 16,634,808 of record CANUEZ040000182.1, read on the forward strand.
TAATGAAGTTGCTAATTCGGGTTCCCACTGACAATCAGATAACCTTAAATCAGAGCTTAAGGATCACTTTGTGATTTAAAAAAAATGAACTATTTGTGATTGAAATGGGTTCACAATAACAGCGATATTTTTTCTTCTTCTTCTCAGAATACCGCTGACAAGAAAACAAAACTCCAACTGATCTAAGAGAATTGGATTTACAGCATACTGATTGTCTTACCTCAAGATCTCGATGTCCTGCCCATATCATTGAGCGGTTCTTCTGTAAATGTTTAAGCAAGTAGTTCATAATACAAAATTATTTTCGAACAATAGGGTGAGAACAATGGTTGTGAGGCTAAATTTCATGAAGTGAACTTCACAGAAACTGCTTAGTTTTAACGGTCACATGACTATATATTTCGGTGAAGTGATCCGTGAATTTCAGAATAGTCGATGAGAAGTTTGCATGAGGAAACCTAGAACCTCTTGTAGGTTTGTGTTCTTATCAGACCCACCCGCGCTAGTGAAAATACTTCTCCGTTTCTGAGCCATCTCGTTTTATTAACATAAAACAGACAGCTTATTTAGGATGCCATTTGAAAACATTGTATGAAGTGCATTTGGTCAGAAAGCTTTCCATAACGGGATATTTTGATTGCCTCTTTTAGTTGCAAACCCGAGTAGCTGATTTCGTTCCGTTCGACCAAACACAACTTTTGGCCACTGATTAACTGATTTTGCTTCGTTCAGTCAGAACGACTGTTGGTGGGTAACTGGATTTCAATAATTGTCCTGAACTGATTGCGCCATCGATCCGCTTCAGTAACTCCAGCCTCGTCATCGACCTCGGACACGTGATGATGTGCTGTCTACTCACCAAACTAGGTCGTCTATCGATAGTGTGCCGGCCCATGCGCCAGAGAGTGACCTGTCACTTTTGCTATGCCAACCTGTACGGCCGGTCGAATTCAACTAGACGTGGGGGTTGCAAAGGTACGTGTCGATCCCGTGTCGAATCGCAGTCCACCTTAGCTAGCAAACCAGCTTCATTGCCGTGAGCGGGGAGAAGCACAAGCGTTGTGCTTAGTGGCTGTCAATCGGGAAACAGTGAATCAGTTTCCTATTGAATCGTCCAATGAGGAATCAGCCAGTCGGTTCGTAATGACATTAACCAATCAAGTGTTGGAAGTAGATCAAACTGGACCGACCAGTCAGAAGAAGCCGGTGTGTCGAAATCACATGGAATAATGAGTGCCGCGCAGGCTCTGGCCACGATCACCCAGCGTTCACCGTAACAGACGAGGTTCCTCGGAAATAAATAACCTATGCTGGGACAACACGAAACAGTGACTTCATACAGAGGAAGTGGGAAGTTGAAGTAAAACCGCATTATTAGTATAAAACAGCAAATCGGAGGGATGGAACTATGGACGTTTCATTTAGATATTCAGACAACCTGGCACTGTTCAGTGATTCGGATCCACACTGGAATTATTGACTTTAATTTCGACTACTAAAATATTGCACACAACATGAAATGCGTTAATATAAATGATGTGGGTACAAAAATCTGTCGTGTCCGAAGTGGAACAATCAACGACACAGTACTTGAAGTTTCATTTTAGTAATCCAATATCTGTAATCGAGAGGAACTGTAAGGCTCAGAACGAACCGTATTATTCTGTTTTGTAGTAGGTCTCATCCCAAAACTGCGCGCAGCGAGAACTGATAAGCCCGGATGCGCGAGTACGTCACTTTCCTAGTTTAACTAACCACAGTATGAGGGGGGGGGGGGGGGTTGGGCTGACCCATCGTCGATAGACAGCCAAGTCCCTTGAACAGTCAAATTGTCAGCACCCGTCCCGATACAGAACCCAAGGCTAGGATATGATGATTCTCAATGACAGTACTTCTTGTTGTTTTATTGCATCTGCATGTTCATGTACGTAACGATTGCGCAGAATACACATTCGAGTGTGAGCCCATTCTGTCGGTGCTTTTGAACTTCAATTGCGCGTAGTTCGGGCAGGAGCTATAATGCGTTCATTGCGATTGGTACGACTACTCTAGTTCGGTTCTCAATTATCACATCTGGCTTCGCGGATATAAAACATGCTACGGATTCCTGTGTCTTAGAGCCTCTGAATATTCATGGGACTTCACGTGAAGTGTAAGACTACCTGGAACGTTTCGAAATCTGGTGTTTGACGCGAAAAAATATGGATTCCGAGGAAAAATTGCTCATTTCTTATCTGTCATCGGAAAGAATGATTATTCTCTTGTAGAAAATTTGGCTTTTCTTCGTCCACCCATTTCTCAGCCGTATTAGAACCTCAGAGATTTACTTTTTCTACATTTGCAGCTAGCTAATCTCGAAGTTTCGGAACGAGCAAAATTTCATTCATTGGTTCGTGAGGATCAGCAGCCCATCCGCGGTTTCATTTTTCAACTACAAACTCAGGCTTCTCGGTGCAATTTTGGCGACCAGTTACAAAGTCAGTTACGTAGTTGATTAATTGCTGGAATTAACTGTGTTGATCTACAAAGACAATTACTGTTGATTCCGGATTGCACATCATAGTCTGCCAAACTCTTGTGTGAACGATTTCAAGTTGTGAACGCAGTTGTTCATGACTAACCATCCATATTGTTTAATGCTGTCAATGTCCAGAAGCCAATACCCCAAAAGCCCCACCGACTGAAACTACTTTCGGAATCAAATAACAAGGGAAATTCGTCCCTACCTCAACAGAGAAATCAACAACGATGGAATAATTGCCATTCTTGTGGTACGAAGCATTCACGTTTGACTCGTCACTTTCATAAGGTTACATGTCATAAATGCGGTAAAAATGACTGCTTCATCCTGGGCTACACCAATTGTGACTCCATTGAACAGGGATGGGAAAACGTCAAGAATTTGTGGAGATTATTGCGTTGCTGTGAATAAATTTCTGAAGCAGACCAGCTGTTCTACGGTGCAACTGGAAGACATTCTGCATCAATTTCATGGTTCAAAATTCTATTCCAGATTGGATCTTAAAGATGCATTTCTACAAATACCACTTGAAGAAAAATCCCGTGAGTTCACAACAATCACTATGCCTTTCGTAATACTTCAGTATAAATATGTACCTTTTGGTCTCAGTGTATCACCTGGAATTCTCCAAAATGCCAATGATACTCTCATTTTTGGTTTGTAAGGTGTCATCGCTTATCAAGACAATATCATTGTTCACGCACTAGCCAAGGAATTACATGATGAACGTTTGTGTTTGTTGCATGAACGGTTCCGTGCACATAATTTTGCTAATAATCCCGACAAATGTGTTTTTTCAACCACTCATTTCACGTGTTTAGGATATCTGGTAGACGAACATGATCTTCGACCCAATCCTGACCGCTTTTCTTCTTTATCGCATCCACGTTCATCTACGTCTCTCGAAGAACTACGTTCATTATTGAGTCCATTGCAGTATTGTTCCAAATTCATTCCAGACTTTTCTTCTACAGCAGAACCCTTGTTTGACCTTAGTTTACAAAACTCATTTGAGCGATCTCAAAATTTCTTTCTACCAATGCCGTTTTACGTGCATTTTCACCCAAGTTACCAACTACTGTCATCACGGATGCTTCGCCTACTGGGATCGGAGCTGTGCTCGAACAGGACGGTCATCCAATGCTGTGCATTTCGCGTAGACTTAGTCCTGTAGAACGTGGATATTCACAGACACAACGCGAGGCTCAAGCTGTGTTTTGGGCAGTTACTCGATTACACAAACACTTGTTTGGATCACATTTCCCGTTAGTGACTAATCATGAAGCACTGAAGTTCAATAACGATCCATACACTTCGTTAGCAAAATCACCCGCAGCCGTGGTTCAACGGTGGAATGTTGCTCTTAGCGCATATTCTTATGAAATTCAACATCGTAAAGCAGAAACTGTTCCTCGTGTGGACTACTTGTCTCGTTACGCCACTTCTGAGGCAACTTCCTCTGACTGTTTGTTAACCCAGCCACTTCCTCTAAATCGATCCGATCTAGTTCGTAAAACTAGGAAATATTATCAGGCCATTTTGTCTCGCTTTCGACATGGTTGGAAGGTGGATATCAAACGTCGATTCCCGGAGTTTTAAAAACGTCGCGAAGGCATTTCTGTGACTTGTGATGATGTTTTGTGTTTCAATGATCGTATTATTATACCACCTACATTGCGGTCAACCGTGCTGACTGATTTGCATTCCGAACATCTTGGTACTGAAAAGATGAAAATTCTTGGCCCGACTTACCTGTTGGTGGCCTGAATTGAATTGCGATTTATGCCAGTTTGCTAAACGTTGTAACGACTGGGTGCATAAGCTTCATTTCCAACCTTCCAAGTGGACTCCTTGGCCCATTTCATGCGAGGCCTGGCAGCGTGTTCATGCTGATTATTGCGGACCATTCCTGAACAAGTACTACGCCGTCGTTATCATCGATTCATATTCCAAGTGACCAGAGGTTTATTTCACTACTTCACCGAGCTCTGATTTTACTATTACTGCATTTCGCAAGACATTTAGCCGCGAAGGAATACCGTATGCATTGGTTATCGATAATGGGGGTCATTTCGCTGCTCAAAAGGTGACAGACTGGTTAACTCCCATGGGTTGCCGTCATGTGTTTACTCCTTCACGTCATCCGCAGTCAAATGGCATCGCTGAAAATTTTGTACAAAAAACGAACAGAGCTATCAAGTCCACCAACGTAGGAACTTTCAGTGAACTCGAGAGAACTGTGGACAATTTCCTAGTGCACTATCGCAATTCTGTTCATTTAACCACGGGTAGTAGTTCGGCGAGGCTGTTCAAGCGTAGTACACTGAGCAAGAATTTACTCCAACTCGAGTCCTCGGCGGTTGCTTACCACAAAGGGAGTGATTTGAGACCCTCAACAAGTGTTGTAATTAGGCAAATTGGAAAAAGACTTTGTCAGATTTTGGATCTCGGTGATGGTTCCATTCATCGAAGACATGTTGATCAGATTGCTTTTAAGCCTGCTTCCGATTGTAATCCGGTTGATACTAATTCTGATCTTTCTGAGTCTTTTCCAGATGTAAATGATCCCAGTTCAAATTCTAGTTCAACAGAAACAATCCGAAGATTGGAACGTTTACAAAACAAAGAAAGCCATAATTACAAAAACCCTGAACTTCATTCAAGCTGCAGCGGATGTGATGATTCTTAATGACAGTACTTCTTGTTGTTTTATTGCATCTGCATGTTCATGTACGTAACGATTGCGCAGAATACACATTCGAGTGTGAGCCCATTCAGTCGATGTTTTTGAACTTCAATTGCGCGTAGTTCGGACAGGATCTATATTGCGCACACTGCGATTGGTACGACTACTCTAGTTCGGTTCTTAATTATCACATCTGGACAACCAAATCACGAGTGGCAGAATGACCGATCGATGTCGAGCATCGATAGATGGGTGACGAATTCTGTCAAGTAGTCTCAGCACCAGCCCATTAGAAGGCTTAGCCACGAGCCGGACCAGTATATTGTGCGCAACGAATGGGCACAACGAGCAGCATCCTATGTTACCAGTGTTCTATGCTAATCAGACTTGATTGTTCGCGAGCGGAGGAGGTTCGTTCTTCACCCTGGTGGGACGGTTTAGAACACAATCGTTTATTTATGAGGTAAAGTGTGGCACGATTAGTGGACAACGTACTGGTGAATCACGAGTGATGTGATCGTGTCAGGATAATAATGACTACCATGTTCTGACAAGGTCTAATTGTTTGGCTCCTGGTCACAGGGATCCAATGTGTCGCGCGCAGACGGGTTTGGGTTATCCCAACTTCCCTCCCTCGAGAGTTCTAAGTTCCACATCATGCATTAGCCTAACGCTAGTATTCATGCCTCATTTACCTTACCTTACCTTGCCATCAGCAATTACGGTATGTTTGATTAATAGTTATTCTTTTCTGAAACTACCGCTGTGTTTGTTCCTAATAAGTGACCGGGAGTTTCCCATTTTGTACGTTCCCATTGCTCGGAATTTAAGTCAAAAGAATTTGACTGAGTCGTATCAAAATTCTTACCTTCGGGTTCGGATATATCCCAGTCCGTACCATTGAGTGGTTCTTCTATAAATGTGTGATTAGTTCAATAGTTATAAATTTAAACCTGGTAAATAAATATTCTATTTTTTGGGATTTTAAAAAATATCATGTAAAGCTAATGTGCACCAGGATAATCACGTCATGAAGATGAAAGAGAATAATAGAGACAAGGAACCTCGTGGTGACGCTTTCATACACAAGGATAACACGGTTCGTGAGGACCAGTGAATTAATCATATTTTAACTTCCTGAGGACTGAATAGACGTTGATAACAACCTGAATGGTTGGTCCCATTGTAACAGGGATGACAACACACAGTAGGATATTTGTATTTCAGCGGCCGAACAAGTCAGGTCATGAAGTACATACAATCGTTTATACAGACCCTTTTCCAGACTGTGCGGCACTAACTTTGCTACTGCCGCTGCTTGAGCGCTTCGGCTGCTTTCTGGCCAGTTGCCCGTGGCCGACAGCTTGGTTCTCTTGGGCCCAATTTTTCTTCGGTTGGTCCGATTGTCTCAGCTGACGAATCAATCGGCATTCCCTCACCTGGGCTATCTTGCTGATTGCCCGAGATCCCGCTGCTTCCCCTCTAGCAGTCCGTATGCTTCCTTTTGTCTGCTTCGGGAAGTCTCCGACATACTTACAGTCTGTTCTTTTGTCTGTGGCCCTCGTCTGGTTCGTCCGTTCGACTTGATATTCACATCGTTCGCTTGCCCTAGAATTCCCCTTTACACTATGTTGTCCAGTCTTGATCTGCTCTACTTGTCCAAAATTTCTAACAAAATGCGAAACGGGCATATTACTCTCGTCGGTTTCTGTGTGTCACCATTTTGCTGAATCTGGTCATCCAGTTAGGTTAGGATAAAAAAGGTACATGATTCTATAACCACGATTCTGGCTTATTTGCCGACCTGACTGTTCTGTTTGCATAAATGAATCAAACATTCAGCTGACCTCAAGGAAACTAACCATTAATGTCGCTATCAGTGACTTTGTTAGTCCCTTACAAATAAGGCTGTATCGAGTGATGAAAAAGATGCTACATTAGAACGCTTTGAAACTACCGCCGATATGATACTAGGGAAGAAAAGTACAAATACTTACCACCGTCATTTGGGGGTACCACGGCTGGAAGGTTATAGTTTTAGAGAGAGAAACAAATGGCAAAATTGGAAGAAAATTTCGTTGAATAAGCTCTGGTTGAAACATTTAACAAGTGAATCGAATTTTTTGCTCCTTTCCAGTTGTTTCGCAAAACGTTTGATACCCAAAGCGCTTGACTTAAATCGGGTTCCTGGAGATCTGATCATTTTACTTCGGTATGTGAAATGTTGCACCCCCTCGGGCAGGGAGAAAAGGGTAACTTTTAAAGAACTAAATATCAAAGTTGGGGTGTTTTGTCACTACTAACATACAATAAGTGGCAAATTCCTGATGTTTCTATTAGCAAAGTCGATAAATCGCCACTGTTTTATCAATTTACTTGTAACTGGATATTTTTTGTTGCATATTTTCGATTTGGTTTTCGTGCTTCACCGCACATTTCATTAGTATTAAATTTGAGATAATATAATGTACAACGAAAAACTGGCAATCACTCCAACAACCAATGACAACTCATGGGAATCGTATCTAACCGGTCAATCGTATATAATGAAATAACTTGGACCCGGACTACGCGCACTGAGAGAACAACAAGAATGTATTCTGTCCCAATAGGTTGTTTCTCACTCGGTTGTATACAAAAATAGGCGTGCACTTATTGGCTGATAACGTCCTGACCAATCACTAGGCGACTTCGCTGTATCTACACGATATAACGGTTGCGGTCTGGCTTCACCTGACGGGTTGGATACTGGAAGTGAAGCAGTAGCGCACAGGACCGCATGTGGAGACAGTCGAATCACCACACAACTTCTTGTCCGCATAGTTACTGTGCTACCAGTGTCACTATGGCGAAGGTGTACGTTGAAAACTGTCTTGTTTTTAATCATGGCCTATCTGCTCCATGGTCCTTGTGACCGTTAGACCTTTAGGCGACAGGTGAACTGAACTACGATACAGATCGCAGATTAACATAGTCTGTGGTTTGCCCCAGCTGCCCACAATCCTATGCACTTTACCAGACTTGTTTGCAGCCTGCGGGTGGTGTACTTTTGAGCGAAAGAAGCGACTCTGGAAAGTTACCTTGATTAGTTATAAAAAAATCAAAATGCATACAAACAGGTAAGAAGTGTGCATCTCTTCTTCCAAAAGAAAATCGTCAATTGTAACGCAAATGGTAAATGCATTAGGAAAGTAGTACGAGAGTTCCCGGGAACTTTCAGCATCCATTATTGCACGTGACGCCTTACGGAAGACCTTGATGATGGTATCAGGATGCAGCTCTGTCCAAGTGCACTTAGTAAACTGTATAGCTTCTTAAAAGTAAAAACTGCCCACAAGTGTTTTTCGCATTTGGCTTTCTACGCTATCCATCACGTAGTCAAGAAGAATTTTTCTGAAAATTTGTCTGAACGACCAGATTCCGCCTTGGTCCATAGGTTGAATGACTAGAGTGCAACTGAGTGGTAGAAATGCTGCCTCTACATCAGTCAACGGAATACTAGCTCGGTGAGGAGATGCGTTGTCTACAACGAGCAGAATTTCTCTCTTCAAATAGTACATCAGACTGTTCAAATCTCTTAAGCAATCCCACCACGGCGTTGAGGCCATCCATGCTTTTCATGAACTGTAGTATTTGTGAGGTGAACACTTTTTATCCGAACCCCAAAAACAACGCTGATTCGCATATTTTCGGACTTAACGGGAAAAGGAGCGGAGTGGCAATTTTCTTGCTAGAAGCACCGAACAAAATAGCAGCGTTGATCTGGGTTTCGCAACTTTCTTTCCTGAAGCCAAAGAATGACATCCTTTCCAATATACGTTCGGGAAAGGCACAATAATACAACGTATTTTCATCAGCATTGAGAATATCCGATCGCGCATATTTTTGTTTCCAACTCCATAATTCACCTAAAAATCCACCGATTTCATCATGAATTCGCCCCATCCGATCACCACAAATCTGACGGACAATAATAGACCAAAAGATCCACGTACTTTGTAAGACCGCAATTCTTATCCCACCTTCCAGCAGCTGAACTAACCGTTGGAAGCCTTAATTTCAAGCTTGCTTAAAATAGCATCAAAGGTCACGGCCTTCTTACTGAGAACACTTTCCCCTATGGGAATTCCCTTGTGTGTTTTCCCGTTGGCATTACATTTGCTGGCGCGATGTCTGTCTATCCCAAGCTCTGCTCCGTTCCACGATCGATCAAACGCTCGTATTTCCCGAGGAAAATATTGTCACTGAGTGAACTGCGTCATTGAAGGCTGAGAAACTAAGGGCAGATACAACCAGGACGGTGGCAGCGTTAGTTGATCTCATATGTCAAAGCACGATGATAGTCACCCATTGTAGTAAGAATTGAGTCACACGGGAAATCTTCAATTAGTGGCCAAATGACTACAAAGCCCTGTCACCATTCCTGATCAAGTACTGGTGACGTCATTGGCTTTCCAACCCATCCCTGGCTTTCTGTTCCACTGTTTTACTTTAACTTGTAGCCCAACGTAATAAATTTTCAGCATTACCTATCTACTAGTGCAGATATTTGGAAATGTATGTATGGATGGATCAGATGTTCTGCTTGAGGCAACAACTGCAAAGATTTTTCAATGCAGAATGTAACACGATACTCACACTTATTGTACACCAGATTCGTGGAAATATTACAAGCTACCGACTGAAATTAGCCTTCAAATTCATCTTCCCCATTTACTTGTTTTCAAACAGTTCACATGATGATCGGAAGGAAGGCAAGTAATCAGTTGTTTCAGGGCAATGACATGACGAGGAATTCGGGTGTGTGAGAATCCACGTTACGGGACAACTCAACCTATATACTCACGAATCACTGGGCTCGTCATGGGTTATCTGGATCGACATTAGTAATGCAAATACATTTTCTCATTGGTATTTTTCTCATAAACTACCAACATCAAATGATGTGTCCTAATGAATAACCGAATTTACCCATCACATATTTGAAAATCTGATTGAAATTCAACCGAAAGCAGTTGTATAATAGAAGAACTACTCACTTACCTTCGGATCTTGATGCTATCCTATCTGTATTCTTGGGTGGTTCTTCTGTGAAGGAACAACATTGGGAAACAGTTTTCGTTACTAGAAAATTATTGTGTCCGTTTTACGCCCCCGTGTGCCGGAAACTACACAGATTCTAACACTCGAGTGGTCGCAGGATAGTTAAATGATATCTATCTCGCATATAGTGAGACACCCTCACGGTTTTACTATCTACTCATCTTTCGTCCTTAACAGTTTTGACTGGTCGACCTTCCTACGTATAGACTGACCTTGTTTCAATCTCAGCGAAACGAACGCTATATCTGCTCGTGAAACGCATGTATCTCCACTTAAGCGTTATTCGCTTGCTTTCTCCCCGGCTACGGCCACATTTTATGTCTGTGTAATGACAAATAAATGAATCAAAAAGAACTCCTGTTCCACTACTAATTACGCACTACAGAAATAATTTACGAACAAGAGCGGAAACATCATTCTCAAAAGGGGAAACATTCGGTGTTGTACATAACAGGAACTGTTTATTTACAATTTTCTTATAGCAGTTAAAATTCAGTCGGTTGGATAACGGTACTTGTCAGAGGTCAAGTGCACTCAAATGTTCATGAATGAGTTGACATACCACGTAACTGTTAGATTGCCAATCACAGTCTAACAGTTCTACCAAACCCAAACATATATATATATATATATAAATATCCAATGTACTGAAATGGGCACGCCAATTATTACAAACGGGAAATCCTGTTGTAGGTAGTCAAATACAAGCTAGTTCAATGTGGCGGATACCATGTGCTGCTCTTATTTGGGAGTGTACAAGCTATGATCCATATGTGACAAGTCAGAATCCTTTTGGTGCGGCATCGTAGCTCATCTCGTAGAGCTGCTTAAAGTGTGTACACTATCTCTTTTATATTTACTGATAACAGCTTCAATTTATCACCAAGAATAAGGGGTTCGATCCACTTTGATCTTGGCTTCTGTGCACAGCCGATTCACCACCTGATCGCACAAGTGAGCAACACACAAAGCTAACACGTTAGCCGAATTCACGACATGCATGTCACAATTGGGTGAGATTCGTTCTCCTATGATCTTCGGACCAACGAGCCTATTTATCCGTTCCTACCCGTTAGTGCTCCGGATCGTGAACAAATTGCAGGTTGTTTGTATCTATCTCTGACTGTTGCAAAAGTCAAAAATGCCAACTGGTGCCTAAGTCTGTTGATGGTTCTCTCTCTAGTTGGTTATGGATTGAGGAATGAATATTGGGAAAAGTGTGTCATCACTCAGAGCGACTTTGTCTAAACTTTCATTGAACACTGGGAAACATTTGACAGTGACAGTTATTCTGAATAAAGCAGCTATACTTTGCCTATCTAGGTATGTGAAACAAATTGATTCGGTACCAGTTATGGAGAATCCAAAGTGGATTGCTGATTTGTCTATCATTGAATTGGCCCGAGAACAGTCAAAACTTGCGAATGCTTCGTTTTGGAGTGAACTATGATCATCACATTTTTCATGTGGTATCTGCATGAATCTGTAGTGGAAAAGGTGAATCGAGCTGGGTTTTGGTGAGATGATGAGAACTAGAAGCAACCAGTCAATGACAGAATACCGTCAACCCATGGATGAATGGACGAAGACTACCAGGCACTCTCAGCATCACAGGGACACTGAAAGTTAACAAAATACATGTCTGATTGCAAAAATTCTAAGTAGACACCAATGAATATTCATTTGATGAATGAACGCAATTTTACTTACCAAAATCGTCAACTAGTCAAGTGGAGGTGAATCGATTATTTTGAAAGTGGATGCATAATAGACAGAGGAGGTCATTCGTGTTCATGAAAGCATTTCACTATTTTGACCACATCAATGTGTACTTTGTGGTTGTGATTCATTGCACTTGAACTGTCTATCTGTTCACTAACGTTATTGAACGTATGACATGTGGCTCCCGTTGAGTTGCACATGTGTACTGAAACAACTGCAAGTGTTTCAATCTCAAGACATAACAGCTGCTCACAGACCAACGAAAAACATGAGAAAACTTATTTCAAAACCAAAAGAACAACTCAGAACTGAAAAAAGAAGAACCTATAGATATAAGATCAAGCGTATGAACTACGACGAATGCTACATCGGTCAGACCTGGAGAAAAATGGCCACTCGAATGCACGAGTATAAACTGGCTACAAAGAGACACGACCCATTTTCTCTAATATCCATCCACGAGGATCAATAAGAACACAAGTTCAATCTGGATGAAGTTAAAATTCTGGATCAAACAAGGGATTTTTTGGAAGCCTGGTACTCTTCAACTAATGCAATCAGTAGACTTATTGAATTGGATCACGTGTACTGTCGGATGGGGAACAGACAGTTCAACTAACTGAGAACGTCAGAAGGGGAATGAGTGGACCGAAATCATTCAGCCCGCATCACTGAATCTGTATTTTTCAAACTCATACATTTTCGGAACTGAATCACCGAAAATTAAAATATGAAAAATGGAAACAGCAGCACAAAGCGAAAGAGATCAATCTATCCAAACGGGACGTCAATCTTTTAAGGTCGAAGGTCAGGTTGGTAGAGGCGAAGCCGAAAAACAAAAGTGGAACTTTGGGCACAACTTTGTCTACGATGCTCAAGGTCAGGACTAATGACAAACCTATAAATATAAAAGAGATCACTACGAACAGCGCACATGCACTGACGACGTCACCTCGACTGGTGCTGAAAACGTTGTGATCTAAACGCCAAGCTCAGAGACCCAAACATCATGGCAACCAAGAACGTGAGCTACAATGAACACAGATATTTTAAACCATTGAAATCAAATCTCTTCATGTGGTTCTATCAAATTGTGCATGTTGGATTGCAGCATGAATAAAGCGGATTCTAGTTGGTTCAACCAAGTAGGCTTTCCATAAAATTGACTTCGAAAATGAGGGATGTGTATGAGTACTTCTACTTCGGAGAGGATTTTGTATGGATGACCAAAAGTTAAAAATAACTGAATGCCACGCGTGTCTTCAAACAAGGCAGTGTATCCACTCACTTTGCACATTGAACCCCTTTTCGGTGGGGGACATATATATAGTACGTGTATACGAACATATTTTATTGATGGAATTTGCAGTACTGTTGGTAATGAAGAGAACAGATACAAACTTACCTCGGGTGTCAGCTGGAAGATGATAAATGGAATAACGCATGAAAAGTCAATTTATGGGTAAATTTAATTCTACAAATACTAAAAATGATGTAATAATTTAGCTATTTTAGTTCATGCATAGTATCTTCTAAGAACTTAGATATTTGAGTAGTAAGAGACTGGATGTGACTAACAAATGACTCATCATGCAATAAGAAAACTTAATTCACTATTGAAAACAGCTGTTTCATCCTTGTCAGGACGCATCCAGGGTGCAAGTCAACCAAGCAACCCCCTGGGACTCGAACTCGGGGTGAACGATTATGAGCCCAACACGTCACGATCAGGCATTCATTGGGAAGAAGTGTGTTGTGGGAATCGGCCTCCGTGTGGGTATTCAGCTCTTGATGTTCAAATCCAGTGATGGACTGGCACCACTGCGTATCACGTTGTGTTGAGTTAGAACAAGTATTCGAGGACCACCCCGGTTAACTTGGGTGTTCAGATGCGTTGTTTGATTGGATTCCAGTACTAGTGTGGACTCGGCGGATTTGTGCATTGCTCATGTGTCCTAATAACGATAACGGAATAACCGTTGTACAGTTCCCACCCTGGTTTTCATTCATGATTTGAGTGTTCATGCTACATGATGAGCCATTTTGTTTGAAACAAACTAGGCCTAAAACTACCACATATCATGGAATAGATATGAAAAGGTGGTCATTTCCCCAATTCTTATATAACCGGAACAGTATAATTTGATGACTGTTTGCAGTTGGTCTTTAATCTTGAATTACCTAATCTATATCTGACGTCATTAGCAATGGTTGGATTGGGTTATTTTCACACTGCAGGGAAAACAACTTTTAGGAATCTATGCACTACCCCAACGAAACTCCATAAATCAGACATTGTTGAAGTGAACTTTTTCTGAATTTGAAACACTCATTGTGGTAGGCTGAAGTTGCCATGGATGAATCAAGTCGATTGTGTATCTTTATTTTGACTGAAGCGTTTGAAACTGTGGCTAGTGTTTGTCAGTTATTGAATGTGACATTTTAGGTCTAAAGAGAGAACCTTGTTGGTGTACTTTTGTTGGAATATTGATTTGTCCAATTGAGTTTAGTGTACTCAGTCTCCCGCATGGAAGTAGCCCATCACAGGAATCGATCGCTGTATTGACAAAGGGTTGTTACCATTCACAGTCCGTGGTTGATGGGCTCTATATCATGGTAGTGTACAAGTTCAAAACATCTTTGAGAGCCAACTCCGATAATCTGTTGGTTGAATGTTCCACTCACAATAGTTCATCGTTGGTTCTAGTTCTGGAAGTGGTTTGGATGATGTGCACTGTTGATGTATCCTAACAAGGCTGAAACAGTTGCTTAATGTTTCTGTGGTTCCTGTGGTGATTATTTTGTTGATACTGCATGGTGAATTATTATATGAATAGGCGTTTGTAGTCTGTTTGAACGGCATGCAGTTCATCGGTATCTGATTGATGTATGTCACCTCGTTCTGATTAGTAAATTCGTAATATGTTCCGAATAAACGTGAATGGGAATGCTTGTGCCCAAACGACAGCTCCGAATATTGCACAACGATGGTTTTCATGTTTGTTCTACCTGTTGTGTGGAAGCATCAATTTAGGATTGAAGACCTGTACATCGAAAACCGTTGAAATCAATAATTCCGTGAAATAAAGAAGAATGAATGTACTGAACTGTTTTTTGTGTGATACTTTGACGAGCTCCTTAGCAAATTGCGGAGACAACAAAATACGTATGAGCTAGGTATTCCAAGTCCGTCTCACTGGGTCTAGTAAGAAGAGTATTTTACCTTCAATCCATTTCAGTTTATAAGCTCAGAACATATTGTTCATATGTGACTCAGAGTTATTCTCGTCAATATTTGGGCCTCAAATTAAGTGATCCACACAGATATCATGTAACGTCTCTTCTGATTGGTTGGACAAAAGGTAGACCACCGTTTGTCAGGAATACTTTCTCATCACAAAGATCCACGCTGTCGATTCGATTTCCTGTCGTTCTCGATCCCGTTGACTGAAACATTGGTCTGAATTCTGGACAGGCGCTGCATTGGTATCTGCTACCAAGACTGGGCCGTTTACCAACGATAAATCAGCCCATACCCTCACATTAGACATGCTCGTTCGTATGTCGCGATCAAAGTGAAACATTTTCGTATCGGAACCCTAAAACCCTACTCTCATCAAATACCTCGTTCACTTCTCCTTTTTGGTGTTTTATGATTTTTGTTCACGTAGCCTGATGGATGGATATGTGCACATTTTTCCGAGAAAGTGTTCGGAACACACATAACTTAACTTTATTGCAAGTGGTACTGGTCTTTACTTACAATCTTCCAATGACATTTCTTTCCTGGGAGGTGTGCGCCCTGGAAAATATGGGAACGATTTTTTTAATTATACGAAAACAATTATCAAAAGACGTTTTGTGCAGAATGTTGAACACCAGTCGAATAGTTATTCATGAACTCTTTCTGCATGTCTGATTTATGGAGTTTCGTTGGGGTAGTGCATAGATTCCTAAAAGTTGTTTTCCCTGCAGTGTGAAAATAACCCAATCCAACCATTGCTAATGACGTCAGATATAGATTAGGTAATTCAAGATTAAAGACCAACAGCAAACAGTCATCAAATTATACTGTTCCGGTTATATAAGAATTGGCGAAATGACCACCTTTTCATATCTATTCCATGATATGTGGTAGTTTTAGGCCTAGTTTGTTTTTACGAAATGGCTCATCACGTAGCATGAACACTCAAATCATGAATGAAAACCAGGATGGGAACTGTACAACGGTTATTCCGTTATCGTTATTAGGACACATGAGCAATGCACAAATCCGCCGAGTCCACACTAGTACTGGAATCCAATCAAACAACGCATCTGAACACCCAAGTTAACCGGGGTGGTCCTCGAATACTTGTTCTAACTCAACACAACGTGATACGCAGTGGCGCCAGTACATCACTCGATTTGAACATCAAGAGCTGAATACCCACACTCTTTGTTTTGCCGACTGTCCTTTGGACTCCACCTTTCACGCACAAACCTCAAGTCATCCGACCAACCCTGCACTCGGAAGCACCAGACTCAAGTTTCGTTCTTGATAGAGCTCATCAGTTGTGCACATCCTAAGCCACACCCAGGGTTTGAACCCAAACTCTTTCAAATCGAAGGCGCGATTCCGATCAGAGTACAGAGTTGAGAGAGTCAAAAGATTTCAACTTTTAAGAAGAAGAAGAAGGAAAGGACAGGGAACCGAGTAAATACAGGGTGATGTTCGACAAAAAAAATGCTCTCACTCTCTCAGTCAAACGTCGCACCCTCAGAAAGCAGTGGTTTGCCAAATGTTCCCAAAATTTAGGAAAACTCAGTCCCAAACATATGTTTTCCAGTATGTTCAACTCTAAAAAGTAACACCCTCAAAAATTCGCAGTCTGTAAAAGGTTCCCAGTATCACATTGAAGCAAAACAGGAAAGGGGTCTCCAAAAATTAGCATTCGATTGGATAAGACTGGTCTCACACTCGACTGACCAAAATGAGTCATCCATTGTTCGACTTAATTAGCAGTGTAATATATCCCGGTCTTCAAGCAAACTTTGGTTGCGTGTTGACAAATAAATCAATCTCCCCTTCCCTTACTAAGTCGTGAAATGAACCTGAGTTTATTTACCAGTACGTCAGTACAAATCCTCTTTGTGGGACAATGAATGGGAAACTGGCGGTAAATAAGAAGACGAAGATTCTGTGGGTGGGCTATGAACCAAAGGCAAACCAAACCATTATAAATGGATCAAAATGATTCGCATTTTAGTTTGGTAATAATTATCAATGGGAGCAATGTTTTAATTTGACTAGATCAGTGGTCATTCAACTTAATAGTTCACGGGGCGATTCTAATCAGAGTAGTGTTCGGATGGAGTAACAACTCCATGCAACCTACACTGACTGAACGGCATCACAATTGCCTCGGTGAACTGACCAGTATTTGTCCAGATTGGATCAAAAATGGATAAACAGATATTCTTGGAGGTTCCATTCTCAAGTCAAGTACAGTCAAATAAATGCCTTATGAACCCGAGAGGTGATTAATCAGCTAACACGTAATCACATAAAATATCCACAATGAGGAAATATAAAATAAAATCAAAGGAGTATGGCCTTTAACTCAGAATTAGTTTATTCAGGATTGCAAAGGAATCACACAAGATAGGGGACAACAGAACATCTACGGGTCTTTGTCTGAGCGAATGAGTGTTTGTAACTTGCCCGAGAAGGAGAATTTGAAAAGCATTCGATAAGATCTGTGTGAAATGGGTGAGTGGCCTCAGCTGAAAGATTTCCAGACAGATTGTGGCAAACATTAGAATGTTGTGTTAAGGAATACTGAGTAAGGTGCACGATCGGCATGCCGGGAAATCCATAAAGCCAAAATGGCACGATACGGACATGCATACCATCGAATTGGACAAAGTGGAACGAGGAATTTTTAAGATGTAACACATAGAATGTTACCTCGCCCAATTTTACAATGACGGTGGGAATAAGGTCAACCCATAACACATTTCGTGCTAGAATCACACCAAGTTACTGTACCGGCGTATCTCACAGAATGTCATTTCCCTTAATACGTGCAATAGGAGTAGATTCTACAAAGTTCGTGTACCTAGTGCCCTAAAGTACAGTGAAAAAACAACTCAGCACATTTGGAACAATAGTTAGTCAGGTTGTTTTTCGAAGACTACTCGACTACTTTCAAGACACCTTGCTGCAGAATTGGGAAAGCAGAGTTATCGATGTAAAGTACACGAACTGGCACCTTGTAGAACACCCAACTCTGAAGTGGCGAGGGAAATGGCCCTACTTTTATCGAAGTAATCAGTGGGAGAAATTTGAATTCCACTTGCAGAAAGAACGAGAAGTGACTCTCCTCTTTCAAAACAGCTGAAAGTGTCACTGTAATCGAAAAAGAGAATTCTGACAGCTTTACTTTTCTTTTCTAGGGATAGCAGAATATAATGGGAAAATAAGCAAGGGTGTACACAACGGAGTATGAACGGTGAAATGCAAACTGGCTGGAGTTGAATGAGTTCAGTCGTTGTGTCATCCTTTGGAACAGAGGTCACTCGAATATCCTTAGAGCAACGGATGTGCAAGTTATAGGCTGGAACTTGCGGGTACCCTTCTTCGGTGGGCGTGTAACCAAAGCCACCCTCCAACAGTCGGGCATGTTGTTCTGACACAAGCTTTCATTGAATAACCTAGAATAAATCGTAGATAAGGTGAATGCACATTATTTCAGTAATATCGGTGATGTGTCATCCAGTCCACTAGAATTTTTGTGTTCAAGTGTATATACTCTTTGTTAAAGTCCATGCAGTCTAAAGTTAATGTGTGACCATCCTATTGAAATATGTCTGTCACGCCTTTGTTGGAAATTGGACCGATAGGTGAAATCATGCACATGTGGTCCATTTACTTTCATGTTTCTCGATAGCTTTTGTTGTCTAGCGTAGATTCAGCATACATCACGTCGAGTCTATTCAATTCTGTCCTAATTTTATTGAAATGGCACTCACGGTTACATAGCCACTGAACTTGTATACAGTTCCATTCCTTTGACGTAGCTACATAAGGCTGGGAGAGAATAGCTGGTAGCTTCAAATGTGAACGGTCTCCCTTGGGCAGCATTCGTCGTGGCACGAGTTTAAGTAGATACTCAGGTGATCACAGTACACCGACGGATCCGAGTGCGAGAATATACCCAAATCAAACAGCGCAATCATTTCTTCGTGTCTAGCGAGGGAATCAGCGTCACCATTCCATCACCTATGCTTACCATCACGGCTCCGCGTAAACAATTTGTGGTCGATTTTGCCAAAGATCGTGGGAGTAATTTAGATAGTTGCACGGCCTCAGTTACTCATAGGCGTGCAACGGTTAACGCGAAACGGATTTTTGATATATTCACACAAAGTAGATCTAATTTTGTGTCCATTCTAGTAGGAAAGTTTACAATGTTGAATAAACCCAAAGTCAGTAGAAAGCTAACACCGAATCTGTTGAAATCTCCGGAAACCACTCACGAGACGTCAACATATATACCATGACGGTTGTATCGGACTCTGGTTCATTGGTTGAATGACTAGTAGTAGACAAACCCCGAATCCTTTTTTCAAACAACGTGAAGGTGTTAAACTCGGTATACTGTAAGGGAATAACTGTCAAGCTATAGTGGACGCATACGTCAATCTGTGGGCAATTGGGCCACAATGTACAGATCAGTTATTGGAGATCAAGTCACTCGTGAAAAGAGGTCACAAGCGCACTCAAGCAGCTTCGACAGCGAAGTCGAGCAATGAACAAGGGGAAAGTAATTAAATGACACAAGTGGGAAAGGATGACCAGTCACGATCACTGGTCGGTTGCACGGTGGAATAATAGTTCAGGTCAAGGGACACAAAGGTGTGGGAGCGGGGGCGGGGGCGGGGGTTGGGAGGAGAAGAGCGAAGTTGGCTATGACACGACGGTTCATTGAACCAACGGCCGCGAGTATGAATCATGACTACGAGTGCACAGACATTACATGGCAACCAAAAAGGCGGGAAAATCGGTGAAGATGGCACACAACTCGATAAGAGATTAATGAAACCAACACGGGATCGGGAAACTAGTTGATTAGAGTTGGTTTAACTCATGGTTAACCCCGTGTTCGATAGGTTCACCAAGGTAACACCAGATTGGGCTCTTTCATAGGCTGTTCAAAATGTTTTATCCTCACTGAGACCTAATCAGAGCGCAGGAAATATGAGGAATCTTCGTATTCACGCTTGACTTTTGCACTCGGAAATATCTGGCTGCGGCTTGTTATTAATCAGCGATTGATCTCCATCGTCTTCACCAGCATTCAGAACGTATGAATACAACGATGCAATCGTCTCTATTATGAAACACGTAACTCTCTACGTAATCTTTTTTCCGGTTATGCATGGGAGTGCTAGAAATGGAACCATTGAGAACAGTTTTTCGTCTCCGACACAGTGCTCTCGTGTTTCGAGCACTGAATTTAAACAAAAAACCAAAACACGTACACTGAAGCATTTGAAAAACTCCTGTAGAAAACTTTTCACAGATCCATAAAACGTATATAGCAAATTCGCTCTATATTTTGCTCTACATTTATGTTAAACCCTGAGATGGAAATACAGTTGGGATGTGCTCTTTCTGGAGAGCATATACCAAAATGCCAAGAAGTTTTCTCATCGATCAAAACAAACCGACCGAATTGAGGCTTGTGCTCCTGTATTCAAATCCAGTTACCACCGATTACCTCCTTGTTCCGTAGCCACTGTTTGAAAATGACTCGTATCTTCATATATTGCACTAATTTTGTATGATAAATAGAGAGCAAGTGAAGTTAAACTTTCAAGACTTCAAAATCACTGGTAATATTAGCACTCCTGATAATAAACTGTTCGCAGTTTGTTCATTGAGACAGGCAACAAAAACCATAGTTCAAAGGAGTCCTGTATGATTGTTTGTATCATCTTGCTTTAGGTCTTTACTGCCTTGTTGGCCGTTCTTCGTACTTTTAATCAGGCACTTGCATGGGACCAACATATTTGTGTTTCACCGGTCATTGGAAGTTCGTCGTTCGCCGAATAACACATACAGTTTGCTCAACGTGGTGGTATTCAGTAATTGAAGAACAAGACATATGGGTAAATGACCAAATATTCTGATATCGTTTGTCACAGGCGTAGAAAGCAATCACATCTGCCCGACTGCTCGCGGTTCAGGAGATTGTACGAAATCGGAAAACCAAATAATTAACCTTTTCTGAGGTTCTAACAATCAATAAACTTGGGATTCCATTATGCTATTAACCCACTTGTGTTCGCTTTGGCGGATATTCGGCTTTTCCGAACGGTCCCCAAGAGATTGTCGCTTCTGTCCCGCTCCCACGGTATTGCTCCGTAACGCCATTCTACCGTGAATTAGTATACTTGAAAGGTGTGATTAAGAAGATTAAAAAGAAGTTTGCATCTCGGTGTGAATGTCTTTTATTCGCTCTGATGAACAAACTGATTGGTCAATGGGGCTAGAATATGGCATGACTCACACCAGCGCAGTACCTGCGCGCGGCCTTCAAGGTGCACTTGCGTTTCTGAAGTGGTTTTTGTGTGTGTGTGTGTGTGTGTGTGTGTGTGTGAGAGAGAGAGAGAGAGAGAGAAAAAAAATTGGAAAACAGGTTGGCTAGCAAGCTCGTTTTCAGTGATTCTTAATCATGCCAATCCAGCCCAATAGAATGTGCCCATCGATCCCTGAAAACATGTGCAACACGAAGAAATTTCTTTTCGACATACCAGTTCAGGCACTTACATATATAGTACTGCGTAAATGAGTATATGTGCAGCTATGGATGGCAGTGAGTGAGCAAATGCTTCAGGTAATGGGCCTTGTCCGTTGTGTGAACGACAGTAAGCGTGAAATGTGTAACCATGTGGCGTGAAAAGACAGGTGTGAAAAGAGAAGGGACTGCGGCGAATTAGAGCATGGCAACCATAGGAGAACCGCTTGTTACGGCCATGGCAACAACAAATGTTTCACGAGGTTACATTGTATGCTCAATTCTGGCTTCAGTAATAGGACTGTTATGGCTACGGACAAGGTTCATCAAGTTTAGGCAAGTTTTCAGGTTAACAGATTTGTTGCACACTTGCTCACTCACTGCTATCTATGGTTGCACGCATGCTCTCATTTACACAGTACTATATGTGTAAATAACTGGAATGATGTATGGGAAAAATTTCTTCATACAACGAGACGCATGAAGGATACATACAAACAAAGGAGCTGGTGTTGAGGGTACGTGTTCACACCTATTGTGGCATACGTTTATCCGGAGACCGGGTGTGAACGGATTATCACATGTTCAGCCGGTAAGTCATCGGACGACCTAGCACCTGCCATCGGGTGATGCGTGGGTCAGGGTAGACTAAGAGCATGGACAAATGGCTTCTAAAATAACTAACCCCACCCCCACCCCCTCAAGCCATCGCAGGTTTGTACAACTTTATGCGTATGTGATCATCTGAAACATATCAGACACAATTTGTTCCACTGTGAAACGAACGTGATGGAATAACAGGTTTTCCCAAAGGTGAGCACGCTGATCAACATGACGGCTGCTCTGACTGAGCATATGATGCGGGAAACACCTACCGATTGTTCTCACTTGAGCGAGCTCCTGCTTTCGTGCTGAATATGAAACAGTCTTCTCCTCCAAACTGATCGACAACCCAATTCCATAATAGAGGGTAAGTGAACCTTGGCCTGACTAAAGCTGACCAATTACTGTTCATTCGGATGTGTTGATAACGATCACTCGGAAAATTCATTTGACCAGAAGACCTGAGTAATCCGTACGGGAGACAGCTGTGTTGGGTGAGCCGGAGAAAATCCAAAACGACCAGATCAATGAGGCCACCCTACTAACCTGTTTCCACGCCAGTATTCCACCAAGATTTCCTCTTATGCTACGTGGGCATTTCAGTTCATTGTGGGTATGGTGCATGCAGGTTTCCCAGAAATATCACTATCAGGCACTGAACAATATGAATAATGTAATTAGACGAATTACAAACAACTATTTAGGTTGGCCGTGATTCTGCATCTGCAGCGTTTTCATAATTTCTTGAGAATGAAAAAGGAGATTATTCTCTTTGAATTTCGAGAGGGATTTTGACTACCCTGCAATAAAATTCTACCATACTCTTTCTGTATGATTTTCTACCCACGTGGTTTGAAAGCATTTCACAAATGCTGGGTAGTCAAAATCCCTCTCGAAATTCAAAGAGAATAATCTCCTTTTTCATTCTCAAGAAATTATGAAAACGCTGCAGATGCAGAATCACGGCCAACCTAAATAGTTGTTTGTAATTCGTCTAATTACATTATTCATATTGTTCAGTGCCTGATAGTGATATTTCTGGGAAACCTGCATGCACCATACCCACAATGAACTGAAATGCCCACGTAGCATAAGAGGAAATCTTGGTGGAATACTGGCGTGGAAACAGGTTAGTAGGGTGGCCTCATTGATCTGGTCGTTTTGGATTTTCTCCGGCTCACCCAACACAGCTGTCTCCCGTACGGATTACTCAGGTCTTCTGGTCAAATGAATTTTCCGAGTGATCGTTATCAACACATCCGAATGAACAGTAATTGGTCAGCTTTAGTCAGGCCAAGGTTCACTTACCCTCTATTATGGAATTGGGTTGTCGATCAGTTTGGAGGAGAAGACTGTTTCATATTCAGCACGAAAGCAGGAGCTCGCTCAAGTGAGAACAATCGGTAGGTGTTTCCCGCATCATATGCTCAGTCAGAGCAGCCGTCATGTTGATCAGCGTGCTCACCTTTGGGAAAACCTGTTATTCCATCACGTTCGTTTCACAGTGGAACAAATTGTGTCTGATATGTTTCAGATGATCACATACGCATAAAGTTGTACAAACCTGCGATGGCTTGAGGGGGTGGGGGTGGGGTTAGTTATTTTAGAAGCCATTTGTCCATGCTCTTAGTCTACCCTGACCCACGCATCACCCGATGGCAGGTGCTAGGTCGTCCGATGACTTACCGGCTGAACATGTGATAATCCGTTCACACCCGGTCTCCGGATAAACGTATGCCACAATAGGTGTGAACACGTACCCTCAACACCAGCTCCTTTGTTTGTATGTATCCTTCATGCGTCTCGTTGTATGAAGAAATTTTTCCCATACATCATTCCAGTTATTTACACATATAGTACTGTGTAAATGAGAGCATGCGTGCAACCATAGATAGCAGTGAGTGAGCAAGTGTGCAACAAATCTGTTAACCTGAAAACTTGCCTAAACTTGATGAACCTTGTCCGTAGCCATAACAGTCCTATTACTGAAGCCAGAATTGAGCATACAATGTAACCTCGTGAAACATTTGTTGTTGCCATGGCCGTAACAAGCGGTTCTCCTATGGTTGCCATGCTCTAATTCGCCGCAGTCCCTTCTCTTTTCACACCTGTCTTTTCACGCCACATGGTTACACATTTCACGCTTACTGTCGTTCACACAACGGACAAGGCCCATTACCTGAAGCATTTGCTCACTCACTGCCATCCATAGCTGCACATATACTCATTTACGCAGTACTATATATGTAAGTGCCTGAACTGGTATGTCGAAAAGAAATTTCTTCGTGTTGCACATGTTTTCAGGGATCGATGGGCACATTCTATTGGGCTGGATTGGCATGATTAAGAATCACTGAAAACGAGCTTGCTAGCCAACCTGTTTTCCAATTTTTTTTCTCTCTCTCTCTCTCTCTCTCACACACACACACACACACACACACACACAAAAACCACTTCAGAAACGCAAGTGCACCTTGAAGGCCGCGCGCAGGTACTGCGCTGGTGTGAGTCATGCCATATTCTAGCCCCATTGACCAATCAGTTTGTTCATCAGAGCGAATAAAAGACATTCACACCGAGATGCAAACTTCTTTTTAATCTTCTTAATCACACCTTTCAAGTATACTAATTCACGGTAGAATGGCGTTACGGAGCAATACCGTGGGAGCGGGACAGAAGCGACAATCTCTTGGGGACCGTTCGGAAAAGCCGAATATCCGCCAAAGCGAACACAAGTGGGTTAATAGCATAATGGAATCCCAAGTTTATTGATTGTTAGAACCTCAGAAAAGGTTAATTATTTGGTTTTCCGATTTCGTACAATCTCCTGAACCGCGAGCAGTCGGGCAGATGTGATTGCTTTCTACGCCTGTGACAAACGATATCAGAATATTTGGTCATTTACCCATATGTCTTGTTCTTCAATTACTGAATACCACCACGTTGAGCAAACTGTATGTGTTATTCGGCGAACGACGAACTTCCAATGACCGGTGAAACACAAATATGTTGGTCCCATGCAAGTGCCTGATTAAAAGTACGAAGAACGGCCAACAAGGCAGTAAAGACCTAAAGCAAGATGATACAAACAATCATACAGGACTCCTTTGAACTATGGTTTTTGTTGCCTGTCTCAATGAACAAACTGCGAACAGTTTATTATCAGGAGTGCTAATATTACCAGTGATTTTGAAGTCTTGAAAGTTTAACTTCACTTGCTCTCTATTTATCATACAAAATTAGTGCAATATATGAAGATACGAGTCATTTTCAAACAGTGGCTACGGAACAAGGAGGTAATCGGTGGTAACTGGATTTGAATACAGGAGCACAAGCCTCAATTCGGTCGGTTTGTTTTGATCGATGAGAAAACTTCTTGGCATTTTGGTATATGCTCTCCAGAAAGAGCACATCCCAACTGTATTTCCATCTCAGGGTTTAACATAAATGTAGAGCAAAATATAGAGCGAATTTGCTATATACGTTTTATGGATCTGTGAAAAGTTTTCTACAGGAGTTTTTCAAATGCTTCAGTGTACGTGTTTTGGTTTTTTGTTTAAATTCAGTGCTCGAAACACGAGAGCACTGTGTCGGAGACGAAAAACTGTTCTCAATGGTTCCATTTCTAGCACTCCCATGCATAACCGGAAAAAAGATTACGTAGAGAGTTACGTGTTTCATAATAGAGACGATTGCATCGTTGTATTCATACGTTCTGAATGCTGGTGAAGACGATGGAGATCAATCGCTGATTAATAACAAGCCGCAGCCAGATATTTCCGAGTGCAAAAGTCAAGCGTGAATACGAAGATTCCTCATATTTCCTGCGCTCTGATTAGGTCTCAGTGAGGATAAAACATTTTGAACAGCCTATGAAAGAGCCCAATCTGGTGTTACCTTGGTGAACCTATCGAACACGGGGTTAACCATGAGTTAAACCAACTCTAATCAACTAGTTTCCCGATCCCGTGTTGGTTTCATTAATCTCTTATCGAGTTGTGTGCCACCTTCACCGATTTTCCCGCCTTTTTGGTTGCCATGTAATGTCTGTGCACTCGTAGTCATGATTCATACTCGCGGCCGTTGGTTCAATGAACCGTCGTGTCATAGCCAACTTCGCTCTTCTCCTCCCAACCCCCGCCCCCGCCCCCGCTCCCACACCTTTGTGTCCCTTGACCTGAACTATTATTCCACCGTGCAACCGACCAGTGATCGTGACTGGTCATCCTTTCCCACTTGTGTCATTTAATTACTTTCCCCTTGTTCATTGCTCGACTTCGCTGTCGAAGCTGCTTGAGTGCGCTTGTGACCTCTTTTCACGAGTGACTTGATCTCCAATAACTGATCTGTACATTGTGGCCCAATTGTCCACAGATTGACGTATGCGTCCACTATAGCTTGACAGTTATTCCCTTACCGTATACCGAGTTTAACAATTTCACGTTGTTTGAAAAAAGGATTCGCGGTTTGTCTACTACTAGTCATTCAACCAATGAACCAGAGTCCGATACAACCGTCATGGTATATATGTTGATATCTCGTGAGTGGTTTCCGGAGATTTCAACAGATTCGGTGGTAACATCTAATGACTTTGGGTTTATTAAACATTGTAAACTTTCCTACTAGAATGGACACAAAATTAGATCTACTTTGTGTGAATATATCAAAAATCCGTTTCGCGTTAACCGTTGCACGCCTATGAGTAACTGAGGCCGTGCAACTATCTAAATTACTCCCACGATCTTTGGCAAAATCGACCACAAATTGTTTACGCGGAGCCGTGATGGTAAGCATAGGTGATGGAATGGTGACGCTGATTCCCTCGCTAGACACGAAGAAATGATTGCGCTGTTTGATTTGGGTATATTCTCGCACTCGGATCCGTCGGTGTACTGTGATCACCTGAGTATCTACTTAAACTCGTGCCACGACGAATGCTGCCCAAGGGAGACCGTTCACATTTGAAGCTACCAGCTATTCTCTCCCAGCCTTATGTAGCTACGTCAAAGGAATGGAACTGTATACAAGTTCAGTGGCTATGTAACCGTGAGTGCCATTTCAACAAAATTAGGACAGAATTGAATAGACTCGACGTGATGTATGCTGAATCTACGCTAGACAACAAAAGCTATCGAGAAACATGAAAGTAAATGGACCACATGTGCATGATTTCACCTATCGGTCCAATTTCCAACAAAGGCGTGACAGACATATTTCAATAGGATGGTCACACATTAACTTTAGACTGCATGGACTTTAACAAAGAGTATATACACTTGAACACAAAAATTCTAGTGGACTGGATGACACATCACCGATATTACTGAAATAATGTGCATTCACCTTATCTACGATTTATTCTAGGTTATTCAATGAAAGCTTGTGTCAGAACAACATGCCCGACTGTTGGAGGGTGGCTTTGGTTACACGCCCACCGAAGAAGGGTACCCGCAAGTTCCAGCCTATAACTTGCACATCCGTTGCTCTAAGGATATTCGAGTGACCTCTGTTCCAAAGGATGACACAACGACTGAACTCATTCAACTCCAGCCAGTTTGCATTTCACCGTTCATACTCCGTTGTGTACACCCTTGCTTATTTTCCCATTATATTCTGCTATCCCTAGAAAAGAAAAGTAAAGCTGTCAGAATTCTCTTTTTCGATTACAGTGACACTTTCAGCTGTTTTGAAAGAGGAGAGTCACTTCTCGTTCTTTCTGCAAGTGGAATTCAAATTTCTCCCACTGATTACTTCGATAAAAGTAGGGCCATTTCCCTCGCCACTTCAGAGTTGGGTGTTCTACAAGGTGCCAGTTCGTGTACTTTACATCGATAACTCTGCTTTCCCAATTCTGCAGCAAGGTGTCTTGAAAGTAGTCGAGTAGTCTTCGAAAAACAACCTGACTAACTATTGTTCCAAATGTGCTGAGTTGTTTTTTCACTGTACTTTAGGGCACTAGGTACACGAACTTTGTAGAATCTACTCCTATTGCACGTATTAAGGGAAATGACATTCTGTGAGATACGCCGGTACAGTAACTTGGTGTGATTCTAGCACGAAATGTGTTATGGGTTGACCTTATTCCCACCGTCATTGTAAAATTGGGCGAGGTAACATTCTATGTGCTACATCTTAAAAATTCCTCGTTCCACTTTGTCCAATTCGATGGTATGCATGTCCGTATCGTGCCATTTTGGCTTTATGGATTTCCCGGCATGCCGATCGTGCACCTTACTCAGTATTCCTTAACACAACATTCTAATGTTTGCCACAATCTGTCTGGAAATCTTTCAGCTGAGGCCACTCACCCATTTCACACAGATCTTATCGAATGCTTTTCAAATTCTCCTTCTCGGGCAAGTTACAAACACTCATTCGCTCAGACAAAGACCCGTAGATGTTCTGTTGTCCCCTATCTTGTGTGATTCCTTTGCAATCCTGAATAAACTAATTCTGAGTTAAAGGCCATACTCCTTTGATTTTATTTTATATTTCCTCATTGTGGATATTTTATGTGATTACGTGTTAGCTGATTAATCACCTCTCGGGTTCATAAGGCATTTATTTGACTGTACTTGACTTGAGAATGGAACCTCCAAGAATATCTGTTTATCCATTTTTGATCCAATCTGGACAAATACTGGTCAGTTCACCGAGGCAATTGTGATGCCGTTCAGTCAGTGTAGGTTGCATGGAGTTGTTACTCCATCCGAACACTACTCTGATTAGAATCGCCCCGTGAACTATTAAGTTGAATGACCACCGATCTAGTCAAATTAAAACATTGCTCCCATTGATAATTATTACCAAACTAAAATGCGAATCATTTTGATCCATTTATAATGGTTTGGTTTGCCTTTGGTTCATAGCCCACCCACAGAATCTTCGTCTTCTTATTTACCGCCAGTTTCCCATTCATTGTCCCACAAAGAGGATTTGTACTGACGTACTGGTAAATAAACTCAGGTTCATTTCACGACTTAGTAAGGGAAGGGGAGATTGATTTATTTGTCAACACGCAACCAAAGTTTGCTTGAAGACCGGGATATATTACACTGCTAATTAAGTCGAACAATGGATGACTCATTTTGGTCAGTCGAGTGTGAGACCAGTCTTATCCAATCGAATGCTAATTTTTGGAGACCCCTTTCCTGTTTTGCTTCAATGTGATACTGGGAACCTTTTACAGACTGCGAATTTTTGAGGGTGTTACTTTTTAGAGTTGAACATACTGGAAAACATATGTTTGGGACTGAGTTTTCCTAAATTTTGGGAACATTTGGCAAACCACTGCTTTCTGAGGGTGCGACGTTTGACTGAGAGAGTGAGAGCATTTTTTTTGTCGAACATCACCCTGTATTTACTCGGTTCCCTGTCCTTTCCTTCTTCTTCTTCTTAAAAGTTGAAATCTTTTGACTCTCTCAACTCTGTACTCTGATCGGAATCGCGCCTTCGATTTGAAAGAGTTTGGGTTCAAACCCTGGGTGTGGCTTAGGATGTGCACAACTGATGAGCTCTATCAAGAACGAAACTTGAGTCTGGTGCTTCCGAGTGCAGGGTTGGTCGGATGACTTGAGGTTTGTGCGTGAAAGGTGGAGTCCAAAGGACAGTCGGCAAAACAAAGAGTAATCATTCTCACACACTTCTCACAAGTGATTATGTGATATGTATATGCTCCCAAATGTGTTCAGTGACCTTGCACACTTTCTCGTTCCTCTTACCCCATTGAGCAGTTGGTCATCAACTCTGTCTCCGTTTTCAGGACAGGCTCGGTCGGATACTGAGACGATACAAACAACTCCAGATAACAGCAGTGTTTTCATAGTTTTGGCTGCAATAAATCTACGTAGACTGTCTTTCAAAATCGTAGGCTTTTGCCTTCCGATTCAAGACAATCTGTTGTTATTTCTCTTCTCCTTCAACGTGTTCTCTAATCTCTTTAATCTATTTGTTGCCATCACGTAATCCTTCCTGGCATAATTAGTGAAAATCTTCTCATACTCCACCTCAACTTGGTTAGTATCAGTCATGTTCCTCTAATTCTCATATTCTCTGTGATCTACAGGCTACCTTCACAGCTTTTGAGAAATTTGTCATGAAGATTGTGGCAGACTCCATAAACCACCTGGCTTTTCTGCTTGCAGCTAGCATCATTCTACAAGTTCCTAATTCATACTGATCTCCTCCTGCATAAACACATATTGCAAACTCTACAGTGGCTCATCGAACATGTGTTATGGTTAGGAAAGTGAAAATCGTGGAGCGACTTCACATGAACCTCGGGAGTTGGATTGGCTTTTTCTTCTCTGTCTGCACTTTCTCAGGTTCATTTCAAAGTGTTAGCTATCGGTTTAATCCCTTTTTTGGATCAAATATTGGTTTGTTAACTTACTGAAGTCTTAGTACATAACAAAACGGCACAGTTCAGAAACCGTTGAGATACTAACGAGAAAAAGCATGTCAAATTGGGGTTTTCGAATGGTGTCATGACCATTGACGGCGAGAAGAGGAAGGCTATCCTTAGATTTCTTCAAACACAACAGACGTCTATGATGTTAACTAATTTCTTTGTTTGCTCAGACTTTGATTAGACATGAGAGACACCGATGAAGGTGACAATAAAGTCATTACAACAAGGGATTAACCTGAAGCATTTTACCGGTAGCATCAGCCGGATTTCCACTGCGGACAGTTGGCTCAAATGATACCACTAAGTTTTTCAGTGGATGGAAAGAGTTGTTTCATCCCAAGATTCCAAAGGATCGAATCATCCATTTCTCGCTATTCAACAATTTTTTTCATTTGACGTGGGAGATAGAATGTCTTTTGGTCTCGATGTTGGAAAGTGGTAATTCGAGCTGTGTTTTATTGTAAAAGTTCGATTTGGCTAATATTGGCTTCTTGGAGGTGATATTATAAACTAAATTATAAACGTTTTAGCAACCGAAGTGGGAATGCACTGTACGACCCAGAAGAGCATGAGAGGTTAAGAACAGACTCTGCGGATGTGGAAAACAGATTTGATTTGACCAAATTACAATCGGGGTTCTCAGTGCAGAAGCTTGATAGTTCCACTTTAGTGGGAGCTGCAAGGGTATTGTTTTCTTTTTGGAGGCACGAAAATCCATGTAGGATAAGGACTAGATATGGGGTGGATCGTTGTGATTTGAAGATATGAAACACAACATAACAGTTGGTGACCGGATTCACCATGTTTCAGTCATCGTCTTGACTAATTGTGTGAATGCGAGTTGAAGATTCGGAAGGAAAATGATGATATGAAAAACCTAACTTTCCTAGTTTTACACGAAATTCCATCCACTCTCAGTATGAAGGCAATTCGGTGTTTGAATCCATCAACAAATGTGTACAAATATGAACCGACAACATAATCCGCATAGGAAGTTGCAAATTGATCAACCAGTTGTACTGTGTAGATTGTCTCAGCTAAATGCTTGTTTATTTGATCATACTAACAGCTTTCTGACCAAAGGATGAGCAGATGGAACGATATTTGTGTTATTTGTTCCATATCCAAGCGCAATGTAGTGAATTCAGTTCGGACTAATCACAATTCACTTGGTGTGATTTGTGGATGTGAAATACAACATTGTATCCGACAGTTGGGCTCATCAGTAAGGGAGAACTGTAGGAAAACTGCAATGATCTGGATCAACAGACACAATACGGGGCTTTCTCACCTTTCTCATGATGGTAGAAGTTTCAAGCAACTGTCTGATCATTAAAGTGGAGACCACAAAGCCTTGTCACCATTCCTGATCAAGTACTGGTGACGTCATTGGCTTTCCAACCCATCCCTGGCTTTCTGTTCCACTGTTTTACTTTAACTTGTAGCCCAACGTATTAAATTCTCAGCATTACCTATCTACTAGTGCAGATATTTGGAAATGTATGTATGGATGGATCAGATGTTCTGCTTGAGGCAACAACTGCAAAGATTTTTCAATGCAGAATGTAACACGATACTCACACTTATTGTACACCAGATTCGTGGAAATATTACAAGCTACCGACTGAAATTAGCCTTCAAATTCATCTTCCCCATTTACTTGTTTTCAAACAGTTCACATGATGATCGGAAGGAAGGCAAGTAATCAGTTGTTTCAGGGCAATGACATGACGAGGAATTCGGGTGTGTGAGAATCCACGTTACGGGACAACTCAACCTATATACTCACGAATCACTGGGCTCGTCATGGGTTATCTGGATCGACATTAGTAATGCAAATACATTTTCTCATTGGTATTTTTCTCATAAACTACCAACATCAAATGATGTGTCCTAATGAATAACCGAATTTACCCATCACATATTTGAAAATCTGATTGAAATTCAACCGAAAGCAGTTGTATAATAGAAGAACTACTCACTTACCTTCGGATCTTGATGCTATCCTATCTGTATTCTTGGGTGGTTCTTCTGTGAAGGAACAACATTGGGAAACAGTTTTCGTTACTACAAAATTATTGTGTCCGTTCCATGCAACCGTGTGCCGGAAATTACACAGATTCTAACACACTAGTGGTCGCAGGATAGTTAAATGATATCTATCTCGCATATAGTGAGACACCCTCACGGTTTTACTATCTACTCATCTTTCGTCCTTAACAGTTTTGACTGGTCGACCTTCCTACGTATAGACTGACCTTGTTTCAATCTCAGCGAAACGAACGCTATATCTGCTCGTGAAACGCATGTATCTCCACTTAAGCGTTATTCGCTTGCTCTCGCCCCGGCTACGGCCACATTTTATGTCTGTGTAATGACAAATAAATGAATCAAAAAGAACTCCTGTTCCACTACTAATTACACACTACAGAAATAATTTACGAACAAGAGCGGAAACATCATTCTCAAAAGGGGAAACATTCGGTGTTGTACATAACAGGAACTGTTTATTTACAATTTTCTTATAGCAGTTAAAATTCAGTCGGTTGGATAACGGTACTTGTCAGAGGTCAAGTGCACTCAAATGTTCATGAATGAGTTGACATACCACGTAACTGTTAGATTACCAATCACAGTCTAACAGTTCTACCAAACCCGAATATATATAAACAAAAATACACAATGTACTGAACTGGGCACGTCGGTTATTACAAAGAGGAAATCCTGCTGTAGGTAGTCAAATTACAAGCCAGTTCACTGTGGCGGATACCATGTGCTGTTCTTATTTGGGTGTGTACAATCTGTGATCCATTTGTGATAAGTCAGAATCATTTTGGCGGGGCGTCGTAGCTCATCTGGTAGAGCACTCGCAGTATTCAGGCAAAAATGTTGACGGTGCCTAAGTTCGAATCCCGCCGAGGCCAACTACTTCAAACAATAAGATCGTTTCTAAAATTTATCAAATGTGCCTAACCCCAACACGTGACAACGGAAGGTGTTACGCGATCGGCGAAGCTGGGTTTCCCGTGATCTTTTGCTGGTCATTTTACGTAAGGGATTGAGAAGACTAGAATAAATCCAGCAATGCGCACTTTATATCTTTGATCTGTTCTGATAAACACTGTACCAGGCTTTTAAATTCTAGTAGAATTTATTTCCCATTGCCCGGAAAGGATACTGCACAATTTCTTTCAATCGCCACGTGGTTCAAACTTAGTTTAGCACACCCAGAACCGATGAAAATATCTAAAATGGAGATATATCAACGTGTTTCTTTGCTGATTTCTGAATCTATCTTATATATTAACTTTCCCAGTTCAGCAGAATTCAACTTTACTCAACTCTTGCTCACAAAATGTTCTACCGTTGTATGCTACATAAAGAGAATAAATCATTCCTTTTTATTTATTTATTGGTAGAAGCTTCAATTTATCACCAAGAATAAGGGGTTCGATCCACTTTGATCTTGGTTTCTGATCGCACAAGTGAGCAACACACAAAGCTAACACGTTAGCCGAATTCATGACATGGATGTCACATTTGGGTGAGATTCGTTCTCCTATGATCTTTGGACCAACGAGCCTATTTATCCGTTCCTACCCGTTAGTGCTCCGGATCGTGAACAAATTGCAGGTTGTTTGTATCTATCTCTGACTGTTGCAAAAGTCAAAAATGCCAACTGGTGCCTAAGTCTGTTGATGGTTCTCTCTCTAGTTGGTTATGGATTGAGGAATGAATATTGGGAAAAGTGTGTCATCACTCAGAGCGACTTTGTCTAAACTTTCATTGAACACTGGGAAACATTTGACAGTGACAGTTATTCTGAATAAAGCAGCTATACTTTGCCTATCTAGGTATGTGAAACAAATTGATTCGGTACCAGTTATGGAGAATCCAAAGTGGATTGCTGATTTGTCTATCATTGAATTGGCCCGAGAACAGTCAAAACTTGCGAATGCTTCGTTTTGGAGTGAACTATGATCATCACATCTTTTCAAATGGTATCTGCATGAATCTTTAGTGGAAAAGGTGAATCGAGCTGGGTTTTGGTGAGATGATGAGAACTAGAAGCAACCAGTCAATGACAGAATACCGTCAACCCATGGATGAATGGACGAAGACTACCAGGCACTCTCAGCATCACAGGGACACTGAAAGTCAACAAAATACGTGTCTGATTGCAAAAATTCCAAGTAGACACCAATGAATATTCATTTGATGAGTGAACGCAATTCTACTTACCAAAATCGTCAACTAGTCAAGTGGAGGTGAATCGATTATTTTGAAAGTGGATGCATAATAGACAGAGGAGGTCATTCGTGTTCATGAAAGCATTTCACTATTTCGATCACATCAAAGTGTACTTTGGGGTTGTGATTCATTGCACTTGAACTGTCTATCTGTTTACTAACGTTATTGAACGTATGACATGTGGCACCCGTTGAGTTGCTCATATGTACTGAAACAACTGCAAAAGTGTTTCAATCTCAAGACATAACAGCTGCTCACAGACCAACCAAAACATGAGAAAACTCATTTCAAAACCAAAAGAACAACTCAGAACTGAAAAAAGAAGAACCTCTAGATACAAGATCAAGCGTATGAACTACGACGAATGCTACATCGGTCAGACCTGGAGAAAAACGGCCACTCGAATGCACGAGTATAAACTGGCTACAAAGAGACACGACCCATTTTCTATAAAATTTATCCACGAGGATCAAGGAAGACACAAGTTCAATCTGGATGAGGTTAAAATTCTGGATCAAACAAGGGATTTTTTGGTAGCCTGGTACTCTTCAACTAATGCAATCAATAGACATATTGAATTGGATCACGTGTACTGTCGGATGGGGAACAGACAGTTCAACTAATTGAGAAAGTCAGAAGCGGAGTGAGTGGACCGAAATCATTCAGCCCGCATCACTGAATCTGTATTTTTCAAACTCATACATCTTCGGAACTGAATCACCGAAAATTAAAATATGAAAAATGGAAACAGCAGCACAAAGCAAAAGAGATCAAGCTACTCAAACGGGACGTCAACCGTCGAAGGTCGAAGGTCAGGTTGGTAGAGGCGAAGCCGAAAAACAAAAGTCGAGCTTTGGGCACAACTTTGTCTACGAGACTCAAGGTCAGGACTAATGACAAACCTATAAATATAAAAGAGATCACTACGAACAGCGCACATGCACTGATGATGTCACCTCGACTGGTGCTGAAAACGTTGTGATCTAAACGCCAAGCTTAGAAACCCAAATATCATGGCAACCAAGAACGTGAGCTACAACAGATATTTTAAACCATTGAAATCAAATCTCTTCATGTGGTTCTATCAGATTGTGCATGTTGGATTGCAGCATGAATAAAGCGGATTCTAGTTGGTTCAACCAAGTAGGCTTTCCATAAAATTGACTTCGAAAATGAGGGATGTGTATGAGTACTTCTACTTCGGAGAGGATTTTGTATGGATGACCAAAAGTTAAAAATATCTGAATGCCACGCGTGTCTTCAAACAAGGCAGTGTATCCACCCACTTTGCACATTGAACCCCTTTTCGGTGGGGGACATATATATATAGTGCGTGTATACGAACATATTTTATTGATGGAAGTTGCAGTACTGTTGGTAATGAGGAGAACTGATACAAACTTACCTCGTGTGTCAGCTGGAAGAGTATAAGTGGAATAGCGCATGAAAAGTCAATTTATGGGTAAATTTAATTCTACAAATACTAAAAATGATGTAATAATTTAGCTATTTTAGTTCATGCATAGTATCTACTAAGAACTTGGATATTTGAGTAGT
The DNA here is from genome assembly GCA_948099385.1 of Fasciola hepatica. Lineage (NCBI taxonomy): Eukaryota > Metazoa > Platyhelminthes > Trematoda > Plagiorchiida > Fasciolidae > Fasciola > Fasciola hepatica. The sequence goes on from CANUEZ040000182.1 coordinate 16,671,446, forward strand.
AAGAGATTGGGTGTGACTAACAAATGACTCGTCATGCAATAAGAAAACTTAATTCACCATTGAAAACGATGGAATTATCGTACAGCTGTTTCATCCTTGTCAGGACGCATCCAGGGTGCAAGTCAACCAAGCAACCCCCTGGGCCTCGAACTCGGGGTGAACGATTATGAGCCCAACACGTCACGATCAGGCATTCATTGGGAAGAAGTGTGTTGTGGGAATCGGACTCCGTGTGGGTATTCAGCTCTTGATGTTCAAATCGAGTGATGTACTGGCGCCACTGCGTATCACGTTGTGTTGAGTTAGAACAAGTATTCGAGGACCACCCCGGTTAACTTGGGTGTTCAGATGCGTTGTTTGATTGGATTCCAGTACTAGTGTGGACTCGGCGGATTTGTGCATTGCTCATGTGTCCTAATAACGATAACGGAATAACCGTTGTACAGTTCCCACCCTGGTTTTCATTCATGATTTGAGTGTTCATGCTACGTGATGAGCCATTTCGTAAAAACAAACTAGGCCTAAAACTACCACATATCATGGAATAGATATGAAAAGGTGGTCATTTCCCCAATTCTTATATAACCGGAACAGTATAATTTGATGACTGTTTGCTGTTGGTCTTTAATCTTGAATTACCTAATCTATATCTGACGTCATTAGCAATGGTTGGATTGGGTTATTTTCACACTGCAGGGAAAACAACTTTTAGGAATCTATGCACTACCCCAACGAAACTCCATAAATCAGACATTGTTGAAGTGAAATTTTTCTGAATTTGAAACACTCATTGTGGTAGGCTGAAGTTGCCATGGATGAATCAAGTCGATTGTGTATCTTTATTTTGACTGAAGCGTTTGAAACTGTGGCTAGTGTTTGTCAGTTATTGAATGTGACATTTTAGGTCTAAAGAGAGAACCCTATTGGTGTACTTTTGTTGGAATATTGATTTGTCCAATTGAGTTTAGTGTACTCAGTCTCCCGCATGGGAGTAGCCCATCACAGGAATCGATCGCTGTATTGACAAAGGGTTGTTACCGTTCACAGTCCGTGGTTGATGGGCTCTATATCATGGTAGTGTACAAGTTCAAAAAATCTTTGAGAGCCAACTCCGATGGTCTGTTGGTTGAATGTTCCACTCACAATAGTTCATCGTTGGTTCTAGTTCTGGAAGTGGTTTGGATGATGTGCACTGTTGATGTATCCTAACAAGGCTGAAACAGTTGCTTAATGTTTCCGTGGTTCCTGTGGTGATTATTTTGTTGATACTGCATGGTGAATTATTATATGAATGGGCATTTGTGGTCTGCTTGAACGGCATGCAGTTCATCGGTATCTGATTGATGTATGTCACCTCGTTCTGATTAGTTAATTCGTAATATGTTCCGAATAAACGTGAATGGGAGTGCTTGTGCCCAAACGACAGCTCCGAATATTGCACAACGATGGTTTTCATGTTTGTTCTACCTGTTGTGTGGAAGCATCAATTTAGGATTGAAGACCTGTACATCGAAAACCGTTGAAATCAATAATTCCGTGAAATAAAGAAGAATGAATGTACTGAACTGTTTTTTGTGTGATACTTTGACGAGCTCCTTAGCAAAATGCGGAGACAACAAAATACGTATGAGCTAGGTATTCCAAGTCCGTCTCACTGGGTCTAGTAAGAAGAGTATTTTACCTTCCATCCATTTCAGTTTATAAGCTCAGAACATATTGTTTATATGTGACTCAGAGTTATTCTCGTCAATATTTGGGCCTCAAATTAGGTGATCCATACAGATATCATGTAACGTCTCTTCTGATTGGTTGGACAAAAGGTAGACCACCGTTTGTCAGGAATACTTTCTCATCACAAAGATCCACGCTGTCGATTCGATTTCCTGTCGTTCTCGATCCCGTTGACTGAAACATTGGTCTGAACTCTGGACAGGCGCTGCATTTGTATCTGCCACCGAGACTGGGCCGTTTACCAACGATAAATCAGCCCATACCCTCACATTAGACATGCTCGTTCGTATGTCGCGATCAAAGTGAAACATTTTCGCATCGGAACCTCAAAACTCTCGTCTCACCAAATACCTCGTTTACTTCCTCTTTTTTGTGTTTTATAATTTTTGTTCACGTAGCCTAATGGATGGATATGTGCACATATTTTTGAGAAAGTGTTCGGAACACACATAATTTAACTTTATTGCAAGTGGTACTGGTCTTTACTTACAATCTCCCAATGACATTTCTTCCCTGGGAGGTGTGCGCCCTGGAAAATATGAGAACGGGTTTTTTTAATTATACGAATACAATTATCAAAAGGCGTTTTGTGCAGAAGGTTGAACACCAGTCAAATAATTATTCATGAACTCTTTCTGTATGATTTTCTACCCACGTGGTTTGAAAGCATTTCACAAATGCTGGGTGGTCAAAAATCCCTATCGGAATTCAAAGAGAATAATCTCCTTTTTCATTCTCAAGAAATTATGAAAACGCTGCAGATGCAGAATCACGGCCAAGCTAATCCCACGATGATTACTACAGTCATTGCGCGTTCCCTTCCCTTCCCTCCATATTAAGGGAATACGCTACTCGTTCCAAGTGTCACGGAGTAAGGCGGTAAGTGATTTTAGCAACGCCTCACCACCCAGTTTGAAAAGAACTGGAGGAAGTTCTTCGGGACCTGCCACTTTCCCTCACTTTTTCGATCGAATACATGACTCTACTTCTACTTCTGATGGGGGCTCAATTGATACCACCCAAGGAGTTGCAGTTGTTGACACGGGAGTAACTACACTAGCGTGCGGCCAGCTAAACTGTTCCTTGAAGTACTCGGCCCATCGGTCAAGCCTTTGCTGTTTGCTATGGATGGGTTCTCCATTTCTATACCAAATCGTTTCACTGACCTGAGTTCGCCGTCCACCGGTGTCACGAATTAGTTTGAACAGACTTCGACTGTTACCTGAAGCAGCTGCTGTTTCCATTTCTTCGGCTACCTTGACCCACCAGTTTTCGCGATCATTCTTAAGGCTTATGTGACTTGTCTTTGCAGCTTTCTCCGCATCTTATTCATCTCCTTACTGTTCGAAAGCTGACGCTTTTGGTCCATTATATTCAGCTACTCTTGCGAGATCCAATGTCTTTGATGGGTATCGGATCGAGGACCACAGGCAAAACCTGCTGCAACGACAAAACTATATATGTAAGTGCCTGAATTGGTATATGGGAAAGAAATTTCTTCGTGTTACAAACATTTTCATGAATCGATGGGCACATTCTATTGCGCTGGATTGGCATGATTAAGAATCACTGAAAACGAGCTTGCTAGCCAACCTGTTTTCCAGATTTTCTTTCTCTCTCTCTCTCTCTCTCACACACACACCACCCGATGAATGCACGTGCACATTGAAGTACGCGCGCAGGTACTGCTCTGATGTGGGTCATGCCATTTTCTAGCCCCACTGACCAATCAGTTTGTTCATTAGAGCGAATAAAACACATTTACAACGAGATGCAAAGTTCCTCTTAATCTTCTTAATCACACCTTTAAAGTATACTAATTCACGGTAGAATGGGGTTACGGAGCAATACCGTGGGAGCGGACAGAAGTGACAATCTCTTGGGGACCGTTCGGAAAAGCCGAATATCCGCCAAGGAGAACACACGTGGGTTAATAGCATAATAGGGTTCCACGTTCATTGATTGTTAGAACCTCACAATAGGTTAAGTGTTTGGTTTTCCGATTTCGTACAATCCCCTGCACCGCGAGCAGTCGGGCAGATGTGACTGCTTTCTACGCCTGTGACAAACGATATCAGAATATTTGGTCATTTACCCATATGTCTCGTTCTTCAATTACTGAATACCACCACGTTGAACAAACTGTATGTGTTATTCGGCGAACGACGAACTTCCAATTGCCGATGAAACACAAATATGTTGGTCCTATGCAAGTGCCTGATTAAAAGCACAAAGAACGGCCAACAAGGCAGTAAAGACCTAAAGCAAGATGATACAAACAATCATACAGGACTCCTTTGAACTATGGTTTTTGTTGCCTGTCTCAATGAACAAACTGCGAGCAGTTTATTATCAGGAGTGCTAATATTACCAGTGATTTTGAAGTCTTGAAAGTTTAATTTCACTTGCTTTCTATTTATCATACAAAATTAGTGCAATATATGAAGATACGAGTCATTTTCAAACAGTGGCTACGGAACAAGGAGTTAATCGGTGGTAACTGGATTTGAATACAGGAGCACAATCCTCAAGTCTGTCGGTCTGTTTTAATCGATGAGAAAACTTCTTGGCATTTTGGTATATGCTCTCTAGAAATAGCACATCCCAACTGTAGTTCCACCTCAGAGTTTAACGTAAATGTAACCAAAACATAGACTTGAATTTCCGATATACGTTTGATGGATCTGTGAAGCGCTGTCCACTGCAGTTTTTCAAATGCATCAGTGTACGTGTTTTGGTTTTTTGTTTAAATTCAGTGCCCGAAACACGAGAGCACTGTTTCGGAGACGAAAAACTGTTCTCAGTGGTTCCATTTCTAGCACTCCCATGCATACCCGGAAAAATGATTACGTAGAGAGTTACGTGTTTCATACTAAAGACGATTGCGTCGTTGTAATCATACGTTCTGAATGCTGGTGAAGACGATAGAGATGCATCGCTGAATAATAACAAGCCGGAACCAGATTTTTCCGAGTGCAAAATTCAAGCGTGAATACGAAGATTCCTCATATTGCCTGCGCTCTGGCTAGGTCTCGGTGAGGATAAAACATTTTGAACAACCTATGAAAGAGCCCAATCTGGTGTTACCTTGGTGAACCTATCGAACACGGGGTTAACCATGAGTTAAACCAACTCTAATCAACTAGTTTCTCAATCCCGTGTCGGTTTCACCCATCTGTTATCGAGTTGTGTGCCACCTCCGGCGATTTTCACGCCTTTTTGGTTGCCATGTAATGTCTGTGCACTCGTAGTCATGATTCATACTCGCGGCCGTTGGTTCAATGAACCGTCGTGTCATAGCCAACTTCGCTCTTCTCCTCCCAACCCCCGCCCCCCGCCCCCACACCTCTGTGTCGCTTGACCTGAACTATTGTTCCACCGTGCAACCGACCAGTGATCGTGACTGGTCATCCTTTCCCACCTGTGTCATATGATTACCTTCCCCCTTGTTCATTGTTCGACTTCGCTGTCGAAGCTGCTTGAGTGCGCTTGCGACCTCTTTTCACGAGTGACTTGATCTCCAATAACTGATCTGTACATTGTGGCCCAATTGCCCACAGATTGACGTATGCGTCCACTATAGCTTGACAGTTATTCCCTTACAGTATACCGAGTTTAACACCTTCACGTTGTTTGAAAAAAGGATTCGGGGTTTGTCTACTACTAGTCATTCAACCAATGAACCAGAGTCCGATACAACCGTCATGGTATATATGTTGATATCTCGTGAGTGGTTTCCGGAGATTTCAACAGATTCGGTGGTAACATCTAATGACTTTGGGTTTATTAAACATTGTAAACTTTCCTACTAGAATGGACACAAAATTAGATCTACTTTGTGTGAATATATCAAAAATCCGTTTCGTGTAAAACGTCGCATGTCTATGAGTAACTGAGGCCGTGCAACTATCTAAATTACTCCCACGATCTTTGGCAAAATCGACCACAAATTGTTTACGCGGAACCGTGATGGTAAGCATAGGTGATGGAATGGTGACGCTGATTCCCTCGCTAGACACGAAGAAATGATTGCGCTGTTTGATTTGGGTATATTCTCGCACTCGGATCCGTCGGTGTACTGTGATCACCTGAGTATCTACTTAAACTCGTGCCACGACGAATGCTGCCCAAGGGAGACCGTTCACATTTGAAGCTACCAGCTATTCTCTCCCAGCCTTATGTAGCTACGTCAAAGGAATGGAACTGTATACAAGTTCAGTGGCTATGTAACCGTGAGTGCCATTTCAACAAAATTAGGACAGAATTGAATAGACTCGACGTGATGTATGCTGAATCTACGCTAGACAACAAAAGCTATCGAGAAACATGAAAGTAAATGGACCACATGTGCAGGATTTCACCTATCGGTCCAATTTCCAACAAAGGCGTGACAGACATATTTCCATAGGATGGTCACACATTAACTTTAGACTGCATGGACTTTAACAAAGAGTATATACACTTGAACACGAAAATTCTAGTGGACTGGATGACACATCACCGATATTACTGAAATAGTGTGCATTCACCTTATCTCCGATTTTATCTAGGTTATTCAGTCAAAGCCTGTGTCAGAACAACATGCCCGACTGTTGGAGGGTGGCTTTGGTTACACTCTCACCGAAGAAGGGTACCCACAAGTTCCAGCCTATAACTTGCACGTCCCCTGCTTTAGGGATATTCGAGAAACCTCTATTCCAAAGGATGACACAAAGACTGAACTCATTCAACTCCAGCCAGCTTGCATTTCACCGTTCACACTCCGTTGTGTACACCCTTGCTTATTTTCCCATTATATTCTGCTATCCCTAGAAAAGAAAAGTAAAACTGTCAGAATTCTCTTTTTCGATTACAGTGACACTTTCAGTTGTGTTGAAAGAGGAGAGTCACTTCTCGTTCTTTCTGCAAGTGGAGTTCAGATTTCTTCCACTGATTACTTCGATAAAAGTAGGGCCATTTCCCTCGCCACTTCAGAGTTGGGTGTTCTACAAGGTGCCAGTTCATGTACTCTACCTCGATAACTCTGCTTTCCCAATTCTGCAGCAAGGTGTCTTAAAAGTAATGGAGTAGTCTTCGAAAAACAACCTGAATAACTATTGTTCCAAATGTGCTGAGTTGTTTTTTCACTGTACTTTAGGGCACTAGGTACACGAACTTTGTAGAATCTACTCCGATTTCACGTATTAACGGAAATGACATTCTGTGAGATACGCCGGTAAAGTAAGTTGGTGTGATTCTAGTACGAAATGTGTTATGGGTTGACCTTATTCCCACCGTCTTTGTAAAAGTGAGGGAGCTAACATTTTATGTGCTACGTATCAGAAAATTCTTCGTTCCACTTTGTTCAATTCGATGGTATGCATGTCCGTATCGTGCCATTTTGGCTTTAAGGATTTCCCGGCATGCCGATCGTGCACCTTACTCAGTATTCCTTAACACAACATTCTAATGTTTGCCACAATCTGTCTGGAAATCTTTCAGCTGAGGCCACTCACCCATTTCACACAGATCTTATCGAATGCTTTTCAAATTCTCCTTCTCGGGCAAGTTACAAACACTCGTTCGCTCAGACAAAGACTCGTAAATGTTCTGTTATCCCCTATCTTGTGTGATTCCTTTGCAATCCTGATTAAACTAATTCTGAGTTAAATGCCATACTCCCTTGATTTTATTTCATATTTCTTCATTGTGGATATTTTATGAGATTACGTGGTAGCTGATTAATCACCTCTCGGGTTCATAAGGCATTTATTTGACTGTACTTGACTTGAGAATGGAACCTCCAAGAATATCTGTTTATCCATGTTTGATTCAATCTGGACAAATACTGGTCAGTTCACCGAGGCAATTGTGATGCCGTTCAATCAGTGTAGGTTGCATGGAGTTGTTACTCCATCCAAGCACTACTCTGACTAGAATCGCCGCGAGAACTATTAAGTTGAATGACCACTGATCTAGTCAAATTAAAACAATGCTCCTATTGATAATTACTACCAAGCTAAAAAGCGAATCATTTGAAACCATATATGATGGTTTGCTTTGCCTTTGGTTCATAGCCCACCTACAGAATCTTCGTCTTCTTATTTACTGCCAGTTTCCCATTCATTGTCCCACAAAGAGGATTTGTACTGACGTACTGGTAAATAAACTCAGAATCATTTCACGACTTAGTAAGGGAAGGGGATATTTATTCATTTGTCAACAAGCAACCAAAGTTTGCTTGAAGACCGGGATATATTACACTGCTAATTAAGTCGATCCAATGGATGACTCATTTTGGTCAGTCGAGTGTGGGACCAGTCTTATCCAATCGAATGCTAATTTTTGGAGACCCCCTTCCTGTAATGTTTCAATGTGATACTGGGAACCTTTTACAGACTGCGAATTTTTGATTATTCCCAGTGAGCACATTATGAGAAGACAGATTGGCGAACAAGCTCTTTTTTAGTGATTCGCACTCATGCCGTTACATCACAATACATCACGACAAGTTGAGGAATTGGACCAATCAGAGAAACTGGAAATCTTAGAGGTAATTGGTGACCTAGAAAAGGGAGGAATATAATTGTAATCCAGGCTTAATCAAGACCGGATGTGGATTGTTCCTCGCATATTATATCAGTTCTCGTTTGGTCTGTGGCCTGTTGTAGAGTGGAGGGTGGGGGGGGGGGGGGCGGGGGCAGAACAGCTTAGTAGCACACCCAAATTGTTTTGGGCCTGGATTATAATTATTTTCCTTCCTTTTTATGTCACCAATAATCTCTGTGACTTCTTGTTTCTCTAATTGGTCCAATTCTTCAACTTGTCGTAATATATTGTGGTGAAATGGCATAGATATTGTTTTCCTTTTGGAAGCATAAAAATCCATATAGGAGAAGTACTAGAAATGGGGTGGATGGTTGTGATTTGAAGACATGAAACACAAAATAACAGTTGGTGACCGGGTTCACCAGGTATCAGTCATCGTCTTGACTAATTGTGTGAATGCCAGTTAAGGATTCCAAAGGAAAATGATGATATGAAAAACTTAACTTTCGTAGTTTTACACGAAATTCCATCCACTCTCAGTGTGAAGGCAGTTCAGTGTTTGAATCCATCAACAAATGTGTACAAATATGAACCGACAACATAATCCGCATAGGAAGTTGCAAATTGATCAACCAGTTGTACAGTGAAGATTGTCTCAGCTAAATGCTCGTTTATTTGATCATACTAACAGCTTTCTGACCAAAGGATGAGCAGATGGAAGGATATTTGGGTTATTTGTTCCATATTCAAGCGCAATGCGATGAATTCAGTTCAGAATAATCACTGTTCACTTGGTGTGATTTGTGGATGTGAAATACAACATTGTATCCGACAGTTGGGCTCATCAGTAAGTGGTGGCTTACGAGTTGGAGTCCCAACTTTCAGGTTTACTCACCGAATCAGTTGTGCTGTGTACGAGCGTGAACGTGAAAAGTATTCAAGATGATTCATTTGCACTGTGTATTCACTAGATAGGTTACCGCTTCAACGGCTTATTGGTTGATCTAATCGCCTATTAGAATGATATTCACTCAGATAGTGTTTTATTTGTCCATTCTGTGATGAAATCAACCCATCTGTACTCACAGCTCACACACACACAGACACACGCGTGCAAGATACTGAATATATTCTACGTTCACAGTAGTACTTAACACAACACAACGAATTTTTAGATTACAACTGACGATTGAGAACCCCAATTAAATTATTCTAATAAACCACTAAGAACACCGATAACATGAACGTTTCGGAGGACAGCACTCGGGCCATGCAAAACGCCCCGCCCCGCCCCGCCTGAAGATAAGGATGCGCTCCTCTAACCATCCAGGTATAAACTTTGTGGGCTCGAAACAGCAACCCATTTTTGTGGTAATGAAATAGAAGCAGGTGTTATTTTTAAGTACTTCCGCACCTGCACTACTTTTGAAGACGATCTTTGAGAGGGGGCCAGGTCATGAATAGCCAAGGCCAGAATGCTACCGACATAAAATTTTGTCTACCTTTGAAAGGTCGCAAGTACAATGCCGATGTACGGAGTGTTTTCCCGTTCGATGCTCGGAAGAAAACCAGGCGGTATTGGGTTCTGACAACCGCGATATCCGTTTGATGAAAACGTTGTATGAGCAGCAATGGGATACGTCGTTATGTGTTGGATGCGTACTGATACCTAATTTGTGAAATCACCAAACTACGACTCGACTAAGGCTCTCATATTCTTGCATATGCATGTTCTCCGTCTGCATGACCTCGTTCTATTATTGTATTCTGCACCTAACCGGGAGAAGCGACAAGACTGCTGGTCCATGATTTATTTTTGAGGTATGACGAAATCGGAGTTGATCGTGACCTCAGCTGGTGACTTTTGACTTCTTATTTGGAACCACACGACGATGTTTGCCCATTTGGAGAAATTGAGGGATATGGCCAGTTTTTTAGAATCTACAAGACGCAGACTGATTAAAACATCGAAGTCGTAAGTGCTACAAAGCAAGTAACGGGAGCACGTCCACTCCTTCATGTGTGATTTTGTAAAATTACCGCATCTATTTTACCGTGCAGTTGAGATCACTGTTTTTATCAGACCTACAAATATTGTCCAGTGTCTACCGGACGATCTTCTATAGTTAGAGTAACACTTCTATGTACATTTAAACAGTAGCCAATCAGAGAGTTCGTCACTTTATCGAGTGGATAATTCAGTCAACCCGAACTGCTTTGTCCCTCAACTTTATGCTTTTTATTCTTCCTATCACCTTGAGATTTTTGGTATGATTAGTTATGGCTCCGCTCAGAGGAATAGTTTGTGTTGACCCAACTGATTCGTTGGTTTTAGTTATGTTTTTCAGTGGTCGAAATCAGCGTCTTTTTTTTGGCGAATTCTTCGACAGACAGTGCCTCGTGTTGAAGAGCACACAAGCAAAGATGGCAACAAAGAACCGTCCTTTCCCTCTCTCGCACGTAAACGCCCGTACGTAGTTGTGTTGTCTGCTTAAGGTCGAACTTGTATGCGCTATGATTTTACAGATGAGTATAACTTCTGATTGCTAACAGATTATTTAGTGATAAAACCACTTAATACCCTGAATATAGCTACGTTTAGCTCATTGAAATTCGCATGCACTGGGCAAACAAGGGACAGGTTTGCCGACATAAGCAACAAGTAGATGTTCACTCGATAAAACGGATCGATCGATACGAAGCAGCAGCAACGAGATCAGCTCTTTCACGTCTATTGAATTCATCCTTTGCCCTTCTTTAATACGACTGACAGAATCGAACGACGAACAAACCTTAGCTTTGAATCTGCCTGGGCGTAGGGTCATATGCTTGTTTTTGATACACCACCTGAGCGTTACTATTACAACGTTTATAAGTAATTCAATGTACGTAATGGAGTTGCTCAAGAGAAGCATGAGGTGAGCGAGAAAATGTGGCATTTAGTTCTTGCTCTATCCAGTTTGTATTAAACAGCGAGATGAAGTGGCGGAGGAGCCTTTACCGTAAACGAACCATGATGTGAATGGACGAAAAGTATAACTGGGTATTCAAAATCTCACCTCAGTGATTCTGCATTGGAGTACGAACCTAAACGTATAAGTCATCCCGCATCTATGATTCTTGTTAACAAGTACTTTTGCCCAACTTGTTTCCACTCTGAGCTTGATGAACTGTTTAATACTATCTTCACAAATCTGATGAACTTCCTTCACTCTTCCTTATATATTGTCTGTGGCAACTTTACCAGGTTCTCTGTGAGATTCCTGACATCCCTGATTCAGACGAACATAGTCACCTCTGAGTGGTTGCACAAGAAGTGGGCCATGGAAGTTCAAGTGCTTGCACAAATTGTTTCTGAGCCCACAGGGGAGGATTGTAGAGTCGAATGCTCACGGCTTCGGCTGTGGCTAAAATGTGACACTTGACAAGTCTTGATTGCTTTCACCGGACTTTTTAAATTGTGCGAAAAGCGTTTATCGCCTCTACTAAATGGTTTGAATCAACAAGGTGTGAACACACAGCCCTCGTAATTGTCTTGATTGCTCCAGTGTTCAACCAAACCGGGTAGTGTTCACGAACACGTTTGGATAAGTGCCTGGTCGTGTGGACAATGTACCTGGTTCCACAGGAACAGGTGAATGAATACACACAAAAAGATTCTGCAGAATCTGACACTCTTTCCTCCAGTGGAAAACACACGATCGGTTTGGACTCGAAAATAATTTGTAGCTGTACAGCGTAGAATGTCCCACTGACTGCTCCTGTTAGTTTTCGTTGAATAACTTCAATTTCCGTATCTCCTTTGAATGGTAAACGGACAGATGTGGGCTTCCTTTGGACTACTGTCTGTCTTGGTCTATCTTCGTGTCGTAGCACCTTCTTCTCAATGAACCTTTCAGGATAGCCGTTTTCTAGGAGAACACACCTCAGAAAAAGAAGTTCATTTTCTATTGTCTTCCGTGCAGATTTTCCTTGCTCTACTAATAAAGCAACGTACTAGATTTCTCTTCTCTTTGAGTGGTACGAAACTGTGAAAATGAATGTATAGACCGTTCCAAGTTGCTTTCCCAGGCTTTGATGACTGAACGGAACCAGCGCTTCGACGGCTTACACAAACATCTAAGTACGGTAGACTGTTGTCCTTTTCTTGTTTCAAAGTGAATTGAACATTTGGATGGGCTGTGTTAAATCTGTTAAGTAGTACATTTGGATCAACTTTGGTATCTTCTACACATACGATATCGTCCACATATCGTTTGTATAGGGTGCAACCTTCGATTGTTGACTTGAGTTGGTTACTTTCAAGTTTAACCATGAAAATATCAGCAAATAAGAGTCCCAAAGGTGACCCCATTGCCACCCCTTCCTTCTGACAACATATTTCACCGTTGAACTGAAACTGGATATTATGAGTGCAGACAAATAGTAACTGATTTAGTTCATCCAACGAGATGCCCAGATAGATGCTGTTCTCCAGCATGTATTCGCATAGATAGTTGATTGTTTCAGCGATCGGGACATTGGTGAACAGTGAGGTAACGTCTAGCGAGATCATTTGCTTTCCTTCCTAGTCTAGATTTCTCATAGCTTCTGCAAAGTGAAATGCGTCTCGTAGGCTGTGTCTGGAAATCATGACTCTTACTGGTTCTAACAATGTTGCCAACCGCTTCGCTACTGCGTGATACGGCGAGTTGCACATATCCAAAATCGGTCTCAAGGGGACACCTTCTTTGTGTACCTTCGGTAGGCCTTACAACCCGGGAAACGTCGTCCCAGTTGGTCGTATCCTTTCAGAGGTTACCGCGTCGACTATACCTTTCCGTTTCAGTGGTTTCACTCTCGTGGAAATTGACTTTTCTATCGAAATCGTCCTATCCGTTTCAGTTGGGGACTCTGTCAACTTGGAGACATCATTCAATATCTTCTTCATCTCTATATAATCCGATCCACTAAGGATTACAATACCCGCTCCTTTATCTGGTCTTGACAACATTGTTTCTCTGTTAGCCTACTATTCTATGAGACTGCTCAGGTGCTCTAATGTTAATAATCCTTTCGTCGAAGGTCTATTTTCACAATATTGATAAAAGCTTTCACAAGTGAGGATATGAGCTTCTCTAACTCCTGTGGGGAGGACGGAGCGAGACCGGATAGTTGATCAAATAGGCTCCCAAACTCAACCTCCATATCCAGTTGTTTAGTTTTACAGGTTGGACAGCAAAATTTTGGTCCTAACGACAGCGGATGATCTGTCCCTAGTTTGTCGTCTGTAAGTCTGGGTAAGACATTTCAGCAGAGGTGATAAACGCTTTTCGCACAATTTAAAAAGTCCGGTGAAAGCAATCAAAACTTGTCAAGTGCAGCATCTTAGCCACAGCCGAGGCCGTGAGCATTCGACTCTACAACCCTCCACTGTGCGCTTAGAAACAATTTGTGCAAGCACTTGAACTTCCATAACCCACTTCTTGTGCCCGAACACGTGTGCAACCAATCGAACATTCTTCACTGTGATCAATTTCACATGCACACGTAAGTGCACACACACGTGCACAGAGATATGGACAATCATTCCTCTTTGTTTTTTTTAGAGATATTTAATGTTATGAATTGGTATGATTACGAATAAATGAAAACGAGCTTGTTCGTCACGCTGTTTTGTTCTCAATGAGTTTCGTGGGATTTTTCGTACATAGTCACCTTCCCCACCAGATTTGGCGCCACGACAGATCTTTGTCTTGATAATAATCCGGACTTGTTTCATATTAAGCATAGTCGTCCACTCGGCTGTCCTGATTATGCTACTTTAAAGGTTGCCCCAAAGATCAACTCCAAGTGAAGATACATACTATTCACTCAAAGCCGCTACCAGTAAAATATACAGGTTTCAGTGTCACCCAGAAAGTCTTGCTCCACTAAGATATGGTTGATGATTCTAACCCAAGCGTATTTTCACAATTCCACCTCTGGTTATTTTGTGAACATTTAGTTGAGTGTCTTAACTTCTCCTTTATTGTTTGTTGGATCATGAAAACTTTTGTACATCCGACCCAGCCTTTGCTCTTCTCTTCGGCTTAAGTGATTATGTTGTATAAAGAGGAGTGCTTAAAAGGCCAGAGACCACTGTGTAGGTGGAGCTATATGAAAACCCATCGAAACTGGGTTTTAAGTACTGAACGCTCTGTGCGTCCAATCACCAACCGTTAGCAACAGTTGCAGAAAGACAAGGAAGACGGCCATGTACCTGAGTGGTGCTAATTCTCGTAAATGGTCATCCTTAGCAGACCTCAATGAACTTATTCGTCGCTTTATTGCTACCTCGTGCCCACCAGTTATACCAAACCACAATGCTCAGATCCGCCAGAGCCTTGCCATCTACGGCACCTCTCTCCTGAAACGCACACAAGGAGTTCTCTCGCCTCCGTGAATACAAAGTAGTGGTTCAGAATGCCTACAATTAGTTCTGTCAAAGTAGTGTGCAAACACATTATCCTTATATTTTCTGATCTCTTTGGTCTACGCTTAAATCGTAATACTATTCCCAAATACTGGAAAGTGGTTTCGATCACTCCAGTGCCCAAAAAGGGTGCGTCTAAAGTACGTCTAATAGCTGGCGCATCGGTAGCTCTTAAAGTGTTTGAAAAGACTGTATTGAAAAGACTGTCTACCCAGACCAATGTATTGGACTCCAAGCGATCTACATGCCGCCGATCACGATCAACCCATGAAACTCTGGCCTATTTCACCCCCTCTGCTTTATCATCTGTTGATTGTTAAAGTCAAGTAGTTTGGATCTAATCCTTTGATTACTGTGACATGTTTCACTGTGATATCAGATCAGACATACTGCATGTATTTGATTACTCTGGCGTCAGTGCCTCTGACAATAACCTTTTGCCTAGCTACTTTTCCGGGCGACAAAAATTAACACGAAACCGCAGTCGAACTTCCTCCATTCTTCACTCTACATACGGCACCCTCCAGGGTGCCATTCTGTCACCTTTTTGTTGTCTGCGTATACGTCATCCGTGCCCGTTTATGACGATTGACTCCCTATGAAATGGGCTGATGAAGCGGTTTTTGGAATGTCCAACTCGAACAGCTCCACAAGAAAGAGTAGCTGAGCTGATCAACTGCTCTTCAGGTCGAGGTCCAAGGACGAATCCCTCAAAATGCTTCGATATTCTGTTCCGTCTCCATGAAACTCAATAATACTACAACCTGATGGCATTCAGTCTAGAATTGATCATCAATGGAGAACCGATACAACGTGTATCGCGCATAAAGCATCTCTGGGTAACCATCATCCGTGACCTTACTTGGACAGATTATGTCGGGGCTGTCTTTTTGAAAGTTCGAGGACTCTTCTTTTGCTTGAAACAACTCAGGTCATTTTCTACCTCCTTTCACTTAATAAGCCTTTTTCTATTTGCACGCCTTCTCCCATATAATTGCCCCGTTATATTACCCGGACTACTTGCTATAGACTCTGCAACTGTCGTCAAGTCCATTAAAAATTTGTCTTGACATAGTGACCTCAGTAATGGTCTGCTCATCTACCCCATTGAAATCCCAAATCACAAGGCATGACTGACTTTCTCTTGTAAGATCTTGGAGGATAGTTTGTAACCCTTCGTCCCGATCTTATCATGTGCATATGGACATTTAACACTTGATCACTATACAAACGTCTGTTTGCTGGCACGGGAGCCCATAGATCCTCTGTAGCTCCTTGCCTCGCTCATTTCTTTACCAGTCCATATTTTATCCCTACCGATTTTCCTGACTCACACTGTTAAACACGTTCTTCTTCTATGGCTGTCTTTTATTGGGGATTTTTACAGTCCAGTGGTCATGCAGCAACTGCGCATTTACTCTCGAGGGCATGAAGCATACACATGACTTGACTTGAATTGGTACCGCAGCACTGAAGTGAAATCTATGATCTAACTATGGTTCATGGAACCTCCTATAGTGTACCACAGGTCAAGGAGAGTGGCAATTTGGAAGTGCAAATGAGAAGACAAAAACCGTCCGGCTGAGAAATGTGAATAGACGAGGGAATTGAGGCTGTTCACAGATTCTATCCTTCTACTGAGCAAGTGTAGTCTTGTATGTAATCCAAGCTTCCTCAAAAATGTTTATTGTTAGTTTGTGAGTCGATCACCCTAATAAAAGCAAGTTCATTTGATAAAACCTAATGACATCTTCCCCTTCAGATACAACAGAGAATTCTTTCCACATCCAAATTTAGAGGTTCAGAGCCAGTTATACTCTGTCGTAATCTTCTGGTTTCGGGATATTCTTAAGTGGGTCGCTTTGTGTTCTACCTGAATATTGTAGTGTAGTTCTACTCCTCGTGTATTCCGGTCACTAATCAGGACACATTTTGTCGGTAACCTGTCTAAGTCCGACCTGATCACGGCTGACGAATTTATCGATTTGATCAAGATACGTGCTGCTTTTGATGACGGACGTACCCAGACTCACCCAAATCTATGTGAGGATTCAGCAAGTATCTTCATAGGATACTGCCCGGCACTGCTTCTTGGCCACGGATCCTGAGGAGCACCAACTATTCAGAATTGCCGTGAACAGGTATGACAAAAGCCCACTGTGATTGGTCAACTTATGACCTGCCAATTATTCCCTTTAACGTAATATTCATACAAATATCTTTTGCAGTAAACTTATCGTTCCACAGCCTTGGTCTTCTTGCTGTTTTTGTCTACTTCATTCTGGTATGGAGTGATTTCGATAAGTATTGTGAACGCCAAAAGCTACGCCTGAGTTCACTCTGACCCGTGTCAACTTGATCACGGTTCATTATTATTTCCCTAAGTACATCTGTTGTTTGTACAAGTACGTGGGTGACACGTGACTTTCATATCACTGTTTAAATATAGCAAACCTCGGGATTACCACGGGATTATTTCTTGCTTATCTAGGAAACCACGGCTGATGTGCTTGTTTCTCCCGGAATCACGTATGAAATCGAAAGTGGGCGGCTTTCAACACCGTCGTCATCGTTAAATGCTAGGATCCCACCGTGAATGGATATTGAACCTTTGCACACATTGGAAATCGGCTCCGTTGCCCCCATAATGATTTGCAAGATCAGTTTATCAGATAGTCATTTTCTGGGACATGTGCATTTATGGGGTTCAGCGCAGCAGTCATAGGGCTTATTCGATAAACACATTCACTGCATCATCAATGTTTGTCCGGGCAATTCAGTGATACCTCTTAGAAGACCAATAGGCTTGGAGTATTTTGCATCCTTACTATTCCGCTCCGTGGTGAATTTGCCCTTATTCTTTTTCTTCATAGAATCGGTTTATACTCAGGAGAGTTCCTAAAGTTGGCTGGCCATTCTGCATCAAATTAGTGTGCTGTGAGGGAAAGTGTCCTTATAATCAGCAACCGAGCCCCTCATAACCACCAGATATTGCTTTGATAGACCGGTTTCTTTAGCTTGCTAGTGATCCTTAAGTATGTTCCAAATTTGATCCAATGTAGGCATCGACTTATTCTTATAACTCATGGTTAGATGAACGACCGAACGGTAATGAATAACATTATCATATGAATGCACTAATTGAAGGGTATCAGTAGACAAACCTGGTTTCCAGTGATGCAATCGCTATCTTTTGTCACTCACTACCTCATCCCAATTTAATTTTGACCTTTCATGAGGAGGTTAACACCATCCGGCTCGGACAACTTGTTTTTTTTTGTTTCAGACTGTGTTGTACTGCTTCTGCACAGGCGAAAACTGTCGTCTGACTAACTTCCATTGATACAAAGTGGATTGTTTTTGTCTAGGCAATGAGTAAACGGAAAGAATCAGTGGTTCACTGGCTAACCGATCCAATTTGAAAGAAAAAATAAGAGAAAATCTGGCTGGAATATTAGTGGGTAGCCTCTTAACCATGGAGAGATTCTTGTAATTCTAAGATAGCTGCTTTCTAACTCACTCGTTGAAGGTCTGGGTATATCTGTTACACGGGGAAACGAGATGAAACTCTTAGAGCACCGATTTGGTGTGCACGATTAGGCATCAGTTGAGCCACAAATAGATAAAGCCCCTTCAGACAGTCTTTGAATTTGATTCTCTTTTACTCGGTCGTTTTCTGTTAAAGATAAGTCTAACGAATGGACTGCGTGAATATTTTGTTACTTGTATGCATTTTACAACTCGTTGTTTTGTACCGACGAACAAAAACTGGACTAAACAACGTACTTCGGGAGCCCGCGATCTTTTTTTGATCAAACACCTAGTCGATGACTCTCGCGTAAAATCATCTCATTAGGGCTGTGTACCCGGTGAAGATAGCTCTGTGTTTAATCAGACAAAAAACGCCAAAAGTACGGCTGACGGACAACTGTCCTTTTAATTTATAATTCAGTTATGTTTAACAAATTCCAATAAAACTGATGAAAACAATTCAGTGGATTATGTAGTATTTAGGATAACACGGCAAATAACACGGAGGTTTGATATGACAGATGAGTTCAAAATATTGCTTGTCTATCAGTCAGCTTGATCACTCCGTTGTGTGTAGTGTCAGTCGATCAAAAACCGCGGCTCCTGCTTCCCGGGCCTGTGTGATGTAATGCAGTAAGCAAGCCATTAGAGAATGCAAAGTAATGGATTCATAAGTGGTGGATTTGTTAACATAATGGTTAGAAGGTCAAGAACACTGGCATAACGTATCGCTTTGTGAATAAAGAACTCCGAAATTGCCATGAGGAAGTGTTGTCAGATTAGGATAACTGTCTGGAACTGCGAGCTGTCTGCAATCACACAAGTAATCCTCACAGAATTCTTATGCAGGACGTGGGGTTCAAGGAGGCCAACGCGTTTACCGGGCTAACTTTCGACGGTTTGCTTTACCGGTTCTAGCAAGGAATGATCCAACTATTCATAATGGATTCTCCAAAGAGCATCAAAATTTAGATCTCATTGAACACCGGTTGAGACAGTACAAATCTGTTCCCTCTGATCTGCCGGAAACCATTATCATCGTGATCAGTGAAAACACATAGATTTCCAATCAACAATCAAACACCTTATTGAATGACTGTACATCCAACTTATTTTCGCTAGTCTGCAGGGGCTGGCCCTCAGAGACTTGAGTCACGTCAGATCTAACTGGGATTCAATCACTGTGCATGGAAAAGTAAAATATAAGACCGGCAACGCGTAGTCTTTGAATAATTGGTAGGAGCTACTGACAACCAACTTGGATAGTCTAATGATTGACGTGTGTGATGCGAAATTCTGCACACTGAATAGATTTGAGTCCTAGCTCATCATTCGTAACTAGTCAGATCGATCACCCTTGCACTAATTCCGTGTATTTTAGTAATGGAATTTGCCTTAGTTTAGTACTCGTTGGTGATCAAGTCTCGCGGATGAGCCCAGTTCATTTCTCCACACCGTTGCTTATGCTGTATTCATAACGGATGACACGAATGAAAACCAGTACCCTGTGATGCCGCGACTGTGTGGGGGTAAGGCGATATTGCATGAAGACTCGCTCTAGGACATTTAATTGATTGATTATATTATTGTAATTAATAATAATATTATTATTAATAATCCTGCCGAAGAGGACAAGTAAACATACTATTCTGCCAGTTACGTACTTAACAAATATTGATGGCAATCCGAGTTGTAGAAAGAACCAGTTCCGG
This sequence comes from Fasciola hepatica, assembly GCA_948099385.1. Taxonomy (NCBI): domain Eukaryota; kingdom Metazoa; phylum Platyhelminthes; class Trematoda; order Plagiorchiida; family Fasciolidae; genus Fasciola; species Fasciola hepatica. Next base: position 16,691,402 of record CANUEZ040000182.1, read on the forward strand.
TGGTGCATTTGAACAACGGAGTCAAACTCACAATATTGTACGGTTTATGTCCGGAACTATATGACAACATCCCTATACAGTTCACACTACAGACAAAAACTGGCATCGCAGTTTGCAACTGAACAAACAAACAGCAAGAAGTTTACAAACACAAATGGTGGTCGAACAGTGTTTTTCTTTCGAAGGAGATGATGTCGTCCTTTGATCCAAGCGAAGTTTATAACCTACCGTCGTCCTATTGTAAAATGGTGCTCATCCTAAGATCAACCGTGGAACATATGAAAACCAACCCAGCTAAGTAAATAACGCCTATTTCTACTGTACGCCACTCCTCCGTGGTTTACCACTTTCAGTGGAACGGAAAAACGGTTGCGCAATCGGGTTTCGAAACTAATTAGATTTGGGTTCAATGAACAGTGGACCCAAAAAATATCAGGTGGCAGCAATCAGAGAACCGGAGGTTTACCGTCATTATCAAGTCAGCTCAACTGTTTCTGGTGACCCAACATCCGGCAGAATAGGAGAGTGCTTTTCGGATCGGTTACAAGACAGATAGCACCAAACAGCTTAGCTTAAAAAAGGCGTAGCCAGTCAAGCAATGGAACCCAACCTTGAGCAGACGTTGTTTCTACATTCAATAACGAATCTTAGGTTAGAGAAATCACCGAACTCGAAATCCACAAAATCTGATCTGAAACTCTTCTCAGTATAAGCTATGTCTGTTAGGCTCACCGGAGCTGGACATATCTGCTATCAAAAACGGAATGACAGTAAACTTTTCGGTAGGCTGATTTCCTGTCTAATTGATATGGCCACTATTAATGAAGCCATGACGATCAGTGATCCAGGTGAATTTCGCATGCAGAAGCACTCGCTCATTACGTAATTCACGTGATCGCTCCTGTGTTTGTCCTGAATGCCCTCTCATTACTCGGTTTACCGTATCTGTATGAGGTGTTTTGTTTCATCTTATGCGGAGAGCAGTTTTCCTTTACCATCGGCAAGCCTAATGACGGTTTTTCGGTTACTTTTGGCTCGAAGAAGACGAACAAAACTTAAAGATAATGCCAAGTTGCCGTAAACGAGTTTCATTAAGCTGAAAACACGTTCAGGCACCTTAGATTTGAATGATAGTCTAGAAAGCCCGCACAATGGTCAACCAAAGAGCATGCTTCTGCTTACCCTGGCTGAACTGTGAACCTGTTCAAATCACCGAAGCAAAACGAACGAGACGGTTTTATGAAACTGGGTATTCATTGGTTAGTGATCTTAAAACACAGAATTAGCCATCTCACGACACTACTGATGAGTAGCGATATTCAGACCAAGAAACGTTATCTGAAAGCTTACCTCCTCCAAGACCGAAACCTGATCGAAGAAAAGTTCGAATCAATATGGATGGTATCACCGTGACAGGGTCATTTCCATTTAAACTTAAGTTTGAAGTAGTGATTAGAAGAGAAAGTCTCACGGAATGAGTGGGGTGCATGGATTGGTTGGTTGCATTATTTACAACTCTCCCTACAGACTAGTCGTGATGCATTCGAATCTATCATCTGCACATTTTATTTTTCAGAAAACCTGCCACGGAACTGTTCCACTTCTACGACGGGGTTAGACACATAGCTCGTTGGTAATGGATTATGGCTCCGTCAGCTCTACTTTGTCAAGATAGATTGGGCACACCCAATTGGTACTAGCTGATGTCGCGGGAACAAATCGGTTGTTGGGCTTGCTTGTTTTTAGTCACTCTCTGCTTAACAAGGACTGAAGTGGAAGGGAATATATGACATCAAATTAGATGCACTTCAGATACGAACGGAAAATTACGATGGATACATTGGTTAGCCCGGTTACGTATTCAGTGTCCTATACAGGGTCCAACTGAATGAGTCAGTCAGTCAGATGCAGGACATTGGAGACGGCCGAGGCACGCAGCGTCTGACTACTACGGCCAAAGCTTTGTTCACAGAAGAAGCTGGTCCAACCGCTTGAACTTTCGTGGCCGAATGTGATGCCGATCCGGGTCTCTGTCAATGTTTCCATGTCGCCTATTTATCTACTGATTGACCGGCTAACCAATCGTTTGACTGACTGACTGATTGACTGACCAACTGGCTGCATGTGTTCCTTCCTTTTCTTTCCTTATTTTGTTTCACATAAACGTGATTGTAATTGGCTTGAGGATGAAATCACTGGAATAATATGTCCACCTTTTCTTTGCTTTCTGACTGTTGTAGCGAGAACAGAATTCCTATACAATCATGCTGAGGTTGACTCTACTCAAGATGATCGTCATTAACTCCTGGATGCCTTCAAGTGCATACTACTCGCTGGATCAGTTCTTCGATTATGTCATGGCCTAAAACGTTTTCCTCACACTTAGCCTTGGGATAGTTTCTGGTAGTGCAGCCTGTTTACATTGCTTGTATAGTCATAATGGATGGCGTTTCAGGTGTTCAAGTGAGTATCGTGTGTGCGATTACAGATGATAAACACAGTGTAACCGCTCAAGCTACCAGTTGAAATTCTACCAACTGTGGTGCACTATTATAATATTCCAACCTAAGTAGCCAAATTCTTTAACAGATTGCATCGACAGCGATAAGACCAACTACGCTTTGTGAACGTATAACCAATCAAAGAAGACCTTTGTAAGCCGTCAGTATTATCCGTTTTACTTGGTTGGTGAAATTTGTCAAAAGCGTACCTGCCCATTGAGTCCAAACCATAACTCGAATCCGTCATTTATACTCTAGAGAGTCCTATGCGTTCACTGTTACTCTATTCTGTTTCGCTGTCAATGGTTCGCTTCACCTCAACTCTGCGCCTCATTGTATTGACCGTTGATGATTGCTGAACAACAGTGAGTCTTCAAACACATCAACTGAATTCCAAGGGAGTCAGATTATTTAGCATAGGTGTAAAATGGACTGTGTCCATTTTCAGAATCAACAGGCGATTCTTCGAATGCCATTTTTCGGTTAGTCAGAGAGATGACTGGGTAGAAGAGAAGTGGGTATGCATACCTGATGAGTGACAACAACCGCGAAACCTGTTGTGTGTTTCCGGGGAAATTTTGTCCTGTCATCCAGATACTATGTAATACTACTTATGAGGAAGGTATTATTTGAAAAAGGGCGAACAAATACAATCCCACTCACCATCTCGGTCAGGTTCCTCGTCCATCATGTTACCGGGATCGTGAAATTGTCCTGGTTTTTTTTCTGCTTTGGGTTGCATGACAAACATTTCTGATGTAACTGCCCAAGTTGATATACGGTTGTGTGTGAAGATTACCATGTTGATACATTACTACTCCTCTGTTATGGTTAAAGTTCATTAAACAAACTGAAATTTACACAAAGTTCGGCTTACATAATAGCAAGATGTTGTTGGTGCACCGTTTGATTATTGGTACCCTTTTTATACATGCAATTTAATTCACAAAACATCAGATTTCTTCTCATGCTTGCTTTTTTGTATTACGCAAAAAAGTTAGCTCATTGATTTTTGGGTTTGAAGGGTACAACGTCACGAACTAGTCAGTGCATCGAAACTGGTTTCCTATTGTTCGAAAATACTTTATTACTTTTCCACATGTATCACTTGCCTCGACCTCTGAAAGATTGTATACCACTAAAGGCAAAAGGTATCCTCTATCTTCACCAGAATACCGTTCACGGAGGTAGTATTTGCCATATAGTGCGAGAATGCCATTTACAATGTAAAACATTTCCAGGTCGCCCGTGAGTTCATAAAATTCCATAGGTCGTACTTCCGGGGATTAATCCCGCAATAAGCCCCTTCGGTACGTTAGTCAACCTGGTTTCGACTAGCGTGCATCACACTGATTGTCGTGCACGCTATACTTGATAATGGTAGGATAAGTCTGTATCACATCGTGTATTTACTAGCACAAAGAGTCCGGATCTCATATAATGGAAAATTCACAGTTTTCAAGGTGTTGGATTCTTAGACACGAAAAATGCTAGTGGACTTCCCATTATCTAAAATATGTATTACTCAGTGTACGGAATGCTTGCCCGACCTACAGTAGACAGTTAATGAAAGAAGGAATCCACCCATTCCATGCATTCCGCCAGTATAGCCTCCACATCCCAAGTTATATCCCACAAACACATAAAATGGGCCCCATTGTTTCATTCCGCTTAGTATACTAAACAAAACTCATTTTCGCAGTTCGACAAGCTGATCTCAATTTTTAAGATGACGTCGTTGTTTTGACTTTAGAAAAGTTGACATTGAGAAAACGGTAAAAAACCTCCTAAAGACTGCTTTTAGGATCTTTTTATACGAGTGCATGAGAGAACGATGAGCTACCAACACGTGACAGATGAGATTTTCGATGCATCTGGTTCAACGAGGCCGCATCAGCTACACAGTAACACAATACTGTTGACGGGTATCCAAGGTTGGATCAAAAGCCATGATGATCAAGTTTCAGTTCAGAAACAGCAGTAGATTTCTCTTTTTGACTGTAACTATTGTTCCCTCTGGCGGAATGGTTGTCAAATAGGTTCACTCTTCAACCTTAGATTAAACCATTTTTGAATAATCAAAAGAGCTGTACAGGTTATCGCGTTTATTATCCAATTTCTTTGTCAGACCTGAATGTGTTATCTATCAGTCTCGAAAATGTATAGAATAAACTCCAATGTTTGGGTTAGTTCATTCGCAAGGTCTTTACCTTTTTTCACAAAGTCAAACTTCACTGAACATCACCAGTCCAAGGGAGCATCTACGGTTGTTGGTGCATTCTAGCAATCCACCGTAGTGCAGATCCATTGCGACTGAACTGGTTCTCGAAGCCAACTCTGGTGTGTAGATTTTTGAATGGCACACCCTAAAACGCTAGACTAAAAAGACAGACTCACAGCAGCTTGCTTTAAAACAGACATACACGATAGTCCCTTCCGTACACCCACCTATCTGTGCCCCATAATTTTCGTTCACTTATGTAGCTGATGAGAATACCGTCATCCTCACAATCACATGCAACTCGGAAACAACTGCGGGGTTCCTGTCAGTTTCATTTATTCTGATGAAGACTGGTGAGCGGAAAATATTCCCGGAATGTGGAAGCGGACCAAGAACTGCCATAGCCGAATGACGAAACTACAGATACACACAGTAAATTTGTACTGTCAAAGCATTAATTTGTAAATACCGATTTCGTTAATCCTCAATTCACGTAGACAATCTGGCGGCCTTTTTTAGGCTGGCACGGGAAATAAACTAAAAAACGTTTTAGTGATATCATCGTCAGTAGTCAAAGTTAAAATACGATACTTCCGGGATATGTCCGTTATTCCTGGACATATTTGGGCTATTTTCACTGACCAACATTGTAGTTTGTCAAAAAGACTACGACAGTTAGCTCTAGCAAAACCTCCGAACTCAAATGATCTACAAAGTTTTCTAGGTTAATAACTAATTGAATGTGCTTTAGGTAGCATAACTACAAACAAGTTTCTTCGAAAGACAGCTCAAAAAGAGAGAAGATCATTGGAACTCACCTTTAGCATTGGAATTCCCACCACCACATCCAGAGCCGCATCCCGAGTTGCAACCACATCCGCCGCATCCCGCATTGCAATTGCCACAGCCGCAGCAACCATTATTACAGTTACCGCAGCCACATCCACAACCACAACCACCACAACCGAAACCACCACAGCCACCAAAGCCACATCCACAGCCCAATCCGCATCCATAACTTCCTGTGAGTCCCAAAGCATGAGCTGTGACGATAAAAGAACACAAATCTAATCAGTATAGTTCCCTCGGCAACAATGGGATTTTATGTTAACATTTACTAGACGGAATAGATTTCATATTTGAGGATCAACAGTGGATAAGAAGAGCGTGACCTCTGTAGACCAAATGGGTTTCGATAAGATGTCATAAGAGGTGCTTGTATAATCTAGCAAATAGTTAACTTTTTCATAACTTGAAAGGATGAATTATATTTCCGGCATGCATATCAACCTACGACACTTATCGTTTCGAGTAAGCCCTGTTAATTTCCGTCGTGATTTTCAAAGGAAAGTCACAAAGAGGACCACAAACCAAAACTTATCCAGGTTTTGCTCTCTGACTGCCAAATAACGAGGAGGATATGATGAGCAGCTTCTGCTAACTGCCGAAACCGATTCTAGACCGAAGGAGGCCAGCCACGTACTTGAGAGTATTGAACGCGTGTTCAGCATGATAAAATGTCCGCACAAGATCATAGACACATAATTTGACTTGTCACTCAGTTTCCGCCGGTGACCACCATAGCTGAGTAAGTTCCAACTGAGCTTTGGCTTTTTTGGCTAAGTCAGATTCTGTGCAAGTAAAAACCTATGGTCAATAAAATAGTGCTTTCGGTGAGGTCGGTCATTCGATTATTTATTGTACCAGAGTCAACTGTTTATGACGAAAAACTTAAAGCGCATATTAATGTGTCACCAAGCCCGGAAACGTGAAATTCAAAATCCCGTGTTGGTACTTATCCATATTTCTTAGCTGGAGATATTTCGTCTATCTGAGATGGCCAAATATAAGATTTCCTGGACACAGATTTCAGCGGTCTCGATAGACCTACCTGTAAGCGGATCCACGTGATGCAGTCCTGAGGGAGTGAGAAACATTTATTATCGCTGATGTTCCTGTACGGGGTCATTTTCAAGTGTGGCACCAGGCAAAATAAATTTACTGTAGTCCCCTGTCCACCAGGAAACACTAGCCGGGATAATTCATGTTTTATCTTCTTGAGAATTATTGTATTCAAAGAGTAGATAGTCAGAGGAAGAATATTATCTTTCTTGGCAAAGGTATTTTCTGAAGAGAGAGAGAATATTACTATCAGGGGGGGGGTTTGATCGAGGGGTGGCTACTATATTTTTACAGGTTCCTAACGACTCATCTAAGCTCAGAGATTAAAATCGTTTCATTGGCCTATGAAACCATTGGTATGGGTCGGGAACAACACCAGTAATCAAAAGAATCGATAACAACTGTTGTCTTTTGTAAGACCAACTAGGACGCAGTTGATGGACTTTTTGAGTTAGGCACCGTTTGACCGGGGAATGATGGTTCATGGTCATGTCTTGTACTAGACCTGGCTGGTTTGTCCAAAGCACGAACTACTCGTAAGCAATTACCGAATTTTAAAACTTTCGGTCCCTTTATCCAATTAACAAGAACAGATACAATACCATAACACTTAAAAGAAAGAAGACATTTCGCGAACTACAATAATTTCGTTTACTCCCATTGACCGCTTACTTAAAGCATGTTAGTTTGTACGTAATTTAGAAGGAAAAATATTACAAAGGAATGGGCTGGATTGAAAGCACTTACGGATTACTGTTTGACTCAACGAATACCGGAGTCCTTGCCCAAGTGGTTGTCATAATCGATGATGCAACCCAGTGCAGCCCCAGAGAAGGACGTCAAATATCTGGTTTCTATGAAGGTGAAATGCCTAATTGCGTCAATTCACAACAATGAAGTGACCCGATCTTTCAGAGTGATGTTGCCCAATCCAAGACCGATGCTGTTGGCAATGCAGTGAAGCGGTGCTTATCATGATGCACCAGTCTGCACTTAGGGCACAAAAACGGTTGACACAGAGTGTTTGTTTGCCTTGGCACTAACCTAGCGGAGCTCTCCACCTACGCCCACCGAGCGCGCCGTAAGACATTCAGTTCATTGCCTTGTAATGTTTTTCTGGTTGCGTCATATATAAACTGACATGTTTTTAGTGTGTATTACACAAGGGCAAACGAAAAGCCTGCATCTCGTGACTTACGTCTTCTCGTGAGTCGACTAATCAATGTTAACTAACTCGCATAAGAGAAAAGCGAATTGTGAAGCTGTTAGCTGGAAATTCACCGATGAATTCCTAAAGCCAGCAAAGGAATGAGATTGGTTCTACATCCACAATGAGTTGTACGATTTAGGCTGGACTTAGATAAACCTGCGGCATCAAGACCATGAGTATACTAGTCAAGGCAGATCTGTTGACGGATGTGGTGGTTACATTATTTAGAATACTTAATGCAGATTTCAGTAAAGGAAAACTGTGACTGTGAATGAACCCATTTCACTCGGTGATGAATGTATTCTTATGCTAACGCAGTGAACCGAATTTGGGTCGCACGATCACGAATTCAACACGTTGATCATAATACCATCCAAGTTGACTCAAAGAGGCCTACTTCGCATCGGAAGTGCACTAGGCGTCGTCCGTACATCGTAATTTTCTCTTCCGAAAACAGTCAAAGCCTAGGATATATTTTTTCTCAGCAAAGGTACGGTGGCAACAATGACATGGTTGCCGACATAAAAAGCTTGCATACTAGATCAGTTTCTGTAGTTGCAGTACTAGTAGTGGCAGTACTTATTGTTGTTATCGCTGTAGAAGTTGTCGTTGTTTTTGTTTTTGTTTTTGTTTTTGTTGTTGTTGTAGTAAGAGAGACAGACACTGGGTAACGAACCACTTTATACCTATCACAACACAGGTTCAATCCCAGTGGCGAGTTGTCTCGGCGTTATCCGTAAAACACTCCACCGCTCATGGTGTAATAGTTCAAAGTGTACTACTTATTGACTGAGCATTATGCGTTTCACCACTCGCTGGACGTCACTGCTTGAAAACTGCCAGAGACAGACGGATTCTCTCTTTTGTAATATTCATATGTGAAACTTATGGTTACTGCAAGCCAGAAATGTACGTAACGAACCTGCAAGCATAGCCGGGTAGTAGCCACAGCCTGCGAGTACAGTGAAAAGGAACATAAAGGTCATTCAGACATTGACGAGAATGTTTTGGTGTAAAGAATGTATGAAGTAATATGATACCTTTAGACAACCAACGGCTGTACCTAATGATTCACTGGACATGCTATTTCTCTCCCATTACACGAGAGCTTTGACTTCGCCGCTGTAAACGCATTTGCATTATTGTAAGACTGGATTCTCAAAACGACTCTCTGGCTCATTCAACTACTTATTGCTACATGTTTGCTTTCTGATATATATATATATATATATATATATATATATATATATATATACGCGATTCGTTTTCGGTCGCTTTGGTTGTTGTTGTTGTATACTTCTGAACCCAAGATATCGGAAAGCATGGAAGAATGCAAGCAGCGCGATTTAACTTTCATGCACATATATTTACAAACCCAATTTTTCCCCCATTTCATATGACAGAGCCAATCCAGTTTTCTTTTATGGCCGTTTGAGCTAAGCGGCAGGGGAAGTCACTGTCAACACGATTTCGCTACGAATTCGGACGGGACGGATGGAACAACACTAGAAGCAGTGACCAATAAAGTACCGTATAGCGGTTTCATGATTTCTAGAATCCTCATAACAGTTAATCACTGTATGAGCTACAACTTGCTGCAGTCCACAGTCAATACAAGATGTGCACTACATCATGTTGGCTTTATATCGTGTTGATGTTGGTCACACCTTTGAGAACCAGCTCGAATTGCTTAGTGATAACTTGTAGGTGCTCGCAACCCTTCACTCCCAGTTCGAGTCCCGGTAGAAGCTTGGTGGATGTGTACTGCTGATGATTCTCATCAGTCCATATGAAACCGTTGCACAGTGCTCCTGCGGTTTTCAATGGTGAGTTGAAAGTCACACTGGACACTGTGTTAATATCGCAGGATGAAGAATTTACTAAACAGATTCCGAAATATGCTCATTGCCACATGGGATTAAGAGTTTACAGGCAAAAGGTTATTTTCAAGACTAGCCCTCTAACCTGTGTAGACCACATTGAAAAATGTTTTGAAATTGTTTACATTTGAATTCTTGTACTCTTTTTGTAAACGACTGGGTCTCTCACTACTGAGGCCAGTCAACATGCGGTATAAAGCCAGCGACTAAAAATCGCGCAGCAACCCTTCATGAGTAGTAGAAAACGCTAAACTGATGCAATAGGCGACATATCGTCTCATAATTCTTGTAGTTGGCACTAAAATCGTACGCATGGGACTCCATTGTGTGGCCAACCTATGTGCCATCGGCATTCGCATGCGATTCATTTCGGTCTTGTTAAAATTGCAGTCTCGTGCGCAATGCCCGTCTATCCCACCCTCAGCTTTGTTCCACTTTACCAATCTCACGCGGCTGGGTGCTCGTGAGACTGACTCTGAGTCTTAATTCCCGTCCGCTTGACAAATTATCAAGCTTGCTCTTGCCAATAGATAAATTACTTGTTTGCTTGCTTGCCCACTTACGTACGTGTTTATTGATGTGCTAATAAACGGATCTGTTGCGTACTGTGTTCTCCGAATTCTGAACACAACGCACGCTATTGGTTACATTTATCCTGGTGTATATAACACTACTTCCAAAAATAGAATGTGGAAGATACCAGCCGGAAACTATTTTGCAATGTCGGGAACTAATGGAATTTTATTTAGGTGAAAATGGGACCCTTACCGTTGCAACAGTTGCAACCACAAGGACAACCTACAGGAGAGAAGATAGAAGAAAACAAAAGTTATAGTTTCTGCTTGCCCAATGTTGACTCCAAATGAGCTGAAAGACTCGGATTATAATTAGTGATTATAGTGATTTGTATTATCGCACTGTCAGTTGCGAGTAGCTATTTCTACTTGTCTGTAATTTTTCAGTTACTTATGAAAATCGAAGTATTGACTAGTACGCAAACACTAACTCACGAAAGCCAGCCATTTAGGACATTTCACCACAACATGGCTTTTATGAGCAATCAGCCCAAAAAGGTAATATCTGAACCATCCCAGAAACTGAAATAAACAAGGCAGAAAGTAAACTGCAAAGGGAATTGTTGATGTGTTATTACGTCGGCTGCTGCTTTACCCTATCAGTAACCAAGGTGAGATAGTCTTTTTATTGCATGTGCGTATGCGTTTTTGTATTCTAGTGGCCAAGGTTGGTCTAGTGCCACAGCTATATGGTTTTGGAAACAGCACCGATTTAGCCAGGTGTTGTGAGGCTTCTCCATGCTTTCCCGAAATGTATTTAGTCTAGTTTTCCAATATAACTGCATCCCAGATGCCCGTATGTACTGTTGTTATGCCCAGTGAAAGAGGTGTTGAAAGCGCACTCATGCGTTGATGACATAACTGCTAATTTCTCGTCTGATAGTGGTCGAGGCACGTTAGCAGTTGGGCTCACCCTGACTCATTCTGTTTTATGAACGTTGTTCGTTCATCGCTGATAACTTGTGCAGTGAAGAATGTTAGCGGTACGCTAAAACAAGGTTGGTGAGGCAGTAAAGCTAACAAACGTTTTCTCGGTTTTGCAGTGTGGGCACTTTTGATCAGTTTGAGTGATTGCTGAGTTTGCCCAAGTTACGCGGTCTAGTTTTGTGGTTTAGGCTTTATCGAATTGAAAACAAACTTCACAATGTGCTGGAACCTTCCAGTTAGCAATAATCAGTCCATCGTATTGATTGAAGTCGGAGAGATAAGAGCAGATGCAATGAGGAGGAAAGTTGTCTGTTGAAATTCGATCACTGCTAGGTGGCCCAGGATGAGCGACTGAAGACAAGGAACAGCAATACAGTGGGCTCATTTTAGGTCGTTCTTGCGACAGAACATTCGATGAATGAACATGCGCTGCACCGCTGTTAATGGTTTTGCCTATTGTTCAACTGTGACAGCGAGAAGAGGACCGGCTGGAAAATTCCTTCAAATTTACTGTAGAACGAATAGTGCCACAAACAAGAACATGCGGTGAGATGTAGGTCATATCAGAGACTGAATAATTTCTACATTATCTCGATTTTTGTTCTGATTAGAGAGACACTTGAGAACAGGCATCTCTGTACCCTTCTCTCGACCCAAATATTACTGTTACACAGTAGGTCAGTTGTAAAAATTGATGAACTCACCGTTGCAGCAATTGCCGCCACAGTTATATCCTATAAAATAACGGAATCAAGCAAATGTTTTCTTTCAGTTTTTCTGTATGCCACAGTGCAGAAGTAGACTTAGCGGCAACTACATGGGCTTTATCCTACTAAAACGCTTGAGTTTTTCTCGTAGTCGGCGTTGACACGAAGCTGGTTTGTTGGTAGTAAAGGCGCGTAAGGATTTACTTCAATCTTCATCATTTTATTTGCTTCCTTTTTATTAGGTGATAAATGTACTAAGTTTCAGGAAGGGAGTCGCGGCCAACTGGGGAGCTGCTGGTGGCGGAAGCAGGGTTCGAACTCGGAACAGAACAGTTGAAAGCCCACCAAGACGACCAATTGACCACCACCGTACAGGTGCCGTGGTTGTCCTCAAACTCATAAATCGCATACTACACAAAGCTCCGATTGAAGAAAACGCAAATTTAAGGATCCCATAGGTTGAACAATTAGAAAGACGTACCGTTGCAACAATTACAACCACCACCACAACAGCCTGTGGGACAAAGAAGTATTTATGTCTAGTTATTGCTGAATTGTATGGAAACACTTTTTTATTCTGACATGCAAAACAATCATCTTTGGGGTACAAGATAAAAACTGTTTCATTTTCATAGCCCTTTTTCAAAGAACGGGAGGCATAGGAGGAAATAAATGCTCAACTTTTTATTGCTGATCACGGTCCAAGCAGGCAACTAAACTATACTGAAACAGGCTGAGAAACTGTTTTGCAAACTATCAGTTTCAAAAGATGTTTTCGGAGACAAAAAATTGTTTTCAGTTATTCATCCTCTATTTTGTACAAATCATATGGGAAAAGGGAGTGTTGAAAGGGTTAAGGGTCCTTCGAATTGGACAAAGTTTGTAGCTGGGTATTGGGTTAGAAGAGCGTGTTGATCTGTGCTACCAGGGTGTGACAGCTCCATGGTTCAGATCTGAGCTACTGGGTTGGGTATGATCCACTTGCAGCCAGATCAATGGAGGGCTTGGACGAATTTCTTCTGTGAGCACAAAACAGGTGCGAAAAGACGAATGCTAATCGCCTCTGCGGTGGCTGACGTGTGCAAACGGATGCGTCTGTGTGGATTGACTGGCACCAGATAAACGATTTGGAATGCCGAATCTACATTTATTTGACGACTCGAGTCCGCTAGGTGCCCGAGAATTGCTCTCCCTATGGTCCCCGTTCCTTCGTGCTGAAGCCACGGTCGACAATGTTCCTTAATTCTTTGAGACAGTTGTCAACTTCACAATTGCTAGCAACATCATTTTAGAAAAAAGAAATCAAATCAATTCGATCAACTAACTGTTTCTTGTCATTGATAATAAAACTCGATTTATGAGCGCTTTATTTCACAGATAATTGATTAGATGTGGCGAGATCTACATCGGATTTGTTTCAAAATAAAGTAATACGTGCTGGTTTGTTGCTAAGCTCCGGCATGACTTTCGTAAGGCTTCCACCGATGGTGTTGAAAATATTCACCGACACGAGTTCGTTGCTTACGTTGCTAAGTTCAAGATCTAAAAAAAATTCTCAATAAACCTTCAACAAAATTCAGGATGCATTTGAACTGGGAAGATCATAGCTGTGGAAGTTTCCAATGCAACAGTGCTGGAATGGCTTACCGTTTTTCGTTCTATCATTGTTTCGATTGCCTGTTGTTAAGGGTAACAAAGATTTATGAAGGTTTTGCGTAACAGTACTAGCAGTTTACAAATTTTGGCGCAATTTCGATTACAAAGAATAGAATTGTGACTGGTACAATAAACTCATTCTTTTATTCAAAAACATCCTACCTTCTAGGTGTTGTGCCTGATCACACGGACCATAGTCATGATCCGAATCAGTGTCATTTTCCTTAGTACTACTGCAACCAATACCAGTCCTCCATCAGCTAGACTTCTTCATATCAGTTTCAACGTCGGTATTGCCGAAATAATGGCAGTATTTAGAGTCTTATCCTTCTGTCTCGGGAGGCAACCAAGACGAAGCTTGAATATGAGATCTTCGTTTTGAACTTGAAGAAAACCACTCTCTATTTGAGTTTCTTATGCGAACATTTCTATGAACTAAGGTACTTATTTGTCAAGCAGTTTCGATGGTTATCCCGGGACCACACTTTGTATTGCATAGCTTGTAAGGAAAGCAGAACATCATACGCTTATCATAGAACGGGTTTGGACTTCAGCTCACTTGTGGAAAGCATTTTCGGAACCACTTAATATGATACTAGGAAACTAATGAAACAGACCCCAGGTTTTCCAACAAGATTCTCAGACAGCATTTGCCATCAGAAGTGAAGTTTGTTTCCCGGAAAAAAAATCGTGTGTAGAATGAATCAGTAACATCATCGAATTATTATTTGTCCAATATACGGTGTACTTGCAAGCGTGCCTCAGGTACACACCGGCAGTTTTCAAACTTGTGTTAACATGACAATCTCCCACGCGAAATCGGATAGCCTTTCATTTTGAATCTAGGAGGGTAGTGTTTGTATCTTGCTACACAGACTATTTGTTCTGCCGTAACAAGGCTGTTTGTATTGTACTGGGGGATGCTGTAACGAAAAATCCAGGTGAGAATTAAACTGATGGGGCAAAACCATCTGAGAGCTACAGCTCAACGAAGAAACGGTGAATATGTCGAAAGCGGCTCGAACCAGACAAAAAGAGGCTTACGGACTTGATGATGGGATTCAGCGGGATATCAGGCAACCAGCGAGATAGCCGATATGAGGGACTACCGACTAAGCTGCCAACCGGATCAGTCGAGTGAATTAAACGGAAAATGGCGATCAAAACAATTCCCCTAGTTGCTGTAGGCACCTGAGCAGAACGGAACCGGAATATTCAGGCAGCCTGAGGATCGATTCTGTTACATCGCGGTCTGGAAGAGGAACTATATACAAGGTTGTACATTTTTTACCGGCTTGATTTATTTTGCTGGCAATATACAGGTGTGCCTCACCCGTCCCGCCAGCTTTGCAGCAATATGCTTTTAACTTTTGGGGTCGAGCTGGCATTTTGAATTTATTCAATGTCTAATGTTGAAATATCGTAGAGAAAAGGGTGGTTCTGAATCCGCTGAATATGCCGCATTCTTTGCAGCTGGGCTGCAAGAATAGTGCATTAGGCTTCAGACGAATACCCTCATGTGTATTTCAATGGGAAAGGGTTGTACGACTGAATGACTAGGTACCTCTCCATCACATTATCATGAACCGATGAAAACAAAGGGTAATGAGTTCATTTTAATTTTGGTCAGTTCCTTTAAGGCAGGCAACTAAGTGTGTGTTGAGATACCTGAAATACCTTTGAAACAAATGACGATAATTGTCAAAAATATTAGTCAGCCAAGGTACAAGTAGTATCTACAGATGGGTGGACAAAGTTTCTCGGAAGCACACAACAGGTTTCTTGATTATTGCCGATCATCAGCTGTGCGCACGTAGATACTACTTATATCAAAATATGCTGAGTCATGACCACTTTGTCTGCGTTAGATTGCTGCGAACAAACCAGTCTGCCACATAAACAGGGTGTTTATTGTTTCCCGTGGTGGTATTTGGAACTGACACAAAAATGTTAGGAATAACAAACCTTGGTTGCCTTGGCAATCTGGAAATACGGTGGGAATTGTTTTCAGATAAATGAATGCAGAAAAGACTGTTGTGAGCGTTCACTTAGTTCTACCAACCAAGCGCTAGCACTTGTAGGTCACGATAACCGGCTTCACTTGAATAGGAATCTGATAAAATGGAAAGTCCACTTGCATTTCTGGCATCCAAAATACCAAAATACCGGAATCGAATCTGTGACTCCCCGCCCACCGGACGGATACCCTGCCAACTGAGTCATAGATATACAGCCAGTCGGCTGAAAATAACGCAAATGGATATCGATCGATGCATAAATCACCATCCCAAGGAGACATAGCAACTGTTATAGTTTTAATCACTGGACTAGCCTTGTCGGTCACTCCCTATCGGCATGAAAAGTATACGGGTAAATGCGATCCAGTGGGCTTTGAAATATATTCGTAAATAGGAATCGATCGCTTTGCAACTGACGGACTGTTAGAGTGACGAAGAGACAATGATGGAAAGGTTCTATATGAGTTAATGTTGACACTCAACACACTGTTGAGAGACACACCCGATGGCCAGGTGGTTAAGTGTTCCAGAGCCTTTTGGGGTTCAGTGGATGTGCCCGCTGAGGATTCTGCACAAAGATGAGATAGCTGTACAACGATCTCACGATTTTAAGTGGTGATTTGAGCATTCATGATGAAAGGTGAATCTTTTCAAAATCATAACTAACTTTGACAACATCCGCAGCCTGAAACATAAATTCAAGTGGTTTGTTATTCCTAGGTTGTCTAGGTTGACAGTTTGCAAATCGAATAGAATTTGAAGCTCCACAGGTTATATTTTTAGCTCTACGATGTAGCATCGTTTGTTTGGACAGAAGGTGATATCTAGTGCTTTGAAAAAGCTGTGTTTGAACAAATACTTCACACTTCGCTCTAGCAGTACGGTCTAGATTACTTCTATCGATTAATCATAAGCGACGCGTTGTCATCCATGATAAGCGCCCAGCGATCGGCGGCTGTGCTGTTCACGGATAACTAAAATGCGATTGGAGAATATGGAGTACTGCTATTTAATTTACAAACATTGCCCAGATTTATTTTTAGGATAGAATGTACTAGTAAAAGTTGTTCAAAATATCTACATAAATTGTAAATGTGCATTCACATTTATAACCAACTTGAGTGACTGCGGATAAAGTCCATTTCAGGTCATGAAAACCATCAGTTATTTTCTTTTTCCGTATTGATAACCTATCGTTTTGCTTTCATCGTTCTTCTAGATCTTACTCCATCTTCCCAAATATATGATGCTGTTTGAGGGTAGTGAGTGTGAATTCTATCATCTTGCGTTAACACAGTGAGGGAGAGATGAAGGCAGTGGTTTGCGTTTAGTTCAAAATATAACCATAACAACGAACCTTGACAGCATCCACATGCTGTAGGATGGGATAAAGTGATGTGTGAATTTAACGTTAGGGAATTTCGCTCAGCATGATACGTCACAAGTTGAATATTGTGTATCACAGGCCATTTTTGGATTCTATAATTTTGCTTCTCGCCCATAAGAAAAGGATTGCCACTTGCGTGGATTCTGTCATCATGTCACGAATCCAAATGGGTAATACTATAGATTTTGAACTGAAAACAATACTGGAAAAGTGATTATCCAGACAGTTTCACGGGACGCAACATGTAGACCAGAACACGGAAAATACTCCACAGACGTCCTTATTCTTCATCTACCGGAATTACACTATAACACTAGTTACAGTAAGGTAATTTTAAATGCTTTCCAAACTGGTAAGCTTATCCTTGGTACAAACTGCTGTATGCTAAGAGACTGGTCAAATTTTCCACCCATCCAAAGTTCCAACATACCCCGTTTGAGTGCAGTACTGACCCATGCAGGGGACATCAGTAAATAAATAAATAAACAAGCAAACAATTAACTGAATAAATAAACAAACAAATAAATGAGTCTTATTCCCTTTATTTCGGGAAGACCGCCGCAGCTAGCCCAATGCTGCCGGATAGGGAACTGACCCGCTGCCGTGAGAATCGAACCAGAAACACCGAAAGTTCATGATGATAACAGTTTGACCATATATGTTCCTTTCTGATGTAGAGGGATACCCAACCTATCGGGACTTCTTTTCCAAGAACTAACTGGTCACAACAGCTGTTCGATAGGTAACCTGACAGCATTTGTTCTCCTTCAATTAAACAAATATATAATATATAATATATAATATAGTAATGAACTCAAGATAAGCATATGGCGTAATAAAGTGATGAACTACAGTTCGTTCCACATCTGTAAAATGTACCCATTTTAAAATGAATTGTTTGGATGTATTAGTAATTCTAAAACGTTTAAATTCTTACACAAAAGTTTATTCACAATTATTAGAACAAAGACCTGACTCCGTCCCAATTCTCTATCACCAAGTTCACTTACGGCCATCCAGACAGCGCAGAGCTTCAGAAAATAATACGAAAAGTGCGAAAATTTAGAACTGGGATTTGTTATGTCGATTGCTTTTTCGTTCATGTCAAGCAGTAAACTATTTCAAAAAGAGTGATTGTTTTCTAAAAAGTTCTAATAGACTTAATACAACGGACTTGCCCGCTTATTGCCCACTTTAACTGACAGCCTTGAAGCAGCAAGTGAGCTCAGCATGTTACCGCATCCTAAGCTGGTTTTTGTTTGGCAGTATTTAAGATAATCAGCCGTCTTAGAGATGGATTTTGGTAGATTTGACAGATGTTAAAGTGATTCAAATGGTAAACTTCACTGATCCCTGCCGGAATCAAACCCTCGCTTGGTTTACGTCCACTCTTTAGTACCGCGTATGATCTAGCTGAGCTACGAGACCAGGCCGAAGAGATTTGGGCTTTTCCGAAATGGATCATACAGTGTGGCCGCTCAAACTACGGTATGACGTGGCATCCGTCACGGCAAACTACCCTGTAATTTGACTACTTACAGTAGGATTTCCCCACAAACCAACCAGTGCCTAGTGATGGCGAAAAGTTTTACTTACGTTGTTCCATACATTAGCCAACTTTTATCGTCTCGTCGGAAATTGTACTAAGGCAGAATTACTTTTCGATCAACATCAATCCGTTGAAAGGCATAGACAAAGAGAAATACCACAGTGTCTCTTATTACTTACACATAGCTTATCCAACCATCGACTAATACGGCCACAAATACGTGATCTTTCCTATTCACTTGTTTAACTGGACACAGTTTTCCGTACCCGTGCGCTCTAATCCGCCCCGAGAATAATAATATTTATGTGCATTTTAACTTGTCCCATTTTTGTAAACTAGTCATGTTCATGTGTACCGTTGCACAGTGCATGCACCTGACTGTCTATAAATGTACAGTACACCGACATCGAACTACTTCAACCTATTGGAAGTACGGCGAATGTGAAAAGGATCACACAATCTTTAAGCCGAAAACAATGGTGGCTCACCTCGAATCAGCGAAAATAAGGAGTTCACTAAAGAAAAAAACCGAAAGAAGGCGCGGTATATTTTACTGATTAACATCATTTCGCTCCAGAACCTCATCGAAACATGTAATAGGTTATCCTCATTATTTTATATTGAAAAAAGGTTTCGGTTTTCAGTCATCGAGCCAAATAGTCTCTAGTTACTCTATAGTGATGTGGACATCCCTAGCAGAGACTTTAGCATTCTAAAGCACAATTCACTAATAACCCAACAAAGCAAA
This sequence comes from Fasciola hepatica, assembly GCA_948099385.1. Taxonomy (NCBI): domain Eukaryota; kingdom Metazoa; phylum Platyhelminthes; class Trematoda; order Plagiorchiida; family Fasciolidae; genus Fasciola; species Fasciola hepatica. The sequence continues at coordinate 16,710,683 of CANUEZ040000182.1, forward strand.
AGGAAAGGACGATAAGTTACACAATAATACTTACTTTCGTTGATTTGAGGTGCTAATTCTTCTGATGGAGAAAAATGAGCAAAAAGGCAGAAAACCCCAGTTATCGAATTGTGAGAGAAGATTTCAAAACATAAAAACAGATAAAACTGCTCAACTCTTAAAACAAATATGAAAGAGATAATGGGGTCAAGCTGAATGTTCATCATAAATCCCGCATGGATCCAAATTCGAATTCATAACAAATATGAGATTGTATGGGAAACAAAAAGAGAATTTTCCCCATAAGTAGTACGGTACAGTATCTGGATGATATGACGAAACATCTCTGAATACACACGGCGGATTTCGCGGTAGTTGCCCTTCATCAAGTAGGCATAACCGGTACTTTTTGTTCTATCATCCCTATATATATATATATATATATATATATATATATATATATATATATATATATATACGAGCAATCCATAGTTGGTTTACGGCTGTAATCTCACTTAGATCGTAAGTAGCTTGCATGGACTGACAATCTATTTTTAGAATCACAACGCAATTCCTCCAACAGATAAATTACTTTTGGAAGAATCATTTCGTGTATCTACAAATGGACTCTTCTTCTTGCAAGCTGTTTACCATTCGAATGAGATTGCAACCTTAAAGACGGAATTGCCTTGGAAAGAAATAACATGGGTTCAAGGGTAAATGCTGATTTGTTTTCAGGAATATCGGAATTACTTGGAATTGGTAAGCCACCTGTAAAGGAGGAAGTATTGCATGTTTTGAAAAGGTGCCAAGCAAGTTTGCGAATATTTTAAAAGGAAAACACGCGGTTGTAAGATATGTTCACGGACTCATGAAGATATACTTTCAGTATATATCACCTCATAATATAAAGCGCTGGGTGAGTGAGGGCAGATATGTATCTGTCGATGGCGTCTGGTGAGTACGTGTTCAGTAAATCCCGTTTTCCTGAATGTGACTGAAACCTAGTGGTGTTTGTAATCTTAGCTTGGAAGACGGCACACAGTTCGAGAAAAAACACCCTCCCACGAATGCAGTACACAGTGGAGAAATTCTTCACTGAATTCAAAATGCTTCTTTGTGGATAGGACCGTGTGATCGTTCTCAAAGGGTCTCTGATTGGCATACAGTTGCGCCACCTTTGGACGATATGAGTTTTTACCAGTTGGGTTATGCTGGTTATCAAAAATGTGATGGTATACTGTGGCTCACGGTCCCATTTATGCTTGAAGACATTTTTCAAGCTGATCCCATCGAATTCGATTGGACTGGGATCGGGGATCGACTTGGTCAGGGGATTGTCTTTTTATCGTGATGGGCTCGAAACTCGAGTATGTCAAGGGAACGATATGCAGATGCTTTGTCCTCTTGAAAAATTGCTTTGGTAGTTGTGCACAACAGTGGCAAGAAGTGTCGGATCGGGACTTCTAGGTAAACTTTACCGTTGATAATGATATCCATATAAGCCAGCTAGTTCCAGCCTTTCTACCAGATAGATTCTTGAACAGCAATTGAACCACCTTTGGGTTAGGTCATTGCTATCATCGTATCACTTTTATTGGTTTCATAGATTTATTTCTTTACTTGCCTTCGATGATCATGTTTGAGTAACAGAAATACTGACTCTTCGGTTCAAATGATGGATTTCCAGTGTTGAAACGATTGACCCATCCGTCCATTGTCCGTCTTGAGAACAAAATTCTTGGTAATCTGGTGGCTTTACTTCCCTGATTCCCACCTGATTGCCTGCCAGACGACCTTCACCTTGTGAGAATCACGTGAACTCGTAAGAGTAGTCAGATGCCTAGACTGCGAGACTGAAAAGCGCAGAAGGTGTGTCTGAACTTCATAACAAATCTTATACAACGGTAGATTGTATGGTTTAAAAGTACAACTGTTCTGTGCTCGTTTTCAATAGGCTGAACTGATAGTGGAGCTCCAGGACAGTGGTTTATTTATTGTGAGGGGGGGCTTTTCTTGGTACTGTATGTATGGAATGTGTGACCATGGAACAGGGTAAGACTGATGTGTTCTGGGGCTGACAGCATGCAGGCTTTGGATTCCTACACGTTGCGGTCTAGGTTATCTGAACTGGCTCCCAAAGGAGTGTTTCACATTAATAACGTATTCTATTAGCGCCAATCAGTCACTGGTCTTGGACCCGAACTGCCCCTCCCACACACAATCGTCGTTTCCTACGATATGCACTCTCATGGTCGGTCTGAGTGCAAATGATACACGACTACATTCGAGCCCCGTGATACCGTCGAGGCTGTGAATCATGGAAGATTGTGGTGCCTACTAACCGTTACTTTCCGACTGTCTGTTGTACTGGAGTCCAATGGGTGTGTTTTGTTGCGAGAAGCACTACTCTATTCAAGAAGAGCTTGTATTTGACAAATTGATTTGGTGAACAGCCACGGTTACTTATCGGTGCTGAGAGAAGATACAAAATGGTGGAGAAAGTGACATAAGCTGAACCTGTAGAAGTGGAAGAGTAGTTTCAATGATCAACCAATCATTAACCCACTTTTGAAATGCGATCTAGAAACTTGGCTATGGTCTTCCTGACCGAATACATATGCCTAATAAATTCAATTTTTAATTCGGTTTCGTGTTATGAAGCAACAGTAAGGAATACCAAACGGAATTGACAAACAGGTGCTCTAATTTGTGCAACAGTTGCCGAATTTCATATGCCGTGCACTAACAATAATATTAATACGCAATCAGTACACAAAATAACCTAGCATCGAGGACACATTTCTACTGATAGAATACAGTGGTTTATTTTGCAAACACTGACAAGATAAAGACGTATTTTCACGCACACACTGCTAGGTAAGTCATACTGCTGGAGTAAAATATTGTTCAGAGTACTTCAATAAGTCATGGGCATATCTTTAGAAAAGAAAGTACAATTACAAGGCAAAGGGTATGATCGACTAACAGTTGACTAGGACAAATATTTATTAGAGATCAAAAAGATGAGCTGTGATCAAAAGCAGTTCAAGATAAGGAAATACGGATGGTTATATACAAGGTAAAATAACAGCGCCATTATCAGCACAACAATCTTCCTTACAGGCAGTTTGGATGAGAGGAGAATTATACCACTGTGATGCAATGCAATCTATTGAATCAAATGTTCCGGTTACGGTACGGTGTTGAAAACCACTTACACGACGACAGACCACCTGAAAGGAGGAATTTAATGGTGGAAAAACCAAAATTTATGGACTAATTTGCCTGGAAATTAATGTATTCTAGTTGGCTGAGTGAACTTTTGCTTTGAACTGTGAAGGACATACTGATCCATTATCTACCTTCTAGTGTATATTTAGTGACGTTTCTTCTCCCTTGATTTGACCATATTATCTAGATTTTGCCGTTTTTGAAACAGTTTTCGCTTGTGCGGTAGATAAGTGAGATGCAATTCTATTGGGGTAAAATGGCAAAATCGACAACAATGAAGACTCGGTATTATGGTTTTTCTGACTGGTAAGTCAACACAAATTGAGGTGTGACTTGAAGCAGATGCTATCTACCTTCCTTTAGTGTACAGAACCTCGACCTGGTACTTCTTGCCCTAATACATACAATTAATGCTTATTTTGACCAACTTGGCGAGGTGACTGATGGTGTGGCATTAAGAAACGGATCACCCACTGTGTGTGAATCTGCATGAATTGCCGGTTGTGATGAACATAGCGAGACCTAGAAGTTAATTGAAATACGACCCAGGAAAATGGTGCGAACTGTTCAAGCTGTGATCACAAATGTTCCTGATAAACATAAAAAAAACAAGGCTGTATTTTCTGGGAATCAAACAGGCTCATTAGAGCCGCAGATATCTCAAATGCAGCGAACGTGGAAGCACGTTGGAAAAACTGTGATTTATAACTATCGCTTTGTCCCCACGAAATCGAAGTATACTATTGGTCACAATTTTTGATTCATAAGATATTCAAAATTAACAACAAAAGAGACATAATTCAAGCAGTGATTATGAGTCCGATCAGAGTCTTGGTTACAAGTTTTGTGTCTGTTACGTATGCTAATTAAATAATTTTTGAGAGTTAAAACCGTTAGTCCAACGGTGGAGTGGTGCACATAGGAAGACAGATCGTGATAACAATAGCTTACATGTTGGCAGACCACCTTAGATGTGAATTAAAGAAGTGAGGAATGAGAAAACAAAAGTGAAAAACCGAGCAACAGATAGTTTGATTGTTCTTTTATTCTTCTGCCTACAATGCGCGTATCTTCCAGGGCACTTGAAATCTGCTGTAAGTAATGGGAGTTCTGCTTTCTATTGATATGACTTGTTTAAAGCTTGTGGATGATACGAACAGACCAAGGGATCGTTGACCAGAAGATAAATTTGATAAAATAATTGGCTGCCTTCAAGTGCCCCTTGTGTCTCCGAGACACGAAAAGGAATGTTTTGAGGAGGTGGACAATAAAGTAGGGACGGTAGTTAGATGAATGAAGTTCGTCGCATGATAATCTTGTAATAAATCATCCATGGATTGTAGTAAGTATACTTCTGGGTCAGGCAGTCAAAATTACCGTTTGGTGTAACAGTAAGAGTATAAAAATGGATGAACGTAACATACATGATGGCAGACCACCTGAAACACGTAGGAAGAGAATAGAATTAGTTAAGCCTGAGACAGACTGGCGTATTCGGTTCTTTCGGTACCATGCACATTCATTGTGATATATATATATATATATATATATATATATATATATATATATATATATATATATATATAGCAGCTCTTCTTGTCATTTTATTTCATCCCTTATCATGAACCACCTTCATTCAGTCTGGTGAATTGCAGATGAGGAATGTCGAATTGACATTGGCGGGTGATGAATGGAAAGTACATCACAAATAAAATGTACGGCCAAACTGGCATGATTCATTTAGCCGATGAACTTCAGTGGCTTCATGAGTACATAATACCACTCGAGAATAGACGTAAATAAACATTTTCCATATTGGATCGAATCATTTTGCCCACGGAGATGAACAGTGATGACCGTGTCTTACATGCTGGCGCACCACCTACAATGTAGGGGAAGAAATAGTCAGGTGTGCGAATGAGATCGTGTAGGTTAGTCGTCAGATAATTTGATTGCTAGGTATTGTTTATAGATTGTCACGCTCTTATCAATAATAATTCAGGAGCGCGATAGGTAGTAGTGTTTTGCTATATGATCATTTAGCTTGTTCAATAAGTGCGGACTAAATTTCGGAGGCAGTTCTTGAATGATTGGAATGAAACAACGATCAATGTTTGTGTGAACTCTTGTGTGTTCACTGCGTTTTGAATACGCAATAGGTTTTGGGTGGGTTATCGGATATCAATGCGAAATAGACTGCGAAATACTAGCCTCGCGTGGAAATAAGGTGAGTTTGAATAAAACCGTGTTAGGAAAATTCACATGATCGCGGAACTTTCATCCATAATTATTACGTTTTCCCTAATCGACCATAGTTATTTTGTTTCATTCGGCTGGAAATGCCGTGCCGGGGGTATGACATCTTTGGTTTTGTTTGCGGATCCAATTTTTCACTCCGAAATCACCAGCAGCAAAAACAGTTTTTACCAGGGGGCTTGGTTCATATCTACTCAGATTATTCGTGGACTGCGTCTGCCTTGAATTCGAGAATACACCAGTCGATTGGAGTACAGATAAAGGAAAATCAACGAACAGATATTGATGGATTAGTCTTATGATGTTTCCAAATAACCACTGGATGAACGTGATCTATTGCTGGTCGGGATGGTGCTTTGCTGAACGTGGTGGAAAGGACCTGCACAAACTCAACCTGATCACAACGGCCCAACCTAATGGTAGCTTATATTGCCAAAAACAGGTCGTGATAGTGAGAATATAAGATTGTAGAATTACGGTCTTGTGTTCATGTTCCAATTTCTGCGGTACAAAACTATATCAGGATATCACAGTATCGATTACGCGTTTCAAATATCTGCAAAATCTGATGCACTTAAGTGAGTAATTCTGGGTGGTAAATTTGATTTCAGCTTTTACTCTACCCTGAAATCAGAATTTCACCGGATCTTGTTTTACGTCCACCGTACTGGCTTCGCGCAAGTTTGAAGGCCAGTGAATGAAAAATGGGCTTACATGGGGGAAAACCACCTGAGATTCGAATGTGACATTGGAGAAAATGTGGAGTTTAATTTCTTTTTGATAGACAAACGCTCAGTTACGGATGAGTTCAGTACGGCTTTACGTAGCAATAAAGTGTCCCTTATGTATTGGTCTGCTCTGACTATGTACAGAAAATTTTGTCCTGTAAATTACATGGATAAAATATCGAAATGGTGCAGTATAACCTGTTAGCTAGTGAAATTCCGAAAGTATGCTTTTGCTTGGTATCGGTGGCAATAGAGTTAGAGATTACTACTTAATTTCAAAGAGAGGTATTCCTTTAGAATTTCCAGTGACCTGGTGAAAAGCGAGCAGAGTGTTCACTATAATGTTATCGGAAGACATAAATGCTGGTGCAGATCGATAGTCAAAGAATGAGCTGTTTCCGGGAAGATATTTTTGTCTCAGTCATTCAACCAATAGATAGTGGCAGGATTACTTGTCACAGACCGTCACCTGTTTCGCCATTACTCGAAATTCCGAATTTCCAATCTTTACGTAAAAATCTGTATTGAAAATAGACCCAATGGACCACGAATACGGAGCAAAAGTGGCGAAAAGTATCAACAGTCTCCTGTTCAGATTATAAGCACAAGTAACTGTGCAGTTTATAGCCCGGATACTTTTCTTGTTTGATAGAATTAGACTGATTACACTGTCACTTTCAAATTTTGCCAGAACATGGTAGGTCAGATAATCAAGCCCCACTTATCTGCAAGGTATTACAAAATAACTGTCATTATAATAGCGAAATGTGATCTGATCCAGCTTTCTTCCCTTTTTATTGGCTCACGGAACTGCTTTGATTGATCCCGAATGGGTGAGAGGAACACAACCGGGAGCCAAGTTGTGCAGAACGAATTCTCAAGGACCGCTAATTTGTTGATCACTAATGGGGTCTTAAATGCCGTGCACATTGGGACAACCTGATTCTTGATCATTCACCTCGGTTATACTCTTTGGTAACAGTCTTCATTAATCTGAATGCGGCGCTCGGGAGCAAGACGAATTGGGACTTTGATCTGTGATGGCTACGCGAGAGATAATACACGGAGGGAAGATATATCTTTGGGTGTTCTATATGGATACGTTGGCAATTATGCGGATACGCAGCGCAAAATAACTCAGAGGTACGCAAAATAAATTCCAGAAAATCGTTACATATCTAAATTTCAAGGTATAAATCGAATGGTTTTTATTATATACTTGCGTATGAATGCAGTAGAAGGGGTACGCCCGTAGCCATAAAGGCCCACTGTACTATTAGGGATAACCAACAACCAGACAGTAAGACTAATACGGGATAACCAAGTAAGGTCCCATTAGGTGAGGTGTGGTAAAGATCCGGACGAGAGCGGATCAGTCTACCACCTAAACAACCGGTGATGGCGGGGATTTGAACCTCGGACCTCCTAGGTGGTAATCGGACGCTCTGAAACACTCAAGCAAAACCGGTGGGATGGATAGTGAGGACAATGACTTACACATTGGCAGACCGCCTGCAACATGAGAAATGAAATGGTCGGATGAGCGAATGTGATCATCAATTTTAGTCATGTGATACCTAAAATTTTGTCTGTAAATTTGCACCCGGGTACACTGATATCCCCTCTGTCCAGTCAGCCTAACGATGACAGGAAATGCTAGGAGTACTGTACTTCTGTTATTTACCTGGTTCCAAATTACGTAAACTATCTCCAAAGGGGACACAAATTAGTCACGGGTATGATTTACATATGGTTATATATAGTGCTGAAAAAAGGCTTACATGGTGATATGCCACCTGCATTTCGGATTAGTAAAATGGTAAAATGATAAACAGACACAGTGGTAAGATGACAATATAATTATGACAATAATAATAATAACAATAATATTATTAATAATAATACGGCAATGTGATAAGCAGACAATGACGGTACCTTTAAAGAAGACTGCATTTGTCGTAATGCGTACAGCTTTTTATTTGCAAATGGATCTGCTAGTAATTGACCACGTAGCAGTTCTTATGAATTGAAAATTTAGTTTGTCGATTCGGCGGATATGACTTATGACTGAAATAAGCATAGTAATAAAAAAAACTGCAGAGCTTATTAGGGGTAATTCGGCAAGCCTAAACACTTCTTTTGAGCCGTGGATGTGATACACCATTGATAAGTCCTGCAGTGTTTTTTCTATGGTCACCAGAGAAACCTGGAATGCAATGAATGTGAAGAAAGTTTGACATTGAAACTTGTCTCTTACTTGTGTACACCGTGATCAAATATTATTTGCCAACAATTTCAAAGTTTTGGGTTTGGGAATGCGGCCTCTTGCAAAGCAATGAAGTTGAACAGTGAACAAAAATGACGGTGGTTGAGAGAGTATCTTTTGCGTTTAGTCACATGCACACGTGTAAACTCGCATATGAGTAGGAAGTGTAAAAAATAACTGAGTAATAATCAAACCGAATTAAAAATATTTGCATGGTTCGAAGATGAGTAAGGATGGCTATTTCTTACATGGTGACAGACCACCTGATTGCAAAGTGTAGAATGAGGGAATAATTAAAGGTGTGAAGGGATGTGAGTCATCAGAGGTTCACTGATTGGAGAAACTTGCACGGTATCATATATATATATATATATATATATATATATATATATATATATTTCTTTACTTGGATCTGATTTTAATCTTCTTGAGTGCGAATGGGCACTCTTCATTGAACAGTCCACCAATAAATCACAACTGTGATTTCTGTTAGTACTAAGTGTCCGGGTCACCGCTCACCCAACGAACTACTAGGCTGCGTGTGTAAGAGCTTATAATGATAATAAGAAGTATGTGAAAGCGTGGACTAGACTTCCCCGGAAGCACACGAGCGATTTCGCGGTTGGTACCATTCATCAAATGTGGGTACCCGGTACTCCTCTGCCTACTCACCCTAATACTTAAGTACCGCGGTGTGATATCTTCACTAGTCCACACTTTTATGGACTCTTCATTGAAGAGCATCCATTCACACTCCAGACGGTTCAAACTAGATCCTAGAGAGGGTACCCATACCCGATGGGCAGCCAGAACGGCGAACCGGGTCGTGTTGTTCAGGGGAAATCTTGTCCACAAGTTTACATACTGCTTACTACCAGCATATATGTATATTTATTGGTATGCCTTATGGATGTCAGCATTTATGTGAATAAACAGAGCAGAATAACAGTTTGGTACGCAAAAGTAGTTCGTGAATAGTAGCGTATCGAACTTGAAGGTGTCAATCAAACTTTTCAACACACGAAGGGGAATAGCGACGGCAATGACTTACATGTTTGCAGACCGCCTACAATGGGGGAGATGTAATGGGTTGATGAACGAATGGAAATATGAGTGTGAATAGTCACAGCCTGATTTTCAGCAGTTGTTACAAGAATGGTGATACTCGTATCCGTTCTGTTATATCAGTATAGTGGTACCCGATAATGCAGTTGTTCCTGAACTTCTGTGTTCCCCTTGGTTCAGTCAGTGGAGACTGAATCGCGAAATACTGTCGTGCGTACTGTGATCAAAATTCAAAAGACAGCAGTCTTTTAACAGACTGTAGTTTCTTCGAAATACTTAAGAAATTTTTTTCTGTACATATCACTGATTACATTGGAAATTTTTTTTTGTACTGGTCAATTTCTTACTAGCTGTAGTCTTTTCAAATATCCTGAGGTTTTTATAGATCCTGCATTTATATGCAGTTACTAAACGAAAGTACCAGATATCTGAATTGTATCAATGCGTTCCGAGCTAATCCTTGTTTGTTTTCTAAATGAAGCTTACTCAACTCGTGATATTCTCTATAAAACGATTAATCGAATTCTTATGAATTTCGTTTTTCTTATCACATCCCATCGTTCATCATCTCAAGTGTTTGATTCGAGCGTCTGAATTAACCTATGAGTTTGGAGGACAGCTTGTCCCCAGATGCGACATGACATGTTAAGTTGCGTCGTTTCAGTGGCAGGTCAGAGGCGTGGCCTGTTTCCTGTTCATTTAGTTGAAGCTGATATTTCCGCTACCACTCTCAGCTGGCCTTCTTTCTTTTCCGGTGGTTAAGCGAGAGACAGAGGTAATAGGGCGAGCATACGGTTATGGTGTAAGAGCTCGCAAACGGAACTGGGTCTGAACAAGTCTTCTGGAATTGACCTCTTCCTGTCCGTCCAGAATGATCGCAAACCTCAGACAAAGCAAAGTGTTGAAGAAAGTGTTTTGGCCGACTCGTGAACTAAAGCCTTTGTCTGTTCTGTTTGTTTTAGAAATGCCTCCAAGCGGGTCGGCCACTGTACTTCTTGCAGGATCACAATAAAATTATCTTCTAAATAAATGGTTGTTCCGGGAAACTCAACTGTTAGTGTATTCGCATCTTGTAGGAATATGAAGACATCTACAAGAAAATAAATTACATCCGTACCAGATGGCTGAGGCCAAAGTAAATTTGACCGACCAATGGCTTCTAAAATTTGCAAGCAACTTCAAGTTCTCAAAACACGTTGATCAGATCCAGTTTTGCAAAGCACATGCCATCATCGAGTACCGAAGGCAAACATTTTAAAGGATATGATGACTACTGCTGTTCGTGTACATTCGAACTGCTCAGCTAGGTTTAAGAACACTAAGCCTGGTGTCACCCACAAGGAGTCAACGAGAAGAATCTCAAACTCAATGACTTCCGGCTGCCCAGTCTCGTGCTCGGCCGGATTTAGGACAGCAAATGACCTTGAGTCATTGGGCCGAAACAGGCTGACGTTATGGAGTTTGAGAATGGCCAGTTCACAACTTCAGTTACCCGGGCGCTTGTCAAACAGCGCAGCAAACCCTTGGGCAATCTTTTCAGACACTTCACGAAAGCAAAATAGCTGCTTATTGGTAACTTGGTCCATCTAAGCTTCTTGTTCAGTCAGATGAAAGGGAAGTTCGTCAATGGATATTCAAACCAATGGGTGCCAATAATACTGAATCCAAGTTATATCACAAAACCCCGTAACCCGGTTAACTAGTGTGTATAGCTCCAGGTGCTTATTTTTCTTCGCGACTAAGCTTGATAAGTTAGAACCCACCAAGTGACCCCAGCGATAATAGTTATTTAAGATGCGCTGTCCAAATACAGATGTTTGATAATGTTTTTGACGGGAACTGTGATTAAACTCGACCGTTGAATAAGGTTTAGTTGTGAAGGGATAACCGGATTATGAGACAGGTAAGCGTGTTTGAAGCATACTGATTCGAACAAGAAAGTCGGTAATGATGAGAACAACTTACATGCTGGCAGACCACCTGGAATGTAAATAGTTAAAGTGCTTGGAAGAATATCAAATGTCAAATCGTCGGAATAGCTGATGCCATTTTCTGCCTAATGATGGGCAAGTTTAGTGCGATTAGGCTGGAGGAAGGGCACTTTATGTTAAACAAATCGTTGGAAACCAGCTTGGACAGTCCGGGGTCAGGTGTTCGACTCATAGTCGTTCACCCAGTGGGGCATAGGTGGATGGGCACTGCTGCACTGCTGATTCAGCTGCGGAGAGCTGAGCTTTGGTAATGCAAGGTGAATCGTTTTAACAAGGTAATAGTTAGTGAGAATAATTAGTTGATTATGGCATTTTGTAAGTGCATTTAAACAACCTTGATAAAACTCACTTTGTGCAATAGCCACTGAAATGACAAGACAATAAATTTAGTTATAAAATTTGGTTCGTCATTTCAGTCCCCGCATTTGTTATAAAATTGATCACTGAAGTGGAAAAACGTGCCCTTTTCGGTAGGAATTTTCCTTCGCCTTGGCTTTTGAACCAACTCGTGATGCTCATTTTATTATACTTCGCGCCCTAGGTCTATCAGTGTATAGAACTATATGCATTTTTTCACACTCACCTGCTTCCGTAGGATTTACTGCTCTCACTGAATTCGGGTGATGAAAACAGAAATGAATTTTACAAGAATTATTTAGGGATCTACAATTTGTCATTCACTCGAAATAACTTTTTTATCTCTTCCACTTTTCATCATTCGGGAAAAACATTATCTAGCTGGGGAATAACTTACGCAGCATCGTTTGTTTACCATCCTTTGATTTTTTTCCTGAAGGACAAAGAGGTAAATGTCGCCATTTTCTAAACAAACCAATGCCTGGCACATTAAAATGAAAATGCTCTCGTACCCAATTTGAAGTATTATTAAAATAATTTTTTCAACGACTTCTGATTTGGATCTGTGGTAATGAAACCCAATAATTCTCAAATGTGTGCCTGCTTTTGCCAGCCCACATTGCTTTTTCACTTTTCCTCTGTGTGTTCAGAGAGGTTAGGAAAATCATGCCCCGGGGGGACGGGGACGGATGGGAATGAGATCCAGATTGGCCGAACATCCGCGTGAGGTGAGTCAGCATGTCCAACCCGTTTGACGCGCGCCCCTCAGCTGACCGCACTGCATTGGGTAAAACCATTGGGCCATCCCGAAGCAGTGGCCTTTGGAATGGTCAACCCGAATGGGTGCATCCAAAAAAGCAGCTAGTTGCTGAACTACCCTTAGATTCGAATTAATTACCCTTTCCCTCGGCCTTTCGCCTTCTATTACCCGTCGCCCCTGTTTTGGACATTCAATCCTATTTTAATCCAACTTATTGCTTTAACTTGCTGAGTAATCCCTGCTCCCGTTATACAAAGCAGTTAAACTAAGTTCTTTGTCGCGTTCTCTCGCAAGTCTGTTACGCGCTTCCGATGACGAGTTCGTACACCGGGCACCAGCTGTGTTTGTCGCAAGCTCAGCCAAGTCATATTGAACTTAATATCGAAGATCATATCAAAGGAGATTTGATCGTGCTGTTTAAAGTGTCAGAAACTATCAGAGTTTAGGAAAAATCATTTTGCCTGGTCGACTACCCAACGACTAGTATTGCACAGATTAAAAATTTAGCCCTTTTGGGCTTTGAACGCTTTTAGTCATTATTTAGCCATGTTTTTAAAGTTGTGATATATCTGGACTTCAAGATTGGACTTTTCCGCACTGTTAAAAGCTTCAAAGTAAGTCATTTTTATGAAGTATACATATATCTAGATGAAGTAGCCATTTTACAATCGTCAGTTAAAGTTCAATAAGAAGGGTTAGTAAGCTAAGGATATATGATAGACGAAATTCTAATTAGCTTTATTTGAAGAATAGTAATTCCATTCTGACCAAAGATATTCAATTATCGGAACATTTCAGTAAATAATGTAATGAGGCTTTTATGAAGTCATTCTTACCCATAGAGATGGGAGTTAGAACTGTAATTTAGAGAATATAATATTACCGGTTAACTGGTCCTTATAAATACCTTAAGCACATTTTTCAGACTGAAAGTGGCTTTCCAAAACCAATTCTTCCTGAGAGTATATGCCCAGTGAAAGATATTTCATGCCGTTGAAACAAGTAGGAAATATTAATGCAAAACAGTAGATTATGAGAAACAATTCAAATGGTTCGAAGGAAACTCTTCTAATTTAACCCATAAAAATCAGCTGCAGCATATAATTTAGTTTAATATGAACTGACTTGCAAAAGCTGCAATCTCCGGAAACACTGTGGACATAAGTTGGGAGTAAATTGCGTTATTTCGTACCGCACCGTAAATATTCAAGCGGTGGTTTACGTAATTTGGAATTAAGAACAATTTGAAGAAGATTATAGTGTTCCTGTGAAGGCATGGGCTGGAAAATCGTCAAAATGCGGCCTGGTTCAATGGCAAACAGCACACAATGGTCCGTCCAAAATCAAGAACAAGAGTCAGCGATGCAGACGGCTTGTGACTGATTGTCCGGACTCGGACCAATGGACCAGTCAGCAGGCAATTTCTGCCCAAACCGATCACAGCCGAATTACGCGATCCAGGTACGACCAACAAAACCATCCGGATTGATAGTTTAGGAATCTCTGTGAACCAGGAAGCTTCTTCAAAAAGTTTTGTCTGTAATCAGCACATCTTAAATAAAAGAACTGTTTAGCTCTAATAAACTGAGCTGGTTCAAAGCCAGTAGAGTCTTCGCACCAGAGCTATTAGGTGGCGGAGAAATAGTTCCCATAGGTATTGAAACAAAAAGCAGATGAAAGTATTCGTAAGGATTATCAGCCTACAGTTTGCATCTGAGAGTACTTCATTGATACGACAGTTCACGGGAGACATAAAGAAAGAGACTTATACAATCCACTTACTCAATAATCCACCACCAAGCTTCGCCACTGGAGAACAACAATAAATAAATTTTTAATGACAAAAATTGAGGTAAACTGGACCTGTATATTGCTTTCCTATAATTTATTTTATGATAGCACAAGCAATTGTTTTCAGCGATTCGTCACATGGTAAATGAGCATGTTGGAAAGAGTCACGTGTCATAGGAACTGGACAGAGAGTACTCCGATACGCTTAGGATCGTCGTGTTGGTCCCCACGAACAGGTTATTGCAGGGATATTGTTTTGGTCTGAGTCGGAGGGACCTTGGTGGGCTGCTTATGGTCACTCTAACTGAAGAGTTTAAAAGTTCATTTCTCGCGCGTGCGAGGCAGTTGCGAATTTGTAAACGTTCAATAACTTTGCAGCAGTAACAGTGTTTATACTAAAGTATCCGTGCAGATTAGGCAGTACTGGGGACACCGGTAGTCTGTGTTCATGGTTGCCATAAGTCTAATGACTTTGATTTAAATCACCTTTCTGTCAGGACTTATTATTGCAAACGGGTACTTCGATCTAAACCGAAAGGCCCCTCCATCCTCTGCCCAATCTCCATCACTCTTGGCCGATTGCGGCTGCCCATTTCTCGTATGATCTGTACCTGCTAGAAAATATGCAACTGTTTCCAAATTTTTGCCTCTGAACTCGTTTGGTTATGTCGCAAAGGACATTTGCCGAATAAATTTACTTCACATCGGAGGCGTACGTTAATCTCTTGAAGATTTACGATAAAGCAGAGTTTCTCGCTTTGTATTTGTCCATGAATTCTCCTCATTGATACAGAGGAAAGGTCTATAACGTGAAAACGTTTTCTTTCAGTATATAACTTCTGGTATCATATATCTATGTTGGTAAGCGTAGAACATAGTGAACTGAAGGATGGGTTATTCTCGGTTACTCTTGGGCCTCTCTCATTATATACATATATATATATATATATATATATATATATATATATTAGTCGCTTAGCCAAGGATAGGTTGCCGTGTCAGTGCTATTCTTTCGCTCTTCATCATTTTGGATGCATCTGTAGTGAGCAGTTCTTTGGACACATGACAAGGCCCGTGTCAGAAGGAATCACACATCACCGTCCGATCTCCCGTAGTAAAGGATCAATCCGTTGTAGTTCCGGCGCTAGCTTACTACACGTGGTCAACAGTCGGCACAAGTTTGACGCGGCCACTGCGTTCAAGACGACTACAGGGATTGTTCAGCAAATATGACAATATGGCAACTAAAATCGCGAAGCTTGAAGTGAGCCTACCACATGGCCCAGGGCAACCATTCGCGTTGCCACTGCCTTAACCGGCGATAACTCCCACCGCGGTTACTTATACATTCATTTTTTCTCTGCCTCAACCTACATTCCTACACACTCCCAGTTGACAACAGTTGAAAGGTTTCTCTTGACTTTCTGAAATCGAGCGATTGTTTAGCTATCACGTCAGCAGATATCATCCATAACCATTTCCTATTGGCTAAACGGGCATCTGTATTCATATGCGCCAGTATATGTCAACTCCACAGCAAACTTCAAAACCGTATTCTTTCTCGTATGAATTTTGATCCACGTGTGTAACATCTATGTGAAATTGGGATTTTTTGATGAGCCAACACATAGAACCTTGAAGTAAAGTAAATGTCTACCAAATACGCTGGTATGAATGATTTCCATGACCAACGTTTTATGGACTTCTGGTGACGCTTTTCCGCGGTTTGTAACAAATTTTCAACCGTTTTATCAAAAGATCCAAAAAATTCCTGGTGCATTTATCATGCCTACACTCAGTTTATTTATATTTTAAACTTTTTTGCCTGAAGAAATATAATACTTCTGGTGTTTGTCTTATTTATTGGGCAGAAAAATGGCATCACTACTGAGAAAATATTCCTTCTTGCTAAAACGTGACATTCGAATTGCAATGCTCGGCTGGGGTCACATCATACAAACGGTGCTCCACGGTGAAAAACTTGGCCCGTTTTCATTCGGCCTAATAAACTCTTGGAAGACTTTATACCTCCTAAGATAATATTCAAAAAGAGTCATGTTTTCGGTTATACCCAATTGTGGATGCATTGTACAAGAAGGATATTAACAAGTGTTTAGTTCCATTACAGAAGCTAAAAGCTCAATTTCATGTAATAATTCCGTGAAAAACGAATCAAAATGATTTTCTTCTTAGATAAAATATTAGGAAACATTTCTTTCCGGAGTGGGATTGGAATTACCTGAAGCAATCCAAATAATTGTCAAACTGGTGTAAGGACTATCTTTCACAGTTTTACCAGTAACAACATAATACAGCAATTTTGTGATCGTAGAAAGAGTATCCAGGTATGGTTTTTATTCGCAGTTCTGTTAACTCGACAGAAATATAGTGAATAATTGGAGAACATTTATACAGCTATATCACCGGCTACGTGACAATTAGTTAACACTTGGCTAACTTTGGTGATGTTTTAAGAACAAGTGTAAAGCAGTTTAAAGCAACTTACAAGGAGATGCACCGTTCTTCCCGGCCACTGAAATTGAAAAGAAAATGAATAATTTCTTAGGAATTAGAAAAAACTGGGTGCCTATATCTACCTCAGCGAAAGACGCGGTAAGATTTTAAGGAAAGACGAACCGCTAAAAGCAATACATACAATACAATACAGTTCACACTACAGAATATAACGCCCTATGTGAAATAAGATGAATTTAATATCGTGCCCTTTGGACTGAAAGCAGCGCATATTGAGGATTTCCTTGGGTAGAAAATTTCGGACACATCGAAAAGCAAATTAGCGTTTGTGAAATAGCGGTGATTAGCGGGAATTCTTTAGGGGCACTGAGCACTCCTTAGTTGTCATAAAAACAGTAAAGTTTAATAACCATCCTGTTTATTCACTAGTAGAGATGAATAAGCAAAATTGAATTCTGTCTCATTGTAGTCATGATTCGCATCCGCCGACGGATGGTTACATATTAATAACAATGGATTCGGCAAAAAGGTAGCATTCAAAATATACTTGACGTTGTCAAGACGAAGTCAAAACTTACGCGCTGATCCAAGCAATCCGTACAGTACTGAAAAAAGTCAAATCATACACCGTCATTATCGTTTGAAGACTGTTTTACTGGTGTCCTTCTCGTGTCCAAACTGATTCGAACAAACCGTGCAGTGAGAGAACCAAACAAGACGAGACACGTCACTGTTTGAACAACGAAAATAGTGCTGTTGGAAATATATTGTAATCAGCATATCTACTTTTAGTGTACTATTCGTAATTATTTCATGTGTAACACTGCCATCAACTTCCGGTGCTTTTTTCAAATTCGATGAAAAAGCCGTTGAGACTGTTTGATGTGAGTTCAGTCTTTGAAAATGGGGCTACTTGGAACATATTGCATTGAAGTGATAGACGATCTCCTTGATACAGTCTTTCTCATAGGCACGATAATTCGGTGTGCTTAGTTCATGACTTGACGAATACGTAACTGAACTTTCAACAATGGATTTTCCAGCTTCGGGCACGCCAGGCTTCTTTTTTAGCGCCTCCGGTAGAGGGTTGTGGACCTTAGGTAACAAGGACGTTTGGAGTACTTGGCAGTGTGCCGATTATTTATGATTTTTTGTGCAGAGATAAGCAGTTTGATTTTGCTCTCTGTCTGAATTAACTCATCTTTTCTGACTGGTTGTACAATACGGGGAAGCAACCCTGACTAGAGACTAGTATGAATGAAATCCTGTGTGAATACTGCGAGCCGAATTGAGATTCCATTTGTTGACTTTAAGGCGTAATGAAGATTTTGTAAAATAGGAGCGAATTCCCTGTTATCTACGTTGAACTTTGTTACGTTATTCAACTCGATTTATAAAACTGTTGCCGATCTACTCATTTCTCTTCTTTGCCAGCAACATCGAAGTCTTTTAAACTCACATTAGCATGAAAATAGTGTCACGGATAATGAAGTACGGCTTGACACATCTCCCCACAAATCACTCAGGTCCATCCCAAACAGTAATTAAGCGACTTTCGACACAAAACTGCAAGCTTCATTTGAATACAAGAGTTGTAAGAAGCAGCATGGAGTTCGAACAGAGAGCGGTTTATTTCAAAGCCAACAGTTCATGTGGTAGTCAAATTAGGACCAAAGCTTTGACTTTAATCACAAGCAAGATAGTGTAAACTTCTGTTATTCGCGAAAAATGTGGTCCACGCAGAATTAATCAGACCGTCAACCAAAAGCATTTTTCTCACCTCTAAAATTCAGTGGTACTTTGGAGAAGAACAACAGCGAGTATGTAATATTAGACAAAGAATTGTTTGTAAGCCGTGGAAAATAGCAATTGATGGGTAACTGCTTAAAACAGGAATTACTCACGACGCCGGCATCAGACTTTGGAATTCCACTACAAAATACCTCTATTTTCAACTTTTGAAGGCAAACATCAGGTTGGGCACCTACGGTATTTCCTTAATATTGTTTATCTTTCAAAGTGCTTTCACGAAAGTTTTAATGAAGACACTCAGTTTCTTTTCTTAGACAAAAGAGCAACATCATTTACACATTTGATCACACCACCACCACTGAGCAAAGTTACGAAAAGTCAGAAGTTCCTTCTTTGAAGAAAGGAACACAAGTAAACATATAGCATATAGCATAGCCCGATAGTAATGAACGAGTAAAGGCTGGAATCAGTGTGTTACCTTTTTCTTTATCTGTGAAATCAGGAAAGAGTATAAAAAATTGTGTGTCAATATACTAACTTAGAAGAATTAGATGTATGAATTTCATCGACGTCGACTTTCCAAAAGTTTTATTGATTGGTCAGAAGCTGGACTTCTGTTCGCTGTGTTAATAACGTCAGAGAACAGGACAAAAACGTGACCTGGATTTACAAATTCGTATGAACACTTTACGAAAACCTCAGAGATGGGACTAAGTTCCCCAATATTCTACGCTCATAAGCAGGTTTCGAGAAGATATGCGGAAAGAGGACGGGAGCGGTTGTTGGGTCATTGATGAAGAGAAAAAGTCCCACTTACTACAGCCACAACAGGATTCAGAGACTGAACATTAAAAACCGGGCAAAGGATAAAGTTTAACACTCACAATGTCCACCAGCATTTCGAGTGAATATGAAATCTCTGAGATGTTGATGAGCTTTATCCCAGGAAGATTTTCAGATTGGAAATTTGAAGGCGTCAAGTCTGGCAGATAAACCGCATATCAAATATACTGCTTGCATATTAGTGCAACTGTGAAAATCAGGTATTCCTTATCTACATTTACGAAACTTGGTATCCAAAATCACAACGGGGTTATCATTTATAGATCATGCTATTTCACACCCATGGATTGCCTGGGGCATCTCACTAAAGGAAGTGTTAAAGGCTGAACAATTATGGTAAATTTCAGGATAAAACAAGCTTTGAGGTGGAGCCACCATGGGCTCCAGAACAGAAGGAACAGCAAGAAGAAGTACCGACACTGGTCAGATTTTGGTTTGTCGGGCAGAATATGTTTGAGCATGTTACTGCGAGCGTGAAACAGCCCATACTTAAGCTCACATATGTACGTCACAATTACTTGCGAGTAGTGTGTGGGATTGATGAAACTTTGTTGGCTGGCTGACTCTTGGAACGGGAAAGCGCAGTGGTAACACACACCTTCAAGGTGAATAGGCCCGGGTTCAAACACTGGAAGCGGAGTAGGATATGCACCACTTCTGAGAGAAAGCACTTAGCTCGTTTCTAATAGACGGCTTGGTTCAGTGAAGTAGTCAGCAAGTGATCGGTTGACCAGAATTGCCGACAAGATCAAAGCGAGTCAGGCGACCAATGGATCAATCAGAGGGTCACATTCGACCAGAGCCGAATTAACCAATCCGGGCGCAGCCAGATAAACCAGCCAGACGAGCCGTTTAGGTCTATCAGTATGCCAATAAGCTGCCATGCACGGTTTTGGTTATGACGAGCGCAAATATGGCGCTAACTATATATTCTTTGCCAATAAAACAAATTGAGCCTGAGGCAAAACTGAGTTCTCTCTAGAGTTAGTGGGACGGAACAAAGCACCACTGATGAGCTCTAACAGGAGCAAAACTTGAGTCTGGTGCTTCCTAGTTCAAGGTTGGTCGAAAGACCTGAGGTTCGTACATGAAGCATAGAGTTTAAAGAGCAGTGAACCAAAGGAATATATATATATATATATATATATATATATATATATATATGTTAACGTAAAGCCTAATTAAACTGGTTGAATTTATGGTCCAAATGGTATCTGTTAAACTAAAGAGTACCCGAGCTTATCAACCTACTCACCCAAGGGTTCTGCGGATTTTAGAATTGTAACTGAAAAAGAAGCGAGTCATATATGCAAATACATGACTAATCCAGCATCACGCATGCTGTAACTGATAAACTAACACACCTCATGTGGTAACCAGAGTATTATCCTGTGAAAAACCAAAGAAATGGTTCGTCCATTTCGTTGAAACCAATCCCGATAACCAAAGAAGCTCAACCAAAGCTGTTTTGAAATAATACTCAAAGTTCGTGGCCATCACACTTGTTTTCATGCATACAGTGATAATAAGGCACAAAGTTGACCTAATTTTATCCGCATCATTGCGGTTCGAAATTGTCGGCATCCAGCGAACAAACACTAATCAGATTACGCAATAGACTTTGTTTTAGCGAAGTAGTCACTGGCACAGCCAGGAAATTTATCACCAAGTTGAACGCGTTCATTCATGCCTTAAAATTGAAGTTCTATGTTAGTCCGTAATAGTTATCAAGCAATACGTGACACATGAGCATCCATGCACATAGTTCAGAAGAGTGAATGAACTCCTTATATCCCGTAGTATACATATATATGCTTTGTTGAGATTAGTAAACGAATACCATCATACTGAAAGCTTTTCAGGATTTATGCTGTAGAGAAGTACGGAGAACACTTGGAATTTGGTGGTCGGTATAGAGCTCGAGCAGTGTGTGTGTGTGTGTGAGAGAGAGAGAGAGAGTGTTTGTGTTTGTGTGTGATTGGTTTCGCATCGAAAGTCATCCCTTCAGTTCAATGTGCACCATATATTGGTAGTGCAAAGGTGCAAATATATTTCTCCCTTTTTGTTTTCGGAAACCACTGTATTTTTATCATAGTAGATTATTTTGAAGATGAGAAAATGATTGAAATTTACCTGGTTTGCATCCAACTTTCTCGAAGGTAACTGTGAAAATAAGCAAAGTTGCGAAGAGAAATAAATGTTTTCTGTGCAGAACGGGTTAGTCCCTTTTTGAGTATGCAAAGTTTTCAAACAATCACATTCCTTAACGAGCTGGAATAAATACACTATAATACGTTTGTTAACTAACCGTCCATACTGGAGTCATTCCCGAGTGCATATTTACTGACGGATGATTTGAAGAACATAACTGATAAAATTTTCAGATTCGAGAAAGCAGGTCCGCTTCGGCGAATTTATAAGTTACCTATAAGTGGGAACCAAAGATGTACTTTTCTAATGCTTCTATCCTGGTAAAACAATCCACGTACGGTTTTCAATGACTAAATTTGATGAATGGATCACACTGTTCGCAGCAAATCACAACACTAACAGTCGGGTTGACGATATTGGATTCGTGTGGACAACTGCAACAATGGTTTCGCCAATTCTGTGTCCGTCCCACCACAAATTATTGGTATTGCGAATTTCTCTTCTCAGCTTTGGGACAACTTTGTCCACGTTTCCCGAACTTTTCCACTTATTACTGAAAACACTTGATTTGTTGAGTGATCGTGGCTTTGTGATTGTTAGACCGATAAGTTACTCATGTTCTGCTCACCCTTCATTTGTTAGGGCCAATCCAGTAAAGATGACTACCAGATACGTTCGCCACTCCTCAAC
The DNA here is from genome assembly GCA_948099385.1 of Fasciola hepatica. Taxonomy (NCBI): domain Eukaryota; kingdom Metazoa; phylum Platyhelminthes; class Trematoda; order Plagiorchiida; family Fasciolidae; genus Fasciola; species Fasciola hepatica. The sequence continues at coordinate 16,733,021 of CANUEZ040000182.1, forward strand.
ATAGCACTCCTCGCAGAATCGCTTTACAGAGTTTATTCGTCGTTCTCATTGGAATGCCTTCTTCACCCCCTAACTATTCACAGCGACACTGAATGCAGTATTCCACTTGTGTTTTTTCACGGAAGCCGCACTTTTTAATTGTGGTTGGATACCTTCTCCGCAGTTAAAATCCCTGAGGAGAAAGAAATAAGCAAGCCTACACGTTTTGTGATCGGGCTTTTGCTAAGCTTCACCTTAGGCCGATTTTTCAGAGGGTCCAGAGGTTGAATAAGTCTTTTTTCAACCAGTTTATGAGTATGCGAATGATAGGATTCTTTGGGACGAAATCAAGTTTCTATACAATTCGCGGGTTCGGTCAAACAACTCCAGTAGAGATGCATAGTATCCGAATACAGTATTTGTTTATCAATCCACGGATATCCTGCCATCTTATACTCTCTCCGTTGCTTCCGAAGTGGAACCTTCTTCTTCATCAGGAGAAGTCTTCCGGCGTCTACGAACCTTAAAATCGGTTTCCGCTGTTGATCTAGATGACTGATTCTCCACCTTCCTCAAATCTGCGGCAAGTTTATTATTGGGAACAATGACATCACTCGTAAACAAACCCCTTGATACTGATGCAGTTCCTGCCTCTTGGAAGCCCACGACAGTGTATCTATTTCCAAAACTCCCCCTTCGGCGTTTTATCACAACGTTTTCTTTCCTTAGCTAGAACTTCCTCTGCGTTGAAGTTGACCGAGAGCAATGTCCTTAGCTGATTACTTCTTTATTCTGTTTTTCGCAACAGCTCCTATCCATCCGCACACAAGCCAAACAGGTGCACCCAAGACGTGGCCGTTTCAGTTTGTCATTTAATTTATAAAAGTTTAAATAGTCCTGCAAAGTCAATGCGTTCCTTTTTTCTTGACTATTGTGCTGATTTTTATTCGGATCCCCAATCCATCCTTCTCAAAATATGGAGTCCGTTGACTATCCTGCTTCTCTGCTCTCGTGGTTACAGGACAACTTTTCTAACAGAACCCAGCATACCCTAGTTGGCAACCTTTTGTCGAGTCCCTTAGTGAACAACTCTGGTGTACTTCATGGAGTAATTCTTCCTCTCATCCTTTTACTACGTATATTTGCGACTTATCCCCTGTTGATCTTGCGCAACATTTTGAACACACCGACGGTAGGGTTCTCTGTCATTCCATCTATAGTGAACCCGAATTCACCTCTTCTTCCAGAAAAATGGTGTAATATTTCAAGCTTTACGCCTCCTTCTGGAGTACATTTGAACAATTCCAAATGTTTCGAGTGCATATCCACCCTTCTCAATCTCTTTGTCTCACTGAACTGTGAGTCGGTAACTCTGTCCCTGTTTGCGGATCTAACGCGGTCAATATAAAGCACAAATTTACAGCAGTCTTCTCATATTCTAGAGTGTGGGAAAATTGCATTGACCATATTTTTAAATCAGCAAACTAAGATAGCTTGGTGCCAAACAAACTTTCAACATTTCCTTTGTCCTGTGGTGTATTCTACCGATCTTACTTCACCTCTCATCTATGATCTTCCCCGGTCTACTGAAAATGAATTTTCGTTCATTGCACCACCGTTCGATTATTATTAGTCGTGTTTCTTTGATTCCCATTGCTTCTCTCATCAATAAAATACGTAGTCTACGAAATGTTACCCTTGAACTATTCGCAGTGAAGAGTTTTCGGACCTCACTGATCCTCTCGGCTATGACCTGTATGTTAGCCGTTCACGTGCTTCTACAAATCGCAAGTTAGGATTCACTTGGTCCCGCATAAATTTGTATTGCAACTCAGCGGTCCCCTAATCAGCCCCTGTTCTTGTTAGCAAAGTGAATGTCACGGGGGAACTTTGCATCAGCCTCGGTGGCTGAACCAGATTCTAGTTTGTCCATCTTTTTGGGATGTTTCCAAATTGACGTTTATGGTCTTAGCTCCTTTAGTAACTGAAATTCGAGTTGTTAACTTACAGAAGTCCTCAATGCAATGCAATAAGATGTTCATTCACGAGGGTTGTCCACGTTAAAAATACCCTATTAGGTCACTACATACTGACCGATGTGCTCCACGAATTCAAGTCAATCTCAGGTCCATAAATTATTTCGTTTTTGTGTCTTGCCTCCGTCCATTTATCATTGGAATGGATAATCATGGCGATAATATTTACGTGCACACGTAATTACTGTGGTATCTTTGTCACGAGAGATAAAGTGTGTTGACGTTTGTCCAGTTGATTGCACAGTTGCACTACTGCGCTTGCAGTGGCGGTGACACCGAAATGATTTCAGGGTATACGTTTGTGAGGGTAAAAATCACAGCTCAACCAAAGCTGTTTTGAAATAATAATCAAAATTCGTGGCCATCACACTTGTTTTCATGCATACAGTGATAATAAGGCACAAAGTTGACCTAATTTTATCCGCATCATTGCGGTTCGAAATTGTCGGCATCCAGCGAACAAACACTAATCAGATTACGCAATAGACTTTGTTTTAGCGAAGTAGCCACTGGCACAGCCAGGAAATTTATCACCAAGTTGAACGCGTTCATTCATGCCATAAAATTAGGCTCTATGTTAGTCCGTAACAGTTATCAAGCAATACGTGACACATGAGCATCCATGCACATAGTTCAGAAGAGTGAATGAACTCCTTTTATCCCGTAGTATACATATATATGCTTTGTTGAGATTAGTAAACGAATACCATCATACTGAAAGCTTTTCAGGATTTATGCTGTAGAGAAGTACGGAGAACACTTGGAATTTGGTGGCCAGTGTAGAGTTTGAGCAGTGAGGGAGTGAAAGATAGATAGATAGAGAGAGAGAATGTGTGTGTGTGTGTGTGTGTTTGTGTTTGTGTGTGATTGGTTTCGCATCGAAAGTCATCCCTTCAGTTCAATGTGCACCATATATTGGTAGTGCAAAGGTGCAAATATATTTCTCCCTTTTTGTTTTCGGAAACCACTGTCCTTTTATCATAGAAGTTTATTTTAAAGATGAGAAAATGATTGAAATTTACCTGGGTCGCATTCATCTTTTTGAAAATCAACTGTGAATATAATCAGAGTAGGGAACAGTAATAACATTAAAAACCATTACAGTTTAGGTGTGTTTTAAGTTGCTGCCGCACTCGGATAATTTTTTGACGCTGAAATTTTTGTTGAATGTTGAAAATGTTTCTCTTGGAATGATTTATAGTATGAAAGTTGATCTATCGCACATATCCCTCTACAGAGCATTATGGGCCAAAGTCATAAGTGAAAATGTTTTGTGATTATTCAATATTGCTCTTGATATCTTGTGCATGGCGGTTAACATTTTAGTCTAGTGGTGCAAAACTAAGTTTTACTTTGTTGAATAATTGGGTACGTAAGATTATCATGATACGTAAACGAACCTGTGATTTGTCGTTCTGAAAGGCGATAATTGAATAACACAAGGGACGTCAGCTGAGTGATTATTTCTATTCAAATACATTCGCACGCAATGACGACTCATTGATCAGTTTTGGACGATTTTAGGACCTACGTAAACATTTATTAAGCTTGTTTCACGAAGAAATTCGTTATGCAACTGTTGCTCTGTTCTTTAACTCTGGCTGAAAATAGGGAAACGTGACCTTCTTTGCTTGACATCGTTTGGGTTTGGTATCACCATATTGAATTGTTATTCTCCGTTTATCGGCTATTTCTTTACGACCCTGGCATGAAAATCATACCCTTTTCTGCGTCTGCAGCAACTGAGCGAAATAGGCCGTTGTACTCATATTTTCTTCAGAGAGTGTAAAATGCTCCGAGGGACGCATGTCAATTAGGAACAATGAAGGGGTTGTATTGTCAGAAATTACGCATCATAATTCACAAGTATAACCAGGATGTGTTAATTTCTTACTTGCTACGTTCACTGTGAACGAGATTTTAAAGAAGAACAGAAGTAATTGGAGTAAAACGGGATATATGAGGTTCACTAATAAGTCCAAAAAAATATCCTCAGTGTATTTTTTCCGAATAATCGCATAATTACACTTCTTTGAGGGGTAAGGTGATCACGGACAAAGCTCAAACTAAACAGTTCATTTTATTCGGCAAGAGAGTTTGTTTGTTCACGTTCTATGTGATGACACTGGCTTGCCCAAAGAATTAAGCAGTGTACTGGCAAGACAAAGTAAAAGTCTTTGAAACTGAAACATCCTGTAACGTTTGACGTGAATGAGCTGCGCTGTCAAGCTTCACCAGAAACGACCTTCACAACTAACTGGTACGATCGTCTGCTGCTACGATGTAGTTTTAAATCAAAGCTACGAGATGAAAATCCGCCGAAGTTGGTCATATTCACGCGTACGGTAAACTTGAAGCGACAGCAGTCTCAGTTCCGGTCATATTCAGTACAACCGTAACGGTATTGAAAGAAAGAAAATGGAAATAATTCTAACTAGTTTGGTTTTACTGATCCGAATTCAAGTTACATAAAATGACTATCCAATAGATAAGGCAAATGTCATCCTCATTCGCTTTTAATTTACTTTCTTGGAAACATAAAAAAAAGTTTTTCCGAGTAATCTAGAGCCATTTCAGGAGGAAATTAAATTAAATCTGAGATTTCTTCTTTATTACCATTACTTTTTTCAAAAAAAATAAATTATCGCGCGCCGTCGGAAACATTACGTGAAACAACTGTTAGCATTTCAGGGCTGTTGCCTTTAACAAGGAATAGAAGAGTTGCGACCAACTAATGACAGTAACGGCAATCTCACTTGAATACGTGAAGCTTTCGTAGATGAGGAGTTCTTTTCAAGAACCACACGGTGATTCTTCCGAAGTTAACACGGCCAACTTTCAGAAGGAGGACACATGGTCCTCAGTACGGATTTACGATATGAGTAGTATGGCAATATATTGGGATGACGGGACAAAAATTTGTCTGGCCATCCAGTAAAAAACCATACAACTCATATCGTAAAGAATGCAGCTATTGAACTGAATTACTTTCATAAGGCTTTCTAAACGCACAATAGTTCTTCAGACAGGTATTAAATATTTAGCTCCCTCCGTATGGCTCTTACAGATAATATTTGGTCGCTTTATTTGTCAAGATCCCCTTTCTGTATGAGAATACTTTTCTGTCTTTCTAAAATTGAGCCTCATTGTTACTGATACTGTATTGGAATAAAATATTTACCCAATACCAGTCAGTGATTATTCGTTTGTGTTTGCCCAACCAAACCTACGCGCCTTTTGCCACGAACGCACTGAGTATTTGAGTATATAAAACGGGCATTGTGCGAACGAAAATGTTGCTTTCCAAATCTGAGTATCAGAAATCCGTTTTTCCTGATGAACCGTTAGTCCATGTAGGGACTCCGCAATTTCCATGAGACTTTGCCTTTCCGTCGAACGCGGCAGAATTCTGTGTAACCACGTTTCGTCCAAACTCGCTCAGTTTGCCACTTTCCTACCATTGTATAAGAGTCGAAACAAGAAGTGATTACATACCAAGAAGAGTATACCGGAAGCTCACCTTTCTCACTGGTATCTTCGTCTTTTTCGTTCTTTTCTGGAAATAAATAAGCAGAACAAACACATTGTGCATTCATAAATCTCCTTGATGTTCTTAGAACCATTAGTATTCCAATGGCCCAGTCCTCAATCTATCTCTAACATGTAATGTTAGAAATTGGCACACTAATCCTTCGCTACTGTCACGTACCGATTTATGACCTATACGCACCAAGGTTTTCCTAGTTGTCGTTGCCTCCAGTGACAGAAAAACTGAAGCAAATCTGTAAAATTTGCCATTTCACATACGCCATCAGCTCACAAACGCGAATGCATGTAAACCCTATGTACATGTACGGCTTATGTCTTCCTGTGCGAAACTATACCACAGATTTTGAGGAGTACAGATTTTTCCGTTAATATTTGCACCTTTCTCTATTCTCGTAGATTCTTGGGGCAGAGAATCCCCTAATCTGGTCACGAGAAAACCTTTTTTCCACGGCTCAATGGCATTCAACACTTGTACCTCCGAAGTGCATGAATTTCTTTCTCCACCACTGAAAATTGTGTCTCAATCACATTCAAGTCGGGGTTCTCAAGGCAACCGTAGAAGCTGAATCCTCGAAGCACTTGGGTTCCCATACAAGAAATATGGTTTTGCCCCAGACTATGATGCACGCTACATCAGATGAATCATGTCTGAGTGCACTGCTTGCACCAAGATAGCATCTGTAGAAGAATATCTGGTATAAAACACCGGATTAATTTATGCTTTGATGATTTCTGCCTTATTCAGAGTGTGTAGCAACTTTTAGGAGGTAGCTGCTAAATCTCACTAGAAGGACACAATTCTCTCTTGGTGCTGCAGTATCAATACGTGAAAAACAATATTACTTAGTTCAGATGTGCTGGATTTTGCCCACTGCTTCTTCTTCTTATCCAGTTTCTTTTCATGAATTACGCAGAAAACCTGCATTTCTTCGCTGACAGATATCCAGTGAGGTCTATTAGAAAATACCGTCCCAATTAGTTGACAGAATCTTCTCTCCCTCTTGCTAAACCAATACGGTTTTCTAATTCTGGGAACTGTCTTTTTCCTACAGAGGAAACAACAATTATATTCAACAAATCATCATCTAATGACCCCGATGTGAAGTTGACGCATACGAGTTAGCCCGAAGGCTCTGTCCTTTGACATCACCACCAATCACTTGAATTTTCTGTCAGACAGAGAGGCACCGTTTTCCAATTTGGTCTCTCTGCCTTTGATTATTTTTGTAAGACAGTTGTCAAATCGACGTTTCAGCCATGAAAACCATTCCTGGCCTGATTAGAACTTATTCTTCACTGATGTGAACTAAAGTTTTATGGAATTAATCTTTTGAGTTATGAATCAGACATATTCGATTATTCAGTCGTTCGTGTCTTCACCTTTCAGGCACGCTGATCATAGTAACCAGCACCAATCAATTTCAAGTAGACACAGAACATCACTGAACTAACGAGGTGAGTATTGAGTAGTATACAAATTAGTTTTTCACTTTTTGTTATGATGTAATGAATTCAGTTTAGGCGAGAAAATGTCGTCACGAAGAAAACTGTTTATGTCGTTGATTTTTAGACACATGCATATCATTTGCGAATATTCATCAGTATCTTTGATTACGTTATGCTTTAAAACGCGTAAACCGTTCATTCTCACAAGGACGATCAACCAAACAACCATTTCAAGAATCACTACGAGATGTGAATATACCAAACCATGTGAATCAGTTTCAAAGACTTACTCTTGACCTCGCCTTTAGCACTGTCTTTCTTTGGCGTTTCGGGCGCTGTAAGTTAATTCAAAATTTATAAAGCTTTATTAGCTTTCCAAAGAACTTGTAACCTACTCACTGGTACAAATTCATTACTGTAAATTAGCAAAGTCATATTGAGGGATTTCATTTGCGTTATTATGGTGTACGTATGATTAGGAAATTTCCCACTTGTCACATTATTGAGAGTCAATTTGACTAAAGCAAACTACGAGTATAGTTTTTGCTTGATTCCGCATTACCATTCAGTTATGTCAATAAAATAAAGGTAACGGTAAAATACTCAGTGAAAGCCAAAGAAATTTTTTACGGTTTCAAGAAACCAACTATAGAACAAGTAAATGGCCAATAACAAAGGATGGAAAGCAGCCGATGTCGAAAAGAGCTCTTGGTACTAGTTGTATTTCATACACCTCACTCAGAAGTATCTTTACAGCTGTTGCCTAGGAACCCGAAACATTAGTCACTTATGTAATACTGGGCGAAACAGACAGCACAACGCGCTTAAATTACCAACTAGCAATCGTGAAGTAACTACCAATATATTTGATTTTGTACCAAATGGCAAATTCTGATGAACGTTTCTCTTACCTATTGGTATTTCCACAATTTCCACTTGACCGCCTGAAATACAGATGAGAATATAACATTCCGATTGCTTTTGCTCTTTGCTTTTTGTAACACATATCTGACTACTCGTTTTGATGAAGTCAGATTAAGTGTAAAATCTCGAGAATTTGAATTGCTTGCTATCAGCCTGAGGACACAATGTTTTTTCCACAGATTTTCAAGTGTGTGGGTATGCCCATACCACGGCATCTTTATTGGAACTTGAGTAACGTAGTTGTGGGTCCCAAGGTGTTACCGTTCATAATTGGCCCATGTTGCAGTACTATTTTAACCCCGGTGACCAGTGTCAAGAAAGTAACGGCTGAAAAGGTTACACAAATCTTATTATACAATGGTAAAAATCCAATTGATTACAGGTTTTTTTTTTCTTTGAAAGATTTGTCTTGTGCAATTCCGTTTCATGCTACATGAAGAATAACCGAATAAGTATAGACGTGGTCTAGTATCATAATTTTCCAAGCCAACATTGACACTATTCATAGCCCAAAAGCAGAATTTATTCAGTAGTCGTAACTCTACAGACAACGAGAATAAATCGGTAACTATGAGAAAAAAAAAAGATAATTGACATTCTTACCTTCCTCGTTGATTTCTGAATCAGAAGATTGAGCAAAAAATATTTATTGATTTGAAAATTTAGCCCAAGTAATTTTTAGGATGTTTACAAAGCAAACGTCGAATTAGTAAAACTGAAATACGAAAATTCCTCACTTTTCACTTGGGCTTCCAGAGCTGTAATTTTATCAAAAATAACGGTATACTTTAGGTGGGTTTTAGCCGACAGAATTCATTTGCTGTTCACGTGTGTCATAAACTGACTTCCTCGAGATAAAAAAGTGACTTTTTATTGTCCCGCTTGGTTTGTTCAAAAATACCTAAATAAATGCTAGACAGTTGCAACCATGTTGTACGGAGACCACTTTGCGAAAAACCAATAATACTGCCGGGGCAGCTTATAATCACATCCAAATAACGTTGTACAGTGTTACTGGTCGGATGTCGACCCAGTTCCTAGAATACAATTAACGGCGTACTAACTGGTACAGCTTTCTTTTCCGAAATGTTATGACGCTCACACCCGACGGGGAGAAAGTTTTACGGATAAGACCTTGTGAAATACAATCGCAAGCACAACAAAATCGCACTGTCTCAAAACACAATAAAAATTGCCAGACTGACGATGTTAGTTTCGCGTGGATATCCCCGACACCGGTTTTACCGATTCCATGTATCCGTCTCACCATCTTGCAGACTTTTGACCAGGGAAAGAGAGGCCTGATAGACTGTCTTCGTGGACACAGGACTGGTCGATGTGAGCTGATGGCAATCTAACTCAACTAATTTTACAACAATCCGTACGTATGCTGCATTTGCCCATTGTGAATTACCGAAAAAGCGGGCCTGCGTTCGCCACCCATCATTTTCGGAAGAATTCAACCTTGAGAACCTTTCAGCACAGAAATACATTTCTAGTTGCATCGGACTTGTTTAAGATAAGCAAAAATAAAAATTGTCTGTATGTTTGAAAACTTCCGTACCAGAACACAAACTTCGAGCCACGTATGCCTTGAATTAAAGAAGCAACTTCCGACCAAAATTATCGTTGTCACCGTCATACTTTCACTTACTCCCATTGCTGATATTATTGTATTTGATGACTGTTTTGCGTGAAAGTGAAAAAAACAACGGTCACAATGAGAGGAGACATTTGCAGATAGTTGGGAACGAAAAGATCATTTTGCCATTCCCCAAGAAGGTTCAAAAACATAAACACTAGTCCACCGTTCCAAGCCACTACGATTTATTTATCTCGGGAAATCGTACCGAAAGAAAAGATTTATGACTATTTTGACCCACTTCAAAAGAGTAGACCGATTTCAGACTTCTCAAAAAGCGTGGGACTTTACACGTGTGAAAAAGTTATCGTTGAATCAGCGGCGCTGAAGAACAAGTGCAGTAACGAGACACACATTTTCAGGCTGTCACACAGGAGAAAAGCACATGGCTGAAAACCGAATGATCAAGCATGATGACATTGGGTGGTAGCATTCGTGGTGGCAGTGGAGCGTTTAATCCACCCAACGGATCACGGAGGTATGGCGTCGGATCTAGGCTACCCTTGAGAAGAATAAATAAACGTAATGCGCAACTCCGATGCCATTGCGGAATTCTAGGGGAAAAATGTACAGGTGGCTCTTTCTAATCGGACAAAAGTGACCTCGCGACTGAAGGCACAAGTGGGACGAGATGGACACCGTGAAAAAAATAGAAAAGAGAATTTGTTCGTGTAGTCGTACTGGGATTAGCAAATTTACCATTTGATTCGTTCAAAAATTTGATAAATAGGCAACTTCATGAACAAATAAAGTTTTTTTGATAAATGCCGGACCAGTTTTGAAAACAAACTCAGTAAGTTATTCAAGGATGCCAAAATCGTCAGTACATATATCAAGGTTTGACTTTGCCTCGTCGTTAAGTCAAGGCTTTGCCGCTCATGCACATCGGTTTCATTATCAAGAGTTTAGAATTTTCATTTTGGTGACGTTAGTGGTCTTTTGCCTATAGAATAATGTGTTTGGATTTGTTCTGGAAAGAGATAAACGCCAAAAGTGTTTGCTAGCCATAGCTTTAAATACACTAACGTTAACCTCGAAGTGACTACTTGAAAAGACGAATTTACCCAAGTAGCATCTTAGCGTACTTTCTGGGTATCAGCTCGCTTTTCATGAACAACTGGTCAGGCAGACCATTTGGTTAATCGTTGACATGGAGCACTGGCACTGAAGCGCTATTGGCTTATTCTATTCAGTATAATGAAGTATCTCCCAGAGGACGACGACAGACAGCCTAAAGGTTGGATCTGTGTTTTCGATCGTAAACCTGCCCTGAGAAAGGTTACCAATGAAAGAGAAAGTTCCCCTGATTAAAAAATTAACAACAAATAATGCATATCGAATCGATGGCTTTGCTCGAATCATTGAGAGATAAAAAATGGCCTCGCCAGCCCAACATGGACAATTAGTTTTTGTACAGTAATCAGCAACGTTCACCCAATACCCTCCAATAACATTCTGTTAGAAGGTGAAAAACCACTGTAGCTCGGGAGCGGAGGTGTCCCTTTCTTGGAAGTAGTAGATCAGTTTACAACAAGTGATTCTCAATGTTGTGCTAAAATAAAGTCTCATCACCAAGGATCCTGCCTGTCTGAAGAGCTCCAGTAAAAAGTACATCATGATAATAATAATAATAATAATGACAATAATAATAATAATAATAATAATAATAAGCTCCTTAGAAAGTCCAGTTTTATTCAGAAGATCGTGATAACTGAAAGAATATTTCGCATTGTCAACCAGCATTGCCTGGATCGTCTAGCAGGCGGAGACAAAATGGCGCAGTAGCATATTTGATGGAGAGTTTACCTGAATTGAGGCGCAACAACAGATAATAATCCGGGAGCAAAGGAATTTGGTTTGGTAAACTTATTAGTTTTAGTACACATGAAACAAGGAGAATGTCCCTGTTATTTCCTACTAAATCTACTCACATTCCGGTGATCCGATTATGATAGCTGAAAGAAAGAGGTACTATTCAAAAGCACTGATGTGATTTGTGGTCAAAATCAAAACCGATCGGCAATTGATTGCATTACGTTATACGTTGAACAGACCCATCTTGTAAACTAGAGGTTTACATGTGTTCCGACTTCTGATATGAATACTTCCTTAGCGTTTAACAGCATCGGGTTTGTTACGCAGTTGTACCATCTGGCACTTCAGGAACGATCTATCAAGTTCGAGTATCTGCTGAGATCCAATAAGTATGAATCTGATTCCTACAGTTTGCGAACACGTTTATCCGATCAACCTGTTGGCAAAATGTTAAGCGCCTGTCACCACCTTTTTAGGGTTCATTTGCCCATACCTGTGGGTAAAGACCTCCTTTGTACCTGCTGAGCAAGTAATGTGAAACAGTACACTAGAACGACAACAAAGCGAATAATAACGGGAATGAATCAATCCATGGTTCACGCACACCAAAAAAATTATCAGCAATAATATATGCACTAAAAATTCTACAGAAGATATCGAAAACAATACAGAGTGGTGAACAAGTTCCTTTTCAGTTATTGGTAGTCATACCAATACATAACACTACATATAACTCAATGCAACGAAGCCGTGGATATTCGGCTCTAACATCCTACCCTGTGTGCTCAAAAACAAATATAAATATTATTTCACTACTACATAAATAAAAAGCTAAAAGACGGGAAAACTACAGAAGGTACCATTAAGTATACATGCTTGATTTCCATAACTGTGTGCCTACAAATTTACCTATTAGAAAACTGCGTAAACACAAAGCAAATGAATGTATACTACGTTAGACACTGCGTGACAACATTCTCTACTGTGGTGGGGACAGTCAGTTCACACTGATTAGTCAAACATTGTTCGAGAAAATAGAATAAGGGAAGCCACTAATGCGAGCCGAAATCGCAGAACTAATTGGGTTTTACGGTCAGCAGAATATACATGACCAGTTTCCACATCCGAGATTTCAAGTTAGTCATGAGACTACGTACCTGGTGAATTGACAAATTTCACAGCAAAAAGTGGCTTACAGGGGCCAAGCCATCAGTAAGACTCAGATAAGTAGTAAGAGAAAATATTAAATTGAAAAATTTGACTGGAACCGCCGAATGAAATTGCTTTTCCCCCAAAATACAATTTACCTAACTAAAGATAAACTACTGTGTTTCCCTTTTGAAACACTTGTCCGCATAGTTCAGATGGGAACGCAAGTGGCTGATCACGGATAAAATATCTGTTGCCTTGTGTCAGAGAAAGCGAGGTCTGCTTTCAGTAAAATAAAAATAATGCTTTTTACAAACTTGGACACTTCACGAAGCTTTGTGTGGAAATAGCAGAAGAACTACTCACCTTTCCCCTCTTTTTGGGAGAGAGAGAGAGACAAATAATGAGAAAATAAAGAGTTGTTTGCAGACGCATCGGTCTACTACGATGAAATAATATTCCCATCAACATTGCGAGGTAACCTTCATGATGAACACTTCCTTTGAAGTAGACAGAAAGTATAGGTAATGTATGTCGGATAATTCCAATCAAAGTCAGATGCTAAAAAACACTTTCAGTTGTTGAGTCGCATGCTTTCCTCCGGTTTTTTTTTTGAGCGAACATTTATGAGCACAGTTGACCTGGGAATTGTAGTGGCCAGGTTTGATGTTTGACTAATGTCAGTGTCCGTTCACAATGATACACCTGCTGAACTTTGAGGTCATGGAGTCTTCTACACCGTGGGTGTAGATTCCAGATGAAATACTTACTGAGCCTCGGGCTCACGGAGTTTTATCCGTTTCTTTTTTCCAGAATGAGCACCGGCCATCTCTCTCGGAGAAGCATTGGTCCTTGCGTACTACATGGTGTAAATTTTTTTAAAGTTTTAAATACGATTTCTTTTTATTTCATTGTATCAGTTGACTGCCAATATCTGTGTGACAACTATTGCGTTTTAAAGTCGACTCGAGAGAGGGAAAAAGGGCTATTACCGTCATCTATATCTCAGAACGAGATAATCAGTTTCATTTGGCTTGTTACGGACAACTTGCTTACCAGATTTATTTTTTTGGTCTGTAGGAATGTACAATAAAAGATGTTTCACAGGTTTAGATACTAGATTTAATTGATATATTCAAAGGGATACCATGTGCTTGAATTCTTTGTTATGTTTACAACTTAACAGAGTGCAAGTTCTTAAGAAATTCTGGTTTTAAAAATTTATCCGTGAAGTCAACCGCAACTTCACTGAGCACCAGTTTCTCTCAGCTCAGGCGAAGCTAAATAAACATGAAAAATACGCCGACAAAGTCGATTTAAGTAGTCTGAGAACCAACTCAGATGGTTCCTAAATAGTCTTCTCGACTAAAGCGTCCATATTGAACAAAAACGAATGGTCAGAATAAGTGAACCTATTTGGTAGTGATACTTTTAGAGCAACAAAGAAATCATTTTTCTCACCGGAAGGTTTGTCTTCTTGAGCTGGAAAAATATGGAAAGATCCAAAAATCACAGTATATTATTCAGGTGTTTATTCAACGGAATCTACTAATGTTTCGTTTAACAGCTGAAAAACCTTGGGTCTTGCACTCACTTTTACGTCGTGCCCGGTACACACGTGGAAGGAATAAGAAAGCTGAACCACACAGCTTCTTAGGAAACCAACCGCCGGGATTAAAATCGATGTCTCGTGAAGCACACTGTCCGGTTTCCGTACTTTAAACAACCTAAGAGAACATGAATTTCTTTTGTGCTCGCGAAACCCGAACAGTTCAGACTAGCTGGGGTTATCAGAAACAAAGAAACAATGGACTGAAGTTACTGTCTTCTTCTCCAATAAAAGTAACCCGTTCTATAATATGACTGATCATTCATTATACGAGCTCTGACGGTTGTTTAAAACGGAATGTCTTCGTTGTGCGTAGGCCTCAACACAGAAGTCGTCCATCATAGATGTCGTCCGACGAGCGGACAACCGCTCAAATCCAATGACTGATTGGTGCCATATCACGTGGTATAGATGTTCAACGAATCTCTGAAAGCCAACCCGGATAGCCTTCTGGTTAGGCTCTCGACTCACAAACTTTCATACAGTGTTCAGGTCCCAATCAGATCTCGGTGGATGTGTGCAGCTAATAATTGTTAGCGAGTCAGAGGAAACAGAGCCATACGAGGAGTTCTTCCGTGATTTCCAATGACGAGTTAACTGTTGATGCTGTATGATGAACCATATCATGCAATTCAAAACTTCTACTACTAATACTAACCCTCTTTCTTTCAAAAGAAAACTATAAAGATCATCAAAAAAATGTTTACATTCGGAGAGAAAAATAGTGCCTCTTCTAGTGGCAAGTTCATTTGATGTTCATTTTGTGGGACTCGTTTCGCTATTTTTCTCTTTCTCCATTGTGGGAGAAACATGAACTTGACAGAATCAACATCATCATTTGGAAAGAGGTGAGCTAGCTATTTTGGCTGATCTAAGTTGGCATGCTTCTGGCGGAGAATGCTGGTGGAAAACAGCCAAATTTCTGTAGGGACTTATTTCTCACGGGAACCTCACTAAAACCTGTTTCCGATGTACATATTTTCGTGACCAGAAGGAAGGATTTACGTTAATCCAAAAAGTTGAGGAAATCCCAAAAAAGTGCTATTGTATGTTTTGTGTGCGTAATCAGTAGCAGTATAACACGTAATTGTTGTGGCTCGTTTATTTGTAAGAATGTGAATACAACCCAAACGCAGCGAGGGAGTAAGCCGCAGACCCACAAGCAAGGACGCAGTTAAACGAGCAAGCAAGCAATCAAACAAAAGAGCTGGGCTACATGGGCTTTACCGAGAGAAAAAATACTGCCAATCGATACGCAGCAAGATTAGCCCGCTAATATTGTCCGTGATGAAGCATGAGTGAGGATCAGTACGAAGTAAGCGTATGTCCGTGCACGAGAAGAATTTTGATTGGTTGTCCGAGTAGTATGCGTACCTCTACCCAGACACAACTGTGTGACTCCGAGGGCACCAATTATTTAGCTGTGCGTCGGTTTGAAGAAAATCGTGCACATCAGAATTTGCAGCATCAGAACTAGAACAAAGTTGACGTCGATTCGAATTGGTTGTATATTGTTACTTAAATTTGTAAAAAGTATTCGTTTACGCCAAACGAATTGCCATCGGAACACGCATGACAGCATTTGTTGTAAAAATTACCTCTTACTACTTTATCAATGTCTTGTTATGACTAAGCTTAGATGGTTTTTTATGCCGTGAAACAAATAGTAACCTAGATGACAGTAAAATATGCGCTTTTGAAGTAAGATTTCACCCAGGGATCAAGTACGGCTGACAAGAACAGGGAAATGATAGTATTGGATGTGAGAAGAGCGAATTTACCCTTCCTCTTTGAAGTGTTTAGCTCTTCGTCGTCGTTTTCTGTGAAGAAGAATTTCATGTCAGAAAACAGTTTACTTCACAAACAACAAGAAACGAAATTGTGTCAAACGCCTCAAACAAGTCGAAGTATGAGGGGTTTAAGGTTATCAGCATGTGTTGATATCGTAAGTAAATTCGGATTCCATTCATAGTCACATGGTCATGCATCTACATTTAGCCACTTGTTCAACCCACCGGTTTGTGCTGTAGAAAGAAAGTAAAACGAAAAAAAAGTCTTGTCACAGCTGCGAATGCAGGTGGAAACAGAAGGTTCCATCGCTAAGTGTTCTACCATAACCAAGAAGCAATATGATTACCACCTCTGCTAATTCCTCTGCTTCTTCTTCTTCTTGTTCTTCTTCTTCATCTACTACTACTACTACTACTGTTGTGGGTGTATATACTACTTATTGAGTAGTTGATTGCTGAAGACAGAACTATGGACAATTGTGGATTAACGAACACAGCTAAGTTCAGCAATCCAGGCGCAATAAGGTAAGCGACGATCTGCAAACCACCTGACCGCTCCTCCGTTGGACGATGACTGTTTTCAAGTGAACAGGACAGCCATTTAGCAAATGAGGATGTTTGTAACGTTTGTGTTGTTTTGTCAATGTCCGAACACGTTGATGGCAATAAACAACCTATTGACCCAGGCACGTCTTGTGGATTATAACACTACTACTACTACTACTACTACTACTAATACTCCTGCAATGGCCAGGCTGTAAGCTGCCATATTGTTGTTCACATATTGTGAGTGTTGGTACCGGCCGATGCACTTGTTGTGCTACGACACACGAAGATTTTCTTGTTGTGCTTTTGTATACTGAACTCGTGCAGCCTCAGGGTGGAAGATCTCTGGTAATTGTGTGTTATACTACTAAAATTACTACCACCACTAGCAATACTACTACTACCACTACTATTACTACCAATACTACAAGTACTGCTACCACTGCCTTCACTGTACTACTACTACTACTACTACTACTACTACTACTACTACTACTACTAGTAGTAGTAGTAGTAGTAGTATTACTACTACCACAATTACACTGTTTATCTTTTTTGGACTACACATCCATTCGTATCACGTTTTCTTGGTTCAGAGTTGAAATATTCTTTGATATCCTCATCGAAAAATGTTTTCACAGCTCAAGGGGAAATGATCGTGATGGGTCCCAGTTTATAAATGCGTAAAATGTTAGCAATGAACACAAGTTGGATAACAAACGATTCTGATGAAGGAGGTACGAGTTGAAGGTACCTGATCGCTTTGTTCGCTCAGTTTTCTTCCTTCCTCTGTCCTCTTCTGCAAATCAATTAGAAAGTCGTACATCAAATGATGCAAAATTGCTTTTTATTGACAAAACGAGACTAATGTGATCTCGAGATTTTGTTGAACACAAACGTTGGCTTATTAAAGATGAACGAGTTGATATAAAGTTTCCGCATTTTATTGAACTGACCAATGACCGGAACATTCAAACAGTGCTTTGATGTTGAAATAAACAATGGACAAAAACAACAGGAGATAAACGGTGCCTACGTATTTCGTTGAATGTTTTAGAGGCATCACCAATGACAGTTCACCTCTGCGATGACAGCAAACAAACACGCATACACACACACACATGCGCGCACACACACACTCACAAACACACACACACATAAACACACACACACACATACACACGCACACACCAGTGCTCACCTTCATCCTCCTCCTCATCATCATCATTATCATCATCGTCCTCTTCGGTGGCTGGTAATAGGAAAATAACACGAAATTCACCATAACAATGGGAATTTTTGCCAGCAAAGTTTCAACTTCGTTAACTTGCCATACAGTTAACGAAATCAGCGGATCCATTCTAACCTTCAAAAAGAAGAACCTCAGTCAACGTTCCAGAGCTGAAATGATTTAGACAAATGTTCTAGATGACTTTTTGTGGCTCCGTTGATTTTTTAATTAAACTGGGCCTTTGATTGTTTACGCAAATCATGCCAATAACGGAAACATTCAAATGGTTAACCATAATGTTTCACATTCAATGAAGCTGTATATAAAATAGAGACTGTGCCTTAACGTGGCTTCACGGCTTGCATGGCTCCAAGAAACAAAGAGCTGAGCAAGGTGATTTTCTTCGGTCAGAGAACAAACCATGCCTGGTAGCCCGTTGGGTGGAGACCGTAAGAAGTTTATTTTCAGTGAACCACTTGATGAAAAAATATTTGGCTCTGTACGATCATCCAGCGCACTTTTGAATAGATACAAACGCGAAGAAACACGGAGAGAAGCAATTTACCGATTGGAAATCTACTGGGTAAATGTAGGAATGAATTGCTTATCCTACGTCTTCCAGTTTCGAATGGAACCAAGGTGTCCTGCCTGAGAGATAATCACCGGTGGTTAGAATAGACACTTTAAGGTAGGTGTCTGATTTTCTGATTCGGGCATTATTGCTGTCCTCGGAAAAAGCACACCAGACCCAACTTCGCTGAAGAAACTTTTCTACTGAGACACAAATTCGGCATCTAGATTCACACTATATGATTCTGATGATCAGTGTTTAGTACCGGTAGTCAGACTGGCGCCGACAATGTTCTAAGCAAAAAGGCTGAGCGTTCACAGCCTGTTCGGACGCCAGTCAGAATTCGTTTATACGCAGTTCGGTTAGAAATTTTTTGAATGATCACAGCAGCATGCTGAAGCGTCGATGCCTATTCGTCTTTTCTGTTTATGCCTTATCCCATTGTTGCTTTCCTGAAACTAAAGACTGTGATTTGTCTTAAAAGTTCCACAAAAAGCGCGGTAAGGAAATCACCGTTAGGGCCGGCAAATCCGAGGCTTAAATCGGACGCTCAAACGAGTGGATTAGTTATATACGCGAAAGGTTCATAATTCCGGGCGTGATCGAACCACTAGTGGGGACCACCTTGTTTTCAGTCTAACTATATACTTCGCCCCATGAGTAATAAACATCTCACCGACTCATCCTACTTCTTTCAGCTCCTTAGCAACGCTGGACTCAGTTCAGTTATAATAATTCAGCTGCGGCCTGTGCGGATCTTTCCAGTGTTATTGCTCCTACTGGTCCTCTCCTGTCGATTCTAGTCACGTCCTTTTTCCCTGCAAGATTTTATTTACTTCCCATCAGTAGATAAACCAAAGGCAAAACCGACCGTTTTCAGTCGCACTACTGGATGCGCGGACATTGATTTCTGTAGACTTCAGACGTGATAGTACACGACAGTACCTTGGGAACCAACTGATTCACACTCTGAGAAACCACCGAGCTAAGCGTAGAGAGGTAGAGAAGATTGCGTTGAGCAGCTAGTCAATAAAATGTTGGTGGTAATAAGTTGCCTCGAGAGTCGAAAGCTTCACTGATTTAGACGCAGAAGAGTCATCTGGACCGTTGCGCTGAGTAGTTTCAGGTAAGGTCTTACCAATTTCGTCTACGGCAGGTGTGCTGAGCAACACAACTGGTAGATTTTCATCGGTATTTAAAAGTCTATCCTTAGAGTTTGATTTTATCGGTGAAATAATATATTTTAAACAATATACGACAGCTGGACCGGATGGATTTTCTCCGTCTAGGTTCAAATGCTCTTGCCCAGGATTGGAACTGCATTTGGAAAAACTCATCGGATTGATGTAGAAGAAGGAGCACTTTCCAAAGGAACCGTCCGAATCGGTGATTGTTGCAATTTACTAGGAAACTGTCAGGCCCTTCTATGGAAAACCCTTGGGAATAAGCCGTCGTTCATTGAATATAAACTCATCGCCGATATTATTATCCATCTTTTATCGGTTGCTTAAGAACTGTGTTCACGCAAGAATCAAGATGAATTTAGACCTGATGGAGTCTGAGAGGATATTTTCTTCACCCTTACAAAAGATTAGGAACACAGACACACGTTCAGTAAGCGCACGCTTTCAGTTTTTCCTAATCTGAAGGCAGGTCTCGATTCTGTCAACTGCCTAGGTTTCTAAATCTGATTGTTGTTAAAGAACGGATCAAAGAAATTCGCTCCTATCACCAAATGTCTGTAAAAGAATAGCTAGCGCTAAGCTTGGACTAATGATGATCTTAAACCCGAGCTCTCTGGAAGAAGTGGTATTGCTCAAGATTGTTTGCTCTCTACCATACTGTCTGAATCTCGTCACTGATGTGACAATCGAGACCTCCGTTTAGTACAAAATGATAGCAGATCTTAATTGAGAGGGCATCACTTTTTATCTGATTCAAGATCTAGGCGAGCTGTAAGCTTTTCTCAAAAACAAAAATCACAGTCTGTGACTGTTCTGTGTGCGCTTTGCGCCATCAAGGTGCAGAAAGCTGTTGCTTTACCGGACTAGTACGACATCAAGACTTTCACTGTCCAAGAAGACGGTGAATAAAATGGATAAATCCCAATACCTAGGCAACTGCAGTCCACTGGAAGTTCTAATATAGAATGAACGGTCTTCGGGTATAAAAAGGATACTTACGGCCTTTGCAGAAGTTCAGCCAGCCCTACTACGTGGTTTCGAAATGTGGTCCCTGTTACTGAATAATTCAAGATTGTCGGTATTTAACTATCAGTGTCCTTGTTCCATTACTTAGTTCTGGGAAGAACATTGCTTCAGAAAAGCTAAGGTTGGGCTTAGTGCTGAACACACGAAACAAATCGATCAACGTGTGATGCAGTTGCATTCGAATAGAATTCCCGTATGCTCAATATCCATCAAATTTGGTTTTGGTTGGAAGATGAACAGTTTTGACCAGTCCACAAAATGGAAGAAAGATATGTATAGCTTGATAAATCTACTTGGCCGAGTAGAGCTCGTCAAACTTCCCTCCAAGAGATCAATCCCATTCAGGAAATAAACACAGATGGTGTGGTTGATGGTCGTGGTCAGTGTTACTATCGTATTCACACACTTTCTGTACTAAGTCAAGACTACCATTTGTGTTCCTCTTCATACTACTGTCGTTCTTTTGTCCTCAGTGTTATTCACAGAATTTACCATCATAAAACTGACCATAATTTTCGTATGACAAAAGTAACCAAAACCTTGGCAGCTCAGGCATGATTATACTCTGGTCCAAATAAAAGTAACACGCATTTAGGTCGTGCCTCTACAGTCTTCTGGTAGTCGATCAACTTTCTGTCAACCACGGACAGAAGTAAACTTGAGAAGTACAGAACTGTTGTCAATTAAAATTCCGACACGAATTCTCTTAAAGAATCGAAGGGAGTTCATCTCCATTGCGTTCCGGTATATACACCGAGTGGGAGCAGAGGTGTGGAAATCTTAGCTGGGATTTTGGTTTAACTTGAAGTAAGTAGAGTCACCCTATTCATGATGACAGGAGCTGAAGGAGATAAACAAGTCTAATGCTTACACGAATTTTCAGTGATGAAGTGGCTCGATGATGCTGCATCAACGATTAATTTACTCACAAGTGGTTAATTCAAAAAATTGACAAAGCGCCAAAAACTACTCAGCCCAAGAATCGGAAAATGGGCAAAAAGGTTAGAAGAAAATACATGACTGTATCGATTTGATAGAACCGTATGTCTAAAGACAGGACTTTCAAAATGCGCGCATCTAAAACAATAGTGAAATCGTTGAGATATTCACAGCGAAACAATGTGGGATTTTAGATGAAGAGAATTACCTGCTCGTTTTGATCGATTTGATTTTTCCTCTTCACCATCTTCATCTGTAGATTGATTAAGAAATTCTGGGATGAGGTTTCCAAGATGTTTTGGTAATCCAGTTATGTTTTATATGATTGTACAACAAAAAAGAGGAACATTTTTTGCAGACTGCAAGTGAAGGTACATCAGAGGATCCACAAGTTTTATCATACCCAACGCGGAAGCCATCATATATCAGTGTAATAATTTCTGAAAGCTTGCACCGAAGAACCTTAAATGAACAACCCTAAACGGTCACCTCAACCGAATGAAGTCAATCATTCAAAATGAACTGGACTAAAGCACAGTGCATCATTTTCAACGGTGTCCTTCTTATGGTCTTCTCGTACGAATACTGGGACCCATTTTCACACGTCAAGGCGATGACTAATATCTTCCTTCCGAATTCTCGTTCCTCCCAGTCTGGCAAAACAGACGAGGTGAAGTCATTTTGCCACTTGGTAGTACCTGCCGGGCCAAGATTTTATTAAAAATAATTGGTTCAGTCAATAAATGAACCGCCACTAAGTGCGAAATCCCTCAGAGTCGACTGTTCCGCGGATAAGCAAAGTTGGTACAGCTGCATGATAGATAGGGAATACGTGTTTCATATCAAGAACGAAGCAATCCTATTTCCCACAAAACTAAATATTGTAGCTTGTTTTCTCATGCGATGCACATAAGACTAGGTTTGTCGATATTTTGGAAGCTTAGTCTGTCGATTTTTGTGGTCCGTTTTTGAGTCATACAGTGCAGATCCCGATTTATTGTTGGACATATCACTTATGATAGCAGTAGAGCGGATTTCACGTAGAATTGCGATATCCAAAACGAAATTTCTGGTGCTTATCTAGCTGAGCGCGTCACTTTTGTGGAGGTAAAATCAGGGAAAATCACTGTTATCCTTCGACAAGTGCGTCAGACGCTCTGCAGAACTGGCGAAATCCTTCCAGTAAAACAGAAGGAAGAAAGTACAGTCCCAACAACTGTTTTGATTCCGTCCCGTTAGATATTTCTTTGTTCTGCCATGCACTGACATAATGTGTCCTAGAAGCTCAATCGAACCAACGGGAAAATGAAATTTTTCAATGCTTGAACAAAAAATGAAATCATCCAGGCGTTGTAGGGTTAAATGAATCCGCTTATCGTGTAATTTGTCCGAACACTCTACATATATACATTATATACATATATATATATATATATATATATATATATATATATATATAACTTGAGAATAAGTAGTATGTAAACTTGTGGACAAAATCTCCTCGGAATCACAAGACGGGCTTTGCGGTTGTTGCCGTTCATCAGGTATGCTTACCCGGTACTCCTCTATCCACTTCACACGTTTACATACATATCACTTTAAAGGTGAGTGCTTGCACTTTCAGCCTCGTTGTTCTTTGGGTTTGCAGTGACCTAGCTTTGAAAAAAAATAACAGAAATCACAGTTGTGATTCATTCGTGAATCCTTCAATGACGAGTATCCATTCACACTCCGGTCGATTCAAATCAGATTCTAATTGATGTATCTATAAATCTATATATATATATATATATATATATATATATATATATATATATATATATATATATATATTCTCTGTAAACCCTTTGACACCTTTAGTTGGCTGGTAAATGTATCATTGGTCGTTGTGGCATATTTTGTCGCACAATAGTCCGATCTTTAGTGATCCTTTATTATCGGTACAGTGGAGAAGACTTTTGCTCAAATACACACACATACAGAAATAAACAAATTCTTACCTTCATCATCTTCCTCTTCCTCATCATCCTCTTTGGAGACTGTTCATCAAGGAAAAAAACGAGGTGTAAAATGAGGTTGGAAGTGTTGAGAAGCCGGTTTTTACAAATGTCATATCAATGACCGGACAGTCAGATCACCCAAGGAAAATCGGAAGTATTCCGTAATGCAACGTATGCAACAAAAGTCAGTTTTTATACCGAGTTTTTCTGGATGCACACTGCTGATAATGCTTCCTAAGACAAGACTTCTGATTAATTGTTTAAACCTGATAGTCAGCTCCCCGAATGACGAGGATACACGCGCGTGAACCAAATGCATCGGTCACTAAAGCTATTGGAGTCATTCGTGATTATCAGTAGCTCGCTCATATTGTCACATGTTTGTAACTGAACAATCATAATTTCGCTTGATTATACAGCTACTAGAACGAGAAGGCTTTTCATACTATGAAATCGAACCCTAACGTTCGTGAACTCTTTTGATTTGGGCTAATAGGCCAAGAGATTCGGTGGCTTCTGATTTTCGCAGTAACACACGATCGTCTGTTGCGTATTCAAATCAAGCCTTTCGTGGAAAAACGCACACAGATAACCTTGATATCTGATTTTGGTTTTGACTTCTCTCGTGCATTGGGGTCATGGTGCAACTGTCTCCCGGTTGTCAACCAGTAGCTCGCCCACGGTAAGCTACCATAAATCTAGTGGATGCTGATCATTTGCGAACGCAAGTTGTACCATCCAATTCTTCTTCGAAGTGAATTGCCACCGTCGATCTGTTTATAATATCAAAGGAGCTGATCCACCGTTGGGCCAGCTTTACTACCTTTCTCTTGGCGATGCTGACACAAAAATCCATCCGACAAGTACCGAATTTACACTTAGTTGATCAGCCATGGTTAGGCTGGTTTGCGCCCCACTTTTGCTAGAGCTTGGTTCTACAAACGGCCAAAAGAGTAGCAAACACTTCCCGGGATATATTCTCCTAAACTCAACAGAAAGGGATTATGTCACGTAGCTTATAAGTTTGACAAACCTTTGAGAAGCAGCTGGGATAACCTAATGGTCAAGTATTCGGATCACTCGGAGTTGGAGTTTCAGTGAGGGTTCGTTGAATATGTACTGCTGAGGATTCGCCACAAGCAAGGAGCAGTTGTACAGTGATGAGTTATACTTTCACACTGCACGGCGAATCATAATGCGCAAAATCAAACCTCCTACGATCCATCATTGTTGTATTTGGCCTAACCAGTTACGTGCGCAGGAAGCAGATTTACTTAAAAATGAACACCTTGCTGACTATGATCCATATGTCTCACACTTTTGGACGTACGCCTGCAATCGGAACGCCCGAACTGTGTTGACCAGTCAGATCTTGTCTCGTTGTGGTGAGTGTATATACTATTTGTTAGGTAGTTGATTGCTGAAAGCGGAACTATCGTCATTCGTGGATTACCAACGCCGCTATGCCCAAGAGACCGAACGCAAGAAGGTAAACAACAACAGGCAAACCACACGACAGCTTCTCCGTCGGATGATGACTGTTTTAAAATGAACAGGACAGCCACTTGGCAAATGAGGATGTTTGTCACGTTTTGTTTGTTTTGTAAATGTCCGAACACGTTAGTTGCAATAAACAATCTATCACCAAGGCACATCCTTTGGATCATAACATTTGGTGCCGTGACCAGGATGAAGATCCCGTGGCCGCAGCTCTTCGAAGACGGGGACATACGGAGCTTCCTGGAGGAATTTGAGGACATGATGAAGCTCTCGGGGATCCAGTCGGACCGGGGTAAGTTGACGGCCCTTAAAGCTCTTTCCAAGGGCAGGCCGCGGGCGGTGCTGAATGCGGCTCGAAGGGGCCCGGAGGAGCTGAATTGGGCCGCCGCAAAGGACGCCCTGGTTGCAGGACTGGACATCCCGGCCGACCGTCAGGAGGCAATACGACAGTTCAAGGAAGCCCAGTTTGGAGTTGGTGGGGACCCCTTTGTGCATGCCTTTGCACTCCGATCACTCCTGGATCGCGCGTTGCCCACGCTAAACAGACGTGCTCAGCTGCTGGCGGACCGCTTTGTGGAGAGCTTGCCAGAGCCCATGCAAGACCGAATACGCATCGTCCGCGTCGGGCGCAAGATGGATATTCTACAGTTGGCGGAGGCCGTCCGTGAATTACCCAATCCCGACACGACCGTGGCAAATGTGTCAAAAGCAGAAGACTCAAGAACGGAGAACGAGTGCATTGAAGAAATATCACGGAAGGCTTTTCAGAAGAAGTTGAGACCGGCAACTGCAAGCAAACCGAGTCAAGCTCGGTGTTTATACTGCTGGAAAGTGGGGCACCTTTGGCGTCAATGTCGCAAACGCCAGCAGCATGTGGTAAGAAATAGAGATTTGAAATCCTACCTACCGTGTTTTCGAAATCAGGTTGCTATCGGGGCGGTAGATCAAGGGGCTATTCGAGCACAGGTCGAGATTGACGGGCTTAGTGAAGTCTGTTTTATAGATACGGGTGCGGCGGTTTCGCTGACCAGGCGTTTGCCATGGGAGAAGGTGCAGTCATGTGCCATGGAATTCAGGACGGTGGGAGGACACACACTGAATATAGACGGAACGGCCCGAAGGACGGTTCGAATAAACGATAGGAACCTGATGCATGCGTTCATAATATCACTCGACACCAACGAAACAATACTGGGCGCCGATCTCTTGCGGACATTCAATGCTGAGATTGATCTAAAAGGGTATCGGTTGAGCACGAAGTTTGGCTCAATACCAATTGTTTGTCAACCATCCAAACAGACATACGGGTCCATTACAAACCAAATATGCAGCTGTGTGAACCTAGCGTTTCAACCGACCATACAAGAATTCTCGGAGCTGTTTACGACGGATGAAGACCCGCACGGGTTTTGTGACCGGGTGGAACACGAAATACCTACAAAGCCTAAGGCCTTTCGACCATGTGGACCTCGTCATATTCCCGTTCATCTGGAGGATGAGGTAAAGCGACAAGTGAACAATATGCTAGAAAAAGGTGTTATCAAAGAAGCACGGAGCACGTACAACTCACCTGTGCCACTTGTTAGAAAGCCCAATGGAAAATTCCGATTTTGCGTTGATTTTCGACGTATAAACGATGTAACCATACACAAGCCGGTGCAGGTGCCTTCGGTAGCAGAGATATTCGATAAATTTCAAGAAGCCGCAATATTTTCGGTGATCGACCTGCGGTCATGATACTGGCAAGTTCCAATAAAGGAGGATGATCAAGACAAAACAGCATTCACGGTCGGGGACAAGCAATACCGTTTTCTGAGAATGCCATCCGGTCTATCAGAGGCGCCGTTTACCTTTCGTTTTCTAATGCTTAAGTCGTTGGCAGGACTAACAAACTTCGCTGTCTATGGAGATGATATCGTGATCTACAGTCAGATGGTAAACGAACATGTTGTACATTTGGAGAACTTGTTGAGGCGCGTGAAGGAAGCAGGGCTGAGAATAAACGGACCAAAGTCTCAGATAGGAAGATCGATGGTCACTCTTCTGGGCCACAAGGTAGGCAACGGGGAACTACGACCTCTACCCGAGAAAATCCTGAAACGGAAGGAATTTCCAATACAGACCTCTAAAAGAGCATTGAGACGGTTCCTGGGTTGCGCTGCATACTACAGCTGATTTGTGAAAAATTTCACATCTATCGTCAAGCCTCTATACGCCCTTCTCAAGAGGGAGCACAAATTTAAATGGAGCCCGGGGGCGAATCAGGCGTTCTGTCAAATCCAACGTACCATGTCCAACGAACAGCTCACTCTGCAGCTGCCGGTCGTTGGTGAGCCTTTCACGGTCAGTACAGATGTCAGCGACTTAGGTATCGGAGCAGTGCTAAAGCAGATGAGTGGTGTGGTGGAATACGCAAGCAGAGTGCTCACGCCAGCTGAGAGAAAATAATCTACAACTAAAAAGGAATGTTTGGCTATCGTATGGGCGTTTGAAAAGTGGCGACCGTATCTGCTAGGTCAACGGTTTCATATTGAGATTGATCACAAACCGTTGGAGTAGATCAAGACCACAAAGGATCCTCGAGGCAAACTGGCCCGATGGACAATTCATCTTCAGGAATTTGACTTCACCATTAATCATGTTGAGGGCACAGACAATCACATGGCCGATGTTCTGTCCCGTCCTGAGGAAACACATCCTGATATTAAAATTCTTACTGGAGTCAACATGCTGCTACTGAAGCAAGATCCTCAGAGACTGGTAGATCAACAACGACAAGATCGGCAACTGACGAAGGTAATGCAAGCACTGGCAAGTGGGGAGACGCTGCTAACAGAAGATAAACAGCGCCTGTGACGACCAACCTGGAAGCAGCTCCACCTGAGCGCCTCAGGTGTGCTCATGAAGCGGCGGTCCGGGTCAAAAGGGTCGGTGGTGGTCGTGCCTGAAAACATGCGAAACCAACTAATCAAACAGTGTCACGAGATGGCCCACTCAGGCTACAGCCGAACGTTTGACTTACTGCAGAAAAGGGCATTTGGCCAAATATGCGAAACGATGTGATGAACCAGGTCTTGGCCTGCGAGCGATGCCAACTTTTCAAGTCTGATTCCCGCGCAGCTGTGTCCGATACAGTCGATTCCAGTTTCAGAGATAGGCGAATTGTGGTCCATTGATCTGATGGGGCCATTTCCGAAGTCACATCGAGGTAATCAATACGTAGTGGTTATGACCGAACATTTCACGCGCTGGATCGAGGCTGTCGGCGTTCCTGATCAACGCGCCAATACTGTCAGCACGGTCGTGATGGAACGTATCGTGGCCAGTCATGGGGTTCCACAATCGATCATCACCGACCAAGGTCCGTGTTTCGAGAGCGATGAATTTCGAAAGTGTCTAGAGAAACTTGGAATCCGAAGGATACGCACAACCCCGTGTCATCCCCAAACCAATGGTTTTACTGAACGGAACAATCGCACTATCAAGGAATGGTTGACGACAAAACGGGAGATTGGGAGCAGGCACTACCGTTATTATTACTGTCACATCGCGCCTCCAAGCAATCCAGCACCAAATATTCCCCATTTCAATTGATGTATGGCAGGATAGCGAGATTGCCCGTTGATCTCGAAGTGGACGTATGGTCGTCTTTTCAGATGGGACCAGTCGAACTCCATCAAGCAAGAACAGAAGCACAGCAAAGCCTGAAAGAAACTCAAGAACGCTCAACGCAAGCCTCTCGTACGCACATTATCACTGAACCAGAATCGTTTGTGGTGGGCACTCTGGTAAAATACAAGAAGAGCTTCGGGGGACTCAGTAGTGGCCCTGGATCACGGAAGCTGCTTCCTAAATGGAGAGGGCCGTATTCAATCTTGGAAGCCCACCACCCACTCTATAAGATAGGGCGCGCCTACGAAGAGCGGTATGTGCACCGGTGTGAGCTACAACGTTGGCACGACGAACCTCAACAAAACACACCACGGAAAGTGTTTGGCCTTACGAGGAAAACCCCACGGAGCAGATTGGAGAAAGGAAATACAGAGTAGAGGAGGATCTGGAGAGAACCCACAGGAAGCGGATAGTTTTTTTGTCAGAGGGGAGGAGTGTGGTGAGTGTATATACTATTTGTTAGGTAGTTGATTGCTGAAAGCGGAACTATCGTCATTCGTGGATTACCAACGCCGCTATGCCCAAGAGACCGAACGCAAGAAGGTAAACAACAACAGGCAAACCACACGACAGCTTCTCCGTCGGATGATGACTGTTTTAAAATGAACAGGACAGCCACTTGGCAAATGAGGATGTTTGTCACGTTTTGTTTGTTTTGTCAATGTCCGAACAGGTTCGTTGCAATAAACAACCTATCACCCAGGCACGTCTTGTGGATTATAACATCGTGTCAAACGGTCTAGACTAGCTTGATCCGACTTTACGCTCTGCTTACACTTGTAGTTGTGGTAATAACTGGATTGAGACCTAAGTTGAATACTGAGACCTCATTTGTGATTATTTCACTTATCTTTTTTTACTCTCTTTAACGTTTAAGGCATGAACGTCACTACTGCTGATGCCAAGGTCCTGAAACAGACTACCTCTAGTCCTAAATCTTTTCCTTCTCCTTGATTCATGACCGTACGTACCTGGGATTCGATGGGCCCAAGATGATTATTCTTCATTCTTATTCGAATCCCACGATTGCTAATTATAAGTCGTCGTGCCAACATGGTCTTTTCTATGGCACGTGCTGAGTGGGTGAACGGATGGATAACGGCCCTGTACTTTTGTTCCATGTACCATGTCCTGTGTTTGTTTCAGACAAACCGTCACCTCGGCTACCTGTTCAAATTCACCTTGCCCACTACTAGTGTCATGTCACTGAGATTCACGTAGTTACTCACTTGTCTGTTCTTCACTGATATTCTCGAGCCTGCGCTTGTAACGCGCCGTGCTGAACAAACGTTTCTTCTGTATACACATAATGTTATCCTGTACTCTCATTACCGTATGCAACAGATATCGGGGCGCCACTAATAAACTGATCACATTCTAAGCCCGTGGTAAGCAACATCTCGATAAGGAGGAAAAAGATGACTGTATCGGTTTGATAGAACTCTTCGTCTAAAGACAGGTCTTTCAAAATGCGCGCACCTAAAACAATAGTGAAATCGTTGAGATATTCACAGCGAAACAATGTGGGATTTTAGATGAAGAGTATTACCTGCTCGCTTTGATCGATTTGATTTTTCCTCTTCGCCATCTTCATCTGTGAATGGATTGGGAAAATATTGGTTGAACTTTGCAAGACAATGATGGCGTATTGTTACCTAATTTTTTCAGGGAGTTTACAAAGTCGTTTGGGAAACCTGTTCGGCATGAGCAGAGTCTGGCTTAACGAGGAAATAACTGATTTATTTCGTTCGGATCGATAGCCTGACCACTTGTTCATGCCGATCAGCCTTCATGTCTACTTGCACTTACAAGGTGGCCTTGCTTGAAAGTGCCGTGGAATTGCACGTACTGTGTTTGTTCAGTTGAGTTGCTTGCGTTTTTTGCTGTCAAACCTGTTCAGAATGGCAGTACTAAACGACCTCAATGTGTATAGTTCTTCATTGATTCCGGACACAACAATAGTGAATCCCTTTTTCCTCGTGACAAAATTAATGCTGCAGCTTGTTGTTCTTGCTTGGGTTATTCACTTCATTTTTTTTAGTTTTCTGAAATACTTGTCTGTTCGTTTTTGAACACATTTCGTTCTTATCGACTGATTGCACTGAGTAGACTGTTGAATGGATCATGAATTTCCAGTCAGGCTCTCGGTGGTGAGGCAATTAAGTACTGAGTTCTTCAGGTAGGACGGAGAAATGGCTCAAACTTTCTTGATTTTGAGATAATGGGTATGTGAAAATTGGTTAATGCAGCTCTAATTCTTCCGATAGCCAGTTGAAAGAATAGTGTATCAGGAGATGGTACAGCTAAATTGACCTGAGGGACTGTACAAGTCATAACTCCGGCCAACAAAGCCGTCTTTCTTCGAAGGATTCCATAGGATATATCAATTTGGCTGTAATGACAGGAGGTATTTGATCAACCCCGAACGCTGGTAAATACTAAGGGATACTGGTCAATGTGTACGACTTTGGTCACGTTTTTTAATCGTAATTACATTTGCAAAATAGCTCACCTTCATCCTCATCATCGTTATCGTAGGCTGTATCGCATGAATCGAATAAGAGATTTAAAATGATAATGAAGTATACCGAAAAAAGATTTTTAGCTAATTGCATTTACCGACGGTCTAACCACCGTATACGTTTTGGCCGATAATAAGTAAGGAGCATGTGATTGTGATCTTTTGACAGTAACTCGGTAGTTTTATAGTGAACCTCACAATTAGTTTATGCTAGTGGTTACTGCATCATTCACATTTTCTGTGGAATATCTCGTACAGTAGGATAATTCTGTTTTAACCTTACTTTTAACTGCATTGTCCGAAAGCCTCCGTTTTCCGAGTTAATTCACGTGGATTAAACTCGTTTATTTCCTGAAGTCAGAAGTTCCGATGTGTGCATACATAAACGGCTCTGGCTAAGAGCGAAAGCTGAATAGTTACTAATTATTCTATCTGTCTTTTGTCTTGCTTTTTCGACAGCTTCTGTAAGTATTCTGAAAGAATGTACCAGCACAGTAGGTACAGACAACCGGTGCTTGATTACAAATCCGGGGGTTTCTACCTATGATTAGGTTTTGTCGTAAATTTACGCCACCATATCGCATCAGTAGTGTTACAAAAAATGGTTCATTATACGAGGATTTGATTCTCGCTTCAAACTGGGCTCATCTGAAAAGCGGATTTTCCACGACCTATTTGTGATAGAACAATACTAATACTTCCTCAAACGAAGGACGACTTGGTTGATTATTCTGTGATACTTTTTTTACTAGCCTTATGTATCTAAAAACTAGCTGTATTTTTGAAGGTATTGCTTCGACATAATGATAACTATTTGTAAAAAGAAGTTTTTTTAGACAGATCCCTCTAAATATACTATTTGTAAATGACCTGGAAAAGATAATTAAAGTACAGTTACAAGATAAATTAGGAGCGATTTTATCACTTATTTTTCCGCTTCTGCTTGCCGTCAAATTGGTCATCGTTGGCTGGGATTAGGTATTATTATTCAGTGTCTTCTTTGTAATTATTATGAAAACACACTAAATACTGCCTACTAGCTGGATATCGTTCAACCAAGAAAGTTATGAAGCCTTTAAGCTTTTTGGGAAAGGGACTGAGTCCCGTATCACATGAATGAAAGCTACACGGGTTACCACCAAGCTAACCGAACTGATTGCCACTGCTTATGCGTAACCAGTATTAAACAAACTACGGTATATGAGCATTGTGAGAAAAAACAAACTCACTTCTCTTCTGGACTCCCAAAATGTCGTCAACTACATCGTCGCCTGCGAAAAAATTTGAAAATCAGAGGTAGTTTACTTAGCAAGCAACAAGATAAACGTTCATGCCGGCTAGAGAAAACAGGATAAATACCGAATAATTAGGAATAATACAGCCGTTTTCGGAATGTTGAAATTGATAACGGTTTCTTCCTACCGGTTCCAATAGACATTAATCAGGGTAATCGCTATGCTGATTATTTCAAGTTGGGTTGCACTGGGAATTAATATGCATTATACATGTTATTGATCGTCTGAAATTGTTCAGTCAGTTTAGGCCAACTTACTGCTGTCTGCTTGAGGGAAATAAGAAAAAGCGAGAACATTGAAAAAATACAATGATTTCTCAATATGTTAACGAATACTGGGGGTATTAGTCTTAACTGGAAAGAAGGTTGCAGAACTTTGTGCTTCATAGATGAAAGCTCAGTGGGTGAAACTCCAGTGTCAAGTATCATTGATACTTGTATAAAACATTTTGGCCCGATGGGATTGCAACTAATTAAGATTTACGCTCAAATATATTCTACGATGAAGTCAAGCTGAAGGGCATAACAGTCATGCAGTTCATCTTTCCAAGTTGCATGAACCTGTGATCCGCCACTTTGAACATGTAACTTGACTCCGTACAACAACATTTCCAATGCTTATTGACGAATCGACCCTTTCACATGAAAAGCGCTCTGGATTTAGTCACGAGTCAGCATCAAGCCCCTTTGGACGACTTTGAAATGATTAACCCGAGTGAGACTTCACGATATTTGTGATGATTACATGTGAACTCATTTACTTTGAACGCGTTTGGTGACGTTTATTGTATTTGGCGTACCATCGGATAGAAATGTTCGCCAGGAATTTACCAAATTTACCCATGGACTTGTTCATATTAACAAAACATTTTGGTCTCATTGTATCACGCTGACTGAAATCCATCTCTTTTGTGTAATGCAGGTTGATAAATGTTAGTATTTCGAAAAAATCCCAATTTCAGAAGATAAACGCTCAGGCATGAGTAACGAGGTCTTCATAATTTTCGAAATAACAATCAACAGTGGTAACGTTTATTCGAGATATTCCGTGAGTGGAAGTATGTGTAAGAATATCTGTAAAGGCCCGTGACGTTGAGTCAGTCACTGATGAAAGACCAAAGAGGGTGGACAAACACCCGCTGATAACTTGATGCCAGTTTTGAGTAAGTCGAAAGCAACACTCCTGTTCAGAATTTACATCCATATTGCTTCTTTCACCATACCAACGGATTTGTATTTGAAACGAGTTTCAGGCTTTTGCACCAATGCCTTGAAATAAATTTGCGGCTAAACACTTTTCTTAAGCTACAGGTCCACGTAAATTTAATTCGAAGTGAGTTACCGTTTCACAAAATTCGCACAGTGAAGATGGTCACTATGGGACGCGTGGACATACACGTTTGCTTCTCAGTCTCCAACTGATCATTGTCCTCCGCATCATCATTTGTGAACAAATAGAATGAATCAGATGATAGTGGTATATTTCTCGGCCATGTTCGAGAAGCACGCGCAAGCGCATGCTCATTTGCAATTGTTGTGTCCCGTAATCCGTAGGCAAAACGCAGACTTGACTGTACGGACGAATAGTACGGGAAACGCGAGTTCAGGCTCCTCAGCAGAGACGCAAGTAGGTAGGTAAGTATGTACTCGAATCTGAGTTACATGCCAGTGTAAATGCAGGTCAAGCGTACAACTTGGTCAGATTACGCAAGGTTGTAAAACACGTGAAAATATATTATTGGTCAATGCAGTCTGGGCTGAACTCTGCATGGGAGTGTACGTCCATGTGTTCATGTCCACAGTGTCTGTGCGAGAAAGCGCGGCTGCGCACGTGGCTGCCCAAAGCGAGTACAGTAACAAGCAACCCGATTTTATTCCTGTGCCTAAAACAGGTTGTACACTCAGTATAATCGAGGTCGCATAAAAGCGCATCTATGCATTCTTTGTTTTTATTGAATACAGGACAAAGTAATTCAACGGGGTTTGTTGGTCGGCTGATATTCCTGCTTACCTCCAGCTGTGAATTTCCAAATATTCGCAAATATAAACCTACGCAAACAGCCCTTCATTGTCTCTGAGGGCAGATATGAATTAGTAGAGTACAGTGAACTCACCGACGGTTGCTGCACAGGAAAGCGAAACCATAATAGTGAAGGAATGACTCATTCGAAAATGTAGCATGTAGTCGCTAAGTACTTATGTTGTTTAAAAACATGAACAAGAACCGTATTCGCACTGCATGTTAGTTCGAGT
This sequence comes from Fasciola hepatica, assembly GCA_948099385.1. Taxonomy (NCBI): domain Eukaryota; kingdom Metazoa; phylum Platyhelminthes; class Trematoda; order Plagiorchiida; family Fasciolidae; genus Fasciola; species Fasciola hepatica. The sequence continues at coordinate 16,767,697 of CANUEZ040000182.1, forward strand.
ACTACTTTTATATTCAGGAAGAAGGAATAGGTGAATGCTAATGAGGAATTCATTTCACGGTGTCACTTTGTGCGAACTGGAAAAAGTCGATCCACATTGGCATATCTGGATCACAAGTGACACGTTTATGGACAGAGATTATCGAACATTTTTGAATCCTTTTCGGTAAAATTGGGGCAATCCATTCTTTTGGCTGTACTGATTTTGTCGCAAGACTTCTGCAAAGGCATCGGCCGCAGCTACCCTGGTGCAATATTTGTGGGTCGTGTAACTTTATTAAGCACGCGGATTTCACCCCACGTCCTAGGAAGCGGCTGTTTAGACCGTGAATATTAATAGTGCCTTTAAGGAAGATCGGCAAGAATTTAAATTTCTTTTTATTGACCATAATTATTATCTTGAAATTGTTATTGCTTGAGTAAAAATAATGTTTTCATAGAAAGATTGTACTTTGGAGAAAGTGCCTTATTAAAATTAAAGTTTAAAAGCTGGTTATTAGATTATTTTAATACAACTCTACAATAAAATAAGCTTTAGGGCTTATCTCCATTCACTCCTTTTGTTAAAGAATATAAATCAACGTCTTCACTTCCAAATATCAAAATTACCTCGTCTTTTTTCAGTTCGAAGATCATCTTCATCTACAAATTCAATACACATAGCTAGGTTTAAAATTTGTATAAAAATAACATTGAAAGGAAACGTAACCTCCCGTATATCATTGGAGAACTAATTTTCATTGTTCAGGCTTTCTTCAACATGTTGATATCAGCTACTCAAGCGAAATCATGATCTGTCCGACGATTCATTCCATAGCAATATTCATTAACATGCAAATTTTCTTGATAAATGAGAAACTTTAACCCAGTTTGAAAACAGCGGCCATGCAAAGAAACTCCATTTTCCGATCACGAAAGTGAGTTATTGTACGATGGAACTTCTCATTGCAAATGACCACGTCACAAATAAGAAAAACCTGTTGAGGCTGGGATCAGTGAAGTAATCCTCATCATATATTATATAGTTCACAATCAATTCCTGATAGACATAAAGACAAGATAGATTCAAATCGTCTACAGATTGCTCCCGGTTAGAATGAATACTGGGGCTTCCGAATGCTCATTTGTAAAACACTAACCGTTATGTTTTTATGGATCAAAACAATTCACAACACGTTGGTTGTGCTGTGCCTCTGCGCGAATTTACCGTCACGAAACTCGATTTGATAGCATTTGCAAATTTTGAATGGATCGAGGTTCTTCGATTCTGGTGGAATTCGGATTCACGCACGAGTGCTTCCCTGGCCGTAGTATCACTGGTGATCTACCAGTAAAGCTACGGGACCACATCAAAGGGTTTCAAACTATTCAAAAAAGATAATGTAATCAACGCAACCCAACTACATCCCTACGTGATCACACAGCTCAGCCGGTGGCTCATAAGTAGTGCTAAGGCCTGGGTAGCCTCCAGGTTGAACGAATTCCAACATTTAGACCCACTCGTAATCGATGATCAATGAAAATGACGAGTAATTTGCGGAAAGCATTCATGGAGCCATTAAATTGTTTTGAAATTTGTACGTAGATCAGTGTTGTCGAATATGAGCCTCTTGCATGGATAAGGCAAACCGTAAATTTCTTCCCTGTGAAATGTCACCGGTTCGATTTCGGCTAACGGAAGTGGACTTTTTAATGTGAAAAGTAAAAGTGAACTTTTCATCACATATATAAGATTGGTAAATGTGCGGTGAGCCACTGGATGAGTAGACGTCCAATTTTATTCCCTACACATTGGAGAGAATCTGCCAGTGTACACAAGATGCTTACCTTCATCATCCTCATCGTCATCGTCATCATCGTCAAAACCTTTAGTCGAGTGTATTCGAATAAACGACAATCAGGTTTGTAAATGCAACAGTTGGTGCAAAAGAATCGTAATACTACACAGATGGTTTGTTCGAAGCAACCGATTATTCTACTATCCGGATAACAATATCTGTTTTTTGGAGTATCTTGAATGATATTTATTCTATCTGACAGGAGTCAAATAAGAAATGACTCAATCGGATGGTATCTGTGTCTGTGGTTATGTGCGGTTTCTCTGCCACAGCTCAGAGTGCATTTTGATTTCCTGTACGTCACACATGACAGAAATAGGTGGAACTGAAATTGGACCTATCTTCATAAACAAACCGTTCGGCTATTCCAAACATACCCGGAAGGGCTGAACTTCCTTGAAAATACCCAGCAATGACTTTGACGTCGGATGCAGGTATGGATGAATAGATGTGAACGGAAGCACACCTACTGCGAGTCCAAGTCAAGAGTTTTCTCGAAAACAATCCGGAAACCGGTGCCTTCCCGAAATTACTGTTGGTCCCCTGACCCCTAGTCACTTATATTTTGCATAGTACGGCGGTAGCCACGTGGTTGACTGACCAAACACAACCCGGTAAGGTTGGAAAACAAAAGACGACACCTTCCGACGAGCACCATGCAGAGAGACCGTTGACAACGCATCATCCCTTGCACCATCGGGCCAAGTGCTTTTCAGAATAATTACGGCGGTACAAAAGCAAAATTACTACGTACACTGATTTTAAAACAACTCACAATCCCTATTCGGATCAAAATGAGCAGGGCCATTGTATATCAGTTTAATTCGGATTTAGCAGAGAACGTTCTATTATTTTTTACTCCCCTTAGAAATGGTTTCCATTGTTATCTATGCAAATGACCAAATTTTTCTGACTAAGAAACAAACTCTTTAACATTTGCATACAGCACTACGCTTATCAGTAAATTGTAAAGGGGATCAAGCGTTTCAGAACAAATCCAACAGAATGTGACGGTGGTTACTTACGTCTTCTCCTAGGCCGCCTTGCATCTCTACGATTGCCTTGACAGATGGGAAGCAGGCAAAATGAAATCATGAAAAAACAAGATCCTGAAACCGCTTCCGATACTGCGTAGCTTTAGCAGATTTTATTTTACACGTTTAACGGAATTGGACTTTCTGTATAAAACATCCATCTTGACTATGACCAAGGAGTGCGATTTTGTCCCAGACGGATCCTGTTTCTTCATAAAAATCTAACTAGTGCTTCATGATTATGAGTGAATGCTCTTCTGAGAAGAATCCAGTTAGGAATCACAACGGTGATTCGCTATTAGCTCTATGGGGGGGAGGGGTAGACGCAACTAAACTCAAGAAAGATAACATTCTCGTCGGGACATGGAACCTTTAACATAATTGATATCCACAGACGGATGGACCATTATGGTTGGAAGCACTACCACCCAAACATATTGTTGTCGTTCTCGAGGTTAGTTGTGTCTAACCCACATAGAACTAAAAGCGAATCACAGTTGTGGTTCCTCAGTGAACTCCCTACTCACACTCTTGATGCACAAATTAGATGGTTGTGGAGAAACACCTACTGAGCGTACAAGGATTAGAACGAATGGAGGGACAGAAAAGTACGAGATATGCGTACCCGAAAGGGCGGCGATAACCACGAAACCGGCTGTGCGCTTCCCAAAATCATCGTCCACCTATTTGTAGATACTACTTGTGTCAAACAAGATTCAGTTTAGTGAAGAAACGTATGATGGAACTTTGGGGATAAGTGACATATAGGATGCACAACCCACACAAGGACGAAGTAGTCTTATGAATTAGGCATATAAAATCATACATTTCCGTCAAAAAGTTATATATATATATATATATATATATATATATATATATATATATATATATATATATATATATATATATATATATATATATATATATATATATATATATATATATATAATTTCAGCAGCTGACGGTCACACAACAGTGAAGCCGTTTCATTTTCAAAAATTATAATCTGCATAGGTGAAGGAAGAAGAAAAGAGTATATTGTCGCGGAAAATGATGGGACAGATAATTACGGAAAAATATAAACAAAAGATAGCCTCTAGGACTGTATTTTCTTATTATATGCTGCCCGATGGGGCGGTTTTATCTGGTAAAAGACTCCAATCAGTTTTTTGATCACTTATATGCTTAAAAATGTTGAAAAGTGCATTAAGACATCCGGATGCTTGTGAGGTACCATTGAACAGTATGTTAAATTGGAGAAGAACCTATGCGTACCACTTAAATAATGTCTTCTGTACTAGGTTGATAATATACTGTTGTTTAGTTATAGAAAACTAGAATTTTTCCAAGTGAGTGCTGTGCATGATAAGATCGTGAATCTTCTTTTCCGTAACAGATGTGATTAAGTGGATTGTGCAGGCACGAGAGCGGAAGAAAAGAGCTTGTACAAAGAAATGCAACAGGTACCTTGTACGACAACCTTTTCGTTCCCGGGATACACGATTCGCTACGCTCACTGTAGTTGGCCACTTGGTGTGACTAATAACCGACTCTCTTGCCTGCTGCGTAATTTATTGCTTGAAGTGAGGCGTGGAAAACACTACGACATCGTTGCCTCCTTTATGGACTTATGATTAAACGCCTGTTTTAGAATCTCTAGATGATTGTAGTCGAGTACTGCTTGCAACCCATTTGCCCGAGTTTTCACATGTATAAAAACAGCCGTCCAAGAGCATGCCTCATGTTAACTCGTAAGCTCCTGGCCTTCTTTGCTTCTATTCGCTTTGGCTATGTGGACACGCTTACTTTATGCCCCTCATGACTATTCAGCGAATTTTCGGGTTCGCCTATTCAGCATATAATGAGTTACTTTTTCCGCGCTAGATTTGTTCACAGGTGAAATAGAGCATTCACGCACATGCGGACTTCGTGATGGCTTTGTGCGAAATTTGCCCTTCGGTGATTCCTCTTCGGAAATAAACTAAATCCCAGTACACTACCCAAACAATCAGAAGGATTGATGCCTTCTTTCTTTCGTCAAAGTACTAGAGTCATATTTCTATATCCTGTAGGATTTGGATAGAGGACGAGGCAAATGATAGCTGGTGACTTGGCTTATCAATTGCACTATCATTTCAGCATAATGCGGATTTTCTTTGTCCGTCTTAATCTCATATAGATGTTTATATGGTCAAGACTTCCTCGGACTTATCGTTCCGAATCCATTTAACTGATGCAATTTTTCACAGAAGTAACAGTCCTCATATAGATAGTCTAGGCACGCATATTGATAAGAAACATCTCAATCGTTCTTCATATAACCTAAATGATTACCCTAGGAATTATGAAATAAAAAACCAAATCCTCCTTGGCTTTATCACTCCATAGGTGCAACAATTAAGCACGTCTATCAGGCAACCAAGCAAAAATGAACAAAATCACCGATTTACCCACCTGATGACCGCTGAGATTTCTTACCACTCTTCGACGTACGTTTTCCGCTCCTCTTTGAAGTAACTGTTTTGGATTCTAAAATGTTTAGATTTTTAAGGATCACTGATAATCGGAATAACGAAAAAATTGTACGCGATATTTGCTGCTCGAACTACTCCCAGTAAGAATACTCTGAATAAATTAGATAAACCCGTTTAGGAAAATGTGACCACAGGGTTCATTTTTACGTCCGACTTCTTCACAGATTATTAAACCCCGCCTGCTTTTTTACACATCACGGGTTGGACTTGAAATACTGACCTTTTTTCCGTACGACAGTTACTCTTCCTTCGGGGCTATGGCAGAACTACTTTGCATTTCCAACGAAGACAACAATTCTTTTGGCCTAAAGAAATAACTCTTGCCCTGGATTTAGACGGTTTCGCTCTGCCCTTGTTGCACGAATCAAAATTGGGGCCACTACATCTTGTTGAGCCTTATACTTCTTTATATCCAGAGTTACATTTGACCAATAGTCGTCGGTCGCTCTCGTACAAAATATTCTAAGAGAAAAGCGGAAGAAGTTCGACAAAAGTGATCAAAATTAAAGATCGTTTTGCACGAAATCTAATAAACGTGAAACAGAAAATACGAAATACTCCAACTCAGATTTGCCCTTGTTTATTAAGTTTCTATAGGAAACCGGTTCATAGCAGTTCCGGGATGCGCACGAGTAAACAATACGATCCATTGGAGAAACGTTTAAAGCCGTTTGTTGCAACCCTGTAGCCCAACAAGTAAACTACGCACCAGTACCAAAGAGTGGATTTGAATATGGAAGTGGTCGGATTTTATCTAAGATTTTTCAATTGAGCGAGATCTACATGACTGAAATATGATAGTCGAAGAGGAAACTGCGTTATACGCATATTTACATTACCGAATAAATAAAATCACTGAACACGAAGGTTTCAGTACAATTATTCCGATTTTGCGACTCATTCTTTGAATATAAGGTCATTTTCACAGCAGTAAAAACAGATAGCTGTTTCCTTTTATGGGTTGTCCTTAGTGTCCAGAGAAATTCTGTGAGACACCGTCTCACTATCACCAGGTTGAATCATTAAGGAAGACATCCAATAACAACAATGTGAATAAAACTAACCCCATTGTGGAAAGGACTAGGATGCTTATTCTATCATAGTTGATATACGTTTGGTTTAGCAGGCGGTTGAAAACAGTTTTATCCTAAGAGGCAGCTCCTGTGTTAAAATGTGCTTGCACAATAATAATTACAGTAATAATGATTAATAATAATAATAATAATAATAATAATAATAATAATAATAATAATAATTCCGCTTCTCACTTGAGTCATTCTCGTCACCTTTTGATTTCTCTTTTGTCTTATCTTCTTCAGTCTCGTCGTCTTCCGAGTCGCTTGATTCCTCGTCTATGATTGATAATGAAAAAGTATGTTGGAAGTGATACTTTTAGTTAGGGATCCTCTAATAAGTGACGGAAAAGTTTCGATCGATGTTGAGCAAACCTGTAACAATCTTGTATTTAGCATAGCACTACTGTGCAAGGTTAACATAATCGTATCTGCCCTAGTAATGCAATACTTACGTTATCTTTGAAGTTTATTGATACGATCACCTAACTTGGTTGCTAAGTCATGAAGATCGAGGATTGATCAAGTGTTTTACTAGAATCTTCCTTCTTTTCCAAACAATAACATTCCCAGTTTGTTTGGCCAATGGTACTGGTGCACTGATCGGTTTTGAACTTCGACTAGACATGATTTATCATTGGACCGTCATTTGACCAATGGTAAGTCTGTAGTGCCGGTATCGTTATTACTGTGGCTTGGCTGAATTTTTTCCATTTTAAAAGACGGTCATTTGTTTAACCGTTGTTGGGAGGCATGCATTTGAAGATGACCTTTCATCCACCTCATTAGTTACGAGTTGTAAGCATAAGAGAAATACCCCATTTCATGTCTCAGGAGGTAAAACGGCAGTCATGACGGATCCTAGTGTTTAAATATCGCCGTAAATTAGGTAACACCGATATAAGAACCGAAATGAGCTTTATGTTTCCAAAGTATTTAGTAACTTGATGGCTTCAGAGCCAGTTTGTTTATGAAACTTAGATATAGCTTGCTTTCTTGGGAGAATTGATGTTTCGCACTGCTGACTTATCTGAAGATGATTTCAATAAATATATTCATTCACTGAAAAATCGCAATGTACTATATATGGAAAACGCGAATAGAGAAAAAGCTCGTTTTCGGTAACGTCATCCTCGTGGCTAAAACATTTACATTTAATAGTTAGAAATGCATAAGTTATGGACGGTGTCAGTGTGTTAAAGAGTGATTGCATAGTCAGCAAAGTTGGTGTTGCGTAGTTAGGATAAAACAAGGACAGTAGAGGGGCAAATGACCAAAGCCCTGAAGTCAATAAAAGAGCTCAACTTTACTTCTCATACAATCCTAGAACAGCTAAGAACAACTGGCATCTGTCTCTCAATTTTACGGATTACCGAACGTTCACAAATCAGGAATACCATTGAGACCGATACTCGACACGAGGGTATCCCCGTATCATTCAGTTGCCCGTGGCTCGTAGATAAACTTGAACCGGTACTCCGAATGATTGTCCATTACAGCCTAAAAGACACATTCTAATTCAAAGAACTGATTAGCGAGCTACGTGCTGGAGAACTAAAGATGACCTTTTCGGATGTGACATCGTTGCACACTATCGTGCCTCTTCTGGAAACGATCAATTATTTGTGCGATTTCAGCGTAGAAAACGAAATCAGTATCGGTATTCCAGTAATCCATCTGAAGGAACTACAGGTACGTTGCACTTTCAACGTCCGGTTTACCTTCAACGGAGACTTGTACTGTCAGGTCGACGGAGTCGCTAAGGGGTCACCTCCAGGCCCCTTATCTGTTGATATATTCATGGTTAGGCTTGCAAACGGAAACAGCGAAACCATAGAAAGTCTACACATCCACTGTCGATACGCTGATGATATTTTTGTTCTCATTGACAGTCGTACACCGTTGGAGTCATTGGCGGAGGAAAATGATCAGGCTCGTAATGTGGTTCAACTTACTTGGGAAGTACAAGGAAAGAACACTTTCCACTTTCTGGATGCACTACTTGTAAGAAGTGACAATGGCAGACTGCTCCTTCTCGTATATATCGCAAACCCAAGCGGACAGGCCAGTTCACCAATTTCACCAGCTTCGTACCTATTTGGCGTAAATGAAACCTTATTCACTCCCTCACAGTCCGTGTACGAGTGATTTGCCAAGATGTGAGGGTAAGTGAAGAATTAGACATTTTAAAGCGAACGCTTCTGGATCACTGATACCCCGAACACTTCATTCAGAAGAAAATAGTAGAAAAAGCAAAGAGACAGGCATTATTTACCTTTAGGATAATCATACATTCGTCCCCCTTTTCAAAGGAGATGACAAAAGTGAGTTGCTAATAACACTCTTGGAAGAGGCCATTGCTCGAACCTCACCCGCTGCCACACTAGGTGCCCACTTCACCAGTCGACCATTGATCTCAACTAACCTAAATGACCAGTTACCTGTCCCAACATCACCCATGGTAACCTATTCGTTTGTTTGCTCATGTTTGGCCTCTTTTACAGATAGAAAGACACGGCAACAATCACAAAGGATCAAAGAGCACAAACTCACTTCCCTGACAACGGGAAACAGAAAATCAATTACCAGTGCAACTATAGCGCATCTTGAAGACACTGGATACTACATAAACGAAGACGTGTTCGAAACAGTTTACGGAGTTCCAATAAACGCGCCGAAATTCTCTCGAAAACATCATCTAGCAACTGCTGATGCTGTGGCGATCGGATCACTCAATCCATTACCTTGTTCTCAGAAAAGTCTCGTTAAGGCACTCAAACTGCCCTGGCCGCGATCTAAAACTGACCCTGGAACTCGATGTAGCTAAAATGCTGACCCTTTGATTAAAACCGGAAATCGATGGCCCCGAAATCCTTGTTCATTTTTTCACTGGTACTTTTCCCAACCAGAGAACAACAACATTTCCCCTCCTACCCTTCCTAACTACGCAACACCAACTTTGTTGGCTATCCAATCACCCTTGAGCACACTGTCATCGTTCAAAATTTATGCTTTTCTAACTAATAAGTGTAATTGTTTTAGCCACAAGGATGACGTTACCGAAAACGAGATCGTTCTTTTTTCGCGTTTTCCACATAAAATAGCTTCTTTTTTGACGATTTGAACAGTACAATCGGATAAATTATTGGATGAGCGTTCTCAGTGGTCTTTTACACTCAAGGACTTGTCTTGACATCGGACACGGTTGTTCTGACAACTGCTCTAGCGCAGGCTGTAGTTTTGCGAGATTTGAGACCATCACAATTGAAAGAAATCCAAAAGAATGCTTTGGATACAGCTTTTCAGAAATTTTTGGATGCTAAAATAGCATGTTATGATTCTTCATGCTGTACGGACTCTGCCTTTACCACTGGAACCTCGCTGAACAGGAGTAGTATTTGTAGCATAAACCGGAAATCTACCGTATATCATGGTTTCAACCGATTTATGATCCCGAATGTTTTGGGCAGACTAGTCAGGAATCATCATCAGCACGAATTCACCAAGTCTCACTGGGAATTTAGCTCGAATGGAACGAGTATGAACCAAACATTCAACTATAAAGCTATCCGATTTGGTTTTCAACATTTGATTCAACAGCCACACTACCATAGTATAGCGCCCGTCAGCCGCTGACCGTGAAGGGTAACAACCCGTTACCCGCACTTCGATCGACTACTGATGTGGATTACTTCGCTAAAAGGGCCTAAATCTAACAAAATCCTTCCATTATAACTAAACTGCAGAGCTTGACTACTAAGTGCATATAATTATTAGAAGTTTGGATTTTCCGTAACATGATCTATCATCAGTATCGTTTATCACGAATGAAAACGTAAACCATGGTTCAATGTTTGGGCCGTTACTACTATCAAAAGAATCTGGTGCTAAGGAGGCAGCCTCTTGACTAATTAGGATCAGTAGCACAGCTAACGTGCACTGCGTTTACTCCACTGTCCGCAGGACATTCGTACCTCGGTTTGGACAGTGACATCCTGTACCGATTTGGAGTGTAGGACAACCGGGTCAGAAGGTTTAATTGTACCATGAAACCATCGTAGACTGCGTGCAACGAGAGAATATGCACCCAGAAGACTCTCTTTCCATTTCTTATTTGAATCATCATCTTTTTCCGTCTTACCCGTTTCATCCTCTTCTTCATCCTCTTTGTTCGATTCTGCCTCCTTCTTGGATTCTGTAAGTATGAAGAGATAAAAGAGCACAAGTTTTATTGTTATTTCTATCACTCCGAATGCATTTGTCATTAGGCCCTTAAAACTGGAACTGAGAATTCTATCCTTAGAAGGAACAACAAGGTGACTTTGAGTGGATCCAGGTCCTTCTCATAGTCTACAGTTTGGTAGCAAAATAAGGAATCATTCTCAATCTCATTGGCTAGTTCTTGGGTGAATGGCCTTGTGAGAGAAGTGCCCATTGGTACACCAGTTGTTGTACTCACTCTGCAGTTTCTTCTTGGGCTGGCTTTTCTTTTTCTCAGCTTTGCCCTCTTTGGATTTTTTCTCATCACCGTCATGTTTTTCCACCTTTTTGTCTTTCTGTGGTTGGTTCTCTGCTGACGGGGATGCAGTTGAGAGATAAAATAAATAACACTTATCCAATTATAATATGTACGACTATATAACGGTTGATGACATTGGTAAATTAAGCTGAGTGAACGGCAGAAAAAGGTGAGAAGTAACGTGCTATTCTGAGCCGTGGACAAGGGTCACTTACTGCTACATCCAATGAACAACGTACACTGTGCATGCACTGAAGAAACGTTTCACTGTGGCATTAATTTTGGATAAGTTGTGAACATTGTCTGTGAAAATAGTCAGGAATTAGGAGACTGTGGTTACCTTGCTGTAGGTCACCTCGTCATCGACTGGCTTGTTCCCATGCCGAATCTTTTGTGATTCCAAATTGTCCCCGTCTCAAGTCTTCTGTTTACACCTCTCTGTTCCCTCTTAAGTCACTTATTGAAAAACATGGATTGAGAAGTGAGCTTTTGTTGAGTCTAGGTTGATAATTGCTGCCCAGCGGAGTTACCTGCAGAAAAATTTCTGTTCAAACAGAGTCACCTTGACCAGAAGAAACCAGAATAAAAACTTAAGAAAACCATTTGTTATTGGCTTTCACAAGAATAGATTACCAACCGTCTATCAATCTTAATACACACTCATATTAATTGTATGTAGACTAGCTTCGTTTTATAACTTTTTCTACTGGGTACTGAAGGAATAAGTAGTCTAAAAATCTATATACTACGAACTGGAGTGGGCGAAATTCGACCATTTATAGCTTCGACATTTTTATTAAGTGTTTTCAGAAGATTACCTTGACAATAAGAGCAACGGACTTTAGCTGATGACGTAAGGGCGTAACTTGATAGCCTTAACCATGGTTTAGATCGTGCAGACTAGTCATCTGTTGTCGGATGAGTACCAGTCACAATGCCAGTCAAACACCGCCGATTACTATGACACTGACGGTATTACGCAGCCAGGAAAATTGTCTATATAAGGTAAACTGTAGACGCATAACTGTTTCAATGTCATCAATGTGCACAAAATTCTGTAATTCAATCAGAAAAGAAATAAAAATCATGGTACTGTTGACAATGTCACTGAAAATAACTGAACACATGTGTGTTTTAAGGAAGAGAAGTAATCCTGTAGGTACCTTTTTCTGTGGTTGTCTTCTCACTTGTTTTCCCTTTCTCTTCCTCTTTCGACTTGTTTTGGGCTGTTTCGTTGCTCACTTTGACTGAAAAAAACATTCGACAGTGGAAAATGATGATAACTGTTCCGGTTGTGCGGTTGTGCACACAATCGTGCTCACACTACTACTGTCTTCATCTTCGGGAGGTTACCGACGAGTTTTGGTAGACCGTTCTTTATCCGGAAGAAGAGTGCATACAGAAGTATTATGTTGTAATGAGCAGTCAATTTGAAGCCTCTGTCAGACTCTTTCGAAAGATATGTTGGTCTCCGAAGCTTAATTCATATATTTTCGATGTGAACCACTATCGAAATAGTAATGATTACTTTGATGCTATAGTGAGTAAAGCCTGTCGCAATGCCCCATCCTTCAGGATCATAACTCAGCTGAGTAGTGACAATGGCGCTTACGCTGTATATCCGTTTTTACCTTGTTAGTAGTGACCAACAGTGCTTATTCACTAAGCCTCAACCAGATCTCGAACTCATAGTGTACTAATCCGAGTCATGTGCGTTACCATTCTAGTGTCTTGTCGTTATTGGAACTGTTTATGCCACCAAATATGCCTTTTCAATACTAGATTGGAGTGGTATAAACCAGTCTCGTGCGAAACAACCGTCTCCTGTGAACCAACTGAACCGTTCTTCCACGGTTCCTGTGGGGAGTAGAGCATAAATATGACATTCAGAATCACTTTATAAATGAATTCCATTCTCTTACAGATCATTGTGAAAAAAAACTCAGCATTGGCACTGGGTAGAGGCAGATCGTCCAATAATGATCGCTTCTTTGTTAGCCTGTGTTTGCGTTTGTGTGTAAACGGAAGGAGGCAGTCGACACTAAGCGAGAAATACCTTTTCTGTTAACGTGGTTTTTGCCTCCCCAAATGTCCCAGAATGGCATTTTTCACGGATGTCAATTTTCTATGTTGGAGTCAAAGGGAACAGTGCCCCTCAAACTATTTTTTATAGTAATCTTGACATTAGACCGGTGTTCCAACCCACATTACAACGGGTCGTAGTTTGGAATTATATCAATATTTTTACTAAGGTAACTCGGTTGATTGTTTTAAAAGTGAATAAAATATTTCCAACCAAATATGTACTTTAGCTTTGATCACTACGGGTATGAGGCCTCTAGCAGCTGCATCGCAAGATTTTCGATGAAGCTCGTTGAAAATCCGGGAAAGGATAGGGAAGGGAATCCACCGAAAACACTTATTTTGCGATCTCAAAACGGTTTCAGTAATACCAGTCGACGATTGCTCATTTTTTAAGAAAACATTTCAAGTATCACTGGAACTAATGTTTATTCAGTTACATTGCGTTTAACTATCTCCCTGTGCTATACGGTGTAAATATCCGGATTTGTTAGTCATATAGCAGACAGATGAAGAGGGGCGTTTCTGTGCAATCCTTCGTTTTCCAACACACAAAACTTTGGGATGGAATTTATTCCGAAACAAGAATTAGATTTTTAAACAAGACGGACGATTGAAAACATCATATTCTAAGTATTCGAATGTATTCAATGATACCAGGAAAAACTTTTTTCGTAATGAGTCAGAGTATAAAACTGTTTAGTGCTATTCATTAGAATAGACGCGAATAAAGTTAAAATCGAATATATATATATATATATATATATATATATATATATATATGACGTCGCGGAGTCCAGGGACACTGTGGACTATGTAACACTAACGGTCATCCCACCGAATCATGATACTATCTTCACACTTGGAGTAACTTTGTGTTAGGAACCAAAGTATCTTTACTTGCCCCAGTAGTCTATAATCCACCCTTCTCGATATGACGTCATTCTCAAAAACAAATCGTTGAATGATTATTCCAACAAAAGTTCAGCACATTCCTGAGATGTAAACCGTTCGATACTGTACTAAGTGCTATATACTTTAGCGCATCCAAGATAAGCTTCGTTTATAAGAAACCTTGCAATTTTTTGACCAATCGGTTCGAGAGCTTAGTTTGACGCTCAAAAGGAATCAGGTTCGAGATAGAGTTGGATGCCCTGTACTCGATAATTGAGTGTTTTCTGGGGCTTTGGTTTTGGGGAATGTTGTTGTGTTTCACTTGCTTGACGGGGGAAACATTGCAGTTTTTGAAGTATGTACTGTTCAATTCAATCGTTCAGAGGAACTTTGGCTCGAAAACATATGAGCAACCTCCCGTTTGGGCAGATTCCAGGCATATGGAGATCACACCGCAAAATTGAAAGGATCATTCGACTTGCCTTAAATACACACGGATGTCTTCAGTAGCAGGTTATCACGTCTGTTTAGGCCAATGGGCTATTGGAACAAAACATGAGCCCTCAACACTAATCTTAACCGTTTATATCCTTCACGCAGAACCATTTTTATAACCAGATGACGATTTCAGCAGAATTATTCTTACACAGAGAAATCTCGCACAATTACTCCAAGATGTTGCATGAGTTTTTAGTTTATTGGTTTCCGCGAACTCCGAGAAGATAGGTAGCACTAATGTGGGTGTTTGTTGTAATAATTTACCTCAACGAAAAGAACTCATTTTCATGCGATCCAAATACTGTTGGGGAAAATTGAGTGGTTACTGACATTCTCCAGTTAAGAAAATACTCAGTACAACAAGATTGTTTATAGGTTGGCCTTCATCTAAACCAGTCTACAAAAGGCATCTTTTACTGCCATGATGTATCTGCCACGGACGTTGAATATCGTGGAGGCGGAGTTCCTATTTACTTATACCCATACTTTTCGCCAAGTATATTTATGTATATATATATATATATATATATATATATATATATAATCACGAGTAATCAATGCTTTCATACTGCTTCTATTTGGGACGAGAAGATTCTAGATTAGTTTACACATTAGACGTAAAATCTTCCTTCACAAAACAGATGGACGTACAACTCTACTTATTCTCAATAAACAAAACCTTTATGCAAGTTATGAGTCTTCGGTTTCACTCTTTGATCAACTTTTCTTTTAGCATATGTTGGATTTCTAGTATTTTCTATTATTCTACTGGTATACTATATTTTTATGCAAAGCTACATAAATTTTACCTCTATTTCAACACCGGAACATTTCGGGAGACAACTATTTGTTTGATTTGTTTTCTTACCTTCGGATCGCTTGCGCCGTGCTGCTGTGGTTGAATCTGACCAGATGAATGCATGATTTATCAGGTACTTGTTAATATAATGTGACAAGACATGAATAAATCAGTACCAACCAAATAATCACCCAGTACTAAAAGGATCAGATGTGTTTTCTGTGAACCCGTCCACAGTTTCACTGGTAAAAATCACTGAAAAATCGTGGAAATCCATTCATTATTACTTTGCCTGGGTTGACTTGAACTTTTGTACTATTCCAAATTTACTGAATACCAATGCATCACAGACTGAAGAAGCTCATGAAAAAGGGGCTTCACGAAGATTCACAAATTTCGAAAGATCTGATCGTCATTGGGCAAACAGGATCACTGCTTTCAGTCACACCACAACAGAGCAGTTTGAAATTTCAGCGTTGCTTTTATGTGTCTACAGCTGCTTAACTAGCTCACCGGTGACTTTGTCATGATTTACGGACTACTGGTAATCAAAAACAGCGACAGTACTCACTTTGCATCAGTTCTGTTCAAAGTTAACGAATGATGTAAAACAGTGGAAACCGTGAAATAGTCTTTTTCATCCTGTACGTTCTAAATGAACTTGAGAAAAGAACCACTGGAAAACGGTCAACCGGTAACCAAACACCATACTTATCTTGGTCGAAAAACGCCCAATACTCGTGAAAGATGTTTTGTTACCGATTGGCTCCATGATTCCACCCTTGATCCGATTTTCCATCGAGTACTAGCTCATTCTGTGATTGAAGGGTTGATCAGCAATCGCTATCTACTTCACTCTGAATGCTTCATCAGACCTTATTTATTCATTGTTTTGGAACAACTTTTCGTGTTATTTAAACAACTTGATCGTTCTAATTTCGGGGAACATTCTGCAGCGTACCATTAGAATTTCGAACGGAGAGGAAAGCAAATAAGACGCGTTAGCTCTTTTGGCATTCAACCACGCTTTCAATGTACGAAAGTATTAAAATGGTGTTATTTGACTGAACGTAAACTGGATAAAACTATAGATGGTAAACTGATAAACAATTTTCAAGGTAGTCCCCAACTGGATGATACCAGACAGTCGCCCTCTTGGCCGTTCACCCAAATGGTGAGTCGATGACCTACAAATCCTGCAGTGATCCAGTGATTCAGCATTGGAGTGATGACACTGAGCAAAACATTCGGATCCATCTCAGGACAGTGGCCTAGCAAGTTCTGATTCAGAATATTTTGTTCGAATCCGTGTTTGGACTTTAGGAATACTCATTCTAGATAGGAATCAGTCAACTGTGCGGAGTCCTGTTGTTTGGATTTTGTTGGTGACCTTTCGTGATTCGTCGTTTGGTTACTTGTTCCCACTGATCCTTTCTCTTCCACACGACTGAATTTAAAAGGTGTCTTGTTGTTCTCTAATTCACATATGTCGATTACGTTCATCGACTATTCACTAAACTGCGGTGGGATTTTGTGTCTAAAATGCATTCCTCATTCACAGGTTCAATGGAGTGTTTGCAAACGAATGGAATACTTTCCAAAACCTTAGAAATTACATTCTTATGGTGTTTTCAGAAGAAGCTTGTCAGTTTCACGTGGAAATAGATTAGTCGTTTACCAGATTCACATCAAACAATGATTACTGATAATACTACCGGTAGGTGAAGGGATTATCACCTGATGTCCAGGCGATTTCAGTGAATAGGAATACTAATAATCTTGCACTTTGTGAGTTATACAATTCATATACAAACCTGTAGCATTTCTCTCTGAAAAATACCGAAGTTCAAAGCAGATTAATGAACAAAAATGAAATGTTCTATACGAAGGAGTTTCTTGATCCTAATCAGAACATATTCCTGGTGATTTCATTCGCAGTCCATTACAATCCCACCAGTGCGAAGAAAATAAGGATCAAAGATGGCCAATGGTCAGAGTCCTCATCCCCGAAAGTCAAGCCCATGCATGTCACTGGCTGTGACAGTTAATCTTCCATGTTTCCATTTTTATCGATTATTAGGCAGACTAACCGATCGTTTGAGAGACTGTATGACTGACTGACCAAATGACCACAGGTATTCTTTCGTTACCCTCATTTTATTTGCACATAAATCTGACTGCCGAGGCTAGTGGATAAAATCATCAGGGATAAAAAATTATATCCTGCCGGATCGGCTAGAACTGAAAGTACGGTATGGTGCCTTTAACGACGGTAGATAGATGAAAATTACGACAAAAGAGGAGGCCTAATTAAAGAATCATTTCAATGAGGAAGCAATGATGGCAAAACGAAAACAGCGGAAATGAGCTGTATCACTATCAAGCTGGTTACTGATCATCCAATGAAGCTGTGCAAATGCCATTTTGCGACCCAATGAGGAAGACCAAACATCCATAATCTTGAGTTTTTTAGTTTTCCGGATTTTACGAACCAAACAAAGCATTTTGTCCAGTGTTTACCGTTAGAAACAGCAAAGATATTTCTTATATTCACCCTGCCGGTCCGAATAATAGTACTTTAGTAACCACTACTAAAAAAACGCGGAAATTTCAAAAAATAGCTGGTTTGTAAAAGACTTGAAATCATAAACAAACGTGCAAAATGCCTTAGGAGTTATGTTGGGGTACACACGTTCTTTCAGAGTAGAGCTTAAATAGTGCTTAGAATACAGGATATTTTGGAAACCTTCGCATTAAAAATTCCGTCGGAAATGAAGACGAACTGGTGGTCATTCTTAAAACACGGTTTCTTTTTAAGCCGGAAACCTTGATTACGGCAATCCCTAACTTTTAGGCAGTCAGGCTATTCAGCACTTCATATAGAGTGTTTTTGGCAATACAAATCCACGGTAGAAGTGCACTTACCTTGAGCAGCTGAGAAATATTGATGAATGAATTATTTTGAAAAGTAAAGCGTATTTTCAGACAATTACTGAAATCTGATAAAAGGTTTCCAAGTTGATTCATAATTTGATTGTCAGTATATTGCAACACTAATCCACAGAGGACAGCTTTCGTTTTATGGGATTCACATCACGAGGTCGTCACGGGAATTGCTTTTTTTATCAGAAACGTGACAATTTATTTTTCCAAATCACACGTAGACAATTTGACGACAAACTTTTTAATTGATCCAGTTTTTGTTTTTCTGATAAATCTTCCAAAGAGCCGGAAATTGGTAGTGAAGCAATTTTCCTTATAAAAGGAAAACTTACCAACGTCTTTGACTGTACAGTGGAAAATAAGTTGCTCAGAGGTTAGTTTGGTAATTTAAAAAAAAATCTGCAACTGGGACCAAAAAGTTTCGTTTCAGATTCTGTGGGTGTATGACCATAAAACGAACTACGGCTATCTTAATACGTCAGAGTATCGTATGTTATATATTTAAGAGCTGTCAATTCTACAAAATACTGCGTGATATTATTCGACTGACTAGCTCAGCTGATCAGAAAGAGGCCATTGCTAACAGGTATCATACTAGAGCTTTCTAACGTAAGGTGAAAACTATTCATAATTGAAAAGCATTAGAGACCTTCCTGCGCAAATCCAGTTTTGCTGGACGCACTCGGTGATAGCGCATTTTATCAACAGCACATTATAAAGTACCACCAGCTGTGATGAATTTCATCATATTAGAAATATCAGTTGGTGCAAACTCTCTTCCAGTGTATACATGTCACTTATACAAGGACAACATATGTGTCACAACTTGCGCCACCCAATGTTGGTCAAGCACGCTCGTGTACTTTCTGTAGTGTGTGTGTGTATGAATGTTCGTATGTGTTCAAGTAAACGAAGCTGTTAATAGCCCTGGGATGGACCATCAGGTTGTTCTTTTTAGTTACGCATGGAGCTATTGCATTTTATGTAAATCGGTTGCATTCATTATTGTTCCGAATAATCATGCCACAAGGACTCTACGTAACGCCCTATACAGCTCAAAATCGAGCTCAACCAGTCCGGAGAAGACTCGCCTAAGTAGCACAAAGTGCGTAGCTGAACACGTTGCTCCTCAAGCATGCATTCTATTTCCTCGTTTCGGCTGAAACCAACCGGTATACAAAAGCTAATTGTTTGGCTCTCTGAGACTACTTACAATGGAGATTTCATCACTATATTGCCGCATCAGTATTAGATTAACTATATTCGTTTCCTAATTTTCTACCCAATGATACATACGAGAGGTCATGGTGTATTTGCTATTTTCAGCGGAACACAATGTTATTCCATTTTTCTTTTACGTACACGTAACAACAGCAAAATGTTACAGGAAGGGCTAATAATTAGGGGAAGTGACGGAAGATGGCGCCAGGATTAGAACAAAATGGGCGGAATGGTATAACGCCTGTGGTATTGACCATTCGCTCAAAGCCGGTCAAAATCACACAGTCATGCAGTACAACTTACTTTTTTCAATAACTGAAGACGTTCATAGGAGTAATGCGTGAAAATATTGTAGTTTGAATCTCATTCTTAGGAATAAAATGTAATTTTCACGACTTAGTGATGAGAATGATATCGGTCACAAAAGACGATGTCCTGGGAGCCGTTTAAGCCTATTGATAGGTGCTCCACTGCTCCCTATCCGTAGGATGGATTTGACGGATCCATGGTTATGGGGGGCCACCTAAACAAGTGGCTAAAAGCATTGAATTTTTAGAAAGGATTTGTCTTTGTTCCTCGTATTCCTGAAGTAGAGAAATGCGGAGTACGTCTAACTTGGAAGGACCAATAGAAAATGGAAGCTTTTGGATTCCTCGACTTGAGAGCACCATTTAGCAAAGGCACTTCGGCTTACGTTCACCTAAAATAATTTCTGTCACAAAAGGTTCGGCTACATAATAGTTGATCTGCTTAGTGATGTGCTTCAAAACAACCATCGGAACAAAAATAATCTTGGAAAATAATGACATATATTGTCCACAGTTTTCACGACAATTTTGTCTGAAATATTGTGCCCATCTGTTGCCATTCAATCAAGCACACACAGTTGCTTTATGTTTTTGGTAGAGTCAGAGAGCATTTGTATGAAACATCGAGGTTTCCCCAATAGTTCAAAAATAATTTCTCGATATAAACAAATAACCCGCTACCAGAAAAACACTTCGGAATGTTACAATTTTCCTCGATGTCATGACAAACTAGGTTTACCGGCAACATAAATTTTTCTGTACCGGTCTAACAAGCAAAATGTTTCGGTATTGTTCTCTTACTACCCATGCAAAGCCTACACTTTAAGGTGTTTCTCAAAGTACCCCGTCAGTAGATTGCTTCTCGAATACAGTTTAAAAACCAGTGAAATTCAGGTGATACAACTCAAATTTAGTCAACTCATTTTCTGGTGAGTACAAACACATATATAAAGTAAGAATGTATATTCAAGATCAAGATTGAGAATGTCCAGAAGCGATAGTCAGATACGAGATTTTCAGTACTAAATGTTTGTGCAGAACAAACAACGCGACTATCGGGTGATAAGGAAATGCGAGTGTGAAAAATCACGTTTTGATACCAGTGTCATTGTTTAAATATTTGGAATTCCATATTACGATCACTTACGCGTTGTTTCTCCTTCTACGGTGAAAAAACGCGAAAACTTGGTAAATACTCATCGGCTACAGACTGAATGTCCACATCAGTAAACTGACGATATACAGGCGACATCTGATATTCCACATAACTTCACTCTGCTATTATACGCCAAGCTTATCGGGGCTAGAAGACACAAAGCCGCGTTGCGTTTATTGACCGTTTTCCACGTTGAAATATTGTTTTCCGAGGGTATTTATCGGAAGAATTTAAAAAGGGTCTCTGAATTATGCTAAACACTTGGCATTCTATCATTGTGACAATGAACTGAAAATGGGTCCTATCCACATTCAAGGCGACTGCGATCAGGTTGAAATGACTAAACTAGAAAAAAATCTGAAAAATACTGACACATGTTGTCTACAGTTTTCCCGACAGTTTTGTCTGAATTCGTGTTTCCACCTGTTGCTATTCAGCTGGGCATTAACGTTTGCTTTTTTTGTTTGACGGAGTGAGAGAGTGTTTGAATGAGATGTCGAGGTTTCCGCAAAACTTCAAAAATGATTTCTCTATATATAAACTGATAATCAGGCAGTAGAAAAATGCTTTAGAATGTTATGATGTTTCTCGAGGTCATGACAACATCTAGCACACAAAGCTGGTTTACCGGTTATATGAATTTCCCTATAATCTAAGAGTTTTTGCAACACTTTCCTTATTCTCATGCATGGCCTACATTCAAAAATGTTTTCCCAAATTTTGTTTGACAAGGCACTGTTGCTTCCTTGACCAAACGTCGATAATACCGTGAAAAAAACACACGGGATCAAGAAATTCCTCACTTAAGTTGCCCAAGGCAACCCACCATCGCAAGACTAACAATCACCATTGTGAGTTCCAAGGAATATTGTGCTTCATTTGTTCAACTATTCAGAACATATCCATACGTATTCTCTGTTGGCCTGGTGGGAAGTTGCAAAATGACAGATCTGTTGATGCCACACTTATCGTATAATGACAGTATGATCTATTTTACATGGTCGCGGGAACCGCTTCAAAAACAAATGAACGTACTTTGTATTCTCTCGATCATCCGGGCAGATGCGACTGAAAAAGCACACAGGTGTATCACACTTTTGGTGTGCCGTATGTAGTAAAACAACACAAGCCTGCACAGTGTACTCCCATGAATTCACTTTGTCAGGTGTGCGTGACCATGCTCGTAATTGAGTAAAAATGTACAGACATTTTTTGAATCAAAATTTCAAACAAATGCTCAGGAGTTATTATCCATACATTTTTGCAGATATTGATGAATAACGCAAATGTGGCCCTGAAGTTACTTCATGAAGCACTGTTTACTTTCACATAAAAAACGGAAAAATGCAATGAGTATCAGAACAGATCAGTACTGAAAACTCAGTAACCTAACAAAATTGTGGAAATTGGTAAAAACTGACTCGATTGAGTATTCAAGTAAAGGCATCCAAGTTATGCCCAACATGTGGACAGTGAATATAAAGGAAATAACACATCCGTGTGACCAGATATTGCTTATTTCTAACTTCACTTTTTACCAAAATTGAAAGTAAGTGGCTCGATTCCCAGAGTTCCGGGAAAAATGTTCTGCTTGTTCTCAGTAAAAATCAGTGCTTTTACACAACCTAATTTTCCTGAGACTATTTTGTGGTGATGCAGTACCACAAATCATGAGTTTCCAAAATGGTCAATATAGCTGATGAGTGACTCAGGTCACGCGCACACAACGAGAACAAAAGCCTACGTTCAGGAAATTTTATTGTTTTCGAATGACGATGCAAACGTGATTTTCTACCCAGCTTTCTTTTCAGTGGTTTGAAAAAACTACGCACATTGTAACTCGGGTTGGTGGCTTTCAACACCTGACTGTTGAGGTTAGCTCTTAGGTCAGAAACAGATTCATGACCAACCGGGATGACATCAACCCTGCAGTCATTTATATATATATATATATATATATATATATATATATATATATATATATATATATATATTGATAGTCAGTAGTACGCAAACATGTAGACAAAATTTCCCTGGAAGCACACGACTGGTTTCGCTGTTGCTACCGCTCAACAGGTGTGCTCTTCAATGAAGAGTGTCCAGTCACACTTCGGACGATTCAAGTTAGATCCTAGTGAATATATAAAATCGGAGTGTACAAGTATGAAGACGAGTAAGCTGAGGAGAGGCGAGTACGCGTACCCGATGAGCGGCTACATCCGCGAAACCGGTCATGTGCTTCCGGGTAAATTTTGTCCACAAGTTTACAAACTACTGACTATCAATATATATATATATATATATATATATATATATATATATATATGGGATTTTACAGAAAAACACTTTCGAAAAAACAATTTTATATGGTAGTATCTGATTGCTATCAACCCCTATTGATGTACCAGAAGTTATGTTTCACATAAATCACAAGGTGAACGCTTACGTCTTTTAAGTTCTAAATTTTCAAGAATAGAAAAGCGTAATTCATCTTTAGTCGTTTGTAAATTGCTCTAGTAAAGCGTGAAGGACACTAAATGCTAGTTGTTTTATACTGGATTGGAGTGGCTTACGGAGACTTGAGAGTTAATGGAGTGTACAACTTTGGCTACCACATGCTTGTCTTTAGCAGTTCAAAGGGCCTGCCTGTCGTAGCTGAGCCGAAATGCATGAATTTCCGGTTGGTTCTGATGGTTCTGAATAAGCTGAACGTGAAACATTATTTTTACTGTTTGACCAGCTTTAACGGGTTTTCATGCATGGGTTTGCAGTATATGTTACATTCTTAGATGCTGTAGTTACATGTTTCTTTGAATCAACCTCGTCATTTAAATAGATATTTCTCAGCAGCTTGACAGGCAAGAAAATACAGTAAAATAATTCGACCAGTGTGGTTGAAATTTGACTTTTAAACCCTTTTCAGTTAGCTTTTTTCTCTTACGGATGGAATTTTCTCATAATTAGGACATTTTATGATGAGTACACAGCAACAAGGATGCTCCTCTTATTCCTGAAACAGTCAGTATTTGAGATTTGATTATTTAATTTTCGAATACGTAAAAGTATTTCACTCAGGTATTCGACCCAATATCAGAACTGAAGTCTGTTGACATGGCCACTATAATTTTTTATCGAAAAATATAAAGCTTTGGGACGGGGTTGTTACAGAAATGCAAGGCTAATTATTTCACTTGGTACTTTTCTGGTATACTAGGAGCTTAACTTCACTGCTGCAATTTGATTCCAGGTGTAGCTTGAGATATAAGCAAAAATCAAATGATTTATTTTACCTTCAGCCCCTGTTTCGGCACGAAAAGCTGAAAAATAGATAGTCACAAATTGGCATCCAGGACACAGATACATTTCAAATGACAAATAGTAGTAATTCCATATAAACCGTGAATTTCACGTCAATTTATTTAAAGTACGTCTTCGAATTTGACAAATCAATCCAAGAAATCAAAGTAGAGATTTCTCTATGCTTTTTGCCACTTTTGTTAGTAGCCTATTCGAAAGCTGTTGAACGCACTGCTTTACATCTAGGAAATTGCCCAAGAAAACAGAAATCCTTAAATAACATGATGTCTCTGAAAACGATTCAAGAGATTATAGTTAGACAGTAGTCGATTGATGATGGCAAAATAACGTGGTTCACACCGTTGAGTGAAATGTTACGCTGAAAGCTGTCATGTAAAGTGCAAGCAAATGTCCTAAACTATTTGTTCACACAATTAGGGCATCATTAGTTCTCTGTTCGTTTCAAGTGTATTCGCGAAGTTTCAGTACTAGATTTGCATCACGAGCGACCGGCTTTTAGAAGGATATTGTCCACTGGATTAACGATCAGAGCAGTGATAGGCGGTAATTTATTATCTCCCGGATCGTAACCACGCTTGGCTTATTGAGACCTTATGTAGTTACCCCATCCAAGTCTCGAGGTGTGATGATTGATTTTTCCTGATAGTACAGTGGGTTAGTGAGGTAACCGGGAAAAGCCTGCCACTGCAATCACGCACAAACATGTCATAAAAACCCGGTCTTTCCATGGTGGTGGTTGAGTGGCACAAGCTTATACGATCTTCTTGGTACGAGATTCTATTTCTGTAGCTGCTGTTTATCGTGGTGTTAGGTAGCAAACCACGCCAACCCTGCTCACCACCATTTATTACTGTCCACTTTAGGTCTCAAAGCCAGGTTGTGGGCAGTCAGTGCGGTGGAATATATACATACTACTCACTGAATAACTAGTCCATTTCTCGAAAACAATTATAGACAACGAAGAGATAACGAACACGATTACGCCCCGCTGGCTGGACAGAGTGAGATGAATCGAAGCACAAGAGTCACGCGATGTCATCTTTTGACCGAATAAAAGCAGGCTCAAAATCAGTTGGTAGCATAAATACAAACGGAGATTTTTGTCGTGAGTAGATACATTTCATATCTGATTGCATGAGTCTCGGTAAACGCTGGCTGAACGGCAACGTCAGCAGTGCGTTGCAACTACGAGGCGAACACTTATTCACCTTACGGAGAATGACTGAGAGTAAAAGACGATGCAGCTGTATGAAATGTAAAGTCAGAACCAAAATCTTCAGAGACAAGCTCTGCCTCTATAGCAGAAAAGTTCATTCCGACTTGACCCATTATATCTGATGAATGTCTGAAAGAGCTTCAGTCCGTCTGCTCATCCTCGTCTTTTTCTTGTACCTGATTCATACCTAACTACGTAACAATCTAAGAATCAAAATTTTTAATGCACGGTTTATTCACTTATAATCTGGCACTTTGAAATGACTAACATCAACCGAACCGATTGAAACCTAAAAAAGCTTGTACAACCTTTCAAACTAACAACGATTTTCATCCATCAGTAACTTCTCATGTTGGTAATACTGTCACGTTGAACTAGGTTTCTGAAGTCGATTACAGGAATGATCAGCGTGAGATGAGTGCAGTGAAAAGGGTTTACCCCGTAGCCACAGAAGCTCACTGCACTATTAGGGATAACCGGAAACAAGGACCGTGAGACTTGAAGTGGATAACCATACAATGATTCAATAGGTCAGATGCGGTGACTAGCCGGACCACAGTGAATTATTGTCTTTCACGAAGTTAACCTGTGGTGGCCGGAATTCATGATTGGGACCTCCGGGCCGGTAGGCAAGCGCTCCAAACCGCTCGACCACTTTAATTCGAGCATTTCGTCTACATGGGGAAAAACGTCCATACTGTAGGACATATTAAATGACTTTACAATTTCGATTCAAAACGAGTTGAGATTAGGTCAGAATCATTACCGAGTAAAGTCTAGACAACAGCCTTTTGTGTCCTAAATTGTTTCATTGAAAAACACTCCAAAGGCGTTATTCTTGACTTTATCTTTCAGTTTACAGTTAATAATTCTAAATTCTTCCAGATTTATTTTCAGCGGAGTCGAGTGGATCGACTATCCCTTCCCTTAAAGTTCGATGTGAGTCTTCAAAATTGCACGTAGACCCTCCATGTGTCATATTAAAAAAACTAATGGTAATGAACGAAACTGGAAGTCCGTAGCCATCGACAAAAATTGTTTCCTCAACTCTAGCAAAAGCAATTGTTTTGGGGATAGATTAATCTGTTAAGGCGTACGTTGCAATTTTCTTTTGTGATACAAAATTTTTCTGATAGTGTACAACTTGTTGAAACCTAACTGAAGAATATTTCAGTTACTTTTTTGAACTTCCACTTTGTCTCTATGGTCGTTAGGAATAAAATCAAATACTATGTGCAAAGTACTGGGCCAAGTAGATCAACGAGGCTTTCCCAAAAAACATTTAAAGACTTATCAACTCACAATTAGCGGTACAGATTATCGAACATAACCCGAAGCAGAACAGCAACAAGAACACGCCTGCGTTCATGCTGTCTGAGGTATTCTGATCACAAAGACCACTGCGCTTGATTTATAAGAACTATAATTTAGGTCAACAAAAAAGCTTCGTAGTGAGGTTTTGCGAGTCTATTTGATGCAGGATTGGCCAACCGCTGCAACCAAATCGATGAAAAGGTTCCTTTTAAGCTCCAGTAACCTGATCAATATAAACTGACTGGTCAAAATTTGTCTGTATGGTCCACATAGGTGGCTCAAAAGGATACAACATGAAAGAGTATAGGTGCTGCGCGACACTGGTTGACCTCAGTCGGGTCGGTTCTGTAAAACTAAAGAAAAAAAGCATAAAATCAATCTACTTTTTGCCAAACGCAATCAATATATTTAACTTAAGGATCCATTTTTGTTCAGAGAAGAGTCCGAGGTGAAGAGTCTTCTTCAGACAACTATGCTGTCGTCAAGGTCAGAAGTGCAAAGCTTGAAAAAACGATTGGATTATTTCGGGAAGAAATCAATATTTCTGATCACCTTCATAACTGCGGTAGTAGACCAAGCAGTATGCCACCTAACTTGGTTCAGAGTAAACGCTAGGAAATAGAGCGAGAGACTATTATCCATTCATATGCAATACTGCAAAGTTAACGTCATACGAGTACACATCATCACTTTTGATGTTGTACTGATTTTGCAAGATGGATAGTATAGAGTATTTAATAAATGCGGCTATTGCTTTTTTACCTTGTTCTCAACTTCTGTTTTCCCCCCGTTTTGACGTGATTCTGGAGTCTATAAGAATATGAGTAGAGGAACTTGGATTTTCTGTCCAACTGATTTGGATATCCATTAGTTGACTGAGATGCTTGTATTCTTGCTTGGTGAAAGAAGTCACTTTGATTCACGTACGTTTAGCAGTTTACTTGTGAAAATTTGTGTCCTGAGCAGTTTCGGAAAAATGGATAATTATTTTAATTGAGGAACTTGCAGATTACTTTTTGCTGTCCTACAGTAGTTGAACCTTCTGTACCTACGCGTGTTGACTGTTCACAATAAACCTGATACCTTGCAGACAAAAAGTATCCCCATCTCCCGGTAAGGATATAATTTGATATTGTCTCCACTGAAACCCCTTTTCGTTTTACAATAAATCTGATCAGACGGATAGCCGATAGAGCCTCGGCGTGCTAGTGAAAAAGAATAATGTTGGTGTTCGAACGCAGCAGATGAGGACGATGAAAGGCTCCACCTCGGCAATCTGTTGCAAACATTATTCGTGTTAGTGTGGTAGATGTATCTACATATGGTCACTTGATTGGAAGAGTACTGCTATACTGCATATCAAAATGTAACACGTTATCCACACTTTATTGAATACACTGCGCAGTTTGCCCTTCATTGTAACAAAAGTTGTCCCTAGTAAATTAGGTGCTATCAAAATTTGACTGACACCGTTTCCATGACTCTCGTGGCTCTCAATTATTGGCCAGAACGAAGAAGTTCATTAGGTTTGTCTTACTTGTCTCTAGCGAATACAGTGCGATAGTTATATAACGTCCGCCTTCTTGTTACCGCTATTGGCCTACGAAACCCGGGACGTGAACCATCTAGATATCAGTAAGTTGGGTTAATTAATCCTAAGACTTGTCATAAAGTTCTAAGTAAATTTTACATTTCCGTTCAGATTATGCTGACCTTTTCAATCCCGGTCATTCATTTAAACTTTTAGGGCAAAGTGTTCATATGAAACCAATGGATGTCCCGTGCTTCGTTGCAAAAATATTTTCTCATTGAAGTTTAAATAGGAGAATGTGCAAAAAAACGTTTCCCCAGCCTGGGATAATATCTCGCACATAGTTGCTTCTTTGATGTAAGGGGGCTGTAGCAAAAATTGGAGCAATTAAAACCTTGTTGTCAATGCATAAAAGTTACAACTTTGGGCGACTTCTTACAGTCGTTCATAATTTTAGGACGGTAAACAACGCGGAGTACTGAAAGACGTTATGCCCACTGAGGACGCGGTAGCTTTCCGGGTGAATGAAAATGGGTGGCTGGGAAAAAGGCAGATGGGATTTCTCGTGTGACCCTAGTTCGGTGCTCCGGCCTAAACTGATTGAATCGGGAAGACCCATCAATTAGAACCTTGCTGGTTTTCTGTAGACACCCTTTTCCGATCCATCAACTTGTGAGTTGAACACATAAGTTGGTGATGCGTTAACTCAAATCAAAAATGTGACCAAAACGACAGTGACCGATGTTTCTTGGTGTGTCATTTGGAATCATTTTGGTCATTTTTTGTTTTGGACTTTCTCCTAAGCCGCTGGTGTCTTTCCGCCTCCTGAAGGGTTTTCTCAGGCTAATTCAACAAACTGAATAGACTGGACTTATGGAAGAAGGGTTCAAGTTTGTTTGGCTTGAGCAGTTTTGGTGGGTGATCATTGTGCAATCAAAAAAGATATCATCCTTTGATGTCCAGAGGAAACCTTAGCTGTGAATCGCGCTCCGTTCTTCTAAAAAAACTAGAATCTTTTGTCCGTTCCCTCTATTCTGTTTGATTATAAATATATCGATGAGGTTTATTTTACACGCCCCATTTATTTATGAGATAGTATGAGTACTTTTCAAATAACAAAAGTTTCGAAAGATCCCCTCTCCAGTCAACATCTTTGGACGATGTCAAACACATTTTTCCTGAATCGCACGAACTTATACTAGTTGGAGTCATGCGTAGTCTTTTACCACAGCCTGTAACAATTTTCATACTCCCGTTCATGTTCCGCTTTTCAGCAAGGGCTTTTTCTCAACGGTAGAAATTACGAAGTCATTTTTGTCAACATCAGCGTTGGGAAAACATTCTATGCTTATGACCAGTTTGCTGTCTATACTCCCTATTCACTCATTTACCTGCTCAAGATTCGAAATCATTCCTACATGTCTACAAACAAAAATAGAATTCGGCTCTAACATTTTCGTTTCCTTGGTAATCAAGATCAGGTAATTCGTAATTGCAGTTTCCGCCCTCTTCCGTTGTCAGATTCAACTGAATGCCCAAATCTCATTGTTCACGTTTATATGTACGTACAAACTGACAACTTATACTGATTCGCATGAACGTCTTTGTGAACCACTGACGTGTCGAAAACTAATCATCCATCTGGAGCTTGAAAGCATTCATTGACTTGAATTGACTCATTCGATATTTGAAAACCCAAAGGCTCTTAATGCCACTCTGATCACTGTCAGAAATTAGGGAACCACTGTCTACTTGTCATCAGAAGAATATCTGAATATCGCAACCATGGGAGACCAGTAAAATAGAATGCCCTTTCAGAAACTATGGTATTTTACCATCAGGTTCATCACGGAATGATTTCTCCAGTAAACATTTCAGTTCATCAAGAAGCAACTACAAGCAGACAGACATTATTCAACAATGTCGAATATCGAGCTACATAATTGCTGTATGAGCCCTTCATTGATGCGGACAATCAATTGGAAGGAGACACCACCAATCCTAGTATATAATCACGTGACGGATAAATAATGTTGAGTCCAACAGACAAATATTCATCGTTAGCTGGGGAAATATCGAAATTCCACTTTGGTTGAAAAACTCGGTGTGTAGATGAAAAAGTTCAAAGTTTTCATTTATTCAGCTCAAAATGCACTGATACACTAACGAAAAGTTTTTCACAGCGAATAGTCGATTTTGTCTTTGTTCATCACTGTCCTGAATAGATAGACTTGCTGAAAACATACTCCAGCGTCAACACTTTTCCTTCAGTTGTTTGTAGAGATATTGGATTGTTGGATCCAGAGTAATTTTGACATGACTCAACTGAATGAGGAATGCAAGTACACAAAATTACATTCACAAAGCCAAAGGTGGATAATGAATGTCTATGAATCTCCATTGTGCACCCGTGGACATAGTGACACTCGGAATACAATAAAATCATGCCAAATGGTTTCACTGATTTGGGCGCAGTGTGAATCTCATTAAAACTGTCTATTTGAATTTGTCTTTCACTGACAAACTTATTTACATAAACTAAGTTCAGCCAAATAGATGGGAAACCGTGTACGGTAACTCTCCCAGTGCATCTTTCCCTATGAAATTTATCACACATTATCTATTTTTTCACTGTAGGGGTTGTTACCTGGCTTGCACGTTTATTACTTTTGATTGACAGAATTCAGGAAAGCCGTTCCAGCAGGGAAAAAGCATAGTACTATCCGGATGTATGAGTCTAGTTGTTCATGTTGGGCAGACTGTGTTGTCTAAATTCCATTCTCGTCGGTGCGTGATACACTTTGGTGAAATCATCTCGCGATCGGTGCGCACTTGCTGCCTTAATTGATGGGAACACAAATTGACTGCTTCCTTTCTCATTTGCTCTCGCTAACTTTGAGGTGAACAGGCCTTCGCAGACTGAGAGTTTGCTTTGTACAATTCATTGCGAAACAGGTCCATTCTCAGGTTCGGTAAAAGAATTCAGACCGGGCACATTCAGATCCACGGATAGATACCAGATACCAGGACTCTGGTGAGCATGCAATCTGGAGATGCGTAAAAATGTTCACAGTTCGGTAATTTTCATCAAGGAAACGGAAATGGAGAACAAAACGTTTTCATCGAAATGTTAAACCTCCAATAGCAGAATGGTTCACATGAAATGCCGAGTAGCATGAAAGTTTGCGAACGGGAAATATAAATTCTCTCTTCCATCTACGTGATTGTATTTGAACAAAAGTTTTGGTAACATGTGCCTAACAGATCAAAAGTAAGTTCACTCGAGGTCTTTTGAAAAATCGGCGCTCATCAGAGAAGGACTGCGAGGAGAGAGTGGATCAGAGTATATGATTTGTAAGACTGTGGTATGTCTCATGCCTGAGCAGGTGGCTTCTTGTGTCAAAAAGAAGCATCTTCAAGCCTGTTTTTGTTGTTGAATAGTGGCTCATATTATCACTAACAACACACATAATTTCGATATCTCCAGCCCCTCAAATGAGAGTAACATTCACTATTTCACACCAAAACTGAGGGTTAGTTTGGTTTGGTTGATCTCCTTTGTGATATCTTTCATACTAGTTGAACATTTTATGCACCTCCCCAGAGTCACCTGCGTATAACGATCACATGATCAAACCAAAGGATACGTTCCATGATTTACTCCCATATGATGCAGAACACAAATCACTTACAGAAGGCCACGTATATACGAAAATGGGCACTCTATTTTAAATCTCTAGAGACGGCTTTTCAAAACATAAAACATCATCTGATTACCCAATGTCCCTCGGAGAAACTGAATGCTGAATGTTCATTATCAAACATACATCAGTGAAGACAACCTCCCCACTTCTAGTGTAACCTTGACGACAACATCTATTCTAGTTAGGCGTATGCACCACTGTGTCATTAACATGCCTTGTATTTCACACAGTAAACTGTGGGACTAATAGACGTGGAACAAGGTAAACTGTTTAGTGGAAAGAAGGAGTTGTTTTCATATACTAACTTATAAGGTGATGCTCGAAATATATTGTTTCTGTGCTTATACTATATCCTACCAAGTCTTAAGTGGTCTTTCTTACTTCAGTGACGTAGAATCCACCCACTCAGTTGTGAAACCATTAGTTTCACTATGCTAACAGGCACGCATTGTTTTTGTCTCCAAAATCCTACTTGATAATTGCAGTGTCGTCGTTTTCCAAAACAGGAAGCCCCATTTCGTGTATGTTCAATTTAGGGCTGCCATGGGAAGATTGTGGAAAGTGAACCTCGTAAGTGTCACGATTTCACTACTGCAGTTGGAAAACAGCAAATGGCCCAACATGTTTACATTTATAGGGTATCAAATCGACTTCGGAACAAGAACCATTACTTCGCAGAAAAGCATTTTGTCAGAAGAAATATTCTAAACACAAAATGGAAATGTTTGTGTTTTGTGCCTGTTGAATTCAACTTTGTCTAACCTGTTGCTGGGAACACTCTCTTCATAATCCGCTATCAATGTGATCATCACCGTTGAGCAGCTTCAAACAGCGGGGCGAGCCCCACTAATCACTTCCATTCCCACTGTGTTGCACATAGAATTCGAAAGAGTGAATATACAAGGTCGATAGGGAAAGGATTTACAGAAGTTGGAAAAGGAAAGAAAGCCCCAGTATCCAACATATGAAGTACATAATTCAGCGGTGCAAAAGCATATTATCAAACATTTTGATTCGAAAGAAAGAAAGTGGCCAAAATATTGCCACTGTTGACGGTTCAATACCGTATCCCACAATGCATCCGGGTAACTGGTTGAGGGATCTTTTGGACCACAACCCTGAAGACGCGAGGCACCCACCCACGTCATCTGTTAACCTCCACGTGGCTGCTTCCACACACACGGAAGAACGGAAAACAGGGCACGGTATAGTAGACGTGTGTTCGCCATACGTAACACGAAACCCAGAAAGTAGTCTACTGAGCTCAGTGAGATTTGAAAGAATATTCTCCGATGTGGTACCCAATACCCGATATCAGGACTCAGCACTGTTCACCAGGTCATTCCAGCCAATCTTAGCAAACTTCAGTGGTCAAAAATCTCAACACGATGAACATTCTCCGCACGTAGATCCCAAGTCTCACAACCATACAACAAAACTGAACGCATTATGGCACAGTACACACGACCGGCCAAAGTCAGCGAAATATCAGGCCGGCCAGTGTCAAAAGGCGCAGCAAAATTGAGGCTATTAACTTCGTGACTATCGGAATCAAGCTAATCCCACTATAGTAACTATAGCCATTGCGTATTCCTTTATAAAGATGGGTAAAACCATTGACTCACCGCATTATAACGGAAAACGCTCCTTCTTCCAAATGTCACGGATCAACGTGGTGTGTGATTTTACCAACGCACTACTACCCATTTTGAAAAGAACTCGGAGTGGTTCTTGGGCACTGGCCCCTTTACCATTCACTAGTAATTGAAAGTTCCACTCTTCTTCCACTTCCAATGGGGCTCTAGCGTTGATTCCCAAGGAATCATATTGGTTGACACAGGAATACCTGAAATTATGCCCGGCCAGTTAAACTAATACTCGATTTATTGGACCCAACTATCAAACCTTTGATGTTTGCCATAAATAGGTTCTCTATTTATATCGCATATCGTTTCACTGACCCGAGATTGCCGTCCACCGGTGTCGCGAATAAGTTTGAACAATCTTTGACTGTTACCTGAAGCAGCTGATACTTTCGTTTCGCCCGTTCGATGCGGATTCCGTTTTCGCCCATATTATTGCTCTTCCGAGATCCTAGATCATGTACTAATTTCTGTTCAAAACTGGTACGAACTTGTGGATCAGACAAATGTTGTATAGCTAACCGAGTTTGCGGTTTCCGTCAATGTTCGTGGAACTGAAGTGATAATCGCATTGAAACTAATGCATGGTCCGACTGTATGTGAGTGAACCAGCAAAATATATACAGTTCTGGACAGAACTGAGCCACCGATAGCTTACTGCAAAATGATCAACCTAATTCAGAGTACCTGTGGAGATAGAGTGCCATTTCGCCGTGAGGAGTGAGCTGTGTCAGAAATTAGTACTAGAAAAGAATTACCGATTGTCCGTACAAAACTGAATAGGCCTATCCCCGTTCTCTGTACACTGAGCGAGTAAGGCACAACACCCATCTAAACAAGGTTCTGATACACTGAGTTTGCCAAATTGTGCAATAAAATCATCTGCTAGCACTACCATTTCAAAGCACTTGCTACTGTCACCGAGAGTGATGAGTTCATCATAGAACTCATTCTTCTGCATGTCAGAGCTGTAATCTGTTGGAACGTATACAGAGATTACAGACAGACTGCACAGAACACAGCTGCCCTTTGGAACGCTCACTGACCTCTGGAGTCTTACAACACATAAACGACTATTACCCGGTATCCAGTCTAGAAGATCAGCCTCAGCCTTGTCAGTCAAGACTATTCCCACCCCACGGTAACCCACAGCTCTAACGGTTTCGTATCCTGAATTGCCCAGGGAATATCTTGATGAGATACCAGGAGCAATTAATTGAATCACATTGCTCGAAAACTCGGTAGGCGTTTCACTTACGCAACAGACATCAGTTGCCAGATAGTCTATTATGGAAGTTTGGCAAGTCTGCTGACCGGTTTGCATGAGTGTACACACGTTAAAGAAGCCGAGATCCGGAGGTCGATGAGGCTTGAGAAGATGTGACTAACAAGATAGAGAATTATTCAGGACACTATTTGGCAATTAACCGTTACGAGTATCGAGCTTGTTATCAAAGGAACCATTGTGATAAGGTAGAGGGGGCCAACAGATATGGTTGGTGACAGAAGACCAATGTTGGAACAAAAAAGAGGGAACTCTGAACAATAGCCGACCGATCACTGCTCACCCCACTCGATGCAACGGGCAGCGCGGTCCTGATTATCCTGTGCGACGACCGATGTAATTTGGAATATTTCGACTCGTGCAGTTGATAGGGTTGTTGGACGGGTACTGTTAGGATCTCCAACCACAACGCAGGAGAACGATTAGGATTCTGTACCAAGGCCTCTAGATCTAGCAAGAACCTGCCCAAAAGACAGTGAGGTAGCTGGGTAAAAGCCCATTTGTTTGAATCAGTTATTCTTTCACTTATTTTCCCAACGAAGTCGCTAGCTCAAATCGACCTCCAGCCTGGAGGACAAGGAGACTCCTTCGTCAGTCCTCTACCCATTAACCTTTCAGACATGATTGAATCTTCGACTTGAGGGAAGCCAACCTGTATAGATTGTTGGGTCGGTGAGGCGCGCAAACTGTCAAACCGCGTCATGAGATTGATTATCAATCATTTGTAATAACCATATTGCTCGAATTGAAATCAGAAGTCACACTAGCTGGCACTGAAATGTATTGTTCTTTAGCATACAAAATGCGGCAGTTGAATAGGCACGAAATAAGGAAGGGAGCGTATCCACACACAAATATTGATCCAGCTGTGATGTGATTGGTTGGACTGAGATGGTCACGTAATGATAATTGTAGACGGTCGAAGATCATTCCCACGGAAATAAGAGATGTCAATGGAATTCAACCATGGAAGAGACGATCTCAGTTTTCTGAATTTGAATAATACGATTGGTGGTTGTCTGCTTGTAGAATGCACCACATTTTGATACTGCAATAAGAAATTATCAATGAAACAATCGAGCTCAATAAATTTGTGTGTAACTCGTCGAGTACAGGTTTCTTCAAGGCTGGCAGTATTAGAACTTGGTCGTTAACTTTCAGCATTCCATCCGGGGATAATGAAAGCTCATCCTTCTTCTCGTATATCTCAGGGAAGCGTTTTCTTGCTGTACTTTCCAATTCATGATTGAAAGCTGAGAGGAATTTGTGATAGTAGTTTTTTTGTTTCGCATATCACGTCATCCCTGGAAATTGGAAGGGGCTCACACAAGAGCCAAACTTCTGGTTCTTTGGCGAATTTAGTGTAACGAGACAAAACATTTACATGCAGAATCTGGGAGCCCGAACGAAATTTGATATCATAATCATACCCTCTGAGGTGAATTGCCCATCTTTGAACCATGGCAGCCGTTGCTTTTGATAGCGATGTTCTTGGATTATATATGTAACTCAGGGCATGACGGTCGGTTACTATCGATAAGTGGGTCCCGATGAGGTACTTGTTCAAACGATTTACAGCCGAAACGACTGTCAGGGCTTCTTTTTGAGTATAGGAGTGTCCTTTTCCCGCATTGTTGAGTAACTGAGAGATGCACAGTACCAGGTAGTCTTCTTGCTCAAGAATGGCCCTAATCCCAACAGAATTTGCATCTGCCACCAAAATGATGGGTATTGACTAATCCATTAACATGTGGAAGAATTTTGCATCGTAAAAAGCGGCTGACCTTTGGTAGAGAAATTAGGAATAAACCGTGAATAGAACTGCAAACATCCTAGAATTGACTGGAGTTCAGTCACGTTCTTTGGTGATGAAGATTTTGACAGAGGTTCGCATCGTTTGGGTTCTGGCTTATAGCCATCCTTCGAAACAGTGAAGCCCAAGCAATCTAACTCACTCCTTCGAAAAATGCACTCGGATTGTTTTATAGCTATACTTTGGTCTCTGAATCCTTGTACCAGTCCCAGTAATCGTTGATCATGTTCTTCTTTGTTTATTCCGACGATAATAATATTATCCTGATGTGCTTTTCCCACTTCCGAACCATCAATGGTCTCATCAATGCACTTCTTCAAAATTCCAGATGAAACATGTAGTCCGGAAGGTAAGAAATTAAGCTGATCAAGTCCCCATTCGGTATTGATTGTTGTTAGTTACTTTGATTCATCATCTGAAGGGGATTTGCAAGTTGGCATTAGCTAAGTCCATCTTAGAAAGCACAGTGTATTGATTTTCGCAGATCAGACTGGTCAGAAGTGTTTTGAAAATGTTCAACATTTTATTACACTGATCGAGATTAGACTGCTGAGAGACAGATACTGTTCGTTTTAAAAGGGAAATGTGAGGCTGCTCGAGTTGGATGCCACGAGAATCTCATCATCGTTGTACTCAATTAGAAGACAATCGTCACACACGGGCGCGAATGATATATAAGTAGAAAACAAAAACGGTTTCGGAATGGTATCCCGGAGGGCGCCTTGTGTAAAGGGAAGCACGGAGGAAGTTCGTTCACAGTATCATGTAAATTGTCGTCGATTAGAAAAATAGCTTAAAAAAAAGAAAATTGCAATAGGTACTGAGGTCAGAGAGAGCAAGTGCGTGGAGTACCTAGGATTCGTGACCACAATGAAATGTGTCTATATAGTGAAATAAAAAGACCTTATCTACTCAAAATTCGCGATAAACAGATGGAAAAGCAGAGTGGGTGAGAAAGGCCGGGATATCGAGGGTTGGTCCTTGTCAAAAATATGCGAATTTGTTTGGGTCCAGCACAGTGATCTGTGTAGACAGATTTTCAGTATACGTTTTTCAGACGCTTTAAGAGTTTCCGATAAACATGCTGTTGAATGCGTTTAGA
The DNA here is from genome assembly GCA_948099385.1 of Fasciola hepatica. Lineage (NCBI taxonomy): Eukaryota > Metazoa > Platyhelminthes > Trematoda > Plagiorchiida > Fasciolidae > Fasciola > Fasciola hepatica. The sequence goes on from CANUEZ040000182.1 coordinate 16,805,521, forward strand.
TGTATGTGAGAATCGTATCGAACAGGTCAATTGTTCGTAATGAAATAACCTGGACCTGGACTATGTGAGCTGGAAGAAAGACAGGATCAGAAAAACAGCAAGAAACAATTCTGTCCCATTTGGTTGGTGTTCACTCGTTTATATACAAAACTAGGCATGTACTTATTGACAGACAACGTGCCGGCCAATCACAAGGTGACTCCGCCGTATCCACACAATCTAACATTTAAGGGCCAGCTTCACCTGATTGGTTGGATGCTGAATATGAAGCTGTAGAGCACTGGACAGCGTGTGGAGTCAGTCGAATCACTACCAAGTACACTTTTTGGTTACTGGAGTGATCGAAGCCACTTCCCAACAATCGAGAATAATATAAGCATTTAAGCAAAGACCAAATAGGTCAGAAAATATATGGATAATGTGTTCGTGGAATATCAGGATACATTGTAGTTTGGAATAATAACAAGACTAAGGTCGATTTAGGCTTTAGGTCTGGTAGGGAGGAAGGAAATATTATTCGAGCCACGGGCTCTTTTGAACCTCCCGTTGAACAGTTACCCATACAGCTACCAACTCCGATGATGGATGACCTCTCTATAGCAACCTAAGCACAACTTGTTCATGCTGTTAGGAACAACATGCACAGTTTGGTTATTGACTGAACTCCATAGTTTGTCCTACTCTCGGTCAAGTGTTATAACCACGAATGCAAGATCATTGCACATCAATTCAGACCTTGAGCCCAGTTGCCAGATAGCTAAATAGAGTAGTCGGGGCTTTTGAATGAGAAAGACTGGAAAATTCCCAAAGCCAACACCGTAGCTTTGAAATTATTTACCCGAAAGTCAATGATGCATTCTTTTTCTAATAATAGCATGTATGTATGTCAAATCTCATCTTACCACACTCAAATAAGATGAATGAGATCTGACTGAAATTCTCGCTTTGATATATTGATGACTCATGCTGAACAACGAGATGCAATTGTGAATAACGGAGTTGTTCAAACCGACACCATTAGGTACCCCCTACACAATGAGCCTCAATTCTAATCACACTTCAATCAGTTATTTTCTGTCAAACGGCCTCAAATTTGCCGTAAATTCAGCTTGGAAATACAGTATTGTCGAATGTGATGCTTCTGATAATTCGCTCAGTATCTAGTTCAAACCTCTTGACCTGAATAATGATATCAGCATTTGTAATTGTGTGGTAATGCTGTGATGTGCAAATGGAAAACCTGTGAGAGTATGTTCTGGCACACCATTCGATGGAATTTTCAGTCTCACTGGCAGACAGTTCATCAGAACCGGCCCCTATCGAGCCCACGAAAGCACGAGAGACAGAACAACCGATAGATGGCATGAATCAACAAACGGGAAACGAATCCTGCAGCGGCACTTAGGCCTCAAGGCGTGGTTACCCACACCAGGCGGACCAATGCGCTGTGTGGATTGAGTAGGTTCATTGACTAACCACCTAAGCATTCTTTGTTTTTTACAAATAGAACGAAAACATATCTCAAACAGAACTGAGTTCTCACTAGGACTGGTGGGACGGAACAAAACAAAGTCTGCCTTTGAGAAATTCGCATCCATCAGTTTTGGTAGAACCTGTACATTATGGTTTCTGTTTGAAAAACAATATGAACAACAAAAAAGTCAAGCTCCCTTTCTGTCGTTCTATTATGGACAACAGTCTATATTTGTGAGTCAAAAACGATGAATCTCAATACCATTCTTGATGATCGAATCTGTGTGATGATTTGCATCTGTTTTATTTGCAGATGTACAAAATGAAGCAAAATGCCATTCTTCGAAATATAACTACGTCACTGGATGGAGTGCCGAACGCACGAAATGGGGAGTCCGTGTAAACAGGGCAGCTCGAATTTAGATATTTCATTCAATCTGTTCAACGGGATCCCTGACATGTATAGCTTGTTCTTCGGAATGGAATGGGTACATCCCTGGAGGTCGAAAATTCTAATGTTAGTGCTGAACTCAGCAACCGTAGTTTGATTTTAAATTTCTCTCAATTCTCACGAGAAAAATTCCGTTGCATTGTCCGGTTGAGAAAATCGTGATCGACATCGGAAGTAGCAAATTATACATCCACATGCGCTATTTGTAACCACTAATTGAACGAAAAAGCTACCTGTGTAAATCGAGTGCACCGATCGTGGTATATAAACGGATTTGAGCTTGTTCAATGTGAATAAAAGGAACACAAGTTTAAACCACAAACGGGGTAGGGTGAAGCGCTGTGGTGATATCTGACACACCAATTATTGCGACTATCCCGATGTCTAGGGCTGTGAATCTAGCGAGAACTTAGTCCCCCTAGGTCTACGCATGAAGTGGGTACAACATAGTTACAGGCAGTAGAGCAGACACTAGTCGAATCGATAATTCATGATTCTCAAGCAATACAATAAGCATTACTGACCAGGAAGCAAAATAATCAGAGCCAGGTGAGAAACCAAGAATAAAGAGCTGAGACTTGTCTAAAATTAGGAACAGCACAGAAAATGCAGCGGTCCGCCCAGCATGCAGCTACACGAAATTGTACTGCAGTTCAGTTGCAATAAAATCAGCATATAAGAAAGATTTCACGGTCACGAATCAATTAACCAGCTACGAAGGTGTGAATTAGACTGTAGTTGCAATAAGAAACAGAGTTATTACGAAAAAGTATAAACAAGTCGATTCTGTGGGACCAACGAGAGCACGTGCCAACATGAGTGGACTAATCCGGCACAAGATCTGTTGATTCCATGGATGTGTGATGATCAATGGTGGAGTTCCGTGACAGAAACGTTAAGATTGAGAGTTTGAGCATCAGCAGGGCTGTACAAGTGTAACACTGAGAAAAAACATCTTACGGTAAATAATTAGGACTTCGAGGAAACAGCTTTGAATGCGCACTTGATCTGTTCATGTAATAGGCTTTGTAAAGTGTGAGGATAATACATACTGATACCTTAGAAAGAGAAGGAACACGATACGAGTATCCGAGGTTCACGATACACGTACTGCCTACTCATGAGTAACTAAGCGAATCAAGAGAACGGCGACACTGAATACGAACAGTAATTAACATCACCGATCCGATACTGCGTAAGTTGCTGTTTGACTCGGGCTTTCAATGCAAGGATGGTCGCTAAATTGACCAACATGTTCTGTTCATTCACAGTGAACAAGCTCATGTTGATTTATATATCGCTATCGGTTAACTCGACTTAGGCAGATAGTTTTATTCCGATTATTCAGTGGTTAAAAATAGCACATTTGGCAATTCATACCCAATCGCTAAGTGTCAAACAAAATGACTCCTCACGGATCCCCGATGTTCCGCACAGCTTGTGCATCACCAACCAATAAGCACTTCATTACCGGTAAACGTTGTCAGTGTGAATCGAAGTAACGGGAAACGGCCTAATAGAAACCACTTTGTTAGAACATCACCAGATCAAATACTAAAGCACACTATCGGACATACGCTGACTTATTTCGTTGCACTTTTACAATGGAAACGGTAACGCGCGTTACCCGAAACGTCAGTTGATTAAGCTTTCAACAAATGCTGTCAATTTTTCTGACTCCACAGTTTTTCCACATAGCTTTTATTTGCTATTTTATCCTCCATTAGCAATAATCTATTATTACACAATACATTTCCAGTGATTACTTCCCTGTTAGATATACCACATTTCCGAGACGGTACATCTATTCATCATTTCTACTCACCTATGACTTTTAGGGTGACAAATGAAATGGATCCGAGGTACGTTTAATTTTGGAAGCTGTTATTGACTGAATGGATGTCCTGAAATTTCCTATCTTGTTCCAAACTTGTGTACTTTTCTTCTTGAGGACTAATTGAATACTCCAGTTTGTTTAAGTTGATATATTTGTAGAGATTTCAGAAAGTGGCAAAAGACGATTGAAAATCATCGGTTATGTGATATAACTACTGAAATCACAGCTAAGCTGCTGTAGGAGTTGATAAAGTTCATTTATTTAAGATAGATGATATACCACAAAATTTCGTGGACAATTCCAGACCTGGGGATTCAAAGAAATTGAAGGATAGTGCATTTTATCCACATCTTCAAAAGTGACGAAGCACGATAACAACTCACTGAAATTGATGTGATGGTTTCTTGTAATCTAATATGACGTATATGTCTCTAAGAGCATTTGTCTTCGCGCAAATTCGGATCATTTAGGAGTTAAATCTCAGGAAGATTACCCAGTAAAGTTAAAAAAAACGGTAATCAGATCTCTCTACAGTATGGTCTGATATGAGATGTGTTCTCTGAATGCGCCGCTTTTTCTGTTGGTCAGCTCTGACAAAATGCTCATTTTATATTCTTCGGAATATGAAGCGGTTGAAACATTCTTTGTGCAGAATGTGTTGCTTTATTAGGACGTAAACCTTTGATGCCAACTCACTGATACAATGCATATATGGATGTCCGGAATGTAACAATACACTGATCTCCTCGAAAACCCGAAGCCCTGTTTGCATGAATTTTGCTGACCTGATTGAACAAACAACGTCCTTCGTGTGTATGAGTTTGCCGCCTGTTTAACGACACCGTAGATTTCATTGATTGAACTATTCTTCTGATGCGCGACGATGAGTTCGGGCACTGGAATTGGTTGCAGTGGATCACTATTGTGACCCCATAAAATATTCTGCTACATTGCTGGAGAGATTTATTTATTGCATTGATTGCGTGTAAAAACGGTGATCAGATATTCATCCATAGGAGCTCCGAATTTTGTTGTCTCTGCTTCTCTTTGACTGTCTGTTGTGTTCATTTCCAATCTGACAGTCCCTCCATACACTTGATGCCATCTTCCCAAAATATTTCCCCATGCATTTGAAAAAATAAAGAAAGTGATAAAGCATTAAATGTTCGCGAATGCGAATGAAAACTAGTTGAAAGGTTGTCGTTTTAAGATCAACTGTGATGTGATGTACTTCAAATTAACAGGGAACGGATCAGTATCCTAATGTAATGCAATTTTGTGAAACAGCATTTCGCCGGGTGTACTGGCTACAGGTGGGACAGGAAAAGAGACCAACACATATTCATTCAATGGAAAACGGAATTTGTTCATTGTTTTCTTCGGTTAATCCCTTTGAAAAGAGGCAGCATCGGAGAACTGTGCAGTCGACCCAATCAAACGCCGATTACAAATCAATAAAAGCATATGGTGTTCCCCTGCTCCGATGTTTGCCGAAGAGTGTGGGTGTGATCAACACAACCTTGATCAGGTTTAAAACCCCCTTGAATTCGCGAGCATTTGATAGGTCGTGCGGGGTAATACCAGAGAGCAAGTAAGATGCAATGCTAACCAGACTCATTCCCATGTGATTTTCACAAAAGAACCTATCACGTTTCTTTTGTGTCTAAAGTGAGATGAAGTATTCGCGTTTTAAGGTGCCATAAATATGATCTTACCCGATTATTTATTGGATTTGTGTTGAGTAGTACATGAGTTCTAGAAATCCCATTAACTTCACCGATTCGCCTGATCTATCTATAATTCAAACTACATCCAGATCAGAAATTCCTACATTTTCTTAGCTTCAGCTGATATTCAGAATGTTGAATCCCTTTTCTTTCAGATAATTTATACACAGGTACATACATGCTCACCAGATCCAAATTTTGTCTCACGAAGTACCTTTCACAGCCAATTCATTCGGTTATGACAACAGCCTTTTACTATTCTCGGATTTACCATTTCAATTCCAACATTAGTCGGACATAATATACTATGGAGACCATTGTCTTCTCTGACCAACACTTCGATCAGAATCATCTAGGATCACAGCCGTTTGAACTTGAAAATGCTTTAGTTGTAAACATGAATTTGTGTGACTGGTTCGAGATCTTCATTTTGACATTGGTGTTTATTGAATGATAGGAAAAACCAATGCAAACTTTCATCAAATCCAGCTCTAGTTTGTATACTACCATTCCATACTACTGATACGCAATAGCTCAATGTAGACGTCGGATGAATGTAATCCCACTTCACGGAAGATCATCTGGCATTGTGTGAATTGTGCATATTCTGCTGTCTTGTAGATATCCCATCATATACATAATTACTGGTGCATGAATTCACGTCGCACAATTTCCGTTAGTATGTGCTTCATCACAAGTGACACCACAAACCAACATTCCATTTGTTCATCACTTTTCTTACCTAGATAATGATCACGTTTTGATATTTCTGCAGAGTCTGTGGGTTCATGAGAGTTACTGGTCGTACAATGCATAGAGTGTGTGCGATGAGCTGATTCAATGGTCTTCCGTGGGAGGTTGTATGTGTTCAGTCTGAAAACACCATTAGTCCAACTCAGTAAGTGCCTCATCGTGTCCCCACACTTATATTAACGAAACATGAATATGACGATCTATCATTCGACCCTTTCAAAAGAATTGCCTGTTATGAACCTCCTGATAAACGGCAAAATATATCGAGAGAGAAAGAGAGATCGGTTTGGTGAAATCCAGTTCGGACGCACATGGAGAATGAAGTCTTATAGGGTTCAACACTCAATGACTACTGACCGTTTTTATCTTTCCTCTATTGTTTACGCATTTCTGACCACATGGTGAATCGTTCCGCTACATGGTTTGATAAAATTAATTCATTTGAATAATTAAATAAATTTATACTAGTTTTGTGGTGTCACCGGGAATTCTGCATTGGTGAATGTACTCTCATTATTAGTTCAGTGTGGCGTCTGCTTTCCTTCCTTCAATCCTTTCATATGGTCCATCTTCCAAGTGTCAAAAGTACCTTTCTTCTCAGATCGGAAATTCATTCATTTTCTGCATCTGACCGATCTCGGACTTTTCTTTCCCAGGCCAAATTCTGATTGTCACATTCGTTGCATCATTTCAGCTGTCAACAGAACAGCACATAACTGACGTACGTAATAAGAATCCTAATAGAACTTCGTGTTTGCAAACTTCGTTCAACTTACTATAGGAAATTTATGCATTGGAATTTCATCTGGAAGAAAATAAACAAAACCTCTTGATCGAAATTATTTGCAACGTAACAGAACCTGATTGACATATATGAGCAAGAATGCTAGAAACATCTGTTGTCTAGTGCCTCCCGACAAAAGGTGTTTTGAACGCGACCGGGTTCTAGAGCACATGCCGCACAACCGTAATTTGCATTCATTGAACACCATGACCCACTTTGCCGTGTGCGAGTGGAAGTCTGTGCTGTCTAACTTCTGATCAATTAGACTCATGTTTTCATTCCTCATTTATCTTTTGCAGCCATTTTAATTTGCCGGTAATTTGTCCACATCCATCTCCTCTGCATGGATGTTTCCTTCAAGGAATTTGTTAGACGAATTGTAGAAAAGTCGACTCCCTAATGGTAGGGCCTAACAAAGTAACTTTTTTACCTAATACGTCACATCTACAAGCACCCAGTTAAGAAGTAGCTATGCGAATCTATCTCTGTTTGTGACGCTTAAGATAGGCCATTAGTAAAACACTCACTGCATTCTCTAACAGCTTTGGGTTCCCTCACTTAGGTAATTTTCTGATAAAAGCGACGAAATTATTAAGTTTCACTGCTATAAAGCCTCGAGCAGCTATACTAATAACCATCGTTCGTAATTTACTTGCACACGCATTTCAAGGGTCCACAATATCTGCTTCCACATCATAACTACTGAGCATATCCATTGCTTCAGTCTAACTGGTTGTCCGTTTTTGCTGATGAATGTATCTTGGATGCCCACGTTATAGCTTTGGATAAATTCCTCCTCTGTAATATGCTTGCTCAAATCAGGCGCAGTTTCCGAAGAGCTTTAAACTGCTCATGATTATTCATTCTCATTCTTGTTCCTCTGTGTTACATAATTAACTTCACATTCGTGTAGAAAGCTGGAGTTTTGGGAACACCCTTTAGGTCTGTATCAATGGTTCAATTGGAGCTGATGGCTGAACAGTCTGCACACAAGAAACAGTGTTTGCATGAGTGGACTAATCTGCTCTTCTATATACAGTGCATGAATAGGGTGGAAACGTTTATACCCAAAAAACAGTTTGCAAGCTTGTGCCCGTCCACTCAACGGCTTCAGAACTCCTCACCAATTTGCTCCGATATGAAATATTGGGAGCATCTTGCGTTGCTCTTCAAATCTCTGAGATTGCGTTTTCTTTATGATAGTATTAGCGTACACATCCCTGACTGAACTCGGTGCTGCATATTGTCTTTGTCTACTGGTAGGAACGTATAAGATTATTGGGCAGTTCCGCTGATTTTGCTCTCAGGAGTGTCCTCACCAATGACGTAGTGGTTGGTCACGGAGAATTGAATAATACTCGTATTTTAGTTCAGTAATACTGAACTTCGTCTGGTAGCCGTGCAGCTAGTGGAGTGACGCAAAAGGACCTAATCAACACATTTACGTGAATGTTTATTTGTGCTAATGAAATTCAGTACGGGTTCTAATCATGTTGAAGTGTAGTGCCACAAATGGGTTTATGGAGGTTCTACATTCAAGTACGGTGTTAATATGATATGACGACTTGTCACGGTCAATCTACACGCTATAGCCAAATTAGCCTAAATCCCCAAAAGGAAGTGCAGAATTAAATCAGAAAGCAATACAACAGCGGAATGAACAGAAGGTTTCATCGTCAAGGGTGAATAGCATACATATGAAGAACGTTGCTGCATCTGATTATTCATCAAGAACGATAATTCGGCACCCTCAGAAACTGCTCCTGGGGTGACAGTTGGGTGTAGGATAGGAATTACCCAAAACATTTTGAGGACAAACACTGTCCGACTGACACAGGAACAAGGGTCGTTTTGGTCTCGCAAATTTTCGGACGAATCGAGAATGGTATTGAAAACATTCCAGAAGTGATCCTAATTGTGCCTGATTCGTAGGTCATTCTATTCCGACTAGTGGCTTGAAACGATCTTGATCTGGTTGGCATCCGTCTGTATTACCAGTGAAACCGAGAAAATGGAATCCAATAACAACGAACCTGTAATTTGTTGCTTTCATCAATACGTTTTGTTCTACGAACCTGCCCCACAGCTGTTGCAGTCGGTGATCATGGTCTTCTTTTGTGAATCGAACGACAAACATATCACCCTGATATGCCATCACACCATCGATACAATGAGTCAGTTTTCAGTTGTGGCCTGGAAGAACCCGGATGATAAGTGCAGTCCGAAGTGGTAATAGTCTTACTGGAGCTTGAATTGTTTATGGTTTGTAATAGTTTAGACCCCAGAAGCAACGGAAGGTGAAAGTAGACTTCAGTTCGGTCAATTCTCGAAAGGTAATTGCTGCAACCATGGATTCTTAGTCAGTCTATCTGGTGCTCTCCTTCGTCACTACAGTCAGAGTAGCCCAAAAGGATAAGGTCAAACAAGTATTGAGTCCGTCTTATTCCATCTTGGTAATCATCTAGAGCATACACCCTGTCTGGTTGCAAGGCAATAATCATCGCACTTCAGTAATGCCGGATCACCATCAACTTCGAACTTTGCTGGTTCCACTACGATGCCACCTTCGTTGTTGGAGCATTGTGCGATCAACTTATGAAGAATAACCTTACCCATCACAGCATCGGAGAGATGTTGTCTAGAGAGTTAAAAATTGCTTTTTGACCCCAGGGGCCTTCAAATCCAGGATCGGTCGGCTGCTTACCTATATCATGAATCATACAGGAAAGAACTTACACTTTAATAAAACCATACGTGTATTTTCGCCCCTAAGACGACTTCCAGTAACACCACGAATAAGCAATCCATTGGGTTTGACGGACGCACTTGACTGAATCAATTAACCTTCTGTTTTGGAAGTGAGAGGCTCGCAGCTTCGAATATCCAAACATAATTGATACCACAAGATGCACTGGAATCTGTACAGGAATTGGCTAGAATGACTCAAAACTTTGACGTATGAATCACATTAGCATCATCCTTCGAATCATCGGTGATGGCATTTGGACTGGCGACGCACCTTTCGGATATGGCTAGTCTTCTTTCAAGAATGATTTAAAGCAAAACGGGAGTGGTAAGTGGAAGTGAATGTGGCAAACCATACAATTTCGAAAATCATGGTGCACTGGTTAGTAAGCACGTTCGACATTCCACAGCTGTTAGAATTGCGTAATTCGAAAACTGTGATGGCGAATGAGCCTTGCTGTGTAGAGAATAGTGGAACAACTGTACCTCCGAGAGAGTACATGAACATGTATATTTTATGAGGTCTTAGTGAAGCTAGGGAGCTGAGTCAGTGAGAATCTTTCCAGGCAGCTTCTAGCAAGTTCATCACGCTGGAATGCGATAAAATGAGTGAAATGCTGTGGGGATACTCCACCAGGAAGTAATGAAACCTTAGATGATCTGACAACGGAATTCTGGTCTCCAAACAGCAGGCAAGGATAGATAATATGTGATTGAAATAGACAAAGCTTCTGATAAGATCCACGGACACGGGATGGAATTTGTGACATGACAGGACTACTAAAATTGCCCCCACTCAGAACTACGCAAACGAAAGTAGCGAGCAGACGAAAGCTGCGAAAGAGCACATTAGTTGTATTGCAGAACGGGTTTGTATGAATATGGTAAATTAGAGAAAGTAATTGGGAGCTCTTGTTGGACTTGCCCGCGGCGATCATGTTTGGCTGAGGCTGATCCGCGTGCGCAGGTAAGAAGTTGTACTTGGCCGTATCACGTGTGACAGCTGCTGAATCTCCACATCAATCTCAAACGAGTTTAGTCAAGTTGTATGGACCAAGTATGTCCAAGGTCGTGTAACCCATCAAAATACTCAATTGATTCAAGATGATTCAGATGTTTCATGTTTGCTTTCACGGATTTGATCTTTTATGAGCAAGAATATCTCCAATCGTTTTTTAGATTGTAATTGTGCCGTTCTTCAGGGTTTGATAAGCAAAACCTCAAGCACACAGAGTACCAAATATGACGTCACCTGCGCAGTTGGTAAGGAGAATATTTTCTTTTGTTTGAATGAAATAAAACTTGCTGACGGCTTTACTCTTCTCGTAGAGTGTGAACCGGCTGTAGTGTGTCAGGAGACTGCTGGAATGCAACCTGATCAGGATGAGAAACAATGATAGTATCAGCCCACCACTGGTAGACCACGCTTTCGAAAGCTTTGAAGGCTCGGGGATATAAGTAATGTGACCAAATTTTGAAGAGCAGATTCTGGAAATTAGAGTTCAAGCTGCTGTCCTTAGGCAGTCTGAGATATATTTCGTTTAGGAGTAGGTTTAAGAAGTTAGAAGCCATAGAGCATAAAGTACTCGCACATTTGTTTGGGCGCCGTAAGGTTGACACCAATCGATCACCTTTTTATGAGGTTTGAGGATAGCACCTGTTTGTAGAAGTCAACGGTGGGAATGAACATTCGGGGTTCCAGGAGAAGTCATTCTGCAAGAACTGTTGAAACCGAAGACACGACCACTTTGTCGAATGAGTCATTGAAATCATAAATGACCACAACAGATTAGTTGCATGCAAAGGAGTCAGCAGGTGAATTCTTCAAAATCTGTCGTGTGTCGCAATAAGTTATGTTCACAAGAAGATGAAACGTGTAAATGAAATAAAGGTGAGATAACGTAATTCATGTGAAGTTCATCAGTATCCACAACTGTTGGAAAGCATAATTTCTCTTTGCAATGTAGTGGTCCGAGAAAATGATGATGATGATATATCTCATCGAAATTTGAGAAATTTAGTCAACATATCTCCGGTGGTCTGCTTTACCGCATCCACAGATAACATGCATTCACCATCACGCGAAAGTAGAAATCACTCAAAAACTCGGGTTTGAAATTGTTTAAAGAGCAACTGGCAAAAAATGCAACTACAGAGAAAAGGTCTCAACTTGTTTAAACCAGTAAAATTGACATTTTCTCGTGAATTCACCACATCACTTGTGATACGCTACACGGTGATCTACACGATATTCAGTGAAAAAAACAAGTTCAAATACTTCATCATCAGTATCATTTCGTAATCAGTTTTCCTGCAAAAGGGTTGCTCGGAACCGAGATCCGATCACACAAGACGGTTCTTAGTGGAGAGTGAAAGTCGTTGCTGATCATATCGAGTAGGCATATGTTATGAATGAGTCTTTTGCGAAGAACCAATCACGGACCACGTGATGATTTCCTGTGTAAAATGCATCCCAAGATGGTCACAGCTAAATTTGGTTCCCTTCTTTTGAAATATTGTAGTAACTCGTGGGAGTGTTTAGGCTTGTTTGGCAATACCACATCGGCACACAGATTGTTATGGTGACCAATGTGACGCCAAATCTATTCGCCGACTATAATGCAAATAATTATCTTAGCTGTATTCATGTCATTCATAATATCAAAGGTTTTTCTTTCACTCAGTTTGCAGCCGTTTCCTTGAGTCAACATTGGTGGCTTTTTTGTAATCCGCTTGATTCAAATGTAAGTCTTTTTCGAGTCTCCTCAAATTTGTACGGATTTCGTTACTTTTCTGGAAAAACAGGAAAATCCTAAAACTAAATCTCTTGATTCCATTGTGTGAGGGAATTTGTCAACCCATCTTTTGCGAATAGCCAAGTCACACTAGTAGTCAGGACTGGTGCGAAACCACGGTCAAGACTTGAGACAGCGGAATCTCGGGTGATAAGACAGCTGATTGCTGGAGTGGATCGTTAGATGAGAGATGAGTCTTGTCAGCGTTGTTCGAGCCTCAAGGTGTTGTCACCCACACCAGTCGGACCAATGCATTGTGCGCAACGAATGGGCGAATGTGAGAGAATCCGATGTATATTCTTTGTTTTGTGCTAATAAGCGGGAAATGATTCTGAAGTAGAACTGAGTTCTCACTACATGTACTCGGTAATCCAAACTTGAGCAAGCATCGATTCGGAAACATTGGTGGTCGAATTAGGATAGCTGCTGAGCACTCTCAGGGCAGATTTGAAATGACTGGTAAATGCTAGAGGAAGACTTCACCAAACGCGGTATTGTACACCCGTCCAGTAAGGTACAGTGCAATGTCCTTGTGGCTCCGTGGTTGTTCTGGGTGTGAGAAAGCTCCTCTAGCTCCCCATATCCACTTTTTCCAACTATGCCTATGGCCGTATAAAACCCAATACGGTACGAAATGCTATAAACTACTTCATGGGCAAACCAAAGGAGCGGAAAAAGCCCACCGTACCCTAGATATCGGTCAATAAGCTGCTCAGAGCGTGGTATTTTGTCCGTGGATTGTCACTCAACAAGGCGCTGTCATCAGTAAGTTGCACGTAGGAACAACACTATCTGACAGGAGTTATACTCTACCGTTTGGCAAACCATGCTGGGAGTTCCTCAGCAAATTGTCAATAGCAAGATCTCATCTTTGCCTATTCAAAATATTACTCTTCAGGTGAGTCAAATACCATCATCAGAATAATCCTTACTTTGGTTTCCCAATGTACATGAACAGTTTTATTCAAAGAGGATTACATACTTCATGTGTATTTGTAAATCTTTCTTCTCAGTTACAATAAGTCAGTTTCATTCGATTGGGTACAGTAATCGTGTAGCTCATCTGCAACGGTACTGAACATTTTTTTCAAATAGTGAGGAACTGCAGCAAAGTCACGTGGGAAATGGAACTTTCGAAATGAAAGCCATCAGTTTGAAATATTTTTTATTCCTAATGTACTAGAATATTTGTCAAAAAACGTGTAGACTACTCAGGAGTGCTAAATAGATGTTGTCAGATTATTTCCCACTGTCTTTTTGATTATGACCACGATCTGCTCACAAACTGATATTCCCACAAGTGCTTGAACATGTCACCTTTGGTGACCGTTATACCATTGATGTCAAATGCAGATTCTTTTCAATGATGAGCATTCAACCCGTAAAATTGAACAGATAAATCTTGCATTCCATCTTCTAGTCCGTTGCTTGTATTCTTGAGTTCAAATGATTAGCGGTAAATAAAAAGTAGAATAATTGTTTAGAGAGCCTCAGCTGACTGACAGAGGCTATACTTATTTCAGGGCCATTGGACCGTCACGGTGTTGAATAACCCAATTTTATGTTCAACTTAATAATTTTAATGCCAATCATCGTCTCTACTAGCTCTATTCCATGGTTATTAGTGGATTTCCTTCTCATTTGTTGGTACAAGGAAACGTGAGGCGGTGATTGTTTGAATCCCTGCGTTCATCGTCATATTAGATGGAAAATCATAATATTCAGATACTATCGAAGTAACATCTTACTCATGAAGACACTTGCACGTCCTTCATTGAATCATGTATGACTGGTATTGGGAACGAAAAGCAGACTGTTCTTTGGGCATTGAAATCCATCCCATAGACTGACCGGACGTATGTTTCATATTTTGCTACTTATATTTGGTGTTGATTTAGAGCTTTTCTGTGTCTTTGAGAGCAAACAGCACTACTCATGTTTCAATGATGAATCTTTCAACTCCGTCAGCTATAGGTACGCTTTTTTCTTGTACAATACTTTTACAAAATCACAACATGACAAAATGAATTAGACGAACTGATGATGGAATCTGGTGCGAGTATGGATTATTGAACGAGTGTTATTGATTGCATACAAATCAACCTTTTCAACTGCATTGTTTCGTAAATGAAGTTTGATGGAAAATATATAGAGAATAAGCTGGTTGTTTATTCAACACGTTGCCACACTCTTCAGGGGTTTTATAGCAGACAGAAAGCTTTCAACACATTTCTTACACGTGATTGTTTGATCAAAGAGATAATTCCGGATTTGCTTGATGTGCAATCTGTGGAAACAACAGGATTTGCATACTATTGGTAACGAGTACGAATGGAGTTCATTGGAGGACATTGAAAAACTTTGTGATGTTCAATTTTTAGAATATTGCACAAATGCGAACTTGTTTGACTCCACACGAATGTTGTATTCACACTCGGATTTATTGTGTAAGAAGTAATGCCAGCAAAAATGTTTCTGAATAATTAAGTTCATCGGAAGAATTGCGCGCGAATCTCCAAAGGAAGATCGGTTATTTGATATTTATACTCCATTTTAAATCCGTTATTTTGGTCAATATTTCAAGTTGTCAACTTCGGTTGCACCAAGATAACCGAACACATTTTAATTAGTTCATAATTAATTACCAACAAACAACTGAAATGAGCAGGAACCTCCACGGTGTGGCTCGTTCAATTTTGATACAGTCTTTTAATTTCTTCTAAACTGCACTGGAACCATTGATACGAATTTATGAAGTAATACCGAAGGTACAAAAGAGCCAAGTCAATTAGATTGATGTGGAACACCATGAAATATATACCTCCATAAATCATTCGATTTGGAAAATGAAGTGCGCTTCTCGAGTGAGGTGGAAGGTGAATCTGATCTTACTGCAATTCGTCGTGGCAATTTCGTCACGCGTCTCGATGCTCCGTTTGTTGGTGATGTAACAGCACACGGGTGTTTATTCGAGTTGTCACACGCTCTTTTCCGGCTCACATCTCCAGGTTTTGGTTTTTTCTCTGTTTGCAATCGACCAGATCCCGCGGAGAAAGTAAGTGCAATAAACTGATAAGCACATTACACTCGATTTCACAACGTCTGCATAACATACATATAATGGCTTCAATGAAATATAAGTAATATCGGCACAAGTTAGCAACCTAAATAGCAACTTGAGTTTATAAGGTTCATATAAGCCGCTGGCATTTCTTGTCAAATCCTACTTGGTTTATTCTTGTCCTTCTTTACAACGCGTTTTGTCTTCGCTGGTATTTGTCTAGTTCTTCTGCAGTTGTCCGTTTCTTGTTTGATACATGCCTTCATTCCAACGATGTTCTCTTTTGGAAACCTAACTGTTTTGTCTGTGGAGTAGAATACAATGAATAGTCGTTGGAGGTTTCAACGAACACGTACGATGCAATTCATCTGATTCTCTCGAAAGAGGGAATAAAAGAATGCAAGCAAATCTGAGATAATGCTGAAGATGATAAAGATCATGATAAAAACAATCATGACCATGATAAAATATACCATTTGTGAAGGACCCTGTTTTGCAACTCACCATCATTTCTGCCCATAAATTAGAACATTACAATGTAGTACTCGTCGGGGTTTAGGTATGGATACAACATGAAGACTGACGGTCCTTCTAGATGCAACTTCTAAACCTCCAGACTCACCACACTGTTCTTCGGCCATCTTTTTGCAAACAGAACGCCTGGGAGGTTTCGTTTTTCTTTGCGTGGATCGAACTTCGTGTAAATGTTGCATATTGGTGGAGGTGATGCAAAATAATACGGAAAGAGTACTCAATTACTAAAACAATAATATTCTAATCCAGTACATTGATGAAATAGACACACGGTTAGATAAAGATAACAATAATTCATTTCCTCCCGACACTTTACTCACTCAACAAATAAACACAAAACGAAATCAATGACGTATTGATTTCTTGGAGCATGCTTTACGAAGTGGAAACAAACGTACGTGGGACATTCTTATCACTGGTATTCAAGCCATCAACTATGCTTAGTGGTTTCATTCGTGATTGTTCACAATGCTCAATCCATAGCTTTATACAAATCGTCGTGGTTAGGGTAATCGCCACTGGATTTTCAATTACTGCTTCTGTAACCAAAGAGGGAGAATGTGCAAAGTATATCGGCAGGCAGACGGGAAACGAATATAGAGGATATTAATTATTTCATGACACTAACGTAACATTAGCAAGTGAAGTATGAAATGAGGTGCATTTGTAAATCTCATCCTGTCTAATCTACATATTATCTGACCACATGATACCCACTTCCTTTCAATTACAGGATATCAGGTAAATTCGAATCATACCTGTACCATATCGTCCTTTCCGATCAGATTTAGAAAATCATGTTTCACTCACTGCACTCTTTCTCTGCCATGATCTTGCAATAGGAAGATGTTCGTCGTTTCTTTGCCGTTCTTCTGCACCGCGATTTGTAAAACCCAACACACGATTCCCGAGCTAATTTATTTGCAGGAGACGGGACTATGAATCCTGCGGCAAAAAAGAACGGTTTAAAATTATTCGAAAAGAAGTTACCATACAAAATATTCGTGAGTAAATTATAGTTCAATAGAGAAAGGTCAGACGGATCTTCAGAAGGCAAATGCCTTTGTCACTATATAATGATACGATAAAAGACTGGACGTACGACAAAATGTTTGAGCGCTTTCTGTACATTTCGGTCCTTTTGAAACGATACGTGTTGATTCATTCTGTACAGCCGTCCACAGAAACGTCAGAATAATAATCATGCGCTTCATGTTCTCACGCGGTTGTCGACTGACCTGAATGAAATTCGGGTTGCGATGCACTCACTATTTGACCTGTGGAAACTAGAACTCGGTGAACAAGTTTCGCCAATATTTTGACTGGACTGGGTGGCACTCCACAGTTTGATTGGTGTGCTGGGATGGAGCTATAGACATACCCGAAATGACAGGGTCTACGACACAATTTGCTCAGTGTTATTTCTTTACAGTTGGTCTTTAGAATGGGTTCTGTTTCTCATTCCATGAACAGAAATAACTTACAGGTGTCCATGTGCAACCTATCACAGTTCGGTAAAGGGCTCCACGTTAAGATACTAAACTGATTTCGATCAGGCAGAATATAATCATGAATCATCTATTGATAACATTACGACCGAGGCAGAAATGGAGGAATTTTTTCAAGATGATATGTTTTGAAATTGTGAAATTTTGGGGGCAGACTATTCGGAGAAAGTAGCCCATTGTTGATTTCAATTTATTCAAATTCGCTTGTGATGAATAGTACTCATTCATCAGCTGCCTTACTTTTCCAAATCGATGAGTGGATTTATCTCTTTGATGCCGAATGTATGACTAGGATTCTAATGATAATGTGTACTGTCCGAAAGTGATTGAACATGGAAGCAAAAGCTCACTAGTAGGTTTGAAACAATTTGATCATGTGAATGTGTTGTTTATAGACCATCTTTGAATGCTGTCTTTTACTATGTGTTGATGAATGCCTGCCTGTTTAGTCAAAAATCCACTGCCCCACCAGGCATAGCTAGCAGCCTGACACGTAGACTTTCAGTGATATCCGCATAAGTTCTTTATTAATCAGGTGTGGCTGATGGCAGCAGTGGGTGGACTGGAACCTCTGACCATTGAGATTGTGCGGCTGAATGAGTCACATGACGCCGTGAGGCTTATCCGTGCACTCTGCGCATCCGCTTGTGATTCACCGCCATCCCGTTTGCAATGCACGTGCACATCTGATACGTGTCTGTACCAAACCGTGCACTATCCTACCGTACCGATCGCGTGTTGGTTAATCATTCAAGAGTGATATTGGTAGACAACTAGCGTTCGCTTGGGCATTCGTATTCCTGTGTTGATGCCCGTACTTGCCGTGTGCGGATTCTGAATACCCATTCCTCGTGCGTGTGCATTTTCGTCCTACCTGTCGAACATTGGATATAACACCACTGAACCATTGAAACACAATGATCATTAGCTGAACGTTGATCTGCAAATTGAGACCTACAGGGTTCATTGATTTGACAAATCTAATTCAATATACAACATAAGATTATTTGCCGTAACAGTACTGGATAGGAAATCAACTCACAACCTCTAAATACAGATTGCAATTTGAACGTAGGCTGAGATGATAGACCAAAACTCGGCACAAATGAGAAGGGCTTAGTGATGTCGCTGGCTCATCTTATGAGTGCGCGGATAAAAGCATACAGCATTACAATTTGATCGAGCAACGAAGAACGAAGAGCACTTTATTTGATTCGGGAATGTTGAGTTATTCTGAGTGATCACAGAGTCCTTTGCGAAGTTCTGTGAGACAATCCTGTGAGAGAATAATTCACTCATTTATATATTGAACGGGCACAGAAATTCCACTCCCTGGTATACTTGAAAACAGTAAGTTTGACGAAAATGAATGAAGTTGTCGATATGGTAGTCCCATTAAATGAATGTAATAGTGAATCAAACGCGATGCCAATTGACATAGTCAGTGAAAGTTCTTCAGGAATGACACCGGATTCCATTACTCTTTTCATCGGATGAGTGCGTCGACTAGGAATACCAAAAGCGGTTTTGTATTCGAGAAAGTTGTTCTTAACGGTATAATTTGATTTTCTTGAGAAAGGGAAACGCGATTCACGACGTCAATTTTTTACTGGGGGATTGTAAGCAAAAATCTTGTGGAGACCGCGTAGTTTCTTCAGATGATCAAAATATTCCGGAGTAGATTGTCCTGTAACTTCTCTCATACCGTGCTCCAAGGAATGTTTCTTGTAGATGATTTATTCGGAAAAAATTATAGCTATTTAAAATCATAACACCAGGTACGTGAACAAAATACGCGCCTATTTTCCGAAGTACAAAAGTGCAGTTAACATGCAAGGAAGCGCGAAGAAGCTGGTTCGCAGGTTGCATTTAATTGCACTAAGCCAAGCAGTATGACTGTTCTTAGTGTAATTCGTAATATTACACATTCCCTATTCAACAAGCTATTGGATTATATAAACTTGCTCGTGGCCCGCAGCTTTAAAAATACCTGTGCTATGTGTTTAAAAGAAAAGTGGCTGAATGACTGTATGGATAACGCCGTGGTTCAGATCCGCGTTTTCACCTGCTTTCGCTTAAGCCGTGATCATAACAAGAAAAAACTTAGCGGCATTGTCATCCACGTCAGTTCTAAGTGGTGCAGCAAGTCCTACGTAATGTTTTGCTACTCACGTGATGTTATCGATTGTTTATCCATATTATGTCCCTCTAGATTTATTCGTTTCGGTCAAGCTATCATCAGCTACGATTACATAACACCACGAAGTTCGCAAACCAGAGGTAACAATCTCTATGATCGATTTATTCCTTTCATTTTGTCTATGCTTGATGAGAATGTCTACATTGCAGTGGGTGGCTTAAATCACGCACCACCACTTTCTCTTTCATCTTCAATCTTCTCAATATCTGTCATATTCCGACTCGTGGTGACTCTCAGTCAGACCAAATCCTGACCAACTATTCAGAGGCGACTAAGCGAATTTGCATTACATGCTCTCCGATGGAAGATGCTTACCTCTGACGTGTGAAAGTGGTTTCTTCACACCTGAAGCAGCTACACAGGATGAAGGAAGTAGCCTACAAGGTGCAAAACAAACCTGAGGTCCATCGACCGTCAATTTTGGTAAAATCTGAGATTGTACGCCTTGATCCTACATTTTCCTGGAAATCTCTAAACTTTTGGAATGTCGACTACAAGTGGTGTAGAAGAAAGCTTCTCAATAGTTAGGTATATGTGTACGTAAACCTTCTCACTCTGATCACTGTCAGAAATTAGAGGATCACTGTCTTCTTCTCATCAGAAGAGTATCTGAACATCGCGATAATGGGAGACCAGTAAAATAGGATGCCCTTTCAGTAACTATGGTATTTTACCATCAGGTTCATCACGGAATGATTTCTCCAGTAAACATTTCAGTTCATCAAGAAGCAACTACAAGCAGACAGACATTATTCAACAATGTCGAGTATCGAGCTACGTAATTGCTGTATGGACTTTTCACGGATGTGAACAATCAACTGGAAGGAGACATCACTAATCCTAGTATATAATCACGTGACGGATAAATAATGTTGAGTTCAATAGACAACAACTCACCATTGCCCTGAATAGATAGACTTGCCGAAATTATATTCCAGCGTCAACATTTTTCTTTCCGTTGTTTGTACAGATATTGGATTGTTGGATCCAGAGTACTTTTGACATGCCTCAACTGAATGAGGAATGCAAGCACACAAAATTACATTCACAATGCAAAAGGTGGATAATGAATGTCTATGAATCTCCATTGTGCACCCGTAGACCTAGTGACACTCGGAATACACTAGAATTATACCAAATGATTTTACGGATTTGGGCGCAGTTTGAATCTCATTAAAACTGTCTATTTGAATTTGTCTTTCACTGACGGACTTATTGACATGAACTAAGTTCAGTCAAATAGATGGGAAACCGTGTACAGTAAATCTCCCTGTACATCTTTCTCAATGAAATTTATCACACATTATCTATTTTTTCACTGTAGGGGTTGTTACCTGGCTTGCACATTTATTACTTTTGATTGACAGAATTCAGGAAAGCCGTTCCAGCAGGGAAAAAGCATAGTACCATCCGGAAGTATGAGTCTAGTTGTTCATGTTGGGCAGACTGTGTTGTCTAAATTCCATTCTCGTCGGTGCGCGATGCACTTTGACGAAATTAGCGGGCTATCCGTGCGCACTTGCTGCCTTAATTGTTGAGAACGCAAATCCACTGTTTCCTTTCTCATTTTCTCTCGCTAACTTTGAGGTGAACAGACCTTCGCAGACTGAGAGGTTGCTTTGTAGAATTCATTGCGAAACAGGTCCAATCTCAGGTTCGGTAAAAGAATTCAGACCGGGCACATTCAGATCCATGGATAGATACCAGATACCAGGACTCTGGTGAGCATGCAATCTACAGATGCGTAAAAATGTTCACAGTTCGGTGGGTTTGATCAAGGAAACGGGAATGGAGAACAAAAAGTTTTCATCGAAATGTTAAACTTCCGATAGGAAAATGGTTCACATGAAATTCCGAGCAGCATGAAAGTTTACGAACGGGAAATATAAATTTTCTCTTCCATCTACGTGACTGTATTTGAACAAAATTTTTAGTAACATGTGCCAAACAGACCCAAAGTAAGTTCACTCGAGGTCTTTTGAAAAATCGGCGCTCATCAGAGAAGGACTGCGAGAACAGAGAGTGGATCAGAGTATATAACTTATAAGACCGTGGCATGTCTCATGCCTGATTAGGTGGCCTCTTGTGTCAAAAAGAAGCGTCTACAAGTCTATTTGCGTTGTTGAATAGTGGCTCACATTATCAATAACAACACACATAATTTCGATACATCCAGCCCCTAAAATGAGAGTAATATTAACTATTTCACACCAAAACTGAGGGTTAGTTTGGTTTGGTTGATCTCCTTTGTGATATCTTTCATACTAGGTGAACATGTTATGCACCTCCCCAGAGTCACGTGGTGTATAACGGTCACATGATCAAACCAAAGGATACGTCCCATGATTTACTCCCATTTGATGCAGAACACAAATCACTTACAGAAGGCCACGTCCTTACGAAAATAGGCACTCTATTTTAAATCTCCAGAGACTGCCTTTCAAAATATAAAACATCATCTGATTACCAAATGTCCCTCGGAGAAATTGAATGCTGAATGTTTATTATCAAACATGCATCAGTGAAGACAACCTTCCCACTTCTAATGTAACCTTGACGACAACATCTATTCTAGTTAGGCGTATGTACCACTGTGTCATTGCTATGACTTGCATTTTACACAGTAAACTGTGCTCGTGAAAATTGCTGAATAATCACATTTTTATGAGAGTTCTGACACAAGTCCCAAAATTGTTTCCTTCTGAGAATTTTCGAGACAATTATTCAAACATTTTGCCGAAATAGGAATGAAATGGTCGTCTTTCGAATTCATCTGTGTCTGATGCTTCTCGGAAGAATGCATTGTTACCTTCACATAGCCCTACTGGACCAGTGATTGCAAAAGCATTTTTTCCATCACAAACTAACACCATAAGAAAACACTATGAAGTTGACTCACGGAGAGACTAATAGACATGGAAGAAGAAGGAGTTGTTTTCATATACTAACTTATAAGGTGATGCTCGAAGTATGTTGTTTCTCAGCTTAGACAATATCCTACCTTGTCTTAAGTGGTCTTTCTTACTTCAGTGACGTAGAATCCACCCACTCAGTTGTGAAACCATTAGTTTCACTATGCTAAATGACATGCGTTGATTTGTCTCCAAATTCTTACTTGATAATTGCAGTGTCGTCGTTTTCCAACACAGAAAGCCACACTCTTTAAAGGTGCAAAGCACATGCCAAATGGAGCCACAGCTCTTGCAAGTCTATCTAGTACACGATGCGCATATTCCATGCACTCGAACAAACAGAAAAGGACGTTGCCTTAATCTGAGTCTCGTTGCTTTTTACTATTTCCTAGTTCGACGCCCACATCCTGAAGATTTTGAAAAGGCGAAATGGGGCATCCATATCTAGTACAGCTGGTCGCTTCAAACGGACTAGGTAACTCACCGTAGACCCTAAGAGGATCAGAATTATTAGAATGAAATGATCTCAGAAGATTCTCGATTTCCTGCGGCATGCGCTTTCAATTCAGTGCACTGAAAAGTGCTGTTCGATCAACTGAATCGAAGGCGCCTTTAAAGTCGAGGGGAACCATTATTGTCGACCGACGTTGTGTGTGTGTGTGTGATGTGTTTCAATTGATTGTCGAGAAGTAAAACTCTGGTCGATACATCCTCGACCTAGGCGGAATCCTGCCTGTTGTTCGTGGGCCTTTCTCTCGCTAGCCAGTGTCAGAAGGCGCAGCGAAATTGAGGCTATTAACTTCGTGACTATCGGAATCAAGCTAATCCCACTATAGTTACTATAGCCATTGCGTACTCCTTTCTTAGGGTGGGTAAAACCATTGACTCACCCAATTATAACGGAATACGCTCCTTCTTCCAATTGTCACGGATCAACGTGGTGTGTGATTTTACCGACGCACTACTACCCATTTTGAAAAGAACTCGGAGTGGTTCTTGGGCACTGGCCCCTTTACCATTCACTAGTAATTGAAAGTTCCACTCTTCTTCCACTTCCAATGGGGCTCTAGCGTTGATTCCCAAGGAATCATATTGGTTGACACAGGAATACCTGAAATTATGCCCGGCCAGTTAAACTAATACTCGATTTATTGGACCCAACTATCAAACCTTTGATGTTTGCCATAAATAGGTTCTCTATTTATATCGCATATCGTTTCACTGACCCGAGATTGCCGTCCACCGGTGTCGCAAATAAGTTTGAACAATCTTTGACTGTTACCTGAAGTAGCTGATACTTTCGTTTCGCCCGTTCGATATGGACTCCGTTTTCGCCTGTATGGTTGTTTGTCCGAGATCCTAGCTCATGTTCTAATTTCTGTTCAAAACTGGTACGAACTTGTGGAACAGACAAATGTTGTATACCTAACCGAGTTTGCGGTTTCCGTCAATGTTCGTGGAATTGGAGTGATAATCGAATTAAAACTAATGCATGGTCCGACTGTACGTGAGTGAACCAGCAAAATATATACAGTTCTGGACAGAACTGAGCCACCGATAGCTTACTGCAAAATGAGCAACCAAATTCAGAGTACCTGTAGAATTAGAGTGCCATTTCGCCGTGAGGCGTGGGCTGTGTCAGAAATTAGTACTAGAAAAGAATTACCGATTGTCCGTACAAAACTGAATAGGCCTATCCCCGTTCTCTGTACACTGAGCGAGTAAGGCACAACACCCATCTAAACAAGGTTCTGATACACTGAGTTTACCAAATTGTGCAATAAAATCATCTGCTAGCACTAGAATTTCAAAGCATTTGCTACTGTCACCGAGAGTGATGAGTTCATCATATAACTCATCCTTCTGCATGTCAGAGCTGTAATCTGTTGGAACGTATACTGAGATTACAGACAGACTGCACTAAACACAGCTGCCCTTTGGAATGCTCACTGACCTCTGGAGTCTTACAACACATAAACGACTATTACCCGGTATCCAGTCTAGAAGATCAGCCTCAGCCTTGTCAGTCAAGACTATTCCCACCCCACGGTAACCCACAGCTCTAACGGTTTCGTATCCTGAATTGCCCAGGGAATATGTTGATGAGATACCAGGAGCAATTAACTGAATCACTTTGATCGAAAACTCGGTAGGCGTGTACACACGTTAAAGGAGCCGAGATCCGGAGGTCGATGAGGCTTGAGAAGATGTGACTAACAAGATAGAGAACTATTCACGAAACTATTTGGCAATGAACCGTTACGAGTATCGAGCGTGTTTACAGTGGAACCATTGTGAGAAGGTAGAGGGGGCCAACAGATGTGGTTGAGGACAGTAGACCAAGGTTGAAACAAAAGAGAGGGAACTCTGAACAGTAGCCGACCGATCACTAGTCAATCCACTCGATGCAATGGGCAGCGCTGTCCTGATTATCCTGTACGACGATCGATGTATTTTGGAATTCTTCCACTTATTTTCCCAACTAAGTTGCTAGCTCAAATCGACCTCCAGTCTGGAGGCCCAGGAGACTCCTTTGTCAGTCCTCTACCCATTAACCTTTCAGACATGATTGAATCTTCGACTTGAGGGAAGCCAACCTGTATAGATTGTTGGGTCGGTGAGGCGCGCAAACTGTCAAACCGCGTCATGAGATTGATTATCAATCATTTGTAATAACCATATTGCTCGAAATGAAATCAGAAGTCACACTAGCTGACACTGAAATGTATTGTTCTTTACCATGCAAAATGCGGCAGTTGTATAGGCATGAAATAAGGAAGGGAACGTATTCACACACAAGTATTGATCCATCTGTAATGTGATTGGTGAGCACACACTTGCCAGACACTGTCACGTGATATGGAAGTAGATCGTGTGCGCGAGATACGCGTACTGCGATAAGGAATACACGTGGTTGGACTGAGATTGTCGCGTAATGATACTTGTAGACGGTCGAAGATCATTCCCACGGAAATGAGAGATGTCAATGGAATCCAAGCATTGAAGAGACCATCTCAGTTTTCTGAATTTGAATAATACGACTGGTGGTTGTCTGCTTGTGGAATGCACTGCATTTTGATTCTGCAATAAGAAAGTATCAATGAAACAATCGAGCTCAACAAATTTGTGTGTAACTCGTCGAGTACAGGTTTCCTCAAGGCTGGCAGTATTAGAACTTGGTCGTTAACTTTCAGCATTCCATCCGGGGATAATGAAAGCTCATCCTTCTTCTCGTATATCTCAGGGAAGCGTTTTCTTGCTGTACTTTCCAATTCATGATTGAAAGCTGAGAGGATCTTGTGATAACAGTTTTTTGTTTCGCGTATCACGTCATCCCTGGAAATTCGAAGGGGCTCAAACAAGAGCCAAACTTCTGGTTCTTTGGCGAATTTAGAGTAACGAGACAAAAATCTGCATTCGGAATCTGGGAACCTGAACGAAATTTGATATCATAATCATACCCGCTGAGGTGAATTGCCCATCTTTGAACCATGTTAGCCGTTGCATTTGATAGCGATGTTCTTGGATTATATATGTAACTCAGGGCTTGATGGTCGGTTACTATCGTGAAGTGGGTCCCGAAAAGGAACTTGTTCAAATGATTTACAGCCCAAACGACTGCCAGGGCATCTCTTTGATTATAGGAGTATCCTTTTCCCGCATTGTTGAGTAACTGAGAGATGCACAGTATCAGGTAGTCTTCTTGCTCAAGAATGGCCCTAATCCCAACAGAATTTGCATCTGCCACCAAAATGATGGGTATTGACTAATCCATTGACATGTGGAAGAATTTCGCATCGTAAAAATCGGCTGACCTTTAGTAGAAAAATTAGGAATAAACCGTTAATAGTACTGCAAACATCTTAGAATTGACTGGAGTTCAGTCACGTTCTTTGGTGATGAAGATTTTGGCAGAGGTTCGCATCGTTTGGGTTCTTGCTTATAGCCATCCTTCGAAACCGTGAAACCAAAATAATCTAATTCAGTCCTTCGAAAAATGCACTCGGATTGTTTTATAGCTATACTTTGGTCTCTGAATCCTTGTACCAGTCCCAGTAACCGTTGATCATGTTCTTCTTTGTTTATTCCGATGATAATAATATTATCCTGATATGATTTGACCACTTCCAAACCCTCAACGTTCTCATCAATGCACTTCTACAAAATTCCAGATGAAACATGTAGTCCGGAAGGTAAGAAATTAAACTGATCAAGTCCCCATTCGGTATTGATTGTTGTTAGTTACTTTGATTCATCATCTGAAGGGGATTTGCAAGTTGGCATTAGCTAAGTCCATCTTAGAAAGCACAGTGTATTGATTTTCGCAGATCAGACTGGTCAGAAGTGTTTTGAAAATGTTCAACATTTTATTACACTGATCGAGATTAGACTGCTGAGAGACAGATACTGTTCGTTTTAAAAGGGAAATGTGAGGCTGCTCGAGTTGGATGCCACGAGAATCTCATCATCGTTGTACTCAATTAGAAGACAATCGTCACACACGGGCGCGAATGATATATAAGTAGAAAACAAAAACGGTTTCGGAATGGTATCCCGGAGGGCGCCTTGTGTAAAGGGAAGCACGGAGGAAGTTCGTTCACAGTATCATGTAAATTGTCGTCGATTAGAAAAATAGCTTAAAAAAAAGAAAATTGCAATAGGTACTGAGGTCAGAGAGAGCAAGTGCGTGGAGTACCTAGGATTCGTGACCACAATGAAATGTGTCTATATAGTGAAATAAAAAGACCTTATCTACTCAAAATTCGCGATAAACAGATGGAAAAGCAGAGTGGGTGAGAAAGGCCGGGATATCGAGGGTTTGGTCGTTGTCAAACATATGCGAACTTGTTTGGGTCCAGCACAGTGATCTGTGTAGACAGATTTTCAGTATACGTTTTTCAGACGCTTTAAGAGTTTCCGATAAACATGCTGTTGAATGCGTTTAGATGTATGTGAGAATCGTATCGAACAGGTCAATTGTTCGTAATGAAATAACCTAGACCTGGACTATGTGAGCTGGAAGAAAGACAGGATCAGATAATCAGCAAGGAACAATTCTGTTCCATTTGGTTGGTGTTCACTCGTTTATATACAAAACTAGGCATATACTTATTGGCAGACAACGTGCCGGTCAATCACAAGGTGACTCCGCCGTATCCACACGATCTAACATATAAGGGCCAGCTTCATCTGATGTGTTGGATGCTGGATATGAAGCTGTAGAGCACTGGACCGCGTGTGGAATCAGTCGAATCACTACCAAGTACACTTTTTGGTTACTGGAGTGATCGAAGCCACTTCCCAACAATCGAGAATAATATAAGCATTTAAGCAAAGACCAAATAGGTCAGAAAATATATGGATAATGTGTTCGTGGAATATCAGGATACATTGTAGTTTGGAATAATAACAAGACTAAGGTCGATTTAGGCTTTAGGTCTGGTGGGGAGGAAGGAAATATTATTCGAGCCACGGGCTCTTTTGAACCTCCCGTTGAACAGTTACCCATACAGCGATCAACTACGATGATGGATGACCTCTCTATAGCAACCTAAGCACAACTTGTTCATGCTGTTAGGAACAACATGCACAGTTTGGTTATTGAGTGAACTCCATAGTTTGTCCTACTCTCGGTGTGTTGATGACTCATGCTGAACAACGAGATGCAATTGTGAATAACGGAGTTGTTCAAACCGACATTATTAGGTACCCCCTACACAATGAGCCTTAATCTAATCACACCTCAAACAGTTATTTTCTCTCCATCGGCCTCAAATTTGTCGTAAATCCAGCTTGGAAATACAGTAATATAAAGTGTGATGCTTCCGATAAATTGCTCAGTAGGTAGTTCAAGCTTCTTGACCTGAATAATGATATCAACATATCTGATCGTGCGGTAATGCTGTGATGTACAAATGGAAAACCTGTGAGTATGTTCTGGCACACCGTTCGATAGAATTTTCAGTCTCACTGGCATACAGTTCATCAGAACCGGCCCCTATCGAGCCCACGAAAGCACGAGAGACAGAACAACCGATAGATGGCATGAATCAACACACGGGAGACAAGTCCTGTAGCGGCACTTAGGCCTCGAGGCGTGGTCACCCACACCAGTCGGACCAATGCGCTGTGTGGAATGAGTTGGTGCATGGACTAACCACCTAAGCATTCTTTGTTTTTCACAAAAAGAACGAAAACATATCTCAGACAGAACTGGATTCTCACTACGACTGGTGGGACGGAACAAAACAAAGTCTGCCTTTGAGACATTCGCATGCATCAGTTTTGGTAGAACCTGTACATTATGGTTTCTGCTTGAGAAACAATATGAACAACAAAAAAGTCAAGCTCCCTTTCTGTCGTTCTATCATGGACAACAGTCAACAGTTGTGAGTCGAAATTGATGAATCTCAATACCATTCTTGATGATTGGACCTGCGTAATGATTTGCATCTGTTTTATTTGCAGATGTACAAAATGAAGCAAAGTGCCATTCTTCGAAAGATAACTATGTCAATGGGTGGAGTGCCGAACGCACGAAATGGGGAGTCCGTGTAAACAGGGCAGCTCGAATTTGGATATTTCATTCAATCTGTTAAACGGGATTCCTATCGTGTATAGCGTGTTCTTCGGAATGGAATGGGTACATCCCTGGAGCTCGAAAATTCTAATGTTAGTGCTGAACTCAGCAACCGTAGTTTGATTTTAAATTTCTCTCAATTCTCACGAGAAAAATTCCGTTGCATTGTCCGGTTGAGAAAATCGTGATCGACATCGGAAGTAGCAAATTATACATCCACATGCGCTATTTGTAACCACTAATTAAACGAAAAAAGCTACCTGTGTAAATCGAGTGGACCGGTCGTAGTATATAAACGGATTTGAGCTTGTTCAATGTGAATAAACGGAACACAAGTTTAAACCACAAACGGTGTAGGGTGAAGCGCTGTGGTGATATCTGACACACCACTTATTGCGACTATCCCGATGTCTAGGGCTGTGAATCTAGCGAAAACTTAGTCTCACTAGGTCGATGCACGACGTGGGTACAACATAGTTACAGGCAGTAGAGCAGACACTAATCGAATCGATAATTCATGATTCTCAAGCAATACAATAAGCATTACTGACCAGGAAGCAAAATAATCAGAGCCAGGTGAGAAACCAAGAATAAAGGGCTGATACTTGCCGAAATTAGGGACAGCGCAGAAAATAAAGCAGTCCACCCAGCATGCAGCTACACGAAATTGTAGTGCAGTTCAGTTGCAATAAAATCAGCATATAGGAAAGATTTCACGGTCACGAATCAATAAACCAGCTACGAAGGCGTGAATTAGACTGTAGTTGCAATAAGAAACAGAGTTAATACGAAGAAGTATAAAAAAGCCGATTCTGTGGGGCAAATGAGGGCACGTGCCAACATGAGTGGACTAATCCGGCACAAGATCTGTTGATTCCATGGATGTGTGATGGTCAATGGTGGAGTTCCGTGACAGAAACGTTAGGATTGAGAGTTTGAGCCTCAACAGGGCTGTACAAGTGTAACACTCAGAAAGAACATCTTACGGTAAAAAAAAATTAGGACTTCGAGGAAGCAGCTTTGAATGCGCACTTGATCTGTTCATGTAATAGGCTTTGTAAAGTGCGAGGATAACACATACTGATACCCTCGAAACAGAGGGAACACGATACGAGTATCCGAGGTTCACGATACACGTACTGCCTACTCATGAGTAACTAAGCGAATCAAGAGAACGGCGACACTGAATACGAACAGTAATTAACATCACCGATCCGATACTGCGTAAGTTGCTGTTTGACTCGGGCTTTCAATGCAAGGATGGTCGCTAAATTGACCAACATGTTCTGTTTATTCACAATGAACAAGCTCATGTTGATTTATATATCACTATCGGTTAACTCGACTTAGGCAGATAGTTTTATTCCGATTATTCAGTGGTTAAAAATAGCACATTTGGCAATTCATACCCAATCGGTAAGAGTCAAACAAAATGACTGCTCATGGATCCCCGATATTCTGCACAGCTTGTGCATCACCAACCAATAGGCACTTCATTACCGGTAAACGTTGTCAGTGTAAATCGAAATAACGGGAACAGTCCCTATCGAAACCACGTTTTTAGAACATCACCAGATCAAACACAGAAGCACACTATCGGACATACGCTGACTTATTTCGTTGCACTTTTACAATGGAAACGGTAACGCGCGTTACCCGAAACGTCAGTTGATTAAGCTTTCAACAAATGCTGTCAATTTTTCTGACTCCACAGTTTTTCCACATAGCTTTTATTTGCTATTTTATCCTCCATTAGCAATAATCTATTATTACACAATACATTTCCAGTGATTACTTCCCAATGAGATATGCCACATTTCCAAGACGGTACATCTATTCATCATTTCTACTCAACTATGACTTTCAGGGTGACAAATGAAATGGATCCGAGGTACGTTTAATTTTGGAAGCTGTTATTGACTGAATGGATGTCCTGAAATTTCCTATCTTGTTCCAAACTTGTGTACTTTTCTTCTTGAGGACTAATTGAATACTCCAGTTTGTTTAAATTGATATATTTGTGGAGATTTCAGAAATTGGCAAAAGATGATTGAAAATCATCGGTTATGTGATATAACTACTGAAATCACAGCTAAGCTGCTGTAGGAGTTGATAAAGTTCATTTATTCAAGATAGATGATATACCACAAAATTTCGTGGATCATTCCAGACCTGGGGATTCAAAGAAATTGAAGGATAGTGCATTTTATCCACATCTTCGAAAGTAAGGAAGCACGATAACAACTCACTGAAATTGATGTGATGGTTTCCTGTAATCCAATATGACGTATATGTTTCTAAGAGCATTTGTCTACGCGCAAATTCGGATCATTTAGGAGTTAGATCTCAGGAAGATTACCCAGTAAAGTTAAAAAAAACGGTAATCAGTATGGTCTGATATGAGATGTGTTCTCTGAATGCGCCGCTTTTTCTGTTGGTCAGCTCTGACAAAATGCTCATTTTATATTCTTCGGAATATGAAGCGGTTGAAACATTCTTTGTGCAGAATGTGTTGCTTTATTAGGACGTAAACCTTTGATGCCAACTCACTGATACAATGCATATATGGATGTCCGGAATGTAACAAAACACTGATCTCCTCGAAAACCCGAAGCCCTGTTTGCATGAATTTTGCTGACCTGATTGAACAAACAACGTCCTTCGTGTGTATGAGTTTGCCGCCTGTTTAACGACACCGTAGATTTCATTGATTGAACTATTCTTCTGATGGGCGACGATGGGTTCGGGCACTGGAATGGGTTGCAGTGGATCACCATTGTGACCCCATAAAATATTCTGCTACATTGCTGAAGAGATTTATTTATTGCATTGATTGCGTGTAAAAACGGTGATCAGATATTCATCCATAGGAGCTCCGCATTTTGTTGTCTCTGCTTCTCTCTGACTGTCTGTTGTGTTCATTTCCAATCTGACAGTCCCTCCATACACTTGATGCCATCTGCCCAAAATATTTCCCCATGCATTTGAAAAAATAAAGAAAGTGATAAAGCATTAAATGTTCGCGAATGCGAATGAAAACTAGTTGAAAGGTTGTTGTTTTAAGATCAACTGTGATGTGATGTACTTCAAATTAACAGGGAACGGATCAGTATCCTAATGTAATGCAATTTTGTGAAACAGCATTTCGCCGGGTGTACTGGCTACAGATGGGACAGGAAAAGAGACCAACACATATTCATTCAATGGAAAACCGAATTTGTTCATTGTTTTCTTCGGTTAATCCCTTTGAAAGGAGGCAGCACCGGAGAACTGTGCAGTCGACCCAATCAAACGCCGATTACAAATCAATAAAAGCATATGGTGTTCCCCTGCTCCGATGTTTGCCGAAGAGTGTGGGTGTGATCAACACAACTTTGATCAGGTTTAAAACCCCCTTGAATTCGCGAGCATTTGATAGGTCGTGCGGGGTAATACCAGAGAGCAAGTAAGATGCAATGCTAACCAGACTCATTCCCATGTGATTTTCACAAAAGAACCTATCACGTTTCTTTTGTGTCTAAAGTGAGATGAAGTATTCGCGTTTTAAGGTGCCATAAATATGATCTTACCCGATTATTTATTGGATTTGTGTTGAGTAGTACATGAGTTCTAGAAATCCCATTAACTTCACCGATTCGCCTGATCTATCTATGGTTCAAACTACATCCAGATCAGAAATTCCTACATTTTCTTAGCTTCAGCTGATATTCAGAATGTTGAATCCCTTTTCTTTCAGATAATTTATACACAGGTACATACATGCTCACCAGATCCAAATTTTGTCTCACGAAGTACCTTTCACAGCCAATTCATTCGGTTATGACCACAGCCTTTTACTATTCTCGGATTTGCCATTTCAATTCCAACATTAGTCAGACATAATATAATATGGAGACCATTGTCTTCTCTGACCAACACTTCGATCAGAATCATCTAGGATCACAGCCGTTTGAACTTGAGAATGCTTTAGTTGTAAACATGAATTTGTGTGACTGGTTCGAGATCTTCATTTTGACATTGGTGTTTATTGAATGATAGAAAAAACCAAAGCAAGCTTTCATCAAATCCAGTTCTAGTTTGTATGCTACCATCCTATACTACTGATTCGCAATAGCTCAATGTAGACGTCGGATGAATGTAATCCCACTTCACGGAAGATCATCTGGCATTGTGTTAAGTGTGCATATTCTGCTGTCTTGTGGATATACCATCATGTACATAATTACTGGTGCATGAATTCACGTCGGACAATTTCCGTTAGTATGTGCTTCATCACAAGTGACACCACAAACCAACATTCCATTTGTTCATCACTTGTCTTACCTAGATATTGATCACGTTTTGATATTTCTTCAGAGTCTGTGGGTTGATGAGAGTTACTGGTCGTACAATGCATAGAGTGTGTGCGATGAGCTGATTCAATGGTCTTCCGTGGGAGGTTGTATGTGTTCAGTCTGAAAACACCATTAGTCCAACTCAGTAAGTGCCTCATCGTGTCCCCACACTTATATTAACGAAACATGAATATGACGGTCTATTACCCGACCCTTTCAAAAGAATTGCCTGTTATGAACCTCCTGATAAACGGTAAAATATAGCGAGAGAGAGAGAGAGATCGGTTTGGTGAAATCCAGTTCGGACGCACATGGAGAATGAAGTCTTATGGGGTTCAACACTCAATGACTACTGGTCGTTTTTATCTTTCCTCTATTGTTTACGCATTTCTGACCACATGGTGAATCGTTCCGCCACATGGTTTGATAAAATGAATTCATTTGAACGATTAGATCAATTTATACTAGTTTTGTGGTGTCACCGGGAATTCTGCATTGGTGAATGTACTCTCATTATTAGTTCAGTGTGGCGTCTGCTTTCCTTCCTTCAATCCTTTCATATGGTCCATCTTCCAAGTGTCAAAAGTACCTTTCTTCTCAGATCGGAAATTCATTCATTTTCTGCATCTGACCGATCTCGGACTTTTCTTTCCCAGGCCAAATTCTGATTGTCACATTCGTTGCATCATTTCAGCTGTCAACAGAACAGCACATAACTGACGTACGTAATAAGAATCCTAATAGAACTTCGTGTTTGCAAACTTCGTTCAACTTACTATAGGAAATTTATGCATTGGAATTTCATCTGGAAGAAAATAAACAAAACCTCTTGATCGAAATTATTTGCAACGTAACAGAACCTGATTGACATATATGAGCAAGAATGCTAGAAACATCTGTTGTCTAGTGCCTCCCGACAAAAGGTGTTTTGAACGCGACCGGGTTCTGGAGCACATGCCGCACAACCGTAATTTGCATTCATTGAACACCATGACCCACTTTGCCGTGTGCGAGTGGAAGTCTGTGCTGTCTAACTTCTCATCAATTAGACTCATGTTTTCATTCCTCATTTATCTTTTGCAGCCATTTTAATTTGCCGGTAATTTGTCCACATCCATCTCCTCTGCATGGATGTTTCCTTCGAGGAATTTGTTAGACGAATTGTAGAAAAGTTCACTCCCTAATGGTAGGGCCTAACAAAGTAACTATTTTACCTAATACGTCACACCTACAAGCACCCAGTTAAGAAGTAGCTATGCGAATCTATGTCTTCTTGTGACGCTTAAGCTAGGCCATTAGTAAACCACTCACTGCATACTCTAACAGCTTTGGGTTCCCTCACTTAGGTAATTTTCTGATAAAAGCGACGAAATTATTAAGTTTCACTGCTATAAAGCCTCGAGCAGCTATACTAATAACCATCGTTCGTAATTTACTTGCACACGCATTTCAAGGGTCCACAATATCTGCTTCCACATCATACCTACTGAGCATATCCATTGCTTCAGTCTAACTGGTTGTCCGTTTGCTGATGAATGAATCTCGGATGCCCACGTTATAGCTTTGGATAAATTCCTCCTCTGTAATATGCTTGCTCAAATCAGGCGCAGTTTCCGAAGAGCTTTCAACTGCTCATGATTATTCATTCTCATCCTTGTTCCTCTGTGTTACATAGTTAACTTCACACTCGTAGAGAAAGCTGGAGTTTTGGGAACACCCTTTAGGTCTGTATCAATGGTTCAATTGGAGCTGATGGCTGAACAGTCTGCACACAGGAAACAGTGTTTGCATGAGTGGACTAGTTTGCTCTTCTATATAGAGTGCATGAATAGGGTGGAAACTTTTATACCCAAAAAACAGTTTGCAAGTTTGTGCGCGTCCACTCAACGGCTTCAGAACTCCTCACCAATTTGCTCCGATATGAAATATTGGGAGCATCTTGCGTTGCTTCTCAAATCTCTGAGATTGCATTTTCTTTATGATAGTATTAGCGTACACATACCTGACTGAACTCGGTGCTGCATATTGTCTTTGTCTACTGGTAGGAACGTATAGGATTATTGGGCAGTTGAGCTGATTTTGCTCTCAGGAGTGTCCTCACCAATGACGTAGTGGTTGGTCACACAGAATTGAATAATACTCGTATTTTAGTTCAGTAATACTGAACTTTGTCTGGTAGCCGTGCAGCTAGTGGAGTGACGCAAAAGGACCTAATCAACACATTTACGTGAATGTTTATTTGTGCTAATGAAATGCAGTACGGGTTCTAATCATGTTGAAGTGTAGTGCCACAAATGGGTTTATGGAGGTTCTACATTCAAATACGATGTTAATATAATATGACGACTTGTCACGGTCAATCTACACGCTATAGCCAAATTAGCCTAAATCCCCAAAAGGAAGTGCAGAATTGAATCAGAAAGCAATACAACAGCGGAATAAACAGAAGGTTTCATCGTCAAGAGTGAATAGCATACATATGAAGAACGGTGCTGCATCTGATTATTCATCAAGAACGATAATTCGACACCTTCAGAAACTGCTCCTGGGGTGACAGTTGGGAGTAGGATAGGAATTACCCAAAACATTTTGAGGACAAACACTGTCCGACTGACACAGGAACAAGGGTCGTTTTGGTCTCTCAAATTTTCGGACGAACTGAGAATGGTATTGAAAGCATTCCAGAAGTGATCCTAATTTTGCCTGATTCGTAGGTCATTCTATTCCGACTAGTGGCTTGAAACGATCTGGATCTGGTTGGCATCCGTTTGTATTGCTGCAACCATGGATTCTTAGTCAGTCTATCTGGTGCTCTTCTTCGTCACTACAGTCAGAGTAGCCCAAGAGGATGAGGTCACACATGTATTGAGACCATCTTATTCCATCTTGGTAATCATCTTGAGCATACACCCTGTCTGGCTGTAAGGCAATAATCATCGCACTTCAGTAATACCGGATCACCATCAACTTCGAACTTTGCTGGTTCCACTACGATGCCACCTTCGTTGTTGGAGCATTGTGCGATCAACTTATGAAGAATAACCTTACCCATCACAGCATCGGAGAGATGTTGTCTAGAGAGTTAAAAATTGCTTTTTGACCCCAGGGGCCTTCAAATCCAGGATCGGTCGGCTGCTTACCTATATCATGAATCATACAGGAAAGAACTTACACTTTAATAAAACCATACGTGTATTTTCGCCCCTAAGACGACCTCTAGTAACACCACGAATAAGCAATCCATTCGGTTTGACGGACGCACTTGACTGAATCAATTAACCTTCTGTTTTGGAAGTGAGAGGCTCGCAGCTTCGAATATCCAAACATAATTGATACCACAAGATGCACTGGAATTTGTACAGGAATTGGCTAGAATGACTCAAAAGTTTGACGTACGAATCACATTAGCATCATTCTTCGAATCATCGGTGATGGCATTTGGACTGGCGACGCACCTTTCGGTAAGTGGTAAGTGGAAGTGAATGTGGCAAACCATACAATCTTGAAAATCATGGTGCACTAGTCAAGAAGCACGTTCGACATTCCACAGCTGTTAGAATTGCATAATTCGAAAACTGTGATTGCGAATGAGCCTTGCTGTGTAGAGAATAGTGGAAGAACTGTACCTCCGAGAGAGTACATGAACATGTGTATTTTATGAGGTCTTAGTGAAGCTAGGGAGCACAGTCAGTAAGAATCTTTCCAGGTAGCTTCTAGCAAGTTCATCATGCTGGAATGCGATAAAATGAGTGAAATACTGTGGGGATACTCCACCAGGAAATAATGAAACCTTAGGCGATCTGACAATAGAATTCTGGTCTCCAAACAGCAGGCAAGGATAGATAACATGTGACTGAAATAGACAAAGCTTCTGATAAGATACACGGACACGGGATGGAATTTGTGACATGACAGGACTACTAAAATTGGCCCCACTCAGAACTACGCAAACGAAAGTAGCGAGCAGACGAAAGCTGCGAAAGAGCACATTAGTTGTATTGCAGAACGGGTTTGTATGAATATGGTAAATTAGAGAAAGTAATTGGGAGCTCTTGTTGGACTTGCCCGCGGCGATCATGATTGGCCGAGGCTCATCCGAGTGCGCAGGTAAGAAGCTGTACTTGGCCGTATCACGTGTGACAGCTGCTGAATCTCCACACTAATCTCAAACGAGTTTAGTCAAGTTGTATGGACCAAGTATGTCCAAGGTCGTGTAACACACCAAAATACTCAATTGATTCAAGATGATTCAGATGTTTCACGTTTGCTGTCACGGATTTGATCTTTTGTGAGCAAGAATATCTCCAATCGTTTTTTTAGATTGTAATTGTGCCGTTCTTCAGGGTTTGATAAGGAAAACCTCAAGCACACAAAATACCAAATATGACATCACCTGCATAGTTGGTAGGGAGAATATTTTCTTTTGTTTGAATGAAATAGGATTTGCTGAAGACAAAAAAGGGGATCAATTGGCAAATTGGGAAAGCCATGGGTAGACATAGCAGGAGCTAAGTTGAGGGCAATTTATTCTGTCTACTCTGTTCAGTGCTTCACTTCAATCTAAGCAGCAAATCCTGACGGCTTTACTCGCCTTGTAGAGTGTGAACCGGCTGTAGTGTGTCAGGAGACTGCTGGAATGCAACCTGATCAGGATGAGAAACGATGATAGTATCAACCCACCACTGGTAGACCACGCTTTCGAAAGCTTTGAAGGCTCGGGGATATAAGTAATGTGACCAAATTTTGAAGAGCAGATTCTGGAAATTAGAGTTCAAGCTGCTGTCCTTAGGCAGTCTGAGATATATTTCGTTTAGGAGTAGGTTTAAGAAGTTAGAAGCCATAGAGCATAAAGTACTCGCACATTTGTTTGGGCGCCGTAAGGCTGACACCAATCGATAACCTTTTTCTGGGGTTTGAGAATAGCACCTGTTTGTAGAAGTCAACGGTGGGAATGAACATTCGGGGTTCCAGGAGAAGTCATTCTGCAAGAACTGTTGAAACCGAAGACACGACCACTTTGTCGAATGAGTCATTGAAATCATAAATGACCACAACAGATTAGTTGCATGCAAATGAGTCAGCAGGTAAATTCTTCAAAATCTGTAGTGTGTCGCAATAAGTTATGTTCACAAGAAGATGACAAGTGTTAATGAAATGAAGGTGAGATAACGTAATTCAAGTGTACTTCATCAGTCTCCACAACTGTTGGAAAGCATAATTTCTCTTTGCAATGTAGTAGTCCGAGAAAATGATGATGATGATATAACTCATCGAAATTTGAGAAATCAAGTCAACATATCTCCGGTGGTCTGCTTTACCGCATTCAGAGATAACATGCATCCACTATCGTGCGAAAGTAGAAATCACTCAAAAACTCGGGTTTAAATTTGTTTAAAGAGCAACTGGCAAAAACTGCAACTACGTAGAAAAGGTCTCCACTTGATTAAACCAGTAAAATTGACATTTTCTCGTGAATTCACCACATCACTTGTGATACGCTACACGGTGATCTACACGATATTCAGTGAAATAAATAAGTTCAAATACTTCATCACCAGTATCATTTCGTAATCAGTTTTCCTGCAAAAGGGTTGCTCGGAACCGAGATCCGATCACACAAGACGGTTCTTAGTGGAGAGTGAAAGTCGTTGCTGATCATATCGAGTAGGCATATGTTATGAATGAGTTTTTTGCGTAGAACCAATCACGGACCACGTGATGCTTTCCTGTGAGAAATGCATCCAAAGATGGTCACAGCTACATTTGGTTCCCTTA
Source organism: Fasciola hepatica (assembly GCA_948099385.1). Taxonomy (NCBI): domain Eukaryota; kingdom Metazoa; phylum Platyhelminthes; class Trematoda; order Plagiorchiida; family Fasciolidae; genus Fasciola; species Fasciola hepatica. The sequence continues at coordinate 16,844,990 of CANUEZ040000182.1, forward strand.
TTTTGAAATATTGTAGTAACTCGTGGGAGTGTTTAGGCTTGTTTGGCAATACCACATCGGCACACAGATTGTTATGGTGACCAATGTGACGCCAAATCTATTCGCCGACTATAATGCAAATAATTATCTTAGCTGTATTCATGTCATTCATAATATCAAAGGTTTTTCTTTCACTCAGTTTGCAGCCGTTTCCTTGAGTCAACATTGGTGGCTTTTTTGTAATCCGCTTGATTCAAATGTAAGTCATTTTCGAGTCTCCTCAAATTTGTACGGATTTCGTTACTTTTCTGGAAAAACAGGAAAATCCTAAAACTAAATCTCTTGATTCCATTGTGTGAGGGAATTTGTCAACCCATCTTTTGCGAATAGCCAAGTCACGCTGGTAGTCAGGACTGGTGCGATACCACGGTCAAGACTTGAGACAGCGGAATCTCGGGTGATAAGACAGCTGATTGCTGGAGTGGATCGTTAGATGAGAGATGAGTCTTGTCAGCGTTGTTCGAGCCTCAAGGTGTTGTCACCCACACCAGTCGGACCAATGCATTGTGTGCAACGAATGGGCGAATGTGAGAGAAACCGATGTATATTCTTTGTTTTGTGCTAATAAGCAAAAAGTGATTCGGAGGCAGAACTGAGTTCTCACTACATCTACTCGGTAATCCAAACTTGAGCAAGCATCGATTCGGAGACATTGGTGGTCGAATTAGAACAGCCGCTGAGTACTCTCAGGCAGATTGGAAATGACTGGTAAATGCTAGAGGAAGACTTCACCAAACGCGGTATTGTACACCCGTCCAGTAAGGTACAGTGCAATGTCCTTGTGGCTCCGTGGTTGTTTTGGGTGTGAGAAAGCTCCTCTAGCTCTCCAAATTCACTTTTTCCGAATAAATCTGTGGCTGTATAAAACCCAATACGGTACGAAATGCTATGAACTATTTCCTGGACAAACCAAAGAAGCAAATTCCTAAGGGCCTTTCAAAAGCAAATAACACTTGGAATGCGTAAAATGCCCACCGTACCCTAGATATCGGTCAATAAGCTGCTCAGAGCGTGGTATTTTGTCCGTAGATTGTCACTCAACAAGGCGCTGTCATCAGTAAGTTGCACGTAGGAACAACACTATCTGACAGGAGTTATACTCTACCGTTTAGAAAACCAGGCTGGGAGTTCCTTAGCATATCGTCAATAGCAAGATCTTATCTTTGCCTATTCAAAATACTACTCTTCAGGTGAGTCAAATACCATCATCAGAATAATCCTTACTTTGGTTTCCCAATGTACATGAACAGTTTTATTCAAAGAGGATTACATACTTCATGTGTATTTGTAGATCTTTCCTCTCAGTTACAATAAATCAGTTCCATTCGATTGGGTACAGTAATCGTGTAGCTCATCTGTAACGGCACTGAACATCTTTTCAAATAATGAGGAACTGTAGCAAAGTCATGTGGGAAATGGAACTTTCGAAATGAAAGCCATCAGTTTGAAATATTTTTTATTCCTAATGTACTAGAATATTTGTCAAAAAACGTGTAGACTACTCAGAAATGCTAAATAGATGTTGTCGGATTATTTCCCTCTGTCTTTTTGATTATGACCACGATCTGCTCACAAACTGATATTCCCACAAGTGTTTGAACATGTCAGTTTTGGTGACCGTTATATCATTGATGTCAAATGCAGATTCTTTTCAATGATGAGCATTCAACCCGTAATATTGAAAAGATAAATCTTGCATTCCATCTTCTAGTCCGTTGCTTGTATTCTTGAGTTCAAATGATTAGCGGTAAATAAAAAGTAGAATAATTGTTTAGAGAGCCTCAGCTGACTGACAGAGGCTATACTTATTTCAGGGCCATTGGACCGTCACGGTGTTGAATAACCCAATTTTATGTTCAACTTAATAATTTTATTGCCAATCATCGTCTTTACCAGCTCTATTCCATGGTTATTAGTGGAATTTCTTCTCATTTGTTAGTACAAAGAAACGTGAGGCGGTGATTGTTTGAATCCCTGCGTTCATCGTCATATTAGATGGAAAATCATAATAATCAGATACTATCGAAATAACATCTTACTCATGAAGACACTTGCACGTCCTTCACTGAATCATGTATGACCGGTATTGGGAACGAAAAGCAGACTGTTCTTTGGGCATTGAAATCCATCCCATAGACTGACCGGACGTATGTTTCATATTTTGCTACTTATATTTGGTGTTGAATTAAAGCTTTTCTATGTCTTTGAGAGCAAACAGCACTACTCATGTTTCAATGATGAATGTTTCCCTTCCGTCAGCTCTTTTGTTGTACAATTCTTTTTCAAAATCACAACATGACAAAATGAATTAGACGAACTGACGATGGAATCTGGTGCGTGTATGGATTATTGAACGCGTGTTATTGATTGCATATAAATCAACCTTTTCAACTGCATTGTTTCGTAAATGACGTTTATTTGAAAATATATAGAGAATAAGCTGGTTGTTTATTCAACACGTTGCCACACTCTTCAGGGGTTTTATAGCAGACAGGAAGCTTTCAACACATTTCTTCCACGTCATTGTTTGATCACAGCGATTCTTCCGGATTTGCTGGATGTGCAATCTGTGAAAACAACAGGATTTGCATACCATTGTTAATGAGTACGAATGGAGTTCATTGGAGGATATTGAAAAACTTTGTGATGTTCAATTTTTAGAATATTGCACAAATGCGAACTTGTTTGACTCCACACGGATGTTGTATTCACACTCGGATTTATTGTGAAAAGTTATACAAGCAAAAATGTTTCTGAATAATTTAGTTCATCGGAAGAATTGCGCGCGAATCTCCAAAAGAAGACCGATTAGTTGATATTTAGAATTCATTTTAAATCCGTTATTTTGGTCAATATTTAAAGTTGTCAACTTCGGTTGCTGTGAAAAATATGTTCCAAACTTCATTAAATGTAACGTTTATGGGCAACATAATGTTTCGTTTTGCTGAGCTTGTTGCCAACAACTTTGTACCGGAAAATCTCATAGTATTTTGCACCAAGATAACCGAACACATTTTCATTAGTTCATCATTAATTACCAAAAACAAGTGAGAAGAGCAGGAACATCCACCGTCTGGCTCGTTCAATTTTGATACAGTCTTTTAATTTCTTCTAAACTGCACTGGAACCATTGATACGAATTTATGAAGTAATACCGAAGATAAAAAAGAGCCGAGTCAATTAGATTGATGTAGAACATCATGAAATACATTTGTGTGTGCTCATACAACCTATGTAAATCATTCGATTTGGAAAATGCAGTGCGCTTCTCGAGTGAACTGCATTGTTCAATGAAAACTTAACGTCAGCAGTCATTAGCGGAGCACATCCCCCAACGATACTCAATGGCGAGTCGAGCCCTGATGCCAAAATATGGACAACATTACAATTATTGCAAATACCCTCAAAATCAAGCGGAACGTAAATCACTTGCTGGAAAATCATATTAGTGCTATTCTGAGTATCTTCGTCATGTGAACAAATAGAAAATGGAAGGCAAGTCGGATCTTACTGCAATTCGTCGTGGCAATTTCGTCACGCGTCTAGATGCTCCGTTTGTTGGTGATGTAACAGCACACGGGTGTTTATTTGAGTTGTCACACGCTCTTTTCCGGCTCACATCTCCAGTTTTTGGTTTTTTCTCTGTTTGCAATCGACCAGATCCTGCGAAGATAGCAAGTGCAATAAACGGATAAGCACATTTCACTCGATTTTACAACGTCAGCATAACATGCATATAATGGCTTCAATGAAATATAAGTAATATCGGCACAAGTTAGCAACCTAAATGGCAACTTGAGTTAATAAGGTTCATATAAGCCGATGGCAGTTCTTGTCAAATCCTACTTGGTTTATTCTTGTCCTTCTTTACAACGCGTTTTGTCTTCGCTGGTATTTGTCTAGTTCTTCTGCAGTTGTCCGTTTCTTGTTTGATACATGCTTTCATTCCAACGATGTTCTCCTTTGGAAACCTAACTGTTTTGTCTGTGAAGTAGTATACAATGAATAGTCGTTGGAGGTTTCAACGAACACGTACGATGCAGTTTATCTGATTCTCTCGTAAGAGGGAATAAAAGAATGCAAGCAAAATCTGAGATAATGCTGAAGATGATAAAGATCATGATAAAAACAATCATGACCATGATAAAATATACCATTTGTGAAGGACCCTGTTTTGCAACTCACCATCATTTCTGCCCATAAATTAGAACATTACAATGTAGTACTCGTCGGGGTTTAGGTATGGATACAACATGAAGACTGACGGTCCTTCTAGATGCGACTTCTAAACCTCCAGACTCACCACACTGTTCTTCAGCCATCATTTTGCAAACAGAACGCCTGGGAGGTTTCGTTTTTCTTTGCGTGGATCGAACTTCGTGTAAATGTTGCATATTGGTGGAGGTGATGCAAAATAATACGGAAAGAGTACTCAATTACTAAAACAATAATATTCAAATCCAGTACACTGATGAAATAGACACACGGTTAGATAAAGATAACAATAATTCATTTCCTCCCGACACTTTACTCACTGAACAAATAAACACAAAACGAAATCAATGACGTATTGATTTCCTGGAGCATGCTTTACGAAGTGGAAACAAACGTACGTGGGACATTCTTATCACTGGTATTCAAGCCATCAACTATGCTTAGTGGTTTCATTCGTGATTGTTCACAATGCTCAATCCATAGCTTTATACAAATCGTCGTGGTTAGGGTAATCGCCACTGGATTTTCAATTACTGCTTCTGTAACCAAAGAGGGAGAATGTGCAAAGTACATCGGCAGGCAGACGGGAAACGAATATAGAGGATATTAGTTATTTCATGACACTAACGTAACATTAGCAAGTGAAGTATGAAATGAGGTGCATTTGTAAATCTCATCCTGTCTAATCTACATATTATCTGACCACATGATACCCACTTCCTTTCAATTACAGGATATCAGGTAAATTCGAATCATACCTGTACCATACCGTCCTTTCCGATCAGATTTAGAAAATTATGTTTCACTCACTGCACTCTTTCTCTGCCATGATCTGGCAATAGGAAGATGTTCGTTGTTTCTTTGCCGTTCTGCACCGCGATTTGTAAAACCCAACACACGATTCCCGAGCTAATTTATCTGCAGGAGACGGGACTATGAATCCTGCGGCAAAAAAGAACGGTTTAAATTATTCGAAAAGAAGTTACCATACAAAATATTCGTGAATAAATTATGCTTCAATAGAGAAAATTCAGACGGATCTTCAGAAGGCAAATGCCTTTGTCACTATATAATGATACGATAAAAGACTGGACGTACGACAAAATGTTTGAGCGCTTTCTGTACATTTCGGTCCTTTTGAAACGATACGTGTTGATTCATTTTGTACAGCCGTCCACAGAAACGTCAGAATAATAATCATGCGCTTCATGTTCTCACGCGGTTGTCGACTGACCTGAATGAAATTCGGGCTGCGATGCACTCACTATTTGACCTGTGGAAACAAGAACTCGGTGAACAAGTTTCGCCAATATTTTGACACGACTGGGTGGCACTCCACAGTTTGATTGGTGTGCTGGGATGGAGCTGTAGACATACCCGAAATGACAGGGTCTACAACACAATTTGCTCAGTGTTATTTCTTTACAGTTGGTCTTTAGAATGGGTTCTGTTTCTCATTCCACGAACAGAAATAACCTACAGGTGTCCATGTGCAACCTATCACAGTTCGGTAAAGGGCTTCACGTTAAGATACTAAACTGATTTCGATCAGACAGAATATAATCATGAATCATCCATTGATAACATTACGACCGAGGCAAAAATGGAGGAATTTTTTTCAAGATGATATGTTTTGAAATTGTGAAATTTTGAGGGCAGACTATTCGGAGAAAGTAGCCCATTGTTGATTTCAATTTATTCAAATTCGCTTGTGATGAATAGTACTCATTCATCAGCTGCCTTACTTTTCCAAATCGATGAGTGGATTTATCTCTTAGATACCGAATGTATGACTAGGATTCTAATGATAATGTGTACTGTCCGAAAGTGATTGAACATGGAAGCAAAAGCTCACTAGTAGGTTTGAAACAATTTGATCATGTGAATGTGTTGTTTATAGACCATCTTTGAATGCTGTCTTTTACTATGTGTTGATGAATGCCTGCCTGTTTAGTCAAAAATCCACTGCCCCACCAGGCATAGCTAGCAGCCTGACACGTAGACTTTCAGTGATATCCGCATAAGTTCTTTATTAATCAGGTGTGGCCGATGGCAGCAGTGGGTGGACTGGAACCTCTGACCATTGAGGTTGTGTGGCTGAATGAGTCACATGACGCCGTGAGGCTTATCCGTGCACTCTGAGCATCCACTTGTGATTCACCGCCATCCCGTTCGCAATACACGTGCACATCTGTTACGTGTTTATGCCAAACCGTGTACTGCCCTACTGTACCGATCGCGTGTTGGTTAATCATTCAAGAGTGATATTCGTAGACAACTAGCGTTCGCTTGAGTATTCCTATTCCTGTGTTGATGCCCGTACTTGCCGTGTGCGGATTCTGAATACCCATTCCTCGTGCGTGTGCGTTTTCGTCCTACCTGTCGAACATTGGATTTAACACCACTGAACCATTGAAACACAATGATCATTAGCTGAACGTTGATCTGCAAATTGAGACCTACAGGGTTCATTGATTTGACAAATTTAATTCAATATACAACATAAGATTACTTGCCGTAGCAGTACTGGATAGGAAATCAGCTCACAACCTCTAAATACAGATTGCAGTTTGAACGTAGGCCGAGATGATAGATCAAAACTCGGTACAAATGAGAAGGGTTTAGTGATGTCGATGGCTCATCTTATGAGTGCGCGGATAAAAGCATACAGTATTACAAGTTGATCGAGCAACGAAGAACGAAGAGCACTTTATTTGATTCGGGAATGTTGAGTTAATCTGAGTGATCACAGAGTCCTTTGCGAAGTTCTGTGAGACAATCCTGTGGGAGAATAATTCACTCATTTATATATTGAACGGGCACAGAAATTCCACTCCCTGGTATACTTGAAAACAGTAAGGTTGACGAAAATGAATGAAGTAGTCGATATGATAGTCCCATTAAATGAATGTAATAGTGAATCAAACGCGATGCCAATTGACAGAGTCAGTGAAAGTTCTTCAGGAATGACACCGGATTCCATTACCCTTTTCAACGGATGAATGCGTCGACTAGGAATACCAAAAGCGGTTTTGTATTCGAGAAAGTTGTTCTTAACGGTATAATTTGATTTTCTTGAGAAAGAAAAACGCAATTCACGACGTCAATTTTTTACTGGGGGATTGTAAGCAAAAATCTTGTGGAGACCGCGTAGTTTCTTCAGATGATCAAAATATTCCGGAGTAGATTGTCCTGTAACTTCTCTCATACCGTGCTCCAAGGAATTTTTCTTGTAGATGATTTATGCGGAAAAAATTATAGCTATTTAAAATCATAACACCAGGTACGTGAACAAAATACGCGCCTATTTTCCGAAGTACAAAAGTGCAGTTAACATGCAAGGAAGCGCAAAGAAGCTGATTCGCAGGTTGCATTTAAGTGCACAAAGCCAAGCAATATGACTATTCTTCTTGGATTATACAAACTTGCTCGTGGCCCGCAGCTTTAAAAATACCTGTGCTATGTGTTTTAAAGAAAAGTGGCTGAATGACTGTATGGATAACGCCGTGGTTCAGATCCGCGTTTTCACCTGCTTTCGCTTAAGCCGTGATCATAACAAGAAAAAACTTAGCGGCATTGTCATCCACGTCAGTTCTAAGTGGTGCAGCAAGTCCTACGTAATGTTTTGCTACTCACGTGATGTTATCGATTGTTTATCCATATTATGTCCCTCTTGATTTATTCGTTTCGGTCAAACTATCATCAGCTACGATTACATAACACCACGAAGTTCGCAAACCAGAGGTAACAATCTCTATGATCGATTTATTCCTTTCATTTTGTCTATGCTTGATGAGAATGTCTACATTGCAGTGGGTGGCTTAAATCACGCACCACCACTTTCTCTTTCATCTTCAATCTTCTCAATATCTGTCATACTTCGACTCGTGGTGACTCTCAGTCAGACCAAATCCTGACCAACCATTCAGAAGCGACTAAGCGAATTTGTATTACTTGCTCTCCGATGGAAGGTGCTTACCTCTGACGTGTGAGAGTGGTTTCTTCACACCTGAAGCAGCTACACAGGAGGAAGGAAGTAGCCTACAAGGTGCAAAACAAACCTGAGGTCCATCGACCGTCAATTTTGGTAAAATCTGAGATTGTACGCCTTGATCCTACATTTTCCTGGAAATTTCTAAACTTTTGGAATGTCGACTACAAGTGGTGTAGAAGAAAGCTTCTCAATAGTTAGGTATATGTTTACTTAAACCTTCTCACTCTGATCACTGTCAGAAATTAGAGGATCACTGTCTTCTTCTCATCAGAAGAGTATCTGAACATCGCGATAATGGGAGACCAGTAAAATAGGATGCCCTTTCAGTAACTATGGTATTTTACCATCAGGTTCATCACGGAATGATTTCTCCAGCAAACATTTCAGTTCATCAAGAAGCAACTACAAGCAGACAGACATTATTCAACAATGTCGAGTATCGAGCTACATAATTTCTGTATGGACTTTTCACGGATGTGAACAATCAACTGGAAGGAGACATCACTAATCCTAGTATATAATCACGTGACGGATAAATAATGTTGAGTTCAATAGACAACAACTCACCATTGCCCTGAATAGATAGACTTGCCGAAATTATATTCCAGCGTCAACATTTTTCTTTCCGTTGTTTGTACAGATATTGGATTGTTGGATCCAGAGTACTTTCGACATGCCTCAACTGAATGAGGAATGCAAGTACACAAAATTACATTCACAATGCAAAAGGTGGATAATGAATGTCTATGAATCTCCATTGTGCACCCGTAGACCTAGTGACACTCGGAATACACTAGAATCATACCAAATGATTTTACGGATTTGGGCGCAGTTTGAATCTCAATAAAACTGTCTATTTGAATTTGTCTTTCACTGACGGACTTATTGACATGAACTAAGTTCAGTCAAATAGATGGGAAACCGTGTACACTAAATCTCCCTGTACATTTTCCCCAATGGAATTTATCACGCATTATCTATTTTTTCACTGTAGGGGTTGTTACCTGGCTTGCACATTTATTACTTTTGATTGACAGAATTCAGGAAAGCCGTTCCAGCAGGGAAAAAGCATAGTACCATCCGGAAGTATGAGTCTAGTTGTTCATGTTGGGCAGACTGTGTTGTCTATATTTCATTCTCGTCGGTGCGCGATGCACTTTGACGAAATTAGCGCGCTATCCGTGCGCACTCGCTGCTTTAATTGATGAAAACGCAAATCCACTGTTTCCTTTCTCATTTTCTCTCGCTAACTTTGAGGTGAACAGGCCTTCGCAGACTGAGAGTTTGCTTTGTACAATTCATTGCGAAACAGATCCATTCTCAGGTTCGGTAAAAGAATTCAGACCGGGCACATTCAGATCCATGGATAGATACCAGATACCAGGACGCTGGTGAGCGTGCAATCTGCAGATGCGTAAAAATGTTCATAGTTCGATGGGTTTCATCAAGGAAACGGAAATGGAGAACAAAAAGTTTTCATCGAAATGTTAAACCTCCGACTGGAGAATGGTTCACGTGAAATGCCGAGCAGCATGAAAGTTTGCGAACGGGAAATATAAATTCTCTCTTCCGTTAACGTGATTGTATTTGAACAAAAGTTTTAGTAACATGTGCCTAACAGATCAAAAGTAAGTTCACTCGAGGTCTTTTGAAAAATCGGCGCTCATCAGAGAAGGACTGCGAGAACAGAGAGTGGATCAGAGTATATGTGTGTCTCGTGCTTGATTAGGTGGCTTCTTGTGTCAAAACGAAGCGTCTTCAAGCCTGTTTTTGTTGTTGAATAGTGGCTCACATTATCAATAACAACACACATAATTTCGATATCTCCAGCCCCCAAAATGAGAGTAACAATCACTATTTCACACCAAAACTGAGGGTTAGTTTGGTTTGGTTGATCTCCTTTGTGATATCTTTCATACTAGGTGAACATGTAATGCACCTCCCCAGAGTCACCTGGTGTATAACGGTCACATGATCAAACCAAAGGATACGTCCCATGATTTACTCCCATTTGATGCAGAACACAAATCACTTACAGAAGGCCACGTCCTTACGAAAATAGGCACTCTATTTTAAATCTCCAGAGACTGCCTTTCAAAATATAAAACATCATCTGATTACCCACTGTCCCTCGCAGAAACTGAATGCTGAATGTTTATCATCAGACATGCATCAGTGAAGACAACCTTCCCACTTCTAATGTGACCTTGACGACAACATCTATTCTAGCTGAGCGTATGCACCACTGTGTCATTGCTATGACTTGCATTTTACACAGTAAACTGTGCTCGTGAAAATTGCTGAATAATCACATTTTTATAAGAGTTCTGACACAAGTCCTAAAATTGTTTCCTTCTGAGAATTTTCGAGACAATTATTCAAAGATTTTGCCGAAATAGGAATGAAATGGTCGTCTTTTGAATTCATCTGTGTCTGATGTATCTTGGAGGAATGTATTGTTACCTACACATAGTCCTACTGGACCCGTGATTGCAAAAGCATTTTTCCCGTCACAAACTAACAGTATAAGAAAAAGACTATGGAATTGACTCACAGAGCGACTAATAGACATGGAACAAGGTAAACTGCTTAGTGAAAAGAAGGAGTTGTTTTCATGTACTAACTTTTAAGGTGATGCTCGAAGTATGTTGTTTCTCAGTTTAGACAATATCCTACCTTGTATTAAGTGGTCTTTCTTACTTCATTGACGTAGAATCCACCCACTCAGATGTGAAACCATTAGTTTCACTATGCTAAATGACATGCGTTGATTTGTCTCCAAATTCTTACTTGATAATTGCAGTGTCGTCGTTTTCCAACACAGAAAGCCACACACTTTGAAGGTACAAAGCACATGCCAAATGGAGCCACAGCTCTTGCAAGTCTATCTAGTACACGATGCGCATATTCCATGCACTCGAACAAACAGACAAGGACGTTGACTTAATCTGGGTCTTGTGACTTTTCACAGATTCCTAGTTCGACGCCCACATCCTGAAGACTTTGCAAAGGCATTCTCCAATATCTCACTGATGACGAAGTTGAAGAGTAATGGCGAAATGAGGCATCCTTATCTAGTACAGCTGGTCGCTTCAAACGGACTAGGTAACTCACCGTAGACCCTAAGAGGACCAGAACTAATAGAATAAAATGATCTCAGAAGATTCTCGATTTCCTGCAGCATGCGCTTTCAATTCAGGGCACTGAAAAGTGCTGTTCGATCAACTGAATCAAAGGCGCCTTTCAAGTCGAGGGGAACCATTATTGTCGACCGACGTTGTGTGTGTGTGTGTGGCGTGTTTCAATTGATTGTCGAGAAGTAAAACTCTGGTCGATGCATCCTCGACCTGGGCGGAATCCTGCCTGTTGTTCGTGGGCCTTTCTCTCGCTAGCCAGTGTCAAAAGGCGCAGCATAATTGAGGCTATTAACTTCGTGACTATCGGAATCAAGCTAATCCCACTATAGTTACTATAGCCATTGCGTACTCCTTTCTTAGGGTGGGTAAAACCATTGACTCACCCCATTATAACGGAAAACGCTCCTTCTTCCAATTGTCACGGATCAACGTGGTGTGTGATTTTACCGACGCACTACTACCCATTTTGAAAAGAACTCGGAGTGGTTCTTGGGCACTGGCCCCTTTACCATTCACTAGTAATTGAAAGTTCCACTCTTCTTCCACTTCCAATGGGGCTCTAGCGATGATTCCCTAGGAATCATATTGGTTGACACAGGAATACCTGAAATTATGCGCGGCCAGTTAGACTAATACTCGATTTATTGGACCCAACTATCAAACCTTTGATGTTTGTCATAAATAGGTTCTCTATTTATATCGCATATCGTTTCACTGACCCGAGATTGCCGTCCACCGGTGTCGCGAATAAGTTTGAACAATCTTTGACTGTTACCTGAAGCAGCTGATACTTTCGTTTCACCCGTTCGATATGAACTCCGTTTTCGCCTACTTTATTGCTCTTCCGAGATCCCAGCTCATGTACTAATTTCTGTTCAAAACTGGTACGAACTTATGGATCAGACAAATGTTGTATACCTAACCGAGTTTGCGGTTTCCGTCAATGTTCGTGGAATTGGAGTGATAATCGAATTAAAACTAACGCATGGTCCGACTGTACGTGAGTGAACCAGCAAAATATATACAGTTCTGGACAGAACTGAGCCACCGATAGCTTACTGCAAAATGAGCAACCTAATTCAGAGTACCTGTAGAATCAGCGCACCATTTCGCCGTGAGGCGTGCGCTGTGTCAGAAATGAGTACTAGAAAAGAATAACCGATTGTCCGTACAAAACTGAATAGGCCTATCCCCGTTCTCTGTACACTGAGCGAGTAAGGCACAACACCCATCTAAACAAGGTTCTGATACACTGAGTTTACCAAATTGTGCAATAAAATCATCTGTTAGCACTACCATTTCAAAGCATTTGCTACCGTCACCGAGAGTGATGAGTTCATCATAGAACTCATCCTTCTGCATGTCAGAGCTGTAATCTGTTGGAACGTATACTGAGATTACAGACAGACTGCACTGAACACAGCTGCCCTTTGGAACGCTCACTGACCTCTGGAATCTTAAAACACATAAACGACTATTACCCGGTATCCAGTCTAGAAGATCAGCCTCAGCCTTGTCAGTCAAGACTATTCCCACCCCACGGTAACCCACAGCTCTGACGGTTTCGTATCCTGAATTGCCCAGGGAATATCTTGATGAAATACTAGGAGCAATTAACTGAATCACATTTCTCGAAAAGTCGGTAGGCTTTTCACTTACGCAACAGACATCAGTTGCCAGATAGTCTATTATGGAAGTTTGGCAAGTCTGCTGACCGGTTTGCACGAGTGTACACACGTTAAAGGAGCCGAGATCCGGAGGTCGATGAGGCTTGAGAAGATGTGACTAACAAGATAGAGAATTATTCAGGACACTATTTGGCAATTAACCGTTACGTGTATCGAGCGTGTTATCAGTGGAACCATTGTGAGAAGGTAGAGGGGGCCAACAGATGTGGTTGAGGACAGAAGACCAAGGTTGAAACAAAAGAGAGGGAACTCTGAACAGTAGCCGACCGATCACTAGTCAATCCACCCGATGCAATAGGCAGCGCTGTCCTGATTATCCTGTACGACGATCGATGTAATTTGGAATTCTTCCACTTATTTTCCCAACTAAGTTGCTAGCTCGAATCGACCTCCAGCCTGGAGGCCCAGGAGACTCCTTTGTCAGTCCTCTACCCATTAACCTTTCAGACATGATTGAATCTTCGACTTGAGGGAAGCCAACCTGTATAGATTGTTGGGTCGGTGAGGCGCGCAAACTGTCAAACCGCGTCATGAGATTGATTATCAATCATTTGTAATAACCATATTGCTCGAAATGAAATCAGAAGTCACACTAGCTGACACTGAAATGTATTGTTCTTTACCATGCAAAATGCGGCAGTTGTATAGGCATGAAATAAGGAAGGGAACGTATTCACACACAAGTATTGATCCATCTGTAATGTGATTGGTGAGCACACACTTGCCAGACACTGTCACGTGATATGGAAGTAGATCGTGTGCGCGAGATACGCGTACTGCGATAAGGAATACACGTGGTTGGACTGAGATTGTCGCGTAATGATACTTGTAGACGGTCGAAGATCATTCCCACGGAAATGAGAGATGTCAATGGAATCCAAGCATTGAAGAGACCATCTCAGTTTTCTGAATTTGAATAATACGACTGGTGGTTGTCTGCTTGTGGAATGCACTGCATTTTGATTCTGCAATAAGAAAGTATCAATGAAACAATCGAGCTCAACAAATTTGTGTGTAACTCGTCGAGTACAGGTTTCCTCAAGGCTGGCAGTATTAGAACTTGGTCGTTAACTTTCAGCATTCCATCCGGGGATAATGAAAGCTCATCCTTCTTCTCGTATATCTCAGGGAAGCGTTTTCTTGCTGTACTTTCCAATTCATGATTGAAAGCTGAGAGGATCTTGTGATAACAGTTTTTTGTTTCGCGTATCACGTCATCCCTGGAAATTCGAAGGGGCTCACACAAGAGCCAAACTTCTGTTTCTTTATCGAATTTAGAGTAACGAGACAAAGAATCTGCATTCGGAATCTGGGAACCCGAACGAAATTTGATATCATAATCATACCCGCTGAGGTGAATTGCCCATCTTTGAACCATGATAACCGTTGCTTTTGATAGCGATGTTCTTGGATTATATATGTAACTCGGGGCATGACGGTCGGTTACTATCGTGAAGTGGGTCCCGAAAAGGAACTTGTTCAAACGATTTACAGCCCAAACGACTGCCAGGGCATCTCTTTGAGTATAGAAGTATCCTTTTCCCGCACTGTTGAGTAACTGAGAGATGCACAGTACCAGGTAGTCTTCTTGCTCAAGAATGGCCCTAATCCCAACAGAATTTGCATCTGCCACCAAAATGATGGGTATTGACTAATCCATTGACATGTGGAAGAATTTCGCATGGTAAAAATAGGCTGACCTTCGGTAGGGAAATTATAGGAGTAAACCGTTAATAGTACTGCAAACATCCTAGAATTGACTGAAGTTCAGTCACGTTCTTTGGTGATGAAGATTTTGGCAGAGGTTCGCATCGTTTGGGTTCTTGCTTATAGCCATCCTTCGAAACCGTGAAACCCAAATAATCTAATTCAGTTCTTCGAAAAATGCACTCGGATTGTTTTATAGCTATACTTTGGTCTCTGAATCCTTGTACCAGTCCCAGTAATCGTTGATCATGTTCTTCTTCGTTTATTCCGACGATAATAACATTATCTTGATGTGCTTTCCCCACTTCCAAACCATCAATGGTCTCATCAATGCACTTCTGCAAAATTCCAGGTGAAACATAGTCCGGAAGGTAAGAAATTAAGCTGATCAAGTCCCCATTCGGTATTGATTGTTGTTAGTTACTTTGATCCATCGTCTGAAGGGGATTTGCAAGTTGAAATTCGCTAAGTCCATCTTAGAAAGCACAGTGTATTGATTTTCGCAGATCAGACTGGTCAGAAGTGTTTTGAAAATGTTCAAGATTTTATTACACTGATCGAGATTAGACTGCTGAGAGACAGATACTGTTCGTTTTAAAGGGGAAATGTGAGGCTGCTCGAGTTAGCTACCCCGAGAATCCCATCATCGTTGTACTCAATTAGAAGACAATCGTCACACACGGGCGCGAATGACATATATGCAGGATTCAAAAACGGTTCCGGAATGGTATCCCGGAGGGCGCCTTGTGTAAAGGGGAGCACGGAGGAAGTTTGGTCACAGTATCATGTAAATTGTCGTCGATTAGAAAAATAGCTTAAAAAAAGAAAATTGCCATAGGTACTGAGGTCAGAGAGAGCAAGTGTGTGGAGTACCTAGGATTCGTGACCACAATGAAATGTGTCTATATAGTGAAATAAAAAGACCTTATCTACTCGAAATTCGCGATAAACAGATGGAAAAGCAGAGTGGGTGAGAGAGGCCGGAATATCGAGGGTTGGTCCTTGTCAAAAATATGCGAACTGGTTTGGGTCCAGCACAGTGACCTGTTTCAATACAAGTTCTTCAAACACTTTAAGAGCTTCCCATAAACATGCTGTTGAATGTGTTTAGGTGTATATGAGAATCGTATCGAACAGGTCAATTGTTCGTAACGAAATAACCTGGACCTGGAATATGTGGCCTGGAAGAAAGACAGGACCAGAAAAGCAGCAAGAAACAATTCTGTCCCATTTGGTTGGTGTTCACTCGTTTATATACAAAACTAGGCATATACTTATTGGCAGACAACGTGACTCCGCCGTATCCACACGATCTAGCATTTAAGGGCCAGCTTCATCTGATTGGTTGGATGCTGGATATGAAGCTGTAGAGCACTGGACAGCGTGTGGAGTCAGTCGAATCACTACCAAGTACACTTTTTGGTTACTGGAGTGATCGAAGCCACTTCCCAACAATCGAGAATAATATAAGCATTTAAGCAAAGACCAAATAGGTCAGAAAATATATGGATACTGTGTTCGTGGAATATCAGGATACATTGTAGTTTGGAATAATAACAAGACTAAGGTCGATTTAGGCTTTAGGTCTGGTAGGGAGGAAGGAAATATTATTCGAGCCACGGGCTCTTTTGAACCTCCCGTTGAACAGTTACCCATACAGCGATCAACTCCGATGATGGATGACCTCTCTATAGCAACCTATGCACAACGTGTCCGTTTCGCATTGTTTTTCTAATAATGGCATGTGTGTATGTGAAAATGACTTACATTATTAAGTTATTACACCGTAACACACACAAATAAGATGAATGAGATCTGACTGAAATTCTCGTTTTGATGTATTGATGACTCATGCTGAACTACGAGCTGCAATTGTGAATAACGGAGTTGTTCAAACCGACATCATTAGGTACCCCCTACACTGTGAGCCTCAATTCTAATCACACCTCAATCAGTTTGTTACTCTCCATCGGCCTCAAATTTGCCGTAAATTCAGCTTGGAAATACAGTATTGTCGAATGTGATGCTTCTGATAATTTTCTCAGTATGTAGTTCAAACTTCTTGACCTGAATAATGATATCAGCATTTGTAATTGTGTGGTAATGCTGTGATTTACAAATGGAAAACCTGTGAGAGTATGTTCTGGCACACCGTTCGATAGAATGTTCAGTCTCACTGGCAGACAGTTCATCAGAACCGGCCCCTACCGAGCCCACGAAAGCACGAGAGACAGAACAACCGATAGATGGCATGAATCAACAAACGGGAGACAAGTCCTGTAGCGGCACTTGGGCCTCAAGGCGTGGTTACCCACACCAGGCGGACCAATGCGCTGTGTGCATTGAGTAGGTTCATGGACTAACTACCTAAGCATTCTTTGTTTTTTACAAATAGAACGAAAACATATCTCAGACAGAACTGAGTTCTCACTAGGACTAGTGGGACGAAACAAAACAAAGTCTGTATGTGAGACATTCGCATGCATCAGTTTTGGTAGAACCTGTACATTATGGTTTCTGCTTGAGAAACAATATGAACAACAAAAAAGTCAAGCTCCCTTTCTGTCGTTCTATCATGGACAACAGTCAACACTTGTGAGTCAAAATCGAAATACCATTCTTGATAATCGAATCTGTGTGATGATTTGCATCTGTTTTATTCGCAGATGTACAAAATGAAGCAAAATGCCATTCTTCGAAATATAACTACGTCACTGGGTGGAGTGCCGAACGCACGAAATGGGGAATCCGTGAAAACAGGGCAGCTCGAATTTGGATATTTCATTCAATCTGTTAAACGGGATTCCTATCGTGTATAGCGTGTTCTTCGGAATGGAATAGGTACATCCCTGGAGCTCGAAAATTCTAATATTGGTGCTTAAATCAGCAATAATAATTAGATTTTAAATTTCTCTCATTTCTCACGAGAAAAATTCCGTTGCATTGTCCGGTTGAGAAAATCGTGATCGACATCGGAAGTAGCAAATTATACATCCACATGCGCTATTTGTAACCACTAATTAAACGAAAAAAGCTACCTGTGTAAATCGAGTGGACCGGTCGTGGTATATAAACGGATTTGAGCTTGTTCAATGTGAATAAACGGAACACGAGAATAAACCACAAACGGGGTAGGGTGAAGCGCTGTGGTGATATCTGACACACCACTTATTGTGACTATCCCGATGTCTAGGGCTGTGAATCTAGCGAAAACTTAGTCTCACTAGGTCAATGCACGACGTGGGTACAAAACAGTTACAGGCAGTAGAACAGACACTAATCGAATCGATAATTCGTGATTCTCAAGCAATACAATAAGCATTACTGTCCAGGAAGCAAAATAATCAGAGCCAGGTGAGAAACCAAGAATAAAGGGCTGATACTTGCCGAAATTAGGGACAGCGCAGAAAATAAAGCAGTCCACCCAGCATGCAGCTACACGAAATTGTAGTGCAGTTCAGTTGCAATAAAATCAGCATATAGGAAAGATTTCACTGTCACGAATCAATAAACCAGCTACGAAGGCGTGAATTAGACTGTAGTTGCAATAAGAAACAGAGTTATTACGAAGAAGTATAAACAAGTCGATTCTGTGGGGCAAATGAGAGCACGTGCCAACATGAGTGGACGAATCTCGTCAGAAACGTTAAGATTGGGAATTTGAGCCTCAGCAGGGCTGTACAAGTGTAACACTCAGAAAGAACATCATACGATGCAAATTTAAGACTCTGAGACAGCACCATTATGAATGCGAATGTGAGCTGTTCATGTAATAGGCTTTGTAAAGTGCGAGTATAATACATACTGATACCGTCGTAGAGAGGGAACAAGAAACGACTATCCGTGGTTCACGATACTCATGAGTAACTAAACAACTTAGGAGAACGGCGACGCTGAATACGAACAGTAATTAACATCACCGATGCGATACTGCGTAAGTTGCTGTTTGACTCAGGCTTTCAATGCAAGGATGGTCGCTAAATTGACCAACATGTTCCGTTTATACACAATGAACAAGCTCATGTTGATTTATATACCACTATCGGTTAAGTCGATCTACGCAGGTAGTTTCGTACCGATCATATAGTGGTTAGAAATAGCACATTTGGCAATTCATACCCAATAGGTAAGTGTCAAACAAAATGACTCCTCACGGATCCCCGATGTTCTGCACAGCTTGTACATCACCAACCAATAAGCACTTCATTGCCGGTAAACGTTGTCAGTGTAAATCGAAATAACGGGAACAGTCCCTATCGAAACCACTTTTTTAGAACATCACCAGATCAAACACAGAAACACTATCGGACATACGCTGAATTATTTCGTTGCATTTTTACAATGGAAACGGTAACGCGCGTTAGCCGAAACGTCAGTTGTTTGAGCTTTCAACAAATAGTGTCAGTTTTTCTGACTTCACAGTTTTTCCATATAGCTTTTATTTGCTATTTTATCCTCCATTAGAAAATACCTATTATTACACAATATATTTCCAGTGATTACTTCCCAATGAGATATGCCACATTTCCGAGACGGTACATCTATTCATCATTTCTACTCAACTATGACTTTCAGGGTGACAAATGAAATGGATCCGAGGTACGTTTAATTTTGGAAGCTGTTACTGACTGGATGGATGTCCTGAAATTTCCTGTCTTGTTCCAAACTTGTGTACTTTTCTTCTTGAGGACTAGTTGAATACTCCAGTATGTTTAAGTTGATATATTTGTAGAGATTTCAGAAAATGGCAAATTATAGTTGAAAACCATAGGTTTTGTGATATAACTACTGAAACCACAGCTAATTTACTAATATGTGTTATGATAAGTCCAATTCAGTTAAATGAATGGAACTCCCATACATGTAGACCTATGAATAAACTGAAGAACTATCACTCATATTGACCAGAATGTATCAGCCTAACAACCAATCTCGGCAATCAGGGGTTTACGATAGACTGTATAAATCTAACCGAGGAAGGACTAAAAATCGTATCTTTGAAAATATATACTGTCTACAGCTATTGTAATGTCGAATGAATGTATAACAAGGTGCTTTCGAGTGAGCACAGTCCAAAAGCGTCGTATGGTGCCGTATCCATGTGTGTGTGTGAAAACGGTGTCTGCTGGTCTGATGACAGGACACCGTAGATTTCATTGATTGATTTATTCTTCTGACACGCAACGATGAAGTCGGACACCGGAATGAGTTGCAGTGGATTACCATTGTGACCCCATAAAATTCTGTACCACATTGCTGAACAGATTTAATTATTGCATTGATTGTAAGTAAAAACGGTGATCAGATATTCATCCGTCTGTGGTTCGTATCTCCTCTCTGCGACGTTCATTTTCAATTTGACAGTACCTTCATGCTCGATACCATCTTACCAAAATATTTTCCCGTGTGTTTCAAATGAATGAGAAAAGTGATAAAGCAATAAGTTGTTGTGAATATGAACAAAACTTATTAAACGTTTGTCGTTTGAAGATCAACTCTGATGTGATGTACTTTAAATTAACAGGAAACGTATCGACATTCTCATGAAACGGGTAATCACTTGTTGGTATTCTAATAAAATCTGTTTCAACCAGTTCATCAGCTATCCACGCACCACAAAGATCGCTTTGTTGTTATCGGCGCCCATCTTATCTGTGAATGCGGAGTGTTAGTGGATGCTCTTAGATGAAGGGTTCACCAGGAAACCACAATCTGTTCTACGCTAACAATTATTTGACTTGGTCACAACTAACCTTGATAATTACGACATGCCAAGGAATTTCACTGGGCCCAACTCAACGACGCAGCTAACTGGGCATAACCCACAGGACGGCTAGAGGCAGCTGGAGGGACACGGACAACGAAGTAACCACTGAGGAGGATTTGAGAATAATACTCATGATTGTGGACTGGAAGCCTCAAAAGCAGTACCTGGAAGTCACAAAGGATTCCATTATATTCTTATCACAATTACAATGGATTACTGTCTCGAGAAATCCACTCCATAAAACGTACACAACACTGCATTTGAAGTGTGTCGTCCACTTTTGACATCCCATTTTGTTTAGGGACAGGAAACTACTCAAGAGTGTGCAAAAGCGGTTTAAACCAATATTTTTCGAGCTCCAAGACCGGCCACACAAGATGAAGCTTGAGTAACGAACTTTTTCCCTCATGATCAAAGAGGTTTCACTCACCGTTGATTTATTGACCATATGCGGATGCGTGATAGTTTTTTCTGAATAGACACAGTTAGTTCGAAGTCTGTGATTATCAGCTTTTTATTCAAACAATTAGACTGATGAACACCACAGACCAGTGGGATTTCAAGAGTCAGCAGTTAGCGGGGACAGGTGAACTAACCGGTATTCGAGTGTCAATAAACAGAGACAGGCTACAGCTGGGACAGTAGAAGAGACTAAAAATGATGCGTTCAATGGGAAACCGAATGCGCTTTGTAGCAACTATCCCGATTACTTGGGCTGTCAATATAGAAGAAAACTTAGTCTCACTAGCTTTATACACGATATGGGCTGTACACGGCTACGGGCAGCAGAACAAATTCCAATCGCATAACTGTGTTTATCGTAAATTCGTGGTCCTACATAATGCGATACATAGAAATACATAAATGCAAATGATTTACAGCCAGGTGAACAACCAAGAACAACAGTACAGAAAGTTATCCGATAAATCGGGCATTCTCAATGCGTGAGTGATAAGCTCGGTAAATTTTTCCTGCAGTGGGAATGTATGGTCATGGAACACAGAGTCGCGAACATAAACTTTGAATTTCAATGCACCATAAGTCATAGAATCGGAGAATAAGATCACAAATTTTCGAGGTTCATGATGCATGTGCACGCTACTCATTAGTAGAGCAAACAAGAATGTCATCGGAATACAAATTACAAAGAGGTAATTTATACTCTCATTGTCTTCCTTTTTGCAGTTGAAGTGAGAAGGAGATACGGGGTGACCTTAACGGACACCACTACTCGTGCCAAACTTTGGTTACTGGTTACTGAATACCCAAACTCGGCTTCTGTTATTATGCCCAGGTAACCCCAGAGAACTGTGCAATCGATTCAATCGAACGCCGCTTCCAGATCAGTCAAAACAGATAGCGTGCCTCTGTTCAAAAATTCTCAAATTACAGGGGTGTGATCACCACAACCTTGGCCAGGTTTGAAGCCCCCTTGAATTCGCGAGCATTTGATAAGTCGTGCGGAGTAATACCAGAGAGCAATTAAGATGCGATGCTGACGAGATTTTCTCTTATGTGATTTTCACAGAAGAACCTGTCACCTTTCTTTTGTGTTTAAAGTGAGATGAAGTTTTCGCGTTTTAAGTTGCCATAAATATGATTCCAATCGATTGGTTACTGGATTCTGATGAGTGGGTCATGAGCTCTAGAAATCCCCACTAAATTCATTGATTCGTCTAATCTATCTTTAATTCAAACTACATCCAGAACAGAAACTTTAAAACTTCCTCAGCTTCAACGGATATTCAGAATGGTGAAACTCATTGTCTTGTAGATAACTTATATACAAGTGTATACATGCTCACCAGATCCCAATTGTGGCTCACGAAGTACCCTTCACAGCCAATTCATTAGATCCTAACCACAGTCTTTTACTATTCTCGAATTTATCATTTCAATTCCAACATAATTCAGACATAATATATTATAGAGACCATTGTCTTCTCAGACCACCACTTCGGTGAAAATCATCTAGGATCGCAGCCGTTTGAACTTGAGAATGCTTTCGCTGCAAACATAAATTTGTGTGGATGGTTAGAGATCTCCATTTTGACATTGGTGTTTATTGAATGATAGGAAAAACCAATGCAAACTTTCATCAAATCCAGCTCTAGTTTGTATACTACCATTCCATACTACTGATACGCAATAGCTCAATGTAGACGTCGGATGAATGTAATCCCACTTTACGGAAGATCATCTGGCATTGTGTGAATCGTGCATAATCTGCTGTCCTGTGGATATCCTATCATATACATAACTACTGGTGCATGAATTCACGTCGGACAATTTCCGTTAGTATGTGCTTCATCGCAAGTGACACCACAAACCAACATTCCATTTGTTCATCACTTTTCTTACCTAGATAATGATCACGTTTTTGATATTTCTACAGGGTCTGTGGGTTGACGAGAGTTACTGGTAGTACAATGCATAGAGTGTGTGCGATGAGCTGATTCCATGGTCTTCCGTGGGAGGTTGTACGTATTCAGTCTGAAAACACCATTAGTCCAACTCAGTAAGCGACTCATCGTGTCCCCACACTTATATTAACGAAACATGAATATGACGGTCTATTACCCGACCCTTTCAAAAGAATTGCCTGTTATGAACCCCTTGAGTGAACGGTAAAATATATCCAGAGAGAGAGATCGGTTTGGTGAAATCCAGTTCGGACGCACATGGAGAATGAAGTGTTGCTTTCTTCTCATCAATCCATTCATAAGTTCCATCTTCCAAATGTCAAAGGTACCTTTCTTCTCAGATTTGAAATTCATTCATTTTCTGCATCTCACCGATCTCGAACATTTCTGCTTCAGGCTAAATTTTGGCTGTTACCTTGGTTGCATCATTTCAGCTGTCGACAGAACCGTACAGAACTGACGTGAACTCTACATTCGTCTCCTCCGCATGGATGTTTCCTTCAAGGAAATTATTAGAGAAATTGTAGAACCGTTTGCTCCTAAATGGATGGATCAACATAAGTAACTATTTCAACTAATTTGTCGCATCTGCAAACATACAGTTTAAGAGTAGCGACGCGAATCTATCTCTTCTTGTGACGCTTAAGCTAGGCTATTAGTAAAACACTCACTGCATTCTCCAACAGCTTTGGGTTCCCTCACTTAGGTAGTTTTCTGATAAAAGCGACGAAATAATTAAGTTTCACTGCTATAAAGCCTCGAGCAGCTATACTAATAACCATCGTTCGTAATTTACTTGCACACGCATTTCAAGGGTCCACAATATCTGCTTCCACATCATAACTACTGAGCTTATCCATTGCTTCAGTCTAACTGGTTGTCCGTTTGCTGATGAATGTATCTTAGATGCCCACGTTATGGCTTTGGATAAATTCCTCCTGTGTAATCTGCTTGCTCAAATCAGGCGCAGTTTCCGAAGAGCTTTAAAGTGCTCATGATCATTCATTCTCATCCTTGTTCGTCTGTGTTACGTAATTAACTTCACACTCACATATAAAGCTGGAGTTTTGGGAATACGTCTTAGGTTTGCATCAATGTTTCAATTTGAGCCGATGGCTGAAGTCTGAACATAAAAAAAGTGTTTACATGAGTGGACTAATTTGCTCCTCTGTATATAGTGCGTGAATAAAGTGAACAATTTCGCGCTCAAGAATCAGTGTGTAAGATTGTGCACATTTACTCAACTGTTTCAGAACTCCGCACTAGCCTGCTTTGGTGTGAAATAGCAGCATCTTGCGTTGCTCCCCGAATCTCTGAGAGTGCGTCCTCTTTACGACATTATTAGCATACTCCTCCCCTATTGATCTCGTTAATCCCAACAATATTTATACCTGCGATGATTTTATTATTCGGCTACTTAAAGATGCTAGTCACTAAGTCCATTTATTATTCCTCAAGATGATCTGTTGCTAATTGCTGTTTAATATGGTGGGTGAAATTCGAATAACTTAACGATCACATGTAAAGAATACATTGTGTCAGTCAAAAGAATCCAGTCCTGGAGTCTGAAAGTAATGTAGGTTTATCACTTTCCTGATCTAGCCGTTTTATGTACGAGCATAAAGATGAATAAATGTATCCTAGGTATATGTAGTCCGCATCGGTCATTCAATCAACGCGACTGATCACTCGATAAATATTGTGCACCTCAGTTTCAAGTAAAACGCCACTGACATTACTTTATGTATTTCGAGGTTCTAAGCAATATTCGTAATTGAATATTATTAAGGGAATCAAACTTTGGTCTTGTAATAAGTTGAATGTGTGGAACCAAAGGATTTTCTAAATAGGTTTCAAGTTGCTAATTAATAGGCAACACATGTCCCTGAGAGTTAGCCTATCACCTCGGTTATCAGAGGTTCGAATAGTATCAGACGCTGGTCACTTTATTGGTGGGCAGTAATCCACGGTCGTCCGGCTCACTACTACATTTGAACTATTGGGGCCTTATGCGATTATGTAATGCACTTATTCATTTTAGGTTGCTGATCATTCCAGATGGGGCAGCGTACTCTTGAAGCTGTGGATTAAGGCACGGCTCTTCTGCTATGCTCTTGTGGTATATTGATTATGAAGAATAACATAGTAAAACTTGTTCCGAAACGGGCTAACAAAATCCAAATTATTTGAAACCTACTACTGACTGTACGTCTCAAGGCTCGATCTCATTCAGACAGGATGCGGTCACACGTTTTTGAGTAGCTCTGTTTATTCTGATCCAGCACGGGCTTCAAATCAGGAGACGAAGCAGGTGAGTCCATTGTTAGAGGGCAGAAAAGGATCTCGAGCTGGAACAAGACAGTGGCAGGCTGCAAATGCCCATTGAGTAAACTCTGTGTTAGGAATCAACTCCGTTCACGTCAGAGAGAAGACAGATTCCGCATGACGTAATCTAACTGGTTAAACTGCATTCGCATTCCAGGATCAAGGTGTTCCGCGGACAAGAAATCCAGGGAATGCAGAAGTGTGGGAGATTCAAAAATGTCCGCAGTCTTGAACGTATTACTGTGTATCCGTAGCAGATAACGAAAAATACGGAATGATACGAAACAGACACTAATATGAGAGACTTCGTTCCTGACCAAAGATCGACTATCACCAATATGACCGCTTGACTCGGCAAATGATGAAACTAGATCTTCTCCAACTGGCTTCGTTGCCTGGTTGACTTACTTCAGAAGGATTTCGAACGTCGAATCAGGCTAAATTTGCTGCTTAGTTAGTCCTGAACACATTTAATGAATGGGAAAATCAATCATCATTTCAATCTGTCCCATGAGCGTCCGGTTATCGAAGTATCCCGGAACGACTGTTGCGTGGAGATTGATCGCACACAGGTACTTCTAAGTAATTTTTGTTTACGGAATACGAATCAATCTGATACTGAAAAGGAATTCCAAACACAGAACATGGACTAAGTCGGTATTGCCTGTTATCTCTGAAAAGCTGGTGCTGAATATCTGTCTAGTGTTATTGATTGAAGTCTGAGACTTTGCCACTTTGGTCTGGAGATATGTGAAAATAATACACAGTAGCGTATTTCACTCATCCTGTCATTTTGTGCACGTCTATTGCTCCATTCCAAGTAGCCAATCAGAATGATGAGTGACAGTTATTCTGATCAAAATACAGACAACATTTTCCCACAGCCATTTAGTTCCCACAGGTCACAGTGAGTGCTCCACAACCCGGACTTCATTTGCGTCAGTCGACTACCCTTTGAACATATGAAACAAATGGTTATCCTTTTGCCGTTTCTGCTGATGGTTATTGAGTTCGTATTAGCATTAGTCATTTTGACGAAAACGAAATGTACAGACAGTCTTGAAACATTTTGTCGTAAGTTCAATATTTTATTGTTCAATTATGTCGCAATAAACATAACTGTCACTTGAAGAATATATTCCACTCGTCATCTTTCCCAAGTGTTAGCTTCTTACCGGACTATTGTACACTTTCCCACTACTTTTTGCAGGTGAGTTCGCCGTCCAATCATTGGCGGATAAATTAGGTCTGGAATCGTGTGCTCGATTGTACGAATTGCACTGTGAACGAGTGGAAAAACAACGACAAACGTCCCCTCCGTTCGTCCACTGACTGCAATAATCTGGCTCGACATTATCCGAATGATTCGATGGCACTTGGAAAAAATCGATTCATCAAATATCGATCGCCTGTGAGTGCCATTACAATTTATTCTTGCACGTATTCCTTTTATTTTTATATTAAAATGCGGTCCAAGATAACAAATATAAATAAACCCAAACGTTTTGGATGTGAAAAAATAGCCAAAACGGTGTGGTGAGTTCCGTATTTTGCAAAATGCAATGTTGCCAAAACAATAGTTATTCACAATAACTTAGTTCCGTAAGAATGTGAAACGATCTATTTCTTCAACCAGTTGAATAACATGGTCGTCAATGTGATTGCTGGGCCAAGGGTTGGCCATCATTTAAAATGCTTAGTGGCAGGATCGCGAGCTATGACTGTGTTGTTTTTCTTTCCTATGTCAAGAAACAGCATGAGGACTATCCTTTATATTTCTTTCTTTCTTGATTTGCATTCATTTCACAGTAAAAACACTTAAATTTCCGAAGGGAAAACGTCGTTGGAATGAAGACATGTATCATACAAGAAACGGATAACTGCAGAACAAGACAAATTCTCCCGAAGATAAATCACACGATAAAGAAGTTCAAGAATAAACCGAGTGGGATTCGACAAGAAAAGCCAGCGATGTATATGAACCTTATGAACTCGAAATGCTGTTTAGGTTGCTCTTTGCCGCACATTCCTTTCAAATTTCCCTCAGATAAATGTTCGTGTACGAACACGCTGTTGAAACTATTGGAATATTGTAGAGTTAGATTCAGTGGGTTTTGCATCGGATTTCGCGTTCTGAAAAACTGGCCCATTTGTTGAAATTCGAAGTTTGTATCTACGTATTTGGGACTGCGGACATGCCCGTTTAGCTACTGGCACTCTTGCTTTGTTCTCGTCATAAGCTACAAGCAGAGATGAGATAAACAAATTGAAATAAGCTTACGGAAGAATTGACAAACGATGCGAGCAGATATCCGTACTGTAGTTCAAACAACAACCAATGAAACCGAAAACTGCTGGTTGTGTTAAATTACACTAATCAATTTCCGCAGCCTGTTATCAAATTTTGACATTTCATCCCTTCTTACGATAAATCAGAAAAGAGAACAGGAGCACAACAATTCTGTTTTTAAGTCAAATTGTCAAGATTATCGATTTATGTAAAGCTTTATACATCAAACAGAGCTGAATTTCAAAACATCAATGAGATCCGTGGCGATGATCACTGTCAAGAATCGTTCACATGCAAGATAATTCCATGTTTCACATTAGAATGGAACAACGTGACATTTTAGAAGAGTTAAATAAAATTGACGTCCCTTGAGTGTTCGTATACCGTGGTTGTTGGTCGCTTTGGAGCAAAACGAAATCTCTAGCGGATGTCTTTTATTGCTTCATTTGTTGTCAACTAATGCCGTTGTATTTTCTGTGCCCGCGTGTCCCTCTGTCTATTCTTACGCGGGCTTACGATTATTGTGATCAGATATCCAATGCGGTCCTTAAGACTTAAGAAGACTACATCAATCACCGAATGACAAGCAGGCCGGGTTGTTTTTCCCTCATCAGCTGATTGGAGCACACTTTTGTCGATCGGTTCAAAGAACACTTGCCCAATAAAATACATCATTTCCTTGCCTCTAACCGAGTAAAACCAATGCCCATCCATTAGTTCGTTGCTCACAGCAACGATATTTCGATGGAAACTTATCTAGATAAACTGGTGTTCAAATTTCAAATGACCGACTTCGTAGAAATGTGCACACGCTTCTTCCCATGAACCGAATTTATTAGAAACATTTTTCTCTCAAGTGAATCATCACACAATCGTTCTGCAGAGTGATACTGTTCGTAAGCTGCTCCCGTTTAGTGGGCACGGGCAAACACATTCCTTTTCTCGAAATGTTCAAAAATTGAAAAATCACGTATTTTACAATGCCTCTGAGTAAACAGCAATTTACTTGGTAACAAGAGAATGACAAACATCTTATAGTTGCAGACCGAACAATCAAGGAACGACAAAACCCTAATAGGATCAACACAATCACATAGAAATGTGCTGGAAATTTTCAATCTGCAATAAAACCTCTGAATGATTGGACACTTTGTTCACTAAATAAATAATTCATCCTTTTTGATGTATCTGTTTACTTATTATCCATTCCTAACTTTAGCTCGCAATTGTTCTCTCTGGAGCACGGTGGCTCAAATCCGACTAGCAATTTATGAAATCTTACGATCAAAAAGTGGACATATGTGCAATCAATAACATACACGCGTATGGTGATGCGTATCCACTAAGGAGACGATTAAGAGTTACTCATTGGTGATATATATATATATATATATATATATATATATATATATGCAAAGCGATAGTTACTGTTAGAAATGCTGCATGCGAGTGTCCGATTAGTGCATTTTGTGTTGGTACACAACAGCAATACGGCAGAACTAAATAATTTTATACGTATCAAAACTAGCAAGTAGTGTCTGGACTTAAGGACCACAACCCTTTTGGTCTGTTTGTATGCTGTGAATAGCTATGCGCAAAATTCAGGCTAAACCGTATTTTTGGAAATACCAGTGGGCCACAGCTACAGTGGTAAATGAGCCTCTAAGGGAAAGTGGAACCACATCAATTTCGGTGGTGAACAAATTTTTTAGCCTATGCCCCGTCATATGCTGCACTTTTGACTTAAACGGCCTGTGTGTAGGTTACCATTTTGACTACTCTCTTCAGAACACACAGAGGTTTTTAAGATGAGGTGTAAATCTGCGCTTATAAAGGGTAGTTGTATGAACTAGACCTTGAAATTGCGCATGCATTCACAAGTATTGCAGTGAACAACGAACAAACAAATCGTTCCACATGACCATATTCACAAACCTCTCGTAAAACAAAAGCACGAAGCTTCATCCTGAAAAAACAAGTACCTGCCAAGGTGACTTCAGTTCGTTGAATTCGGCAGATTTTCAGTCACAACGGTGAAGATTTGTCCACCATTCAGGACACATATAACTGAACTCTACCAGAAAATGTGAACATATTTTATTCCCATCCAAATGAATAATTCGAGTTTGTGTAATATTCCATCATCTGACAGGAAACATTCTTGGGGGGATATTTGTACTCCAGATGGATTTTTGGTAACCATCCTCGGAACACCATATGCCAGACGCAAGGGAGAAACAACCCCACTGTCAAAATGACAAGCCTCGTGATTTGAATCCCTTAATGGAACCAATACATGCTCCCATTTGCTGGGCTTGCAGTGCAGCCCTTATAGCACGTGATACTAGCCATATTGGCTATTGCCGCTTTCTCATGTGCAACATGGTGGGAGAGGTCGTGGGAACATTCCAGGTTTGGACTTAGGACAGGGATTCTCGACTCTGTTTTTTGATCGCCACGCCCATAAGATTGTCCGGTTCAATTGATATCTTAGTTCTTTTATCTCCAAAACGTGCACTCGGGGTGGTTTTTCAGTGATTTATCCGATTATTGGTGGTCCTATTTGCGATAAAGCATTGAGAATGATTCGACAGAAATTATTAAAATTTATAAAATTCTGCACTCTTTGAAAGAAAGCCGAGAAAATTCAGTTTTAGTGGATCTTTTCATCGCTATCGCGATAAAAATGCAAGCGACTAACGAAGCGCGCTCAAGTGACCTTGAAGCCAACGATCCTACCGATGCGAACTGGAATTTCATTCGTTCAATAAGTTTGGCAGTCATCGTTTTAAAACATTTTAAACCACGTATGCCATGAACTCTCCAAATAATGAAATACTTCATTTTAACCCTATAGTACAGACACAACCACTAAAGATTAATTGGCCGAAAAATCTTCTTCTGCCAAACTATTCGGGAAATAAACCTATTCAAACATAACTTATGTTAACTTACGTGATCCCGGTGATCAGTTCAATTATATTTCCATACCTTGATACATTTTAGCTAACTTTGCTTAGAGCCTTTTATCCTGGAAAGCAAGGTCACACATATTCAATTATCCATAGCGCAACAAAGAATCTACGATGATAGGAGGAGACTTTGAGTAAATTAGCATCATTATCCGATGGCCTGGTTTACCATGAATAAGTCACAAAGCTCGAGCTGTATGGTGCGCAATTTTTTGTATGCATCCCAATCGACACCCTCTGTATGGTTCAGCATCCAATACAACCTCAGCAATTCCTTGACAGCCAATTTTCGGTACACGTCGAATACCCGGATAATAGACTTTAAATGGACTACAAGCTTTGGACAAAGTTTGTTCAATTTCCATGTAAAGATATAAAAGCACGAATTCCTGTTCCCTCTTGGGCTTATTAGTCGGGATCTGCTTGGTTTTCGTTTATTTTCCTCAAATAAGTAAATCAGCTGACCGCTGTAAGCCATGCTTCTTATGGCTGTGATCAAGAAACGAAATGATGACTGATGGTCCAGCAGGTTGATTTTCTCTGTCAGACAGACGTGACCGCAATCGACGGAGCCTTGAGGCTTGCTAATCACTCTGGTGAATCGCGCACCCAAAGCACTCATACAGCTTTCCATCAGTGTGTAATACACTGGGAATACTTTTCTATCCGCTGTATTACTAATGCGATTGTTTGTATTATATTGTATTGTATTGGAATCAGGACATTAGCAAGTTAATGATCCCCATTTTTGCAGAAAAGGCGAGAAGAAACTGAAACGAGCAGAGTAAAAAACGTGGAGTTTCTCTGTGATTCTCCTTTGGTCAACCAGAACGCGCTTAACAGAGCACTGTACAGTTGCAGTAGATATTTATGCCAGACTGATTAGTCTAAATACGGATGTGAACGACATGCACCATCACGGTCTCGTACTGAACGTGAAGGAGGATGAACAGTTACATGGAACGGATTGAAGTTATCAGCATTCAACGTCAACGAATCAATGCACGGTGTGTTCTGGTTTTGGATTAGTTTTTTCTTATCAAAATCACAGCATTGTCGGTAGGGATTATAATTCACATTGGCAAAGTTTACCCCAGGTTACCGGAGCTTCGGTTAACTGTGACCTCTACCGAAAAGGCTGTCACACGAGTAAAACATTTTAAAAGTGAATAATTCACCGAAAAATAAATCATCACGGACAGAACTCAGGGAGAAAGAGACCAAACCTGGAAATGTGATAAAACAGACTGACTGAAATGATGGACAGCCGTAAGATGTCGATAAATTGAAGAAATAAGGTTTTCTTTGGACGTTTATCAACAATTCCATTGTGTTTTTTAGAATTACAGTGTTCTCAGAACGAACAGTGTAGGATATTTGGACGAGTTGCTGATAGGACAGATTACCGAGCTAAGTAGAATGTAGATAATGTTGGCTGTGTCACCTTTCAGGCTGTGCCATTCATAACCCAGCTGATTAGAAGATACTTTAGGAAGCTGTGATTATTAGTAAGCATCACTGGACAATAGATGAATCATAAAACGAATGCACAACTCTCAATCACGTGTGAATAGAGCGCGATAGTGGTCGCCGTTTTCCGAAGTCTTCAGCATGATGACCACTTTTGTTCGACACAATACTACATTTTTGAGACATTTGCCATCGTACCCTTTATCTTTGCCATGATATATATATATATATATATATATATATATATATATATATACAATCACTAGAATCCAGCCCAGGCCTAACGAGTGTGAATGGATATTCTTAAATGAAGAGTCCATTAAAAATAAAGATTGTGTGTGTAAATATCCGGACCAAAAGGTGTAAACAGTGTTTCGAAAATACGATGCGCCATGTGTTGTTTTTTTATTGTGAAAGTTATAATGTTAATAAAAATGGAGACAGAAAGTACCAAGTGAGTCATCGGTTTCTTAGACTACCGTCTGGAAGTGAGATACCACTTTAAAAGGCCACCTCACAAAGGCTAAAGACCCAGTGAGCCAGCAAGACCGAAAACAACTGTATCTACGAAGTCATTTGCAAAATATGCCCGACTGAGTATATCGGACAAACCAGTAGACAGCTGAAGGTCAGAATAGCCGAACATAGATGAAAAGAGAAGTGCAGACTTTCTGACAAGACAGCCTTAGCAAAACTGGAGCTTGACTCAGCCATCGCTCTTCACGCCATAGCAGAGGGTCACAGCATAGATTACGAAAACACCAAAATTCTCCAACTCGGATCCAGAAAGTGCACTGAGCGGAAGAATTCTGAAGCTTTGTCAATAAGCGCCAACTCTGCATGTGTCAACCGCAATGACGGGACAGAGATTTTGGAGATTTGGACAGCCCTAACCTCAGTGACGAATAGAAAACCCAAAGGTCATGACGCTAATTGACCTCGCCACCATCGATGCGTACGGTGTGAAAAACAACGAATCACTCACCCACCGCACAAGTGAATGTCCACACATTCACTCATGCACACACGCACACACGTACGCACACGCAAAACCACACAAACCAAATATCCGTTGACATGCGGACTTTCCCACAGTTATTTGATTGTAAAAATTGTCTTGAGAAAAGCTACCCACGGAAACCGAAACTTTGGCGTATTACATCTACGAACAACGCTGTGTTATTAGCATCATAACTTTCACAATAAAGATTGTGATTTAGGGTATCCATTAGCGTCTAGTTCTATGCTTTTGCCACCAATACGAGCTTTCGCACATGCAGGCTTGTGGTTCGTCGGGCTAGCAGTTACCTGGAAGCGAATAACTAAACAAAATCACAGTATTGATTCATTTATCTAATACTGAGTAACTAGTACCCACTGACACATTTGACACCTCAACTTAGATCCTAGAGACGATAAGACAACCGGGTAAATATCTATGAGGATGAGTTGGCATGTAATTAACAATATATATATATATATATATATATATATATATATATATATATTTCGATCTCGTTTATTCACTTTGATCTCCTGATTGTGATATACCTCAATAAATCTATTCCAGTTTGAACAACAATCAACGGTTCACTGATTGCGGAGGTTCTCTTATAACTTTGATCGTTTTCACAGCCATTTTTCCCTATGATTTGTGAAAACCAGAGAATGACTCATTTTCTGGAAACTTGTTCTTCAGTAATATTTTTACTCCGTAATGGGTTTGAGTGTATTATTTAGAATCGCATTCTTTTTATTCCGATAAACCGTGTGTTAATTACTATTCATAATTAAAGTTTATCCTTCAGCTTCCTATTCAGTTACTCATTAGTAGTGAGTATATGCATCGTGAACCTCATACATTTCTAATGTATTTTCTCTGTTTCTAAGGCATCTCACTGGTTTATACTCGAGTTTTATGGCGCCTATTACATGAACAGTTTAAGTATTTATTCAAAAGATTGTTTCTTTAAAGGTCTACACGTTCACTGTTATATAACATTTCTGAAAGTTTTATTTGTACTGCCGAGCGAAGGCTCGAACTCTCAGTCTTAACGTTTCTGTCACTGCACTCCACTATTGGCCATCACAAGTCAATGACATTAACAGATCTAGTGCCGGATTCGCCCATTCATGTTGGCATGTGCTCCCCCCTTTGCCCCACAGATTAGCCTTTTTTGTACTTATTTATTATTACCTCTTATCGGTTTCGCAACTACAGTTTTGTTCACACCTTTGCAACTGATTTATTGATCCATGACGGTAAACGTTTTCCGATATACTGATTGTACCGCAACCGAACTACGCTACAGTTTCGTTCAGCTACTTGCCAAGTGGACCGTTTTTTTATTTTCTGCGCTGTCCCGATTTTCGGGAGGTTACTGCCCACTGTTCTTGGTTTCGCGCCTGTATCTTAGTCTTTTTCTGCTGTATATTTATGCTTACTGTGTTGTTTAGTACCACGAATCATCGATAAACACGGTTATTCGGTAGGAATTGGTTCTTCTGCCCATAATTGTTCTGTCCATATCGTGTGTGTATTCAGTGAGACTAAGTTACTGCTGGATTCACAGCCCTAGACATCGGGATAGTCGCAATACTGTTCTTTTACCGTCATGATCGGAATTAAAACAATGTAGAGTGATGTTGTCAAACATAAATCTCGGTGACCACGTGGTCTATTTCATATGTGGGATTTTACTGCAAGTTTATTACAGATCATTTCACTTTTGTGGAGTGAAGTCGAGCCAATTTTTGTTAACACGTTCAATGTTCTTCCGGGTCACTTGGACTGCTTTCTAACGGCAACTTTTGCAGACTCTCTCAATCACCGGATCATAGAAATTATGTCAAATTTTGGACTAAGCACCGATGACCGAGCATAAAATAATCCCAGTTACATTGGATTCTGCCACGACTATCCAAAATGGTCCTCAAACCTATTTGACGAGATGAATGAAATTGTTTTTGGGAAGCTTGTCATTGTCAATAATATGCGAGTATTTGTTTCATCATAGCGTGTCAGTTTCCAGACAAAATGCAATAACCAGGTTCAGTCCGTAGTCAGATTGCTGATGTCAACTTGCCTCAGTAATCGTATACCTCCTATCAAATGTTACATCAACCGTAAAAGAGTGGGTGAATCTAAGATGACAGTTCATTAGATGAATGGAAAATATTAAAAGCCTAGTTATCGCGATTTGGACCTTCGTGACGTGATTATTTTAATTTCTTAATTAGGCTGATATTGAGAATTAGCTATGAGAGAACCGCCGCAATCAATGAACCTTTGCTTGTTGTTCAAACTGAAATAGATTCATTGAGGTATGTCACAATAAGGAGACCAAATTGAATATACGAGATCAAAACACGAACAGGTTGGTGGTAAGCTCTGTGCTAACAGATGACATAACTCTGATCAATTGCTAACTAAGTTGCCATCCGATTCGGGTGCTCAGTGCAAGGCGCAGATTAGTTGACAAATATGGTCATATCACTAACGGTTCATTCAATTTACATGGGCGGCTTCATCCGAACCCTTTGAAGTGAAACAAACTGCAGAGTTCTGTGTCGTTCACGGTTTTCTCAAGCGAACAATACAACGTAACTTTCCTCTTGAGAAATCACGAGAAGTCTAAATCTAACTACTGCTATCGCTTCCAGTAGTAATATTAGAAATTCGAAGCCTCAGTGGTGTACGGACTCTTACTTACTGAGATTCAGAAAATGAATTATCCTTCCCGATGGGATTGCCATTTCGTCATTTTCACATATCAGTTGGCTGCCTGTAGCAGCAGTTCATTCATGAACCCATCAGTTTCCTCTGTCGTGTGAATACAATTTGAATTTTGGTTTTGAAATACGATTTACCAAATTTGCGAAATGTGGAATCTATTTCGTCAATACTAGTGCCATCACTGCACCACTTTGGAGAAATCCATGAATTAATTCCAGTTGAGGATTCGTATTTTAGTGTATCATTCAGTACTGTTCAGCGCAAGGTACTCGTACTTATTTAGATATTGCAGTTTGTGATCCGTTACTGCTCAAAGTCAGTCATCTTGTGAAGATTATTAATCTATTCTCTGTTGGTAGAGCAAAAACCAGTTATTACTCTTTCCACTGAAATCCACTCAAATCGGAACACTCTACACCTGATTGGCTCGTCTGTCAGAGTAAAAGGTTGTCAAAGTTGTTTCAATGCGTAAGATTATTCGCGAGGTTTCTAACTTATTCTTCTGTGTCACACCACTTTTAGTCTTATCATTATTAATTATTTTGCACTAACGTAAGCATGTTTTTACGGCCCTTCTCAACTGTCGAGAGAAATGAAGAAGTTTTGTTTGCCAAAACAGATTACCAGTGCAGATACAACTTTGTCTGGTGAAACTCACGCAAGGAATGAACGACAGAGTTTCTGTACAGCCGTGATTTAGAATGAAGCAGATGAAAAATAGAACGGGGTTAGGGGGTGTTACTGGCACTGAAAGAGAAAGCAATTCAATCGGTGTGAACAATCCGCGATGATCTTCTCAGTAATCGAAATAGATGCTATTATATGCTTACTATATAAGTCTGATATAAAGTCTTTTATGGATGTATCAGAATCACTGCTGACGATTCGCAGACTTCTACGAAGTGTGATGAAGTCCTTTTTCTACAAACCAGAAAAAATTATGGGAGAATAACATAGAATCATGGGAAATATACACTGGTGTACGAAGGAAGAAATGACTGACTGTGGAGCATCGAATGTGGAAGAACAATCGGTGAAATTTTCCAGCAGTACTTTTTACATGTGAAGACCAACGTAAATTCTCTTGTAAGGTTACACCAAGGGTTTTTCACTTGGCCCGCATGTGCAAGAGCGGAAAGAGGTATTGATGACGTTGTCTTTTATAGAATGTGATCGCACAGTGAAAACAATTCACTCTTGACACTTGGCATTGTTTAACTGGAGATCAGATCGCTCAGAAGAGTTTTCGACTTGTGCAATACTCTCAAGGAACTCATCCTTATCGGACTACTGGAAGACGGACCCAAACAAAACGATGTCTTCGGCATACTTGACTAGTCGGGCTTGGTGGTTGCAGGCAAGTCGCTAATGTATGTGATGAAGAATTATGTAGAAAAAACAGCTACTTGGAGAGAACCTGCACTACTTAGGAAATGTTTGGGGTCCAATCTTTCAAATTCGGTTCACTGGGTTCTATCCGGGAATGGTCTTTCGGTCGGTCAAGTGGGTATGTGGGGCAACTAGAAGCTCTCCGTTTTTCGAGATACAAGAATAGTGGTAAACTGTAAAAAGCTGGTGTGCAATCCAGACAGCCATTCTAAACTGATTTGCAAGAATCATTGATGGATTTTGCAACGCAACGGACTGTGCACGTGACTGTATCCATCGTGGAACACCGAGGTTTATACGCAAATTTCCATTCATTAGTGAGACTTCTGACTGTTCTGAAGGAGCTGAAGTACCGCACATTCATCTAGCTTCATAGCCGACAAGAAAAGTTCAATTGGGCCGGAACTCTTGCTTCCCGTTTCGTTACTCGACCCTTTTGGTAGGGAGATGATTGCGGCAGGAAGCCACTGTCAGGAATGGAGGACGATTCACGTGAATGATTAATTACAGTAGTCTTTAGCCCACAGAGACGTTCAGCCCCATGTCCGAGTACTAACGAGAGAAGACCATCCGGTCCTGCAGCTTTGGATAACTTGATGAACTTGGAGAGCTTGAATACCTCCACGACGAATAATTTCCCAATTTGTTAATTATTGGCCTGATGGATAATTGGCACTGGGTAATTCGAGTAACGAATGAACTGAGAATTCCGGTGGTCGACATTTATGTCATCAGAGAGGATACTTTTCTTCTGGCCACAGAGTATTTTGATCCTCGGCCGTCAGTCTTTGACTTTCCTGGGATGCAGAAACTGTTGGGAAAATATGAAGTTCAGACGCGTGGTTTTTTACCAAGCTTGATAGCCTACTGACCTCAGGTGAGTTGCACTTTGTGTAGGCTAACTCCGTTTAGAGATACGGTGAGACCACCCTTCCTAGATGGAACTGAACCTACTTCTAGGGGATATAAAGTAATAAAAACGTGGTTTATAATTTCAATCATAAAATGCACCATACTGGAATTGTTGAATATGTATTGAAGCCAAGAGGTGGCGAGAGACAAAGAACGGTTGAACAGTGAAAGGCTTCCTTTAGATAAGTTTTGATGAGAAAAACGGACCTGTGTAGTCTGTGTATAAAATAGGTCACAGCGTTTCGAGCACTTTTTTGGACAAATATGTAACATAGTATAGCCTCTGATACTAAGGGGTGCACTCAGTCGGCCGAAGAAGAGGTCTTGGATACAATCCAACTGTGAGGCTCAACGGGTTGGGGCAAGACAAACATCTTTGAGATTAAGAGATTAGAGTGGACACGTAGATGCATGAATAAAGTCTCCCACAGTGATATGAAGATTATCATCTTCCCCGGTACAAGGAAAGATAGGATGGAACCATACAAGATGTTAACTAGGCGTTGTGAGCTTTGTTGTGCTATGAATAGGCTGGGGATAATAATATGATCAAAAAAGGGAGACTTTTCGACGACAAGAGGCCGGTACACAGTCAAACCCATTACAGGAGTGGGAAAAAAAGGAACTGACAATTGACCCAGACTGATAATCCTTAGTAACATTTTTGCCGGCATTTTTTCTTTTTTTTTCTGGGGATAATATCTCACTTTACCTTTGATATTCCTCTGCGTCAAACGTGTTCAGAAAAACGGTCTTGATTAGCTTTCAAAGAGAATACAGATGTGTGCTAGCTTCGAGCAAAAGAACAGCTCAAAATGTAAACACGTAGAGAAAACATTGTTCAGTATGGTCGACCATATTCAAATAAATCTTCGGAAATTTGAGCTAAGTACGGTGGCACAATAACATTTCTAAGTAAGATGCAATTTTGTGGCAAATGAATACTGTCTCTTTTGAAATACCCACCGAACAAAGACAATTGACATCTGGAGACTAACTCATCACCAAACAAATTTTAGCGTCTCTCAAAAACTGAGCAGTCGTTTTACTTAACTGTACTAATATAAAATCAGTTTACATAAAACCTGGACCCAACATGAGTAAGTTTTAGATATTATTGACAAAACTAATAAATTTTACTATAACTTAGCCTCACGCCATTCAAAGATAAATTTAAATAACCAGCAACTACACAAAATAAAATATTCCTGATCACATTACTCAAACTATGAGTTTTTACTGGGAATATATTTCAATGAAAAAAGGGATGTGAATATAATTAAGCATTGATATAACCGGGAATTCGTTGAGACGGAATGATTGTCTTTT
The DNA here is from genome assembly GCA_948099385.1 of Fasciola hepatica. Taxonomy (NCBI): domain Eukaryota; kingdom Metazoa; phylum Platyhelminthes; class Trematoda; order Plagiorchiida; family Fasciolidae; genus Fasciola; species Fasciola hepatica. The sequence goes on from CANUEZ040000182.1 coordinate 16,884,383, forward strand.
TTAATAATCTCCAGTTGGTTCGTCCGAGGTGTGAAACCAACATTTAATATGCTTCCATTTTACCGTTTTCGTCAAATCATAACCATTGCACATCGAGTTATAGAATGCGCTAGAGTCTGTCCCTCCGGGTTTAGTCACTTACTCGTATCAAGTCTGTCATTTTACTTGAGCAAATGGTTGACAAATGTGTGGGAGAAGTGTTCACGTAAGATGACATTTCTTCGAACACAACTATCGATCATGGAGGTTACGTAATCGGCAGAACCCACTTTGTATTTTGCGGCACGAATTGTCTCACTACCAAATAATCCTCCATTGAAAAGCTAGATAATTTTGCGTATCACCAAACGTATCATTGGTATGTTCTATCCCTTAAATACTTGAATATTTTCAAATGTTTAGGAAGACCATATCAGAACAGTTAGTGAGTTTCCCACAACAAGAGGGAAAACTTATCGAACATTATTTCTCATAATCATATTTTACCCCTTCCTCCCCCGATTTTTCTATGGATTTCAATATCACAGTGCCATTAAAAGAAACTTAAAGACAATGTATTCCACATGTTGTTTATCCATGGATCGAATACTGAGCATTTATGTAGCTGCGGGTGAAGAAACTAGGTTTTCAACCATGACTTTTCTGACGGTATTTTTTCATTGACTCCTCTGGGATTGATAAAGTCATTCTGATTGCTTATGCTCTTCTTGTGCGGCCAGTGCGACGCAGTTCACCTAAATATATCCCAAAATGTACACAAACGGAGGCACTTCTAAGCCCACATCCTGGTTTCTCTAATGATACAAGAGAAGGATGATATGTTTTTTCACCAATTTGAATCGCTCTGGAGGTGCCTTCGAAACTGCCACACAAATATGAAACCCAAGTTATGCCACTGCACAAAAATCCTCGCAAAACAGATTCGGCGAAGGCTGAACTCGATGGCCCACATACTGCGTTCCCAAATCAATACACTGTATGTTTGTGAAGACCATGCCTTTGCAAACCGCTCATTAACTTTGACACCGGTAAACATTACGGAGAATGTTTTGAATCAAATTGCTAATGTATACAGTTGCAAACATACAGAAAGTGCACGCATTCCGGTGTGCAAGTCATTTATTCTAGAAATGTTTGGTTATTACTTACTAAGCTTTCACAGTATTCGCATTCAGTTCGTTTTCCGACTTATCCATATATTGGTCGCTTATTGGTCAATGGTGTATGTCAACGCATAATAATAATCTTTGTCTCAAAAGTGACCTCACTGTTGTTATCGTCACGTTGATTTAACCACCATTGATTTCTTACACGAACCATGAGAACAGTAGACTCAACTGACCCGGTACGTACTGGTAACTCATTGTTCTACCTTGCTTTCTGGAAAAGCCATAGTAGGGACAAAGATGAAGTAACCACGAAATATGTGGTATGTGCTGTTTGTACACACATATTCGTGACCGTGAACTTCTTTGAAAATGTGAGTGAGTTCCGTGAGAGAAAGTATTCCCCGGACATTTATGTAAAGGATGCAAACGGTTGTTTCAAATCAGTTACAACACTGATAAGAAATTGGAAACGTTTCTCAGCAATTGGGCTTGCACAAAGTATGATGCGGTGAGTATTCTCGTCAGTTCACATTTTTTCTCCGCCTATGGCTTACTTGGTATTGATCTGGTTACCGGGAGCCTATCACAAACACCACAAAGGTGGGTGATCGATCAGAAGCACAACGCGAATCGATAGAACTTTGGTCATGCTGAACTGAAATGGAACGCCACATTTTTTATTGTACCGGTATGTTTAAGAATATTTATATTGATACGAAAATACACGAGAATTTTAGTGTGGTATACGTTAGTACAACCGCGGAATGTGTAGTTTACCAAAGGAGTTTGATTCACAGTGGTGAATGGCTGTGCTCTGCGCCTACTGCGAACCAAACAATCGTGGCAAAAATACGAATGTAGTTGGAATCCATTTGATATTTTAAGTAGAACCATCCTGGCGCTTCTTATCAGAATCTAGCAAATTACCTCCTCACAGATGCAATTAGTCTTATTTGTCAAGTCAAGTCAAGGATGCTGCTTGTTTGTCCACAAAAAGCAGATTTCCAGCGAAAAGCTACCAGGTACATGCTTTTCAATGGAAATGAATATATGACAGTTAAAAACGGTAATGCTTGTATCAGTACTACCTAGTGGAGAACCAAATGGGAGATTGAAAATTGTTATTAGGTTGGATTTTCTTGCAAGTCGTTCACCGGGTGTTCTTTAGAAAAAAGCAGCCTAGCTAGATGTAAAATAACCGAGTTATAAAAAGCAGTTCAACTGTGTATCAATTTAAATTTGCCAAGTGTAACCGAGTAAGAAGTACTATGAGAGAAGTGAGTATAGCGGATGTGTCATCAAAAAAATATAATATTGCGCAAATGTTCACATGCAAAAATTGATATTTTCACGAAATTTATTAGTTCAGGGTAGGATATGTTACTTCACTTAGAAATGTATTTAAGGGAGCGTTTGATCAACACAGTCTTTGGCAAGTAGCCAGGGAAAACGACCGAAAGACGGTATAGGCGGTGAGATAATACACAAAACTGTCTAAACTTAGAAATGGTGCGGGCCGGCACACGCAGAGACCTCAGGCGGGAGATGTGAAACGCGGGCCCTTTTACCTTGAAAATAGTATTTACCGAAATATGTGTAGCAGTGGGCTCTTTTCACTTCCGAACTTTCTATCACAAGCGTTGTTTAATTTGACTGGGACGTGGATATACAATCAAACGAAAACACTACTTCCCGACACTGATTGGGATTAGGAGCTAAGTTGACGGCTCTGGATCATTCCGTCATCGTATAGATAAGCTGCTGTAGTGGATTTAAATAGCGCTGTTTCGGGATTACGAACCAACCATTGCGTCGTTGGCTTATATACAAGTAGAGTACAATAGAGGTTTTACTTACTGCAAGCGAATATGAATGGCGATTAGGCAGCACCTTGCAATGCACCGGCGTCAATGGGGCTTGTAGAGAAGCCATGACCACCCAGATATCCGAACAGAGATCGGTTCACGACATAGTCTCTTCACCAACCGAAATCCATTCGGGATATCTCCTGTTGATCTAAAAGCGATAGTAAGCTTTTTCTGTTGAAGGAAATGAAAACATTCTTATAATCCAGGAAACAGTTGCTCCTCTTGCTGACCAGTGGCGAAACTGAACGGCCGATATCAGACATTTTTGGCTTGAGGGGGCGGATGCTAGAGGACAGGATCAACGAGAAGCGCCCTGATCTAGATTTTCTTCTCCAGAAAGTCACTTCCAATCCAGCTCCATGTCTACGCATGTTTTCTTCCGCAAGTTGTTTCATTCCTTTTACTTTATTTCCCACAGTTTGAAAAAATTGCGAGATTCCGTGTTCCTATTAGGTTTGGCGGTATCTCGTACGGACTCTGAAACTTGACCGTTTTTACTTATTCATCGAGGTCAAAACGTTGACGGGCAAGTGAAAATAGTGGATTAAAAAGATGTACACATATCAAAGCAGTAATGATAGCCCGAAATAGCATGGCCACAGTCAAAGATGCCGTGGCGTAAAAAACGAGCTTAAAGCATAGGTTTTATTCAGATCAGTTTACTACAGAACCATGCAGTGTGCAACCGAAAAGGTCACATCATGTACTGGACATCCAACTAGTGCTGCTTCAATGACAGATGCATTTTTGTTCATCCGAATGTCGCGAAATATTCCGATTTACTTGGCTTTCCCCCTTTGGAAGGGAATTTTGTGAACAAAACTACGACCGATACTGGGTGGTCTTTGGACCCATGCGGTACGCCCATGTGAACTTCTGGCATACAGCAAAACTTACAGCGCAGAAGCACACGAAGTGCACACCGAAAACGGCTGCCTTCTTGGATGAAATTTCAGCATTTATCACTGAGCACACAGCCCGCTGACCCTATTAAATGCAGAATAATGGGAGAACCGGCGGCGATTCCATTCACAAACTATCGCCAAGACTGGCCGGTATCAGCTGATTCTCGATATTGGTTTGACCTCAGAAAGAGTATTCACACGAGACAAATGGAATTTACAACATGTCTGATGTTTTGCTCTGGGTTTTCTACCAGAAAAACAGTTTCTGTTGGACTGGTTTGAGCGGATCAGAGACGAAACAACTATATGGAACAACTCGCAAGTGACCCATTCATTATCACCGGTATAATACTAAAATTCCGCTAAATCAAGCACTATAGAGGAATGCTTAAGATGACCTATTTTGTGTGTGAATTATTTGTGCTGATATTGAGTATATGAACGAGGACATCTGTTTCCTTCTACCGGATTAGTGAAATATCTTACCATTTCCTTTTTTCGTAGATACTGTTTAGTAGGTTCACACAGTTCTCAAACATTTCTTGTTCTTGGCTTGGCAATAACATAATGCTCAAAGGATGGCATAAATACATTCAATTGTGTGCACTGTATCCTGAAAACTATTCAGAGAGAACCGTTGCACTTGGGAGTACTCAACCCACCCACCTGTCTTGCCATCGAATTGGAAAGAAGTACCTGCTTTTTGCTTGTGTACCTGAAGAAATTTCACATATTTCGGTTTGAAACTGTTCTCGCACCACATAACAAAGGCTACTCGTTTAACCAACTGATTTTTATTCACTGCTTGGTTAACTGCTTTTCAGATTCCATCTTTCACGCACAAATCTCAGATTATCCGACGAACTCTGTAACAGGTCATTAGTAATGAGTATCCACCGCCACACCCGGGGTTTGATCCCGAGCCTTTTTACCGAGAAGGCGTGTGTGTATCCACTTCACCACCCAACTCCCGTCAGGAATAATCCGGATTACCGAGTTAGGGTTGTTCAAACGTCGTCCACTATGACAGTCACTAGTCTCCGGCAGCCTCGAAGAGAGACAGCCGTCGTACCGTTAACTCCAAGCGAATGATTTTCCACGATATTTCAAGCCGCTTTCGATGAAAGTGCTCAACCCACTTTTCAAGGAAGTGCTTTGTCGCTGTGCAATTCGTAGTACTTTGTCTTAAAAATGTAATTTCAAAGTGAAAGTTGACAAATTTCATGGTAAATAAGCTGCCAGACAGAACGTAGTTAACGAAATAGGTTCACCGATAAAAGGTTTCCGCTTCAAAGTTGGACTGATAGCATACCGAAGCTTTCACAGTCAGCTTGGATCTGTGTTGCATTACCACTAGACTGTAAGCATTCCCATCACAACCCGTTAAAATCCTCTTAGAATACCTTCAAAACAGAATACAATAACTGGGCTATAAAATGGTCTGTATTGAAAACAGTGAAGCCTCTCGTGATTTCATACTTTTCTTAAAGATATAATCACTTGTGTTTGTTCCTTTACCTCACTTATGAGCCTAGTTTTCAGTTCCGAAAGTTTCTTCATCGGTCAAATTGAAATCTCCTGTTCACTTCAACTAAAGAGAACAAGCTCTCTGAGTCAACACCCAGTTCATTGGTCATCAGCTGATTCGAACCATTATTTGACCTGCGAACAGGACCAAAGAACTGTGAACTGTAGCTTATTCTGTATCTTTTTGTATTCCTAAACTGTGTTAAATGTGAGTTCGAGTGATTTTATCTTTGGTTGTAGAAGCACGTTGTTTCGTTTACTTATTTATATATGTATGTACTCTCAGGAGGGTGAAATTATTGCTCATCGATCTGTCGTTTGCATCATCTTTTTATTCCACGGGTAAAAGTCAAGAAAATGCCAGGAGGTTGTTTCCTTTCTCTTAGAAATCACCGGAAAGGCATGTTTGACACGACGGTTCTATAAACCTAAAAAGTGAAGAGGGTTATTTTGTCCAACAGCAGTGACGACAATAATATTCGTTATTGTAGTCCAAATATAAACACCAGAGTGGAAGGTTCATGTGAGCGTAGCATCGCCACCCGTCGATTTCGAGTAGACTATTCTACAAATTCCGTTAAGCCACCCGTTATATCGAATCGGGTGAGAGTGGATTGGTTTCAACCTGTCATGTACCTGAAGGTGGTAATAGAAGCTACTTTCACTCAACCACCACAGCTAGGTCGTCGATGTGAAACAGAGCAACTTCAAGAATGTGCACTAGACTGCATCCTTGATCTTCCAAAATCTTGACCCGTTCAACAGGAGCAGGAACGTGTGCAGACAAGTTTCGTATAGGGTGGAAATATTTATATTCAATTCCATCATGTTCTGATTACTAAAATAATAAAACCACGTCATTCCTGGCAATCCGCTCAGAATCAAACACATGAAAAATCTACACGACGGAGAAATATAATTCTTCTTTGGACTTTAACCATGTCAGGACTAAGAAAATTGGAGATAAAAATTCCAGGTTGACGCAATCTTAGAATGACGAACTTGCTCCACTGAGTCCACAAGGAAACTTGGAAGAACAAGCATTTTGATTTTTCCGGGAATTCCGTATACCAGTCTCGGGAGTCCGTTCAAAAACATCCTTCAGTGTCCACCTTCGAACTCTTTTCTTTATGAGCTTTTTGGTTCTTTTAAAATCTCTCCCTTACTTTTATCCATTCATGGGTCGGATAAATGTCAATGTAGGTTACATTTACGAAAGCAAAAGATTATTTCCCGTAATCCGTTATCCAGATGGAGTTGTCAAAATCTGTTGGAAACCAGATAGCCCGTACGAGTGGGCAAGGATGTTGGCATTGACACGCTGGTCAACAAGAGGTGACTGAACAGCCTCATTACCCCCGATCTGAGTCATACAAATGGGATTCGTCGACGTACGGCCACGAATTTATGAATGGGTTTTCTCTACGTGTGTAAGGTTGAAGCTGATAGGCGTATATTTATCCCCTCTGTAGTGGCTTATATGCTTGTATAAACGTTGATGGTGAATAAAGGTTAGTCAATAGACAACAAATGGCATATTTTATTTTCACACCCGGACGTGCGTGCTCCTGGTGCTCGACAGTTTCACCTCGAAATGCTTTCGTTCTTCGGAATAGGAGCCAGCTTAAACGAGGCTCCAACTACTTTGGAGTTGTTACCTTGTTGTTTGGCAGCTGTAGATTGCTTCTCACATACACCTACACAATCAGACAACAAATGAATTGACCATCGTTTTCAGCGCCTCGGGTAGCGGAGGACTAGCCAACACACAGAACGCGAACTGAGTGGATCGTTCACACTGAAGTACGTGATAAGTCTTTGCTCAACAGATCTGATATTGCATCTCCTGTGAATAAAGGACAAATAACAAGATCATCATCGAGCCTCTTATTTTTGTGTCCAACTTTATTTAAATGGTACACTGTCTCAGTGAATCTTTTTTTTTGGGGGGGGGATTAGAAAATAACTAGAAGAAAGTCAGGAAAATGTTCATTCCAGTCTTGGCAGAAATTCTTGCGGGGTAGCTTAGTTTACGCCGGAGGAGGTGGATAGTTTGAAATAAATGATTTGCCCAAAGGGAGAAAGCTTTCTGGTTTATTTAGCAAAACGAAGTTAGATGAAATGTTTAATTTTGTAAAATTTGATAAAATCAAACTATTGAATACACACGCTAGAAAAAAATTGGTGGTCTTTTCACGTTGTATTAGTACCAACGATCTACTCCCTGCCATATCTGGTAACCAGGAACATTCGAACTAAAGCAGCACGATATTCTAAAAGACACAGTGACAATATGGTAATTGTTGACAAAACAATTTAATTGTTCAGTCAACTTGCCGCAAACATTTACATTCTGTGGATCCACTTGGCCCCAATCCGACTGACCCATACCGGTCCAACCAATCGGAAAATATCCCATAAGAGTATAAATATTGTAGTTCGAGTCGTCTTATCGAGTTTTGTCTGTTTACCAATGAATATACCAGTTGTGTTGTTTCTCCTTGTTGTGTGCATGCACTGCGTAGTTAGCTACCAACAATGTGATTTTGTAGCTCGGATTTTATGCCGTAAGTTACTCCCACAGTTATTCACCGGTTCTATGGGCGTGCAAAATCACACCATGTAAGCGAATTATCGTAACTCGAGTTTAAGGTTGCCACCTTAACAAGTTAATTAAATTTTCTGAGCAGTTAATATTATACCACATCGGGGTTTTGTAGTGCTTATTGGTATTAACGTTTCCTACGTTGAATCTCGGTTGTTCTGTAAAATATTTCCATTGAGTATTCTTGGCTTCCATGATACAAATTTATCAACACCTGAACAGTCACGATTCGCATAAAGTCATATAAAAGTAGCTGACATATAGAGAATTTGAGATTAATTCTCGTTGATAGTCGTCATCTATTAACGAAAACAGATTTTGTCGGGTACAAGTAGTACTACTGACGTTTACACCAAAACTGTGTGTCTAAGAAAAGTGCAAAGTCATTAGGAGTACTATGACAGTGCACTTTATTATCTCGCACTTGACTCATGGTGAGTTGGTTCATCGGAGGATATATTTCGGGTGAAATAGTGTGCATGATCAATAAGTTAAGGTCAAACGAAAGTGGTCCGTTAAAGGTGGAAAATATTCTTTATTCATAAAACTAATCAGGCTCAAAACCAAAAATCTACACTAGCTTTACGAAGGGCAGACACAAGTGTAACAGACAGATGTCGCCAGCAAACTTTGGTTAGAACTTTATCACAAAGAAATACACAACTCACCACGTTCTTCTCGTACAATCCGTCGTCTGAATAAAATATAACCGGTGAAGGATGAACACATTCAGTCCAAACGTTTGTTGTATTTCCATGATCCTAAAATTGATTAATCAAAGACTGTTTCATTTATCTAGCGGGAAGATTATTTGGAGGTTTCCATTCGTAATTGGCAATTGATTGTCATTCTCTAATCACGGAAACAATCACACAACAAGCGGTCGAAGGATTATGACTCAGGCTTCACTCAAATTGCTTTGAAAACTGCGTTGGGTTTATTTATGTTCGCCAACGAAGATATGTCGTATAGTGTAATTTTTTCTAACCAAGTCTTCAGGTGTTGTCGAAACTAATGCACACGGGTGTCCCATGAGCACATTTTGTGCTCGTACACGACAGCACTAACCTACAACGAAATCACTTTATTTCTACCTTGGCTAGTAAGTATTGGCGTGGCTTTAGGAAACTAACCCTTGTTGCCTGTTTGCTTCTGGTGAACAAATTTGCTCAAAACTGAAACGAAACCATGTTTCACCAACAGGTCGGCCGAAATTAGGGCGGAATATGAGCCTCCAAGGAAAATTGGACAAGACTGTCTTACTCTGAAATTACCGTAACCTTATTGAGAGCACAATAAGCACACACAGTAATAAACTTGTGGCTTGTCTTTATTATTCCCAATTTTCCACAGTCTCATCCATTATGTTGGCAATGAAATAATCCTCTACATTGTGCTCCATCACTTGTTGCACATGTGACTACAGTGGTCAGTGTGCAGGTACCTCTGTGACTACTCTCTTCAAAACACGAAGAGATTTTTTGAGAGAACGTTTCAATCTGCACTGAGGGTAATTGTATGGACTGCTCCTTGAAGTTGCGCATACATTTACAAGTCTTACCGTGAACAACGAACAGCAAATCCTCCTCCATGACTCTTTTGCTAACCTCTTGTGAAAGGTAGCATGAAGCTTTATCCTGAAAAACAATTATCTACCAACGGGACTTCCTTTCGTTGAATTTGGCACATTTTCAGTCACAAAGGGGGAGATTTCTTTGCCATTCAGGACGCTTCTAATTGAAGTACACCAGCAGACTGAACACATCGCGTGATATATCAGCTTCCAGGGGGAATTTCTGCATCAGGTAACTTTTTTCCTATCCCCCTACGGATCACTATGCACTAAATACCCATATGAGAGACAAAAGCTTCACCAAAATGAGAGACCTAGTGATTAGAAACCCCTGGTGAAACCAATACGTGCTCCCGTTTGCTGGGCTTGGAGTACAATCTTTATTTCACAAGATACTAGCCGCATTGGAAGTTTCCTTTAGCCCACGTCCAACAGGAAGTGAGAGAGAGTCTGTAATATTCCAAAGTTGGATTATGAACAGGAAAATTCGGTACTTCTTTCTTATCGTGATGCACATAAAATCGTCTAATTCATTCGGTCTGTTAGGTCTTCTGCCTCTGAAATGTCTACTTGGAGTGTTTTTTTCTGTCATTCATCCGATGACTGGAGCTCCTGTTCGCTTCAAAACTCCGAGCAAGATGCGACAAAAATTACTCAAAATTATAGGCCAATAAAATTGTGCTTTGATTTTATTGAAGGAGGTGCCAAGAAAATCTAGTTTTCATTGGATATTCCCATCACCATCTCGATAGCAATGTAAGCGATTACCGAAGAGCTATCGAACGACCTTGAAGCCAGCGATCATACTGAAGCAAACTAGAATTTCTTTTTTCAGTGAGTGGAGCAATCATTGTGAAAAAGCTTTTTCAAACCACATCTATCGGTAAATCCTCAGCTAATGGAAGATTTTCTCATAGTCTTATCATAAAGATGCAATCATGAAAAATATGTTAGCTGATTAAATAAAACCTAGGTTATTACTGTAGTCCTGATGATCAGATTATTTTATATTTCCACACCCAGTTAATTGTTGATTTAGTCTACTCAGCGCTTTCTCCTATGGCAACCAAGGTTAGACACATTCAACTACTCACAGCTAAGCAAAGAATCAGTGATAATAAGAGGGAAATTTAAGGAAATTAGTGCTATTACCCGGTGGGCTGGAATGACTTAAGTAGGTCACAAAGGTCACCGTGAACACTGAGTAGTTGTTCGTAGATTTTTTCGGTGATTTATCCGATAAGTGGCTTTTCTACTTGCAATAAAACACTGAACAAGATATGCAACAGAAGATCCTAGGTAACAGGCCTTCTCAATTCTACTCAAGTCCCCTTTACAAGGACATCGAGAAAATCCAGTTTTGGTGGATCTTCTCACCGCTGTCGCGATAACATTATGGGCGGTTAACGAGGCGCGCTTGAATGACCTTGAAGCCAACATTCATACTGATGCGAACTGGAGGTCCTATTTTCCGGAATGTTCGACAGTCATCGTTAAGGAGCAATTTTAAGGCACCACTAAAGTGGAACTTCCAAATTTCGACAGAATATCTCTTGGCGAAACCATAAAAATTATATTGACCGAAGGAATGGCTTCAAAGGAAGTATTTAGGTATTGACCCAATCTAAATAAAACCTAGAGTAATTCACGTGACCCTGTTGATCAGCTTCATTATATTCCCATACCTTGTCACATTTTTACTTACCGTTCTTAGAGCTTTTTATTTCCGACAACCAAGGTCACGCACATACCACCCCCAAAAGAATCAACGAAGATAAGAGGAAACTGAGCAAATTAGTACCCTGACTAATTGGCCTGATATAACTCAATACTGTCACGAAGCTCGAAAGATATACGAAGTAGATTTTCTTGTGAACCATAATCAACACTCCCTATGTTCTCAACCGAACTGACGATCGCAAAACTCATTACATCGGATGCCAAGATCAAATCTATGACTGAGTTGCCGATAAAGACGCCGGAAATGCAGCAAGAAGCACTGCACCTTTGCATAAAAGATTTTCGCGGTTTAAGACCCAATTTGTTTCCGGAAAAAATATTTTGGCTACAGGATTGAGAATCATGAATATTTCTCACTAGTGAGGTTTGATATCCAGCAAAAGTGGTGACATCCATTCACTCTTAATTCACTCTTCAAATAACAAAGCAAAATACTTTGTTCTTGTCTCTTATCACAACTGAAACCAGCCCAGTTGTCATGCGAATGTGAGAGAGAATTCAGTCTTACTGTGGAAGAAGAAGGTTGACGATTTTTCCCATATTCTTGCTATATTGACAAGAGTAAGGTACGCAGCGGAACAAGAGGTAAACTTTTGAACTCATAACGAATTTCGGGGACTCAGTGTTTAATAAGAATTCGTCAAGATTAAAAAAATTACCATCTACAGTTCAAATTCGTTTCATTTGAAGCGTCGTATACCTGCTCATATTTGAGGAACTTCGTGATTTACCCGCTCAATAATTGCCACTGAGAGCGGTGAACTATCAATTGAAGATCGCCAAGTATCATAAAACGTTACTGTCTTGAAGTGGAGTAGAATGAAATCAATATGCATTTTCTCGAAAATCCGCTGAATTCGTCACTTTCTGACAAGACAGCTACTGCATAATTCCACCCCATAGATTGTTTCTTCCGTACAGTAACAAAGTGACATGAAAAGGATATTGAAAAGCACCCCACCCCTACAGAATTTCCAGTGATTTGGAACTCGTCTGTTCAAGTGTGTACCTTTCCCTCCATTTCCTTCGGAATGTACCACATAAGAATGTCTGCCACAGGTTTGCCTAGCTGGATCACTTTAAATCCGACTGTTGAAATACAACTGGTATCTGAATCTTCACACTGTTTGTGACGAAGTTTTCTATTTGGCTGTTTCGTTATATTGATCAATGACAGGCAATCATATTCCCTCGTCAATTTTAAACCGGTCAATTTGGAATGAGTGCTATTATATCAAGAATGACGAATGTGGTGAGTCAGGTGATGCAAATAATGCTCCAAAAATGAATGTACATTGATGGGTTCACAGACGTACAGACAATTTGAAAGCACTGAATGCAGTCGTGATACAAATACTCCCACAAATGAGTATATTTGTAGAAAATCCACCAATACTTGAAGCAGTCCGATGAAGGTCGAGTGGGTTTCATTCGCATTGAATTTAATGTTAAGTGCGGTGATCACCAATTTTGTCGGTGATAAACAGTAACTCCCAGTCCAGAACCACCACCTAATCTGACTCATAACGGTCTTGTGTGAATCTCTACGTCAGGTCTCAGGTTCAGGTTGATGGTTATTTCAAATAATGTAGTGTACTTTTGCAGCTAGTTGTATATCTCTTATCGGTTGCTCTCATGCAGAATCTATTAAATGAAAATATTATTTGTAATATTTGCGAATAAGATAAAGTAGAGATGTATTTGAGCAATCAAAAGACAAACCCCGTATTTTCATTGCAGTGTCGAGGATGGGAATGAGAGCCAGTCTTAGCTGAACAACAATTTCTGAGCGTTTGAAGACCAATCAAGTCAGCTTTGTGCACTCAGTCACGTCGACAAGGGTGAACTGGATTTCAAGCCGACCCTTACTCAGTTCGTCATTTTCGGTTCAGGCCTTAACAATGTCACATTTACTTTCACCATATCTCCCTACAGACCCAACAAAATTTAGGATATCTTCGGTGAAATCTTGGTAAATTTCTACAGCCCAACAAAAAGAAAAACCTGTATTTGGTCTCTATTCACAATACCCAAATGTTTTTTCGCGCCCAAATGTGCCAAATTGAGAAATGATTGGGTCATTTCCCTCCATTCTACTGTCTTGAAATGTTTTGTTTAAAATTCTCAATTTCTAACGGGTTTTCCACTGAATGTTACCTTCTAACCCACTTTTTATTTTCTCCGATTCAACTGGGTAAACTCATTTAAGTGGATTCAAGTTACGTATGATAAAATGTACAGAGTAACACGTTTATGATAAACCAGACGGAACAGATCAATTTCATAATCGCTAACTTTTTATGGCGAGTGAAACTATAGTAAAACATGTTAAACGTATATTGAAAATATGAAGAATTATGAAGAATACACCAGAAAAAAACCCCATCAAAGTGTCGATTATTTCACAGTATTTTTATGGAAGAAACCTCTTACAAAATCGTGTACTTGCTTGCACCTTCCAGGGTGAATGTATGCCGATAATTCCAGAATCACAAAAAGATAAAATTACTAACCTTGGTTTCGAGTTTGCAAAAGAGTAACGACCATCAACGAAGATCCCGCAAGGATTCCGGATCACACCGAGGTTGGCGATTAGGTCACAAACCTTTCATCAACAGTTAAGATGACACTGGTAATTTCACCTCAGCTGGTGAAAACCAATTTGTGGCCAAAAACACCAAGCTCAGCGATTAAAAGCCCTTCAAATATACCATTCTAAGTTGTGAACACCAATATATGGTGGAAATAAGCCTATTTCCAAAAATATCGAAATTGCAACATTTTTCACAACTGCTTATGGTAATGGTGGCCGAAGCAACAGTCGTATCTGGGGTACTTCACAGGAAAGTCATTTACTTCAGTTCCTGATCAGGAGTATTTGTAAATGATTTCCCATCCAGGCGGCATCTAATCGCTATTGAAATATTCCAAGAATAAATGATGCGTACCATTCAGTTCATTCTATGGTACAGTATTACCTTGTACATTCCGCATATTCTACCCTTTCCTTCTCAATGTATTGTACTTAAAGTCGTATTTTTTTAATCAAATTATTAATGACACATTTTCAACGCACCCACAAATGGCTACCGCCGATCGTTCTTTCTGTGTTGCTCTTGAACCTTCTGTGACCTGAGACAATAAAAACCAAATTCATACAATCCTAAACGCAACTTTTAGTGCGCCCACCGCGACTCGGCAGCCGACTTTGATCGAAAGACATACACCCGCCTGTCCGAAAGCTGCGTCCAACCAAACTTGGGGAGCAATTTGTGTGGCCGGTTTGATTTCATTTTGCTGAGCTTTGTGAGCTCACAGTGGGTCATCTTTTTCCATTTCTGTTGTACCGTAGGCAAGGAATTTGTTAACATACCTCATTTTTGTCCCCATCTTTATGCAGTCACAGCAGTACCATAAATTTGCCTCAAGAACTCCAGAGGGAGAATTTTCGAGGCCCAACTCAATCAGATGGGGACTGACAAGCAACCATACTGATTATAAATTTGGTAATAGTAGTTTTGTCATATTTTGGTGAACGGATTTCGTGGAAACTGGAAACATACGGATGTGTTTTTCTGGTTCAGTGTACCGGAGAAACGAGAGGGCAAGGTGATTATTCTATGTCGGTCAGGCGCCCGAGAACATTACTGCTTGCTGTTTCATTTCCCTGGTGATTGAGTCAACAATGGTGCCAGATATTTTTGGATACTTATCAGCCTTATGTATCAATTTATTTGTGATACACTCGTCCTTCAACAAATCCAAGGGGGAATTTCCGACAACACGTACACATTTGTGTACAAGGACCTTTGCGTACATGCGTGCGTGCACCAACATTATATATATATATATATATATATATATATATATAAACAGGTGTGTACCGACATGTGAATGTACGCTCCCACATGTGCATTTCTTCTGGACATTTCTTACTTGTTTATATGCTATAGAGTGACAGCCGTGGGAATCCCCGTGATGATTGATTATTTGACCTACAAAAGGGTACCCTTTCCACCAAATTGGAATAAAGGTTGATTTCCATTTTTTAGGATTGCTTGTCAACAATCTGACCAGTATGGTTTGCGATATACAAGTAGCGAATAATACCTTCGAGAAACCTTCTGTGTCAATAACAGCACACCGGATGGCCAGTGTATCCACAAACAAACAGGCTGTAAAAGCTGAGTTGAGTGATCATCACACGGAAATCGATAGACTTCTACTATGTCGGTGTGATTTAGCATCCCGTTTGTGCAACCCCTATCTCGGGAAGTCAATGAACTTGTTTCTTTCTTTTTCTGTCATATAGGCGCTCCTCTGTGACAATCTGCACGCCCAGTGATAAAATCTGACTCCATCGTTCATATTCGAAACAATCGACGATCCACACCGCTTGCCTCTGTAAAATCTGGGAGAGCGGTATTACTTTTTACATGTGTAGCCATCAGTCCGTCCTCAAGACACTTGAACAATTTTGCAAGTGTTAAGCACAACCAGCAAAAACTCATTTAGGAGGAATTATATCATCGTGCTGGCCTTAACAAAATCCACAGAAAAATGGTTCGTCGACTGAACACAGTAGCCTCACGAGCACTTTAGTACAACAAAGATAGCGTGGACTGATTGGCGTGTCAAGAGGAGAAGATGAGTGTACACGAACAACGGAAACCCATATATTCCACATGAGCAAAATGCGACTCTCTACCTCAGACTAATCCAGGAACTGATCGTCAGGTCTTCATTAAAAACAAGGAAAC
Source organism: Fasciola hepatica (assembly GCA_948099385.1). Lineage (NCBI taxonomy): Eukaryota > Metazoa > Platyhelminthes > Trematoda > Plagiorchiida > Fasciolidae > Fasciola > Fasciola hepatica. The sequence goes on from CANUEZ040000182.1 coordinate 16,900,470, forward strand.
TTTAGTCAGAGAGACTGCTGTGTCCTGACCAAACCTAGTATGTCACAACAGTGAAAGCCTTCCTCTTGTTTCGTTTATTTTTCGTGCGTGTCGATTCAGACGGGCCAGCAATTCACGTGCCTCAAGTCGAATGACTCTGCCCTTGACGCTCATTGGTTGATCAATGTATGATCCGTGTTTCATTTAAACCTTCGTGTGTTGATTTCAGATTGTCGCTGTTCGGTTGTGGTGGTGGAATACAATCCTTTCCTACCATGGTATTGTTTTGTGTCGATACTAGTGACAAAGAGAAATGTGGAGAGCACAGTTTGGCGAACAAGCTCGTTTTCAGTGATTCATAACCATGCCATTACATCACAACATATTATGACAAGTCAAAGGGTTGAACCAATTAGATAAATGGGAAGTGATAAAATTAATAATAAAAGGAGTGGAAGAAAACAATTGTAATCCGGGCTTAAATCAAAACCAGATCTGTATTGTTTTTCTCGTGCGTTTTCAGTTTTTATCTGGTCTATGGCCTGTTGTAGGGTGGACGGAGGGCCAGGGAAGCTTAAAGGCACATACAAATTGTTTTTGAGCACATAGAGGGGAGTTGTGGAGGCGGATGCTGACGGCCTCAGCTGTGGCTAGCATGCGACACTTTGCCGGTCTTGACTGCCCACCCCGAACCTTATACAGCGCACGGATGGCCTCGGCCACGTTTACTGCGTGATTAGTCCGGGTAAGGTGTGAAACGACAGCGCTAGTGAGTGACCTAACTGCTCCAGTGTTTAACCATGCAGGGTGATGGTCGCGGAAGCGTTGAGACAAACGCCTGGTCGTGCGGCCGATATACGTTGTTCCACAGAAACAAATGAATGAATAAACACAAAATGAGGCTGCAGAATCAGGCACTTTGTCTTTCAACCGCAAAAGCATTACCGGCCGGGATTCGAACAGAACCCGGAGCTTAGCTGTGTAGAAAGTTCTGCTGATTACCCCTGACAATCTTCTCTGCACATTCTCTGCCAACGTATCACCCTTGAATGGCAAAGAGATGTATATCGGCTTCCTTTCCACCCCAAACCTCCTCGAGGTTTCCACTTTAACTCGCATTATCTTCTCAACTAGCCGGTCCGTGTAGCCGTTTTGGATGAAAGGTGTTCGCACCGTTTGCAGCTCTTCTTCAACGGTGTCCTCCGAACATATTCTTCTTGCCCTGTTTGTGAGGAATCGAATTAGGCTCTTTTTAATCTTTAGAGGCACAAAGCTGTGGAAGTGAAAGTATTTCCCATTCCACGTTGCCTTTCTGTGTACCGACCTGTTGACTGAACCGTCTTCATGACGACTCATCCGGACGTCAAGGAAGGCGATTGTATTATCTGACTCTGTTTCTATTGTGAAATGTAAGTTTGTGTGGGCTGAGTTAAAGCTGTCTAACAGTTGGCTTATGTGGTCTGATGAATGGTTAACACAGAAAATGTCATCTACGTAGCTTTTGTATACAACACAGTTTCAGATTGTAGATTCTAGTGAGTCATTTTCCAACTTTGCCATAATGACATCGGCGAGTAGTAGTCCGAGTGGGGAGCCCATTGCTATCCCATCCTTTTGACGATAGAAATGTCCAAACTGACTTTCGAGCAACACTAGAAAATAAATATCTTTCAGAATGGAGATGAGTGGATTCATAAACAAAAGCTGTCACAGCTTTGGACATCCCAGGCAAAATATATAGCTCGAAGACGAAACCAGAGTAGCCCTAGTGACAGACAGTCAAATTATATCTACGAAAGGTACTATGAGAATTAATTAATTCACAGAAGCAGTGACAATTAATTCCAAGTTGCACTACTTACGACGGAATGATAATTGTTGCTTTATCATACGAGTTATTGGAAACCAATACTTGTCGAATGTGCTCTGAACACCAAAGCTCAACGACTCCCAGTACTTCACCAAATATCCGGATAAGATGACTAACAACAAAGAAGATTTTTTGTCTGTTTATCAAATTTTCGTTATTGCTACAAAGCTTCCCCGACTGAATCCCAGCCCAGTCACTTGTTTCAATCACCGAGTTGAGAGTACCGTTCCCGTCCAGCAGCCCGAATGTAAATGTACAATTATATATTATAAATAAATGTATAAATTCATGTTTCCTCAACTGGCTTCGTCTTATCTATCTTCAGACTTTTACCATATTGCTAGTCATATACACTGAGCATAAAACTTGTTTTATTATTCACCCATGTACTCACACATCACATTTTCCCTCACAGCAGCGGCCTTATGTCTCTTTGTCAATACTGAAACAGATGTGAAATCCTATTGCTAGGCACCACAACATGTTTTGTGTCTTCGTTTTGTTCTTCAAGAAATAACTATTCAAATTACTTCGCTTAGTAAATCGCAATGTATGATGGGTTGGTTTCTTACTTTAGAGTTCTGAACTACTGCTATTAAAGGGGGTTATTTTCATTTGCATGGATGATCCCCTCAAAAACGAAGTGAAACGAAGGTTACCCTCACCAGATTTACGCTCACGCAAAGGAGACGATCAAATATATAAAGTGGCGGGCTAGTATTATTTGTGTTTATAGTAAGAATCTCACCAATGTCAGCTAAGTCTACCCTAGGTTCTCACTGATTCTCCGAATCCCTCATCCTTGAACTCGACATCATTAGTTCATGGTGTAAAACTCCGACGAATATAAAGAATTATGACATCTATGACGATGAAAAAACAGTACCGTTGTGTGGAATGAAGGAGAGATAACAGGTAGATCTGATATTACGCTATTAGGATTGAATACGTTATTTTACATCTCTTTCGTACGAAAAAATCAGCGCTGACGTGCTTTCATAAATGGAAACACACCTACATCTTAATGAACTAAATGAACTTTGACCCACTGTAGCATTCATATGACCTGCTTTTTTCCACACCATCAGCCTATTCTGCTTAAAGCAGGCTATGGTGGGGCTTCTGGTACGAGATATCAACTGGTATCTAGTCTAGCAATGAACCAGTCAGCAGCACTCCGCGCACTCTCTAAATCCATCTTACCATATCCCACAGCTTCAGGTTACCTAATCAGTTGTAGATTAGATTTACAACGGCGGACAAAAGAACCGTCAATTGGTTTTTGCTTGTGGCATCATTCTTATTCGGACGGGCAAAACCAACCTGCTGCCTTAATTCATCAGTGCCAGTAAGCTGAGTACGGCTAACTTCATTTGATTTTAGGAATAAAGAATGGCATCATCCAGCCTTTGATAACTGAGCTGTTAAGAGATAATGGTTCTCATAGTCAGACTGTGAGTTGCAACAGAAAGCTACTTTGAAAGGCGCTGCAGGTAGAATTAGCTAAATGAAAAATAAAAATCTCTTGAAAAAGAGAAATGTTGGAAACTGCAATTGATAACTGAGGTGAGATTTATTAAAAAAGACAGTAAACCTTCCGTTGAATGCCAGTAGTAAAATCTGTACATCGGATTTTGGTGTCACGAGTTGTTGCCATATTTGGTCTCGTTGTCCTGCGTAGAAAATGTTTGGTGAAATCCCAAAAGACTTTGTTCTTCCGATGAAGGTTAAGCCTTTGTTCATGAATAAGTAAGCTTGTTCAGATGTCGACCTCTAGGAGAGCCAGAGATGCCCGACAGCTTCGAATGGAGACACGGTACCAGTCCCGTTAACTCCAAGCGAACGCCTCACACCAAGTCAGGTCTTCTTCACAGGTCGGATGACCTGAGGTTTCTGCGTGAAAGGTGGAGTTCGAAGGACAGTCAGCTAAACAAAATATTCATCAATCTCACACACTACTCGCAAGTAATTGCGCAATATAACTGTCATATGATTGTTCAGCAGTAAACCGTTTCTAATTCTTTTTTAATGCTGAAAAGCTACTTGAATCAGAAGAAATGGCAGAAAATAGTAGATATTGTTGAATCTAAAACTAGAAACTTGATACTGAATAGAAACCACAAATACGCCAAAGAGGATCAGTGATTTTCACTCGAATAACTGAGATAGCATTATTCGATTGCAATCGGATAACGACTGGTACCAGAGCCACCTGTTGTTTGGCTTGTACAGTCATGTACTCAAACACATACATACACTCACACACACTTGATCTACGTCCCGTGCGATCATGCACGCAAGCACACAGTTCACGTCAGCCGTGTTTCCTCCAGTCAGATTGTATCAGGTGTTGCAGTTCTCTCTCATTTTTGACCTTTAAAATTAGTATAAAACTGTTTTGCTTGGATGTCTACTCATTGGGTCGCATTCTACTCGCGCTGTCTTGGTCAACCCGTTTGTATCATGCCCCGAAATTCTCGCTTGCTCAACTGGATGCGAATTCTTTATCATCATGCTTTCACCTTTAGTCACCAGTGGTCGCGGTTCTTACATTTTCCGAGATAACACACAAATGAGCCGAAATCAGTCACTCGTCGGAACGAACACCCGTACCTTTAGTGAGTGCAGAACAGAATGGACTTAAGTGAGGCATGAGGTACTTTCGACCAAGTCAACCACACTCACACCTTTGATCAGTTTGTTTTATTCACTGGGCACTGACAAACCAAGAATGGTTTAGAGTCACCGTGGTTGCGGATACAGAGTTCAAAATCAATCGTAGGCGAAATATTCGTACAAATTGCGGATAGAATAACAGCCCGCAAAATGCCTAGTCATTGAGATTTAGGCAGTATTTGGTCAATAAAATAGTTATATCCGAAGAAATATAGACCAACTCACTCTCTCCGTACATTCATAAGATCGTTCTATAATAGAAAAAGCATTTGGTAATAAAGTTAGCCCGATAATCCCAAAATGATACATTGTAAAAAAAAGGACGATTTGAGGAAATTCCATAGCCCCTTTGACATCCGGAGAAATCAGAATTCACTGTTTGTGTTTTTTATCGCCTTCATTTTGACGAAGATGGTAACGCAAAAGTAGACGTTGCTTTACTAAGACTGATCAGTTTATCAAATATGCACGCAACTGACAAGTAATTTTCTGCATCTGGGTCTTACTTGGGAAGTTATGCGTCATTGAGGCAGATTGTTGCTTGTTGTGACTGATCAAAGTGGTTTGTCTGTTTGCCAAACGTGTCAATAGATATCGAATAATAAAAAAAGAATCTTGTTTCGTTTCGTACAAACAATGCCTCTTCCATATAGCTATGTGATAATGGATGCCTTCTGATTGTGAGTTGATTTACCGTTATTCTCAAAAATATCCATGTTGAACAAACAAAAATATGTATATTCAGTAGCACAATGACGGATAGATTTGGCTCGCTTTCTAGAATTGAAATTCTCAATCGAAGATCAAAAAGGAATTACATGTGTGTTGCCTGACCTTATACTTTCCAGTTCGAACTATGTGACAAGAAATAATCAACATTCTCGATACTCCTCGTCATGAAATCTAGTTTCGTCTCTGCACTCACCAACTTTTCTCATAGATGCCATTTTTCGAGTCCAAGCGACGAAATTTATGTTTTCGAGGGCTTTTGTTCGGCTCCGTGCCGAACAATGTTCTACTTCTCGAAAGCAACCATAAATGGTCATGCGTATTTTAAATTACAGTACCGAGATTAGTGTGCATACGTCTGGAGTGTCTTACAGTGCTTGTTTGATATATTTGATTGTGCACAGATGCAGTTCTCTTTTGGGTTGTTCATTTATTCATCAAAGATAGATATCGTTCATGTCCTAGAGTGAAACAAATACATGTTTTATTTGTATTTATAGACTATTTGCTCACAAAAATCTTGCTTCAGCATCAACACCAATCCCATATTGTGCTGTTCCAAATAAAGACGATCTGAGCATAAAATGAAACGACGCCGGAGACCTTGCTATAGCTGGAGAACAATGCTCGCCGAGGCAGGTGAAGGTAGGAAGGTCAATACGGGTGGTCAGTCGGATGTATCGGTATTTTATGGGCTCTATGATGTGTAGTGCTCACATAAAGAAATCCCATCGGATTCAGTCAAATGCACACGTTTGCACTGTTGTTATTGCCGACAACACAAAATACGCCATACTGTGGGCCAGTCGTTCGTGTGCACGAGGTGCTGATGTACGTACAAACATGAATGTACGATATCCCCCTAATTCCCATTATGCTATTTAGGGAATGAAATATTACCCATACAGTTGCTTATATCATGCACTTAAATTATCAGAATTTCCGTCACGTTTCTCCATTCCGAAATTTTTCTGTTTCTAAATATACTTCTGGGTTTTAGCTACTGACGGAGAATGAGCTGTCTACATTCCAATACTATAGATATATACATATATGTATAGATAAATAAATATGCATTTGTACATGTATCTCAATATTTATATTTCATATATATATATATATATATGTATATATATATATATATATATATCAAGTATCATTTCACTGTTCGCATATTTGTCTGATCATATTCGTTTTTCTTGATTGTATGTACAATTTCCATGGCTGTGTATATGTACTTCGTTAGATGCAGCTAAATTACCCTGGATAAATTGTGCAACGAAGTTTCTCTCTTCCGCTACTTATATATATATATATATTTATATATATATATATTTGCATATATAATTATACACATATATATCCAGGTAAATAAATGTCTTCTTCGGACAATTTACATCATTTGCCAGAATGGTACTTTTTAGGCAAATCTCCGAAATTAACGGACCAATGTGAGATTATGTGTGTTTCGTTTTTATCTGTCCAATTCGTTTATGCAATCTTGACGAGGAGGCTTACAGATGGATTTCGTCAATAAGGGTAAGACAAAAGCATAAAAGTACAGGTGCGGTCGAAATTCATCATGGTTTTTCTGAATTAACAAGTCTCTCACATTCAATAATAATGCACCCTGATCAAGCGTTCTGTTTTCTTGCTAACACACTAGGACCAAGTTCTCGATCTTATTCAACTCGGGTGCGGGGGGGGGGAGGCTGTTAGCAGAGAATCCTAAAAATGGAGTGGTGGTTATTTCTAGTGATTTCACTACTGAAAAAACTAATAGCAAAGAGGTGGGTGTGCCCTTGGCTATAAATTGTACAGCTATACGAAGACATGACCTAACACATTATCGCTCTATAAGACGATTCTCACAGAAATATATATGGTCTAACAGACCGGTTAATTCTACGTTGTTCACAAAGTATTTCAAGACGTTCCATCAAAGAGGTTGATGGCCACAGCTTGTGCGAAGTAAATCAGTGACCAAAAGAATTTACAATGTGATTCGAATGTTTCCGCGATGGCAACACGTATCCACCTTTGTTTTGCGTATTGTACTTGCTTTTGATCAGCAGAAGGCCATAGCAACTTAGTGTTCTCCATTAATCATTACCTTGATGTAAGGGAATTTCTTGCAAAACCTGCTGGTTGGTAAATGTACTGTTTTTCAAGTAATATTTTATTTTATCTCAGTATAGCAAACATTGCTATTTAAACGGATGTTCGTTCTTTGCACACAACATCTGGTTATGACATCATTTTTGCATGAATAATGAGGAAAAACATGTCATCTTGCACAAAATCCAATGGAAAATATTTTTATCACTAGGATAGGTGCTCGACGGGCACGCCGGATGTCACTCACTTTCACCTCAGTTTTCAGCAATACTTTCTTCAACGCAACGAAAAAAATGGATATTCAAAGAACCGCGCTCATACGACCGTGAATACTAAGTCGAGCGTTCCTTATAAACCAAACATTTCCTTTTACGAAGCCATTACAGGCAAGTATATTTCTGTATACTATCCCACTCTCAATCCTTGCTCGCTCTAAGTTCATTAAGCGGGTACAGTTAAGTCGGCCAATACAACGATAGACATTTGGAAACGTTACATAACTCTCAGTATATCGTGTCTCCGTAAACTCGAGATAAAGAAAAAGAATGCACTTGTTGACGGACTTGGTGCTTCTTTTGAAGCCAACATTTGTGTACACAGAACGTGTTCAGATTAATGTGTGGAACAATATGGTGTTGTGGTGCTAGGGCAAAAGCCTCCCTATACAAAATGTGAAATTCGACCACACACACATCATCACATGTATTGCAGGAAAGTACGTGGGGAATCTCAACGAAAAATCTACTAAAATCTTAGTGAGTATACCAACCTCACGATCTGATGTTAAGATCCAGTGAATGTCAATGAAAACCCTCATAAATAGATCACTTTCTTCTTTGCGCCGATAGAATAGGCAAGTGATTGCCAAAACATCACAAATTTGTTCATCACACCGAAGATTTACTTGACAAACGTAAAATTACCGCAAAAAGGCGGAAGCATATGATAATAGCCAGAACAGAATTTCGAATCTCTATCACACCAGTAAGCACTGTTCAAGAAAACAATGGATAAACGTCTTTTGAGCCCGTCAGTGCTTTTGCTCACAAATGCCGGATACACAGCATGCAAAAGAAGTACAGTGATTGGCGGAGCAAAATGAGCAATCCATAGGTTAAAGAAATTAAAGACGGGGCTACTCATAGCGTCAGTTGGCTTATGTGTGCGTGTATGTGTGTGTGAGTGTGTGGGACGACACAGCTTCCAAATGGCTTTGTTCACAAAAGGGATTAGGCCGCGGGCTCTTATTCGTAGTAGGGTCTTGATTGATTCATATTGAGACAGAATGTTGACTAACCAAAGTGCGTTCACGCGGAGTTCTCCTAATAGTCAAACCTAAACGTCTGTGCCTTCGAAAGTATATTAAGTCACTTAATAACTGATAAACCACGTGACAAAAGAAACAGTGTCAGTTACAGCACTAAACTATCTACGGTGGTTAGTTCATTAATGTTAGGCGTGCAATTAAATCTTGTAATTTTCGGTTTTCATTTTGTCGTGGTTGATGAACCTTCCCTGCCGACTAGATCTGACTAGCCCAGCTCTTCTCCGTGAGATATTCTTTACTTGACGACTTTACCAAGAGACAGAAAGAAAAAGAATATAAAGAAATGAATCATTTCTTACTCCTGAATGATTCATTATTATGACGTCGATGTTTTATAAGCCTAATTCCTCGAATCCGCGTCTAAACTTAGTCTTTTCTTTGGAAAACCAGTTGCTCGCGTCAGCAAACAACCAGTAGTTGTGATTAACACTGTGAGAGAGAAATATATTCGAAGGTCTGTCCGGTATGTCCCTCCACAGGGTGACGAGTTCCGATTTAATATACGTCTATCCCGTGAAAATTTGAAAAAGCTAATGCTTGAACTTAGCACGATATATGTTCAGGATGGTTTTGTGAGATCTCAACTTGATGTGTACTACCAGGGAAAACTTTTCAGTAGAGCCCAAGGATGACAACAGTGTATGCTCGTGTGTGCTTGTGTGTGTGTGTGTGTGATCAACAGCAAAAACAAAACAAATTCAATAATTTAACAAATAGATCTTGCTGGTGATAAATAGTAATGGATTCGGCCAATTTCAAGACTAGAGAAAATGAGGTCGCGAGTTACAAGATGGAGGGTCGATAGCGTGAACCGACGGAACGAGAGTAGAATCTAGTCACCTGGCGTTTAGTTTCAACACCAACCTGTAACACGCAGGGGCAATGCGCACCCGTCGAGGGTAGCACGAGTGTGATCTGCAAAAGAACAAGAGAAGGATAAACTCCATGAGTCGAGGGCCAGTAAGAGTGTAAACAGGTACCAACACTTACATCAGACGAACAACAAGATGGTGGCTTCCAATCTGGCCGTTACAAGCCAATTAGAAGGCCTGGTGCTCCACACCAGTCGTTGTTGTTGCAATTGCTGTTGTTGTTTTTGTTGTTCTTGACATTATTGTTGTTTTACCCAGGTGCAGTAGGTATCCATGATAATTTATTCACAAATCGAATCAATCACGCTCTTTGAAGCTACCAGCAGTGATTTTAGACGAAATAAACAAATAATTGGAAATCGTTGAGCGTGGGTTGCAACCGGACATGACTACGGAGTTATTAGTGTGGAAAGCCTTGTTGATGAGTTTAAAAGAAGGTGTTTTTAACACATTGCTGCTCGAAAACAGTATTTATTTACTGCAATGATTTTCTGAGTGAAAAAAGAAAACCCGATTACTTTTCTATTAGTAAGGAATTATCAGAAAAATGTGGCGTACGCAGCAATCACCAAGAAAAATTATTATTATCTCGCCAGAAAAGTGGAAAAATACTAATAACCTTTCATATGCAAGTATTCAAAACAAACTTTAAAAATCAAAATTTACCGTTCAAAGAAATTTTTCGTTAGTGTGCAATCAATCGCGAGGACGTCACGTGACACAGCTGTGGTGCACCTTGAAGAGGGACAATGGCTCCAAGTAAACGGATGGTAACTGGTATAAAAGCAGAAGAGAGTAGCTGACTTCGAATATTCTGGCCGGTTTTCGCAACTGTAAACGAAGTTCTGTCTTTTACTGTGGGTAACTCTGCCGATTTTATCCCGCGAGTTTTCATTTGGAACAAAACAATGCACCGACACGGCCGACTTTTTTGCGGTAAAACGTCAATTTATCAATATTTTTCGCTTTTTCTCGACCTCAAACCGTTTGGCGTAACAAAAACAAAGCTTTGGGTTAAAATACTGTCGTGTGGTACACTTCGAACAAACAGAGATATTGGGATATCTACAAAATACTCAATTTCTCTTGATCAGCTGATAGATGGTAATTTGGCTTTATCTACCAGATATAATTTAGAACCATTTATAGCACTGGAAACATATGCCACCTGAAAAACTTCTCTTTTTTTCTCGAGTGGATTTTATCCATGCTTGATTGCCATTGTTCGATAAAATCCGCGATAATCTCTGGTTTCTATTTGCGTATGAAGTTTTTATGCTTCCTGACTCGGTGATTCCTCATGTAATGCCCATGAATGAATGCACTGAAATCTCTAGTTGAGAATGTACAAAAGAATATCTGAAGCGACAGGTAACCCGTGCGCCCAAGAAAAAAACGATAATCATAATAATCATAATCATATTCGTGCGTACTAATTATTTCCCTCTCCAGGCTAATTTCTCTAAATATTGACTCTAAAAATTACCTTTCCCCAATATTCACAAAAACTTTTGTTTATCACTTAACTGAAAAGTGGCTTGTTTTGCAATTTATTCACAATCATGGATTGCCTTTGGACTAATGAATGTGATAATCCAACTAGAACTGCGAATAAATCATTTTCGATTATTAAGATCAAGTAAGCCCCACCCTTAGATAATGACGGCCTTTTTCATTTGGTTTAAACGAAATCAGGCACGGGGATGAAGTCTGCTCACTGATCGTAATACATCCAAAAGATTTCAGCAGACCTGACAACAAAAAGAGGCAGCTTCATTGCTGCATGCTTCTCTATTATTTGCCATTCTATGTCGCATATTAACACTACTGTTAATAAAGTTTTCAATGTAATGTTTGCTTTTTAGTTCGTTGAAATTACTGGCAACAAATCCAAGTTGCGTACAAACTACGAGTAGTTTATCAACACTTATTTGCCCCTTTTAGAAGAGAGACAAAAATTTTCATCGAAAAGTGTGGAAAGATGAGACGATTGTTATGAGTGGGACACAATTAAATGTGGGGAGAACGAGAACCGAATCCAAGGATTTATATCGTATGATAAAATGTCGACGCATGTGACCAGCAAGTCTCGCCTACGTCACAGGACACATTTTGAGGTCGAATACAAACCGTTCCAATCTTTTAAACGGCAGGGGAATCCACAAGGAGTTTTCGAAAAGTATTCCATTAGGGATCAAAGCCATAGTGCTGGGAGTTATTCAACTGAAAACTTTATGATCACAACTTTGTGCTCGAGGCGGATCCGTTAAAAAATGTAATTTGTATTACTTACATACGGAGTTACCTATTAGTGGGATTTTACGTTTGCATTTTTCTTTGGGTGAAACTGATATTCGTGAGTGTAGCCCTCGGTCGGTCCCTTCCCCATGTTCCCACACAGTAATTTACTTCAAACCCGTCAATCTGAGATATGATCTATATTCCGTTGTAACGTTTTTTCTGAACTTCCTCTGTTCAACCGAATTTCTAACAGGCAATTAGTTCCTTCTCTTGAAACAAATAAGATCGGGCGCGCAATCAATAATGCGTCTTTGTCGCACGTGCCTGAGCAGCTATGATGCTTTGAACGTAGCATAAAAAAGTCAGTAATTGAAATTGAGTAGTCACATTTTTTTGAAATCATGCAAGAATAGCCAACAATGGACGACTTATTCTCAACATGATGTCGTTAGAAACAAACAACCAGTGAGATTTCGCTCTGCGTATTGACTAGCCTACACTCGATTTGAACATTAACGTTTACTCCTACGTATGAAGCATATACAAATGACCTCCGGTAGAAGAAGTTCTGCCATCCTCACCTAACGTATATGGCAATCCCTTTCCGGCTATGCAGTTTAAGGCAATGCTATACTCTGGAGTACAAATACCAACGAATTTGCTTTTCATATAGAGCGAAAACAAAGTGAATAGCGCATGGAGTGTGATGAAATGTGATGCACTACTCAAGCTACTATGATAAAGCTGACCGAGCCCGTTGGGCTTTTCTTTGAAAAAGTTCGAAGCAGCCGGCTTCTTTGCGCACACAATTTAATCGTATTAGATTGCACGATTTATTCCGGAGCTTTATGCTGCTTCTTTACTAGAGCATACTTCAGTCAAGGTGATTGACTTTAGAAATTTCAGATATCTCCCACGCAGTTAATATGCAGTTGTGTCAGAAAGACTGCATTAAGGTAAACCCGGGCATCTTCACGAGACAAAATCTGGTCAACTAAGCATGATGACGCTGAGCAAATTCAGTTTGTACCCGTGGCAGCAACTCGTCTGGACCACTGAATTCATTTTAATTAGCATTGCATACATTCGGAAAGAATACATCAACTACGAGCTCTTCGTCCAATATAAGTGTATAGCCTGGAGCTATTTTTCTTCATCAAATTTTAGTTGGATCCGCTAATATGTTTCCCTTCCTTTCAATTCGCACATAAACTTTTCTGGCTGACCTTTTACACCGTGGTATTTGCTATTTTGCCTACTAACAAGCTTCCAAGTAGTAAGTTGCGAAATTCGACCTCCTATTGGCGTCGTCACATTCAGTGTCCACGCTGCAACTACGTTTCAATTCGGAAATATCACGTCCATAATTTACTTTCTCGCGTTTCTCATTTCCAGAAGGTACATTTGAAAAATGCCTCAAATATTTTGCAATACATGAATTTGAACTTTGAAAACTTTTGAAGCAAAGTTGTTTTTCATTACTTCTTGGAAAGAATGTTCACAAGAAGACCGATTTCTTTTCTGATATTTCTGATTTTCTGTTACCAGTAAGTGTTATTCATCGCCATTTATTTGAATTCCTTCGAATTAGTTAGTAATTTGTTTCTGGTCTATCACCGCTCATTGGCCCTCGTTGCTCTGGGGACTTCCACTTCAAGGTCAAAGACGACTGAATTCGTAATAAGGAAACAAATCAACTTGCATGAAAATTCTATGACAAAAGAGCCATATGAACGAAGTAAGCTGATTGTTATTCGTGCTTTATTCGGGAAAATAACTGAGGAACACAGTCATTTTCTATGACATCTTTTCGGTAAATGAGAAAGTATTCGATTGATATCCTCTGTCTTGGGATTATTCGCCATCATAGCCTTTCGATGATCCAAACTTGGGTTCTCATTACCAAATTTTCAAAAGCAACTGGCGTCAGTGTCCAAATCAATTATATCTCAACAAGATCCAGCAGAAATTCAACCAAAAACAAAAGACTAACTGAAACCCATATGGTTGTATCCTCGGCTACAAAGCTGACGTCTTATGGGTTTGGTTGAGAGATCAACATGTTTGGGAGAGTAATAGTCGTAATCAAATGCACAAACAAGCGACAAGTATCACAAGCCATAATCTGCTCCCTGAACTCATCTGACTAAAATAGGTAGAGATAAGTAGCAACCAATAAGAAACAAGATCACTGGTGATATGGTTTAATGAAGTATGCAAGGCTGAGTGCTCTTTCGCTGGGAGGGTGTTGCTCGTGTTTGGTCTGAAACAACATAAACAGAAATTTCGTAAGCTCGAATCTCAGTTCGTGTATCACTAGGGCCCCACACTTACATTATTCGAACACAATAATATCGTTGCCAACAACCTGCTCACTATACTAAGTAAAAAGTAGCAATCGACGAGGGTCATGGTCAAAGGATATACAGTGTGCGGATGTGCGATGATATAAAAGGAAGAATAATCATCCACTTATTGATCGCGAACGATTCGATTGTCCAAAAAATACACTCCTTGTCAGCGAGATAATGTGCTGTAGCTAGATCAGTCAGGTGTCACTGTCCGTCCAGCTGAACGTCGCAGTTGCAATTCTGGTGTAACTTTGCAGTATGCGGATGAGGGCTGACCTTCTTGTTGTCGACCTCTTTTAAACAGCCTTCGCGTACGTCCATTTGCGAGTTGATATATACCAGGCACTTATTTCTAAAGACCCAGCTAGCTTTAGCTGACTCCCTGGTACACAGTTTGTCTGAATCAGATAAAGCTCCCTGACCGAATGGGTACAGCTGACTTCGTATAAGTATCCTTATATCGATATCTACCTTCAAGTTGCTCTCGAGCCTTGATCTGTGCGAATGAATGTTCATCGTTCAGCTTTGTCCGAACATAACGCCTAAACATGGGTTCTACTAATACCTCGTTTGTAGCTCAAAGTTCAGTAGTTCGGTGTGTGAATGTGGCTTCTGCCACCGAACTATCATAACTGTTATCTCGGAAACAAACTGCCTGAACAGACTCTTTCAACGTTCTGTTGAACAGCTCCACCATAGAGCTTGTTGCTGGGTTGCATGACATTGGTCGTAACTGACGTATCACAATAATTTCCATATAAGATTCCAGTTCTTGGCTTTTAAACTGAGGGTCAGTAACTATCTCTTCCGGTAGTCCGAATCGAGAAAACAAGAGCAATGACCCCTGACTGATACCCCATAGGGCTGCGTATGTACCGCAGGCCATTTGCTGTAAAAGCAAGTATCAACAAGACCTTTTTTTGATGGAGTGGGATAACCTAAATGGACCCATGATATCATTGGTAAATCTGAACCACGAACTCATTCGATAAACTATGAAATGTGTAGGTTAACCAGCTGGCTATTCACTCGTATCCGAAAGTTGGCATGGTTCACAGTTGAGGACAACGTTTTCTAAGACTTTGACATCCCGAGCAACCAGTATCACGAAAATTCCCATCACTGGCACGGAAACTGCCAGGCGTTGTATTCCTTCCAGTGTCCTTCTTTTCAATAGATCAGAGGTGAACTCACAATTTTCGCTCGTTACCTGCCTCACAGGATCTCTAAGAGCCATAAAATTATGTACATACTACAAACAAGAAAAGCACATTCCGATAAAATATTGTTTTATCTCCGTGGCATTTTGTTGAGGGCGAGTGTAAGTAATTGTCCGTGTGTTCTCAGCCCTCGGTTCGATACCATTATTAGACAAACATTGCCCTTCAAGATAAGTTTCTCTTTCCTGAACCTTTCGTTGTAAATAACAGTACAAAAATGAAATACCAGATTCTGTAGTACATGATGGCATTCACTTTAGTTCTGCTGCTATCCGATGACGAGTTAAATTGTGCCACTTTGCTCACCATGATAAATTACTCAAGTTAGGAAGTCCGAAATTAGTTAAATGGTAAATATGGTTTGTACTTAAAACGATGAAGTTAGAGTTCACCATGGTGGTTTTCGTCATCGAGAAATAAATACTCACTGTAACTGAACCGCTGTCCAGTGAATGAGTGACTCGTAGAACGTCAATCCGGAACCCAAATCGAATAAGGCGAGTGGGTGAACTATGTGTACTTAAGAGAACAATCATTGCAATTACAAGCAAAATAACTCAATTTGTAGGGTAATGCAGTCACAAAGGTCCGGGAATATACTTCAAATCGTCGGAAGGGTCTGTCGGGGAACGTATGCCGAGCAATATGAGACCGAGTCATTGGGATAGGGTGAGATTCATCTTTTATAGGGAGAACAAGTGACCAATCAGGGAAGAGTGGTAAGAGTACATGAGATGGAGAGACAGATATGACCATGAAATTGGATCAGACAAGGACCAGAAGAATCACACTCACTCTTGACCGAGACCCTCAAGCAGGCGTGGCGTGATCTCCAGCATGGAAGGAAAGTACAAAGGTCATTCATGCGGCGAGAGTCAAAAGCGAATAAAGAACGGATGCAAGCATGACACGCAAGGTCGGGCACCTATGACGCACAAGACTTGAAGATCGTAGGCCCCTGGATTAATCGTAATGGGAAATCGGTCTACTGTAAGAGTACACTCGCAGGAGAACGGTAGGTGAACTGAGGCAAGGTAACCGGTTCACCATGTGAAAGGAAGGGAAGGCGTGTAGGCTGAATTGGTTGGGAAGGTCCGGATAACGAGCTGATTAGCGTCGCGTGAGTGAGAAAAGAAGACTGCGTGGGGATTTCGCTCATTATACTGATTTACCGTTACACCGATTCTACTAGAAATCCTAATTTTTTCTGATTTGTCTCTGCCTAACAGAGCCCAAGTGCGTGCAAAATACCATTTTGTCAAACAGTTCAACAGTCAGCTAGCGGTGACTGATAGCCCAAATGGAAGAAATTGTTTGCCTTATTTCGAATCCGTGACCTAAACTTCAAGGTTGTACGGGTGCGGCCCTTTAGATATAAATTTTTCTCGTTACGTAGAAGAAATATTCACTGAAATCAGGAAAATTCGTCCACTTTATTAGAGAGGAGGGGAGGACATTTTGCGAGCTTATCGAACACCTGTTCCTATGATGAAGATACTTACTATTCTTTACGTGAATTGGAACATAAGTTTGCCCATTATTCATGTAAAACTTAGCGTCACGAAAAGATGTGCAGTGCAAAAGACGAACACATCCGACTTGGATGGCGATTTTAACTGAACTGAGATGAAGATGATAGCCAGACGGCAATAACTGTTTAATCCAAGGGATTTGATAAAACTTAATCTGTACGCCTTTGAAAACAAGGGTGGAGAAATGTGACCTGCATAAGCCTCCAAGGGATAGGCAACCAGTATTATACGAACAACATAAAAGCAGCTAAATGTTGCAATGTTGAAAATATCTTTATTCCATCGTAAGTCTTTTTTGCCATCAGTTCACTCCGAACAAAATATGGTAACAGTTGAGGACTCACGAATATGACCCTCTGGAAAAGAGATTTACCGAAGAAATTCTGTTTAATGACTTTATTTATAATAAAAATAATAATAATAACAATAATGGTTTCTTTCGAAGAGGCCCGAGGCATGCCAAGTGCATGATCAACATTTTACAAGTGATTGGATGGACAGACAAAATTCTCGAAAATGTAGGAACCTGCGTGACAGAAGTAGGATAAAATAGACTTAGAAGTGAGAGTAAATTGGAATGAATTTAAGGGAAAATATATGCCCACCAAAGAAAATGTAGCCAGTTTAAACGAACCCGTGGGCGGATTCAAACAGACACCCGGTGAGTTTGAAAGTCAAGGTCAGGTGGAGGGTGTGACTGATCCGGGTGGGGACATCTGAAAGCTGAAAGATATACATGAAAACGGCTAGAAATCGGCATAAAATACTGCACTAGCGGGAGACGATGAAGAAAGAAGTGAGATGCATTGCAGAGGATTAGATAGCAATGAAGCATTGGTGCTCTGCAATAGATGGTCGGCGAACAGGGCATAAAACTCATTGTAAAAAAGGGAGCGAGCAATGTAAGACGTAAAGGGTGGATCAGAGAAAAAAATGATTCGTAAGAATTGAACACAGTAGATGTGAGACACAGATGTAGAAGGAACGGACGCATATCATGGTGGTCAGCGGGATGATAGCAGGGACTGCAGGAACTGCAAAACTTACCACACCGGTAGAGGAAGGCTGCCAGTCATCGCGGCTAATCTTGTGAAGTGGCGTTAATAAAGACGCCCTAAAGGTCATAGAATTCACCGTGTACCTTGTCTGTCAGATCAGAAGTTATCGTAGGAAATTTGTCTTTCATTCGAATAATGAGCCATGTCATGTTTTACACGAGGCTGTACATCTCACAGAAGTGGGCAGACCTATCCACTTGTTATGAAATTATACCGTATCAAAACCAGTGGAAAATCCAGTGATTTGCTTCACCCATTTTTCTGCTAAAATCACAATTTGTATAGGATCAGGAATTTATTCTTTATTTCCCATGTGACCTGGAAACATTTACGTGGGTATAATCTTGTATGTTGGCGACTGAGCATTTCGAAAAGTCCTGATGTCTAGGGAATTTCGACCATGCATGTACAACATCCCCGTACTCCATGTGACCTTGTAGGTTTTTTTAAGGAGTGTACAGTAACAAAAGATATAACCTGAATTCACGCCACCGGTATGGTAATAAATTTGGCCTTACTCGGATTTGATGAGAATCGGAAATGAAAGGTGAACTGTTCAAATCAACCGTACCACTTTGGTCCAATAAGGGGCGATTTTCATCCGCAGGAACATTGTTTCAGAAGAGGAACTATGTGCAACCTGGGATGTAGCTGTGACATAACTCTGAAGTTCCACCATAGAATTTGTATAACTGGTAAATTTGCTTGAGGATGGATGCAAATAAAGTCTATTTAGATGATTATCATAAAAACCGGAGACCATAGTGATAGGACAAGCTGAGTTTAATTACACATACCATCATCCGGTTTCATGAAGTTGCATTTATGTGCTTTAGGCAAATCCTGAAAAAACTTCCCAAAATCAACGATAATTAAAACGATGTGTTTCATGGTTTGTCAGGGACAACGGCAGTGCGGTCAAAAAGTCTATCCAGTACATCAATGCTCGTTATTACACTGGAACAATTAGGCAGCCGAACTACTTTCGAAATCAGTCAGCCTGAGTAACTAGTGCATCACAGACTCAGGCACTCTACTTATATGACGAATTCTCCAGCCTGTTTGGCCATGCGATAAATGAACCACCTTTGATTTTGATCCTGAATCCCTAATCAGCGTGCTTTTCTGTTCGATGTCCACCATACTGGGGGCAATTTGACACTTATGTAAGGTAGTAGATTGCATTCAGGCCACTTAATTTCCATAGTTGGGATACCTCTCCCTCACAGAACTACAATCAGTGATCATGCGCGCAGCTGGTCGCATTTTATTATAAACTCACCCGATACCGACTGAGTGGGTTATTGGGGAAGAGAAGTTGCGCACTAATCGGGCTTCAGTAGAATGCTCATAAGACGTCAAGGCCCCTCGTGTTTGTGTGCATCAAAATGATTTCATTTTAAATGAAACTGCCACCTAATGGTAGAAGATTGCAAGTAGGTGACTCTAAGAACCACAAACGAGAAGATCAAGATTCAACAACAAATTAGATTCCAGCTACTTTTACAGTCTACTAACCGAATGCGACACTGAGAAAAGCGTGCAGCAGCAGGAAGAGATATTCTTTACAAATTATGCTCACGCTTCCGTGGCACTTATACTGATCTTTAATCAGATTAATCCATACTCGGAGCAACGGACCGCGATAGGCAGAATTTTGTAAGACAAATAAGCAGAACAGTTTTCGTGATACTCCTTTGGTGTACACGAAACACGTGTATTTTTAAACAGATGTGTCTGCTAAGTCCATGATATTCAATTTGAACTCCCGTTCTCATCCTGATGCTTTCTCTTTAGACTAGGCTGAGCAGGTGTACGGAATGCAAAGAGGTATTTATTGCGAATCTTTCTAACCCAAGCAACAGCTATTAGTTCTCATGGATGCATAGTGCAAAGGGGTTTTCGATCTGGTTTTCATAACACAGTGATTGCAAATGAAATAAGGGGCCCACGGTTTGGTAACAAACGATTCGGATTAGGCGATAACAGGCTCGCTCAGAGCAGAACTGTCAGTAGTTGTGCGGCGAATGTGTAGAAGCCCCGGTTGGAAAAACCACCATTGACGACAACTAGCATTTCAAAGCACTTCGCTAATTCGACGGAATCTACATGGCGCTTAGCAGGTTGATAACATAAACCACAATCCAAATGTCCATGTGATAAAATCCAGTAGTAATATTATTGTAGCGGCGAATGTTGGAGCTTCAGTACGATGCGAGTATCAAACCGATCAGGCCAACTAATCAAGAGCCACAAACCAAAGGACAGAAAGTGAACATTTCGGATGCGTTCCATAGCAGAAAAAAGAGGCATTCGGACCAGCATATAGGACGCAGATAGGTTCGCAGACAATTAGCAAGATAGTTCATGTGAGGGACTACCGATCAAGCCTTCAACCGGGACAATCAGACCAGCCAAAAGGAAAACGTGCTCATAAGGATCAAGCTAATGGCTACTGGCTACTGGTCAGAACGCAGTCGAAATTCTCTGGCAGCCGGCGAATCAGTGTTGCCACAACACGCTCTGGAAAAAGGACAATGTAAATGGCTTCACAAGTTTCACCAACTGAACTTGTCTGGCTGCTCAAATACCAAAATAAATCACCCGCCTTGCTTCCTTCGCTACATTAAAAAAGTTTATTATGTTTACTAAGAAGATTGTCCTCTAAGTAACGAATCTTCTGTAGAGATCACGAAGTAAGTTGGGAGATTAACTTTAAGGGACATATTTGTCACTTTTATAGGAAATAGTTTAAAATGTAAGGTTCACCATATGCTTCAGACAAAGGCAGAAAACTGAGTTCTGCGGGTTATATAAATTTGCATGCTATTTATGATGGCAGTTGCTAGGAAGCGATAATATCCATGCTTTTATCAAGAAAAAATTCACATAATCCTGTTCTTTTTACGCTCATCCTATCCTGTACTTTATTTCATCCAGTTCCTGTGACAAATAGTTTTGTCATTGAATACGACGAGCCGAAATCTGTTAGGTTATGTAGCGCACATTAGTTCAGTGCTTCTTGTACTGTTGTAAGGTCACTATCAGCTGCCGTATCGCACGGTTCTGTCTGAAATATCCACACTGAATAACCTGGTTCAATGGATATCTGGAAAGCGCTGTGCATCTCCACTAGATGCGTGTGCCACTTTGCACTAGTTATCCACCAAGGTGTTCACTTGTCATAGTCTCTGTTGAACCGAAAGACTTTGAATACTGGTGTTGTTTGCTGCTCGGGTTGATGGTTCGTATCCGTTGGTGATCAACGATGATGTCACTGTCATTGGCGATATCACCTCTACTGGTGATGAAACTTTTGCGACCTGGACGTCAAGCTCAGCGATCACCAACCAGGCACAAAAGTCTACGTTGTATGTATTGATGTTACTGTAGTTTTGTTTGAGCCCTTCTTGTCTGTGTTGCAGCGTAAAGCGAAAAAATCAGTTCCAGTCATCACCAATCAATATTACCCTGAGGGTGGTTTTGCCCTGGAAGCACATTTCTGTGGTAGTTGAACATTTGGCAGTTGTAAAAAACAAGAAATTAAAAGCGATCTGAGAGGTGATCTGTCATGGTATATGAAAAGTGTTTAGCCACTACCAGTAGGTGAAATAAATTATCAAAGAGATAAATGGAGTTGAATGGATTATTCGCTAAAATACCCTTCTTCATTCTTCGTCTCAATTTAATCATTCAAAAAGAAGAAACCATGCACATTTGTAGCCTAATAACGCTTCATTGGTGTTATTGTCTAAAGTTTACCATCAGTTCCAGCTTCCTTCACGTTTGCTTTCCAAATATGATTTTCGATGCCCTTTGTATATCTGAAGATGTATAAAAATATCGCTTCATTTTTTTTTGCTTTATCTGGGTTACTTTTCAGAGTAGTGGGGAGAATTCACTTCAGATTTCACTCTTAGGACTTTCATGTTTGATTCGATAAATAGTAAATACTTTGAGTTAGATAAGTAAGTGTTAATACCTCACGACAGCGTAGACAAGCAAAAGACTGGGTCTTTCTCTTGACAAAGAGAATAGGTATTTCTATTATTGCTCGGCAAGTGCGTAGATGAATCAAGGTGCTGCTTTCAAGCCAGTTTGCCATCTCGTAGGTAGATGCTGATGAGCTATGTCAGACTAAGAGATCTCAAGCTCTCCTTGGACCATGCAGAATGAGGGAACTTGCTCTTCCGAGGACACTTTGAAAAAAGTACTTTCGAAACGGAGGATTTACTGGAAAACCCAAGTATCAACGGAAAATTTATGACTTCGTTTGACTCCCAGTCTTTGTTTACCAGCGTGCCAGCCCGAGAATTAGTACGGGTAATCAGTGGTCATATTAAAGAGAACCGGTTGTCGGTGCATCTTCCCACACCTATTGTTGAACGGCTATTACTGCTGTGCACTACAAATTTCTCCCTTTCGTTCTAAGGAAAAACAGACAGACAGATTGATGGGGCCGTAATGGGAAGTCCCTTGGGACCGATGCTGGCTGACTTGTTCATCTCATACCTAGAAAAGAAACGTCAAAAAACCCTTGCCAAAGCCGAACTCTATAAAAGATACTTCGATGACTCTTTGTTTATCACAAACAACAAAGAACAGGCAGAAGATGTCCTAGAAGAACTAAAAAAATATCCTTACATCCATTTTATGATGGGAACTGAGATAAACAACACCCTAAACCTTCTGGATATCAAACTAACATAGAGACCCGATGGTCATTCTCGAGGTTGGTCAACCACAAGAAAACGTGGATAGGCCAACAAATACTGGTTGCAAGCTATGTGCCCATATCTTACTAGCGTGGTCTAGTTTGCACCCTTTTCAACCAAATCAGAAAGATATGTCCGGATGACGCAGTCGCTGATGAACACAATCTTATTCGAACGGCTCTGAAAAACAACGACCATCTGGATGCACTCATCGACAGACAGCCTCACAAAGCCTATGAAGTCCAGCACTACATCAGTACCACGAATGGAGGTCACAGCGTGTCTCCCATTCGAGGGTAATGACGTCACCCAAATGCTAGAAAAACGATCAAGGTCAGCCGTTGCAAAAACGAACTGTCACCGACCAAAAATCAACTACCACAAGAAGAGCATACCGATTCCGCCGATTCAAGAACGCCCATCTCTGTGAGCCACTTCACACGTGATAAACCTATTCCAATGGGGGTATGGAGTCACCTACATCGGTCAAACAGAAAAGCAGTTACGTAATCGAAACGTGGTCCTCATTGGGTTCAACATGCAACTGAGCCCAAGATACGAAACACCAAAAATCAGAGTATCGATAAGACACCGTTATCAACAATTGCTTAACACTTACTGATGACGCAACATCAAGTTGACAAAGAAAAAGCATTTTGGAGAATCAATAGAACAGAGAACACGAGACTGCTTCGATTAGCCGAAGCGATAGCAACTAAAAAATGTCATTGTGTTTATAACGATGAAACACGCATTCGCAATCATGTCGCCATGCTTTTGATCATATAAAAACTGTGGTATTAACTGTTGTCTGTAGTATGCCCTGTGTAGAGATGCAGCGAAATTGTCCTGGACAGGAATGGTGCAATACTGTGATCCTGACTTCTCTTCTCAGACTCATCAAGGGGAATGTTTGCTTCAATATTTTGAAAAAGTCAATATTTTGATCTCGAAAGATTCAGTTTCATGCTAATTATGCGGCACCTCAATCAATGCGGGGTACACTGTTCAGTCATTCACCCGTTATGTAATTTGGTTCGTGCGAAAATGCAGCTTCGGAATACAGCTATAAGCTGAAGAATGTGTGGAATCACGTTTGCACAGATTAGATGAGCTAATAAACAGTTTCTTCTATATGTACAGTGCAAGTTCTCATTGATCTATGACGATTAACTTGGTAACTCTCAGTAAAGCTTAACTCATTTCAGATCATAGGAGATTTGATTCGTTGTGTAAGTGAACTATCTGGCAGCTATACTACTCAGCTCATCATTCGTCATTTCGGAAAAGACGCAAACCATACTGATTTTGTCAGCTGGATGCTGCGCTATCAGAATATGAGAAGCAAAGGCTAATGATGCTATCTTAGTTTTTTCCAGAGTGGCAGTTGTATAACATGGTTCGTCGTACAGTATCAAAGTTAAACTCGATGGTGAATTGAGCATTGGTACTCCTTTAAACCTACTTCCAAGCATTCTGCCTCTAAAATCTCGTCACTAAATTTTCGTCCCATTGACATCCTTTTTTCCACGCTCAAGCTGTCTGAATGTGCTATCCTTATCCTATTGCGGCTCTTCTGTTTGTACCTAATTACCCCTGATGGTTTGCCTGCAAACTCAACCGCTGTATTCTGAACGTTGTTGATTTCGTTGATCATTTCACTCTGAAGAGTTGAAATATTTCCGGGAATTTAATTCCCCGGTTATTCCTTCGCTTTTGACAGCGCTCCACTTCCTCTGCTTTTCCAAAAGCCGGAGATTTTGGTTGTTTCATTTCTTTACTTTAATGGTTGAAAAACTATTTTTCCAATAAAATTCAATTCAGCTCAACTTGGCACACGTTCATCAAGTCCTTCAATGAACAACTCTGGTGTTCTTGGGGGGGGGGGGGCGTCATTCCATCAGCTTAATGTCATCTGAAACGTTATGGGGGTGCATGGACGTTCGGTTAAAGAAAACTTTTTTTCCTGTCATCCAGCAAAGATGCCATACTACCTTCGCTTCACCCTATATCTTCCCCACATACGTAAGCGAGTTTTCCACTGCACCAGCAGCACAACGTCTTAGGTAGGCCAATGACGTGGTGCTCCATCAATCTGTCCCCAATTGTTGTATTGTGAATCAGAACCCGGAGCTCTTTTAGCGTAAGTAAACAAGCATGAAAGTAATAGGTGTCAGACACAGACTACGCGAGCATCATGGACAAATCAATCAATCAATCAATTTACAGTGACCTTGTGAGTAGACATGGACAACCAGCCGTAGCATCTTATGTAAGCACAACGAAGAGTCAGACAGATCACGTGGAGCGCTCGATCGATCGAACGCATGTATGCATATATTGCACGCACAACACCAATCAACCACACTTCGCCCCTCATTCGATAATTTGTGCAGTATTTCGAACTTTTCGTACCATGGTGGGTGTAATTTCTGCCTGTATCGTTCCTTTTACCTCAATGAGCAATCTGTCACCAACACTGTCCCCGTTTCCAGAGCTGATTCGATCAGATACCCGACGTTACAATAGGCACACATTTACAATGGTCTTTCCATATTCTGTATTGTGTAAATGAACTCCTTAGACTGTCTTTTCGTATTTCAGTGCTAAGTTCAGTATTGATACTGTCTGAAGAAATATTTCATAAACTGATTAAATATCCTTCTATCCATACCCACGAATGGTCATGAATTTTATTATTCAACAACGCTGTAGAACTCACAAAACAAAAGGAGTTATACAAGTGAAGTTAAGTTAAGTCAACGAAAGCATGAGTGCACCTGACAAACAGTAATTTTTCAGCCAATTAGATTGCACAGAGGAATGGTGAAAAATGGGCGAAAATTTGCATGCAAGGTAGCGACGACGGCGAGCCCATTCATCATTCAATCAGCTGTTGTGTTCTACAAGTAGACGGGAAAAGTAAGCGATAATGTCAGTCCTTTGTGCTGAAGAAAACGACCAAGGCTTCCTGAATTTTTATCAAGGAAGAAAGATATTATTAGAATTTGAAGAATGCAAGATGAATTTACTGCTTGCTATCAGATGGTTTATCTTAACCATATTTAGCACAAGAATCGGTGTGTTAGCAGTCGTTCAAAATAGCTCTTATAGCTCAGATAATACTGCTACAAAGTGAATGCAATTTCAGAAATTTCATGATGAGATCGAAATTTTCTACTCCGGTCTGAGAATATATTACTGGAGAGCGCTAAGGCTCGTAAGTAAGAATAAGAGCAAAATGACTGAATTTCTACATCTTGGGAAATTCCAGGTTGTTCAGCTCTGAACGATAGAAGGGGAAGTTACATGATGTATATAAACTGTTTTGAACATGAATGATACAGGACCTACGTTTGGTTACTGATTGTTGTGTCTGGTTAGGGTCTCGCACACTACGCGGACAACCGATCAATAATCCTCTCATGAATGGACATACTCCGAATTTGCCTTGATCTTTAACCATGCTTTATCGCCAGCAGTATTGACCTATCGATTTTGCTGTGTACTGATTGGTCTTCCTCTGCTGCGCGTGAAGGCACAAGTAGTTTATTTCTTTATGCCAACTCACTTGCTTGTTTGCCGCTTAGTCACCGGCTACGGCCGGGTTTTGTGTTTACAATCGCATAAATAAATGCAACGCCACCATTACGTGTTCTGCTACCGGTTGTGGACACAACACTGATGTAACCGCGATTTTGGATAACACGTAACTCATATGACGCCGTTTCTGATTTACCGTCACATAGTGGTACCAATGGGGCTAAATTACCGGTCAGCGTACAAGATGAAGCACCTTGATTTAAACAGGACTCCACTAGAAAGACAAAGGAGTAAGTATTTATGACATATTTATCTAACGCTCACAAAAGACGACACTGCCCATCGGATTAAATTAGTACGAAGAGAATGATGTGGCCCAAAGTTGTTATTGCAAATGTGGACACTGAGGGTAATCGGCGAACTGGCTGAGTGGTACATCAGTTTAATCACTTTCTGGGCATGTTGGCTGAACTGGACCGTCAGGCAGCTCAACTGTTGGCGGAATACTAAGTCATGTCTGTTTTAAGTAGTATTTACAGGCGGGTGAAAAAATCTTCTCGGAAATACACGACCAGTTTCGCAGTTATAGCCACTCACCAGGTATGCGTACCAGGTACTCTGTTCATCCACTTATCCTAATACTTGTACACTCTGTAGGTGTTACTTCACAACAATCTAACTTGTGTATCAAGAGTGTGACTGGAAGCTCCTATTTAAGGAGTGCGGTATAATAATATGCATTTGGCTGCTATGGTCAGACATGGTTTCGTTAGTAAATACACAAGCAGAAATACGCAGACATTTGTCGTGCAGTGTAGAGGTTGATGATACTTTCCACGGGGGAAGTAGTATTTCATATGAAATACCATAAATAGCTAGTTTCGCTTGCAGCTCTTTCGTGATGCCCCGTGAAGCGAATGAAGGACGAACTGAATTGAATATTTCTAAACACTATACTACTTCCGCTCCATTGAAGTTTCTAGCTCAGTTAAAAGTCAATACTAAGTTACGGAGCCCGACTAGCCGACTTTTGCGAAACCCAAAATAGTTTGTTGTTGTCTGCCATATACAAGGAAAGAAGATGGAGCAATTTTTTACTTCCTTTTTTATTTCATACGACAATGCACAATATTTCCGGGAGGGGTACGCGACCGACCAAAAGCTGTCAAACAGGGAAGTGATCGGGGGTAATAGAAATCGGACTCGGGACTTTTCGGTCCCAATTCCACGAGGACGACTGTCTCTGATCACTCACACATATCAACTATTTTCCCGCCGCTGAATTGGTATGTTTGTACTCTTACCGTCAGCCAATGACCACCAAGATTTTGCAAACCGACCTTCTCCAATGTTGATTTATTGAGCATCAGATGTCAGGCAATATATCAGATAATCTTCTTGACTGAATAGGTAGAAACCTCCGAATGGAATGGTTGCTGCATGGTCGACGTTTGTAACTCGACCGAGTACAGAGGATATCTCATTCCCGTTTTTCATCACCGTGTTTTGTATGAACGGCCACTGTTTAAATTTGGTTGGCTGCTTTGATATTTCAGCAGTTGGTGGAACATTCATAACCTCTTTTTGTAAATGTCACACACTTGGTGCCTAGAGCCCAATTGGTCATTTCGTGGCGGAATATGGCCTGTAGTACATGTAGGCATTTTGCCACCACGTGGTCTCTAGCTGAGCAATATAAAACCGCAGTTTTCCCAGCATTTGTTATCTAACTAAGTTCGTCCACCTTCGTCATCTCGTTTCTTGGCTTCATCAACCGGGAACCCGTGCTCGGTAGATGTTGCTCAGACTGTCATCCTTGGCTATGGGTGGGTTTATGTCGATGATAATTTCAAAATGATGTAGTCCCTTTTTATTTTGCCATGCGCAAATGGTACAGTATATCATCAATGGGGTCTCGGTGAGTTAGAGGTTCCGAAGAAGAAGTGATCGACCACGGTGGCAGGACTCGAACACACAACCACAAGGTTCAAAATTCGCCGTGACCACGGTTTGACCACTGCCCGTGGCTGTGATTCTGTAGGAACGATTCTGCCTTCGTGTCACCTTTGTAGACCCCGTTGTCTTAAAAAATTAATGTCTATGGCAACATCGGTCAGTCAGACTTAGCACTTTCTGAGTTTCAATTAGCCCCCGGAATGAAAGCTGGAATGGATAAATGATTTCGTTCATAATGTTCACGTCAAAACGATTGTTCTGTTCTTCATTCTGTTTTATTCAGTTAATGAAACAAAAGTGGCCTTTAAAAGCCTGAATGAAAATTCTGTCTTAAATGGAGAATCAGTCTACCGAAAAGTGATTGTTTTTCAGTACTTCTTGCTTCCTTGTAATTCGAATGAATAACACTTCAGATAAATTCTAGCTACGAGTACGTACACGAAACAAGCAATAAATAAGATCCAATTATGTTTGGTTGTGAAAGGTTGAATAGAATTGTCTTCATTCGGCTGATGGCGCTGGTCGGACGTGTGTCCAAATATGTATCCATACGCGATGACCGTACCAGTGCCAGACTATTTCGCCGATCAGAGCGGCAAAGCTCGTTACAAGAGAAACAGCAAACATGACAAACACTGCACTGCATCCCTTGAGTGTGAGTGGCTTATAGGTTTTATCCTCATCCACGCATATGTGCATCCGACTGGACCATTTGTCAAAAATACGGGCTATCACACCGGTCTCTTTTAGTTTACGCAGGCTGAAAGAGAGTAAAGATAGCGGTATGTAATTGTGGATTCGAAAAGCCGATCAAATGTTTGCGACTCATTTATTTATTGTGTATAATC
This sequence comes from Fasciola hepatica, assembly GCA_948099385.1. NCBI lineage: Eukaryota > Metazoa > Platyhelminthes > Trematoda > Plagiorchiida > Fasciolidae > Fasciola > Fasciola hepatica. Next base: position 16,929,505 of record CANUEZ040000182.1, read on the forward strand.
TCTGGTCACTGGATTACAGAGGATACATGCAACTGAAAAGTTCCACTTCAGAACTTGTAACGGAATCGACTGTCAGTGTGACTGGATAATCGCAGGCTTGCATTCTGCGCGGCACTTCCCACGATTTCAAACACACTGACCCAGGTACCCTGATAAATGTTTTCAACATGTTTGTGCAATCTAGGCCGGGTATGCCTCAGCTCACAGTTTTCAAGCCCCAACCAATAGTGCGCCCGTAACAGACTGACTGACTGGCCGCAGTATTTACTAACAGACTAGCATACACGTACAAATACACGCAAATGTCATCCACTGCACTCCATTATCTTCCAATTGTTTATTTATGTCATGTTTTTGTACTGCGACTACGGGGAATACTGTTGCCGTCGTGCATGTTTCACTGAGTGCCACCTGACTTGTGCGACCTATTGATTGCGTTCAGTATTTTGAACGAAGAAGTGTCTATTAATGTGTTCCGTGATTCATAGAGTTGCCAAATCGCATTCCTAGTGCAATTAATTAGCAGCCGTGCCATGTTAGTTCCTGCAACTACCCGTCATTCAACAAGCTGGTGCGTCTGAAACTGGAGACTGCGTTGAAAAAATTGAACCGTGATGCTCGATTCTAAAAAATGTCAAGAAGAAGAATCAAGACAGCGATCATCCGACCAAATTGGCAGTTGATCCACTCACAGAATCTCATCTGTTCGTTCGATGCAGATGAAAGATTAGGAGGCATTCAGCTCTTGCACTTCTGGGATACATTTTGGGTTGTGATCTCGCGGCATCATAGAGCCGACTGAAAGAAGAATGGAATCAAGAAAGAGAAACCAAAGGACACACAAGTTTTAAGTGCAAACCATGAGAATGAAGAGGAGCTCGAACGTAAAGAATTTCATGAACACGGCACCCAGCAATGCATCTTAAACCCGGTGGTTGGACCTCGTGGGCTCCAGCCAGGAGAAAAAATCTACCTACCAGTTGCACTCGGTTCTCGTTTCTTAGTCTTTTTCATGTCATGGGATTACCACCTGGGCGTATTCCCCAACCACGAGCTACATCGCTGAATAATAAGCACTGAGCACGTGGATGTGTGAACAGGCGTGACACATGTTCCAACCATCCTAACCTGTTCAGATTGTGCTTATTCCAGTTACGAACTCAGTTCACAGTATCTTACATCAAACCTTGCTGTCGACCCTGCGGTGCTGTTACCGTATCTGAGCAATTTCGCTGAGACGGTGATTCTTAAAACTGGTAGTCTTCGCGTATCTTTTAACCCTAAAGAACATACATCTGAGCCATATTAAAGGACGGACCTAAAGACCGCAGTATACACTGGACACTAGATGGATAAACGGATGATATGTCTGTTCTTGTCCGGCCAATTAGCTCTTATAAGAAGACTCTTCTACCTTCGAACCGATTCGTTTTTTAACACAAAACCGACAATTTACATAAGCTGGGTGGTGATGTTAATCAAGACTTTGAACAAAACTTATTGGTCAATAGGTACTCAAATGACATTTACAGCTGATCAGTCTGGTTGTAACGCGATTGACTGATTCAGCCACGGTTGGTGTAGACAACAGCTGGTTTTATTTATTTCTGCTTTAAAATGTCCCACCAACTATAGTGAGTAGACCTTTCTGCTTTCGAATCAGTTACGTTTATTGGTACAAAACATACCGTTTATGTTAAATGTGCTAATCATAACCGAAGCTACGCATAAAAGCTTATTGTTTTACCGACAGACCTAAACGACCCTTCAGGCTGTTTGTGTGGTTGTGGCAGGATTGGTTGATTCCGTTCTGGTTGGTTCAGACATGTTAACTGCTGACCGATCCATTGGTCGCTTGACAGGCTCCACTCTTGTCAGCGATTCTGGTCAGCAGCTCACGTGTAGTCTTCCTCGCTGAACTAGAGCGTCCATTGGCAATGTACTGGGCCGACTCCCTCACAATTCCTGCCTTCGATTTTGGACCACCCATGGTGTGTTGTTTGCTTGTCAAACCATTGATCTGCTTCGCTGATTTATTGTGGACGGGCGAAGACATGCTGTCTGACAACCGAACCAGGCCGTCTATAGGCTTTGTCTGTCAATACCGTCACAATGTCGACGACAAAGGCTGAACACCATGCAAGAGCTAAATGAGCCTTTTCTGGAAGCGACGAAACTTCATCCAATATCTGACCACCAAGTATAATTTAACCTCCTGAATTCCTAACTCCCCACCTAGTTACTTCAGATAAGGCTAGTACTAGTTTGGGTTTGGGGTCAACCCAGTCCTCAAACAGCACTTCACAGTTCGAAGGTGCACAAAGCATACTATACATTGCTAAACAGCTGGTAAGAATATCTGGAAAATGTGGCAGCTTACCTGGAACTTCACTGGGGAACATATCTCCCGAGTATTTTAAGTCATACTTCCCACTGTTCTAACACAGATCGATGCCGTCTGTATTTAAACGAGTTTAGAAAAATTGCTAGAATCACCTAGATGTTGAAGTTGAAAACAAAGGATGTTAGGTCGCTCATCAAGGTGAACTCGAGCTTAACATTGACATTAGAACGAACTGAGCTTCAACCTTTGGTATACAAGGACTGAGAGCGAGAGAAATGCATTTCTTTGGCACATCATTCAACGCGAAGCTACACCATAGAACGAGGTGGTCAGCCAAGTCGAGTGCCGTATTCTCATCAAGGAGGATAAACCTTGTTGACATGTGTTAAGTGTGCCTTCGCTCTAAGATTCATTGAAGGGTTAAGGTGAGTTGAGCTTGCAAACTGGATGATGGATCGTGTTATACGAAATGTTAAGTAATAAAATAAACAACTTTTTCTCCATTTCTTCTCAGAACAAAGGTATCACGTGACACTATCGGTTTGCATTTGCCATTTTTTGGAGTACTACAGAATTAGTTAGTTGACAATGGTCCCACAGAGGAAGGTAATATCAACACGATTCTCTGTCCACTCCAGAGTATCTATCTACAACTTAACTACTGAATGTTGTTCTAGTAGTAAAAACTGGAATTCTACCATTTTAAAGTAGAACGGGAATATTTGGACAGATCCTAAAACTGCTCCACATATTCATCAACAGAAGTGCGCAGTCAATTTTTGGACAGGTGAAAATATTTAGGTTGCTAACATAAATTAAATCTTGAGCTAGAGCTCTCCAAAAGTAAATGAACACGGAATTCCGCCTGAGGTATTGTTATGAATATACCACCTTATCAATGACTCTGAATTCTGATGGTTGGTTCAATGCACACTGACATCCCCACTTCGGTCAATGGGGAAGCTTAGCAAACTAGGTGGCAATTGTGGAGGTCAAGAAAGCATGGGGTACACTGAGCTATTTCGCTCAAATAAGACTGCCTTGATCAACAGGCGGTATCTTGAAGTGAAGTGACACGTAAACGAGAAAATGATGCCGCTGAATTCCGACTAGAGTAACTGTACCAGCAGAATACAGCCTTGACTTCGAAAAAACTTTGTTTCTACTTTAAAGAACATTTTCGCACGATATTATCAGTCGGCTGAGGGTTCTTAACACAATGCCATTCCTGGTGTATCCAAAGGAGACCACTTGTACCGAGGAGTCAATAAACCACATAGTAAAAAGTTTTTTAATGGTATGCCGCTCACATATGTCTTCATAAGAATAGAGATTATTGTTATCAGAATAACTTTTGGTGTGAATAGTAGTATTTTCGGCACGTTTTCTAATAAACTCCCGATAACTATTTCCAGTAGTGGATTTGAACACGGCACGTGCTCAGTTGGTACTCACAAAATCAGACTGAATCAGCTGTACAACAAAGAACATTCAACACACTGAGACTACCGATAAATCGCTTTAGGCGTTTTGAAACAGATTCCGGACACTGATCTTTGACGCCATGGGAAATGGAAAGTATGTGCGTGAGAAGGAAAAAGAGCGAATAGGTAAAGTGAATTAGGCGATATCGTCCAGTAGGTATATTAACCAGCTTCACTGAGATATTATTAGTAACTATTTGGTGCAGTCCAAGCTTTATAGCCGGTTACTTTGAGCAGATCGTTTTGACATTTAGCTACAAGAAATTTGATGTGAATGATAAGCGGACTTTCCGAATGAACTTTAAAGATTGTTTGAAACTTGACCCAAACTGCTTCCGGCTCATTAGGAACATCAGAAATCGAATGCTACGCGAGGTCATCATTCGAGATCATTCGTGTGAGCATCACCGTACAGCGGGTATGTATTACCAGGCTATAAACACACAGATGACATCGAAAACTTTACTTAACCAGGACTGAGTAGACACAACTTGTACTGGCAATAATACACCACATGTAGACAGCACTATGCATGGAGCCAGGTAGGCATACAACAAAGACACACGATACCTGCAGCCAAGCATCGCAACGAAACAGTGGGTCGCTTCATTCGAACTTCCTAGACCTTTTTGCAAACGAAAACATTGCCCTTTGCTAGGCAATAAATAGGACACAGAGTGCTGACATCGATAAACCTAACGCACACACTAGGTAGAGGGTATGTTCGGATGCAAAGTGGCACCACGCGCTTATTATCGACGAACAATTTACAATTCAAATTAGGTCGTTAGCTTTACTGCTTAGATAGTCTGTTTGGACGACCTTGTGTGGACCGTAAATTGACCAATCAGAAACGGAAAAATGCGACGGAAGAACTATAACGGAAAGAAACATGAAAGTATATAGCGGTGAAAAAAAATTCAACTTTAGTAAAGAAATAAGGATATTGGATTACTCTGTAACCAAACATATTTTGGAATGTGCGGATCCAAATTTAGTGGACGTACATGTTTCTCCGCACAGGAAGTGGCCCCACTAGTTTCATGTCACCAAAACACAATAGTCTGACAAGACTGACTCATCACCACTCAAATTTCATTAGGTGACTTGGACAATGGCTCCACCATACCTAACGCGTGTTGTTTGCTCACTAATCCTTCATGGTCAGAAATTACTGACGAGCAGGTGTATAGAAGGCACTGTAAACTATTTCGTTTGATTGGACATGTCAAACGAATGCGGTAGAACCTGGTTCCAACTGGTTTGACTCTCTACACAGCTTTTCAAGATTTCAGTCAGACTGACAGTTGTAAATATAAGTATCACTTAACCACTTTAGACAGCAGTGAAAAAGGTGGCAGGACTAGCCAAGTGTTTGAATAAAATTCAGTCTTATGGATACCGTGTGGATGACTGCTACGCGCTTAACTGTGGCGCGTCTACAAGCCAAATACGATTTGTCTCTATCTGATGTTAATTTTTTGCTGTGCTCAACTTAGATCACTGAGACTCAAGCAGAGCTATCGAGTAATGATACAATGATCTGAAATTCCAATAATAAAGACTTACTATACGTCCATATTTTGTCCCCATTCAGAATCTTTTCTGATCATCATAGCTTTCAGACCGCGATCCATACTACTCGGTATTACCACAAGCTCTTTGCATCGCATTTGACGAATGAATTTGAGGACAGGATAGCTTGCAACCAGAACATTGTTTGGGTTGTCCAACACACGTTGAACACCTTCGTCTGTACTGTTCACAGTTATACCACCGTGTGCTACGCGAGCACTGATTTCCTCGTAGAGTTTCAAATACGACGGGTTCATAGTTGCCTCCTGCACAATTTGGAGAAAGTTTTATGTGAATTTAAGGAAGAGAATGACTATTTTGCATGTATACGATAAATAATAAGGAAGGACGAGAAATAATTTGTTTTTGTATGTGATTTTTGTTCCCCTCAGTTTTTCGTGGTTTTCGAACGTGTTCCCTTACTCCCTGGTTAGTGCTTGGTGAGAATCAAATAGGACTCACTCCTTTTGCACATGTTTTGATGGCCAAAAAATGTCGTTCACGTACATACAGGGCGAATCACGATCATTTTAGATAGTTATGGTGGTTGTAGCTTGGAGTGGGGAGGTTTTATGAAACCCTGATCACATCACTTCGTCTACATGTTTAAACCATTTAGTTGCCGATCGACGTGGCCCATTCAGATAGATTTTCATGGTTTATTGCCGACATATAGTTGGATCTAACTGCAGACTTCTGGGCAGTGAAGGTTGACAAGAACTACGAACAGAGAATAACCATACTATCCCGGTCATGTTGGTTAACGGACTCATCCTCATTGTTTTGTATTTGCGTCAGTAGAACACAATAAATCTGACTGCAGATTAGATTATGAAGACGGATCCTAAAACGTTCCGCTGTGATGACGTACCCTGATCCTTGCTGTTCAACTCAGGCTCGATTAAATCGTAATAAGACTCATCAAAGTCGCCGGATGACTCATCCCAGTGAGGCGACAGTCGGCTACACTGTCTTCGGTGTTTAGCCGCATAAGATGGTGAATGTGGACGTGTTCGAACCAGTATATACAAGTATGGCCAACTCTGTTCTATGAGAGTGAACAGATTTAGAGATACACGTAATACGAGACGGTATAAAGCAAAATTTGGAGGTTGGTGGCATGCAATGTTTTGTTGACTGTATCTGACAATCTTTTATGCACAAAAACCTACCAATCTGCTTTATTGAAATGACAAAAAGATGTACATTGATTTTATCATTACAGTCACATAAGTGTATTTTTCCCGTACCTATATTGCATCGATGCAAGACAGAATGTCATTCTCATTTTCTCTTATGTAAGTGTCAATGTCTGTTCTTATACTTACTGAAAAAATTTTCATTATTTCTGTATTTTTGCAGATTGTACACGTGCAAACTTCTCGGAAGGGCACTGTATCCAGGAAACTTCTGACGAACCTGTCAGCCTGTGTCCACGTCACCGGTGACGCGGACGTGTGTGGAACCGTTGACGTAGTCGCTTTCGTTGTGGTAGTTGTCTTCGTCGTTTCCGTCGTTTCGTGATAGTCGTTCGGTATCGTGTTACAATATGGAACATTCCATTGACATCACGATTCTGGTGGCCCGTTTGGGTGACTTTGCTTCTTGCTGTTTGGGATCGTCATCAATTCACCCACCAATGCGTAAATAGGTTCCTAATTCATCCAAAAAGTCGATTGTCTTTCACTTACATGGATGCAATATTACCTAGTAAGATAGGCTGTTTATTTCATTATCATATATTTACCTTGAATTTTCTCGGCTTTTCATATTAGGATATCGAGATTAATATAGCTGCCATAGAGTAGGCTAACTTCCTTTTTTCTAATTTGTGTTTGCAAACGGTGATCACGTGGCGCAAACCGCTGGCCATTAATCCCGAGGTGGGAAGTTGGAGCACCGCGGATGCATTCGAATTTCGGTGGCAGACAGTGTCCTTTTTCGACCAGAGCGTTACCACCCATAAGCTACTGGCAATGCATTAACTACTTTCATCCAGGTATCAGTGCCATATTTCCTGGCTCGCCCCGATGAATCAGTGTGGCTGGTAATAACGGTTCCCAATTAAACTTTCCTATTCGTGTTTGGTTACCCATGAGTAGTGTGTACAAACATCTCAAACTTAAGGTAGTGCTAGCGTATTTTCTCTGTTGCTAAGGTATTAGATATGTATATTCTCGAGTTTTAAGGTGCGTATTACATGAACAGTTCACTTGTTTATAAATATCTTTACCATAAGAAAACGTACCTGAGCATTTCACTCATATTGCCAGGCCGAGGCTTGAACTCCCGACCTTTAACCATGCTGTCACCACCCATTAGCGACGGTATCATCAATGGCTCCGAGCCCTTTCTGACTCCAGATTACAAGGACTGGGCTCTTCTTAATCATCAAAATGCCTGCATAATTCCCCATTTCCAGTGGCGAATTATAGAATCACTGGTAGAATAAAAAGAACTGTTCGCGTGCTCACCTTCAGAAATCCAAGCACCGCACTTCCCTGTACAGTTAATGGAACGTATTGGGTACTTGCGGCCAAATCCTCGAAGGAATTCACCGCATATTCAACTTTGTTTCGAGTAAGAAAGGCAGTAACGTCCGCCTTCCATGCCAAGAATAACAGAAACATCATCAGTAAATAGCTGATAAGTAGCATACGAGTACTCGGTGCTCTGGGGAAAAACGCGAGGTCTGGTTTACACCGATCCGTTTGTTCGTATATGCAAGCGTTTTCCGGTAATAGGGGTGTGTGGCATACGGGGGAGGGAAAAAATAACAAATGTTCTGTGGCATAAACATTACTCTACAGCACAATATGATAATACTCGTAAAAGCACAGAATTAATATTATTTGAACAGCGCTCCCAACCCCCCGCACCCCCCCCCCACCCACGCCATACAACTTACTCCTGAGTATCGGTCATCCCCTCTGTGCGAGCATATCATCCCGGTCCCAGCTGATTTTACCACTGAAAGCCCTCAAGAGCGAAAATCCTGTTCGAGCGAACACGGCCACACCTGAACAACGGTAGAAAACGCCACTTGATTCTGTGCTAAACAAATCTTGTAGGCCCTTCCTTTGTGACAAGTGTCAAATGTTGTACTTGGGTGTTTCTGTGTGAACACTGTAGGCCCTTCTGATTGTTCACGGAGGGTCACTGTTTATTCAGGAATTCCGCGCGTATTATTTGTTACTGTGCACACTTGGTTGCTTGAGATGGTCATTGGCACTTGTGGTGGTGGCTGTTGAGAAAGTACCTCAAACGTTTGATCTCATCGCTGGCCAGCTTGCTGAGTTCGCTTAATATAGTCATTACAACTTTCACAACACGATAGCAAAACTCTTAAGGGCCTCTAAAATGTGATGGGAAGGTCAACGAGAAATAGAGTGCTGAATCTTGGTGATAAAGTGTGGGTTGTCAATTTGCACAATATTGCAGTTTCTGTGACGAAGATTGCATCCCAGTTCGGCGTAGAGAAAATGCAAGTTCAAATGACTGTGATAATCAAGCCAGCAGCAAACCTAGTTTGAACCAAGTAACTTCAGGCCCGCTCAGAATCTTGCATTCCGCTTCGATGATGTCAACTGCATTGAGTACGCATGGTTTCTCGCCGATCACTGGAATCATCTGTCGGTAACAGGAATGTTGTTACGACAGAAAGCAACGGAGGTGGAGTGTAATAAGGAGCATAATGATTTTCACGCCAGCTACGGTTGATTGTACAGCTTCCAACAACACCATAATTTTAGCTCAAGACCACTGAATGGTGAAGCTCCAGAAATTTTAAGTGAAGAGCTATCAGATTGGATGGAACGCGTTCCCTCGTTGTGCAGAGATTATGATTCGAAGAACAGTTTTAACTGCGATAAAATTGGTCTTTATTTAAGAGCGGTTCCAACAGACAGCTGTATTGTGAAAGATAATCCATGTGTGGGAATTCGGAAATGCAATCAAGCAGAGGACAAAGCAGGAAACTGTTCACAATAAATTACTTTCTGATTAAAATAAATTGCTACTGAAAGTTAGTTTGTGTTTTTTTCAAAAGCTATTGTACCGATAAACTTACTCGAAACTTTCGGAAGTATGCCGAGTGCTGACAACTTGGTTTCTTGTCTTAATCCTCCCAAGAGCGAACACCTTTGAGCAGTGAACAAATTTGGCCGGTCCCGACAATATTCGCTCTAGTAGGGGGCACTATGGCAAGCCTTTACTTTCTTTTGATTTATTACTCGGCATAGTAAAATAATTCCTGAAGGGGACCACGGTCATTCACAGTCAGACGAATTAACAAGTGACAAGCGATGGGAAGACTCGGACGTCGAGAATTGTGGTGACTGTTTGCTTACCGCCTCTGGTTATTCCAACATCGATAAAGAGGACTAAATAAACAATTCACCGCCAATCGTATTACAAATAAGCTCATCAAATAAGACTCACATTTCCGTCAAAGGTTTTGCTATCCCGTCCCTAATTTGTTGGCAATAGGTTGCAGTGTGCATGTTACAAACTTCTCATCTCGCTGTTCTCTAAGAATCACCAAAGAATGGATTTATAAGACCTGAGAGCATCTTATTCACAGCCATTATCAAAATTCTAATGAAGAACTGTTTCTACCTGTATATATAATTCAGTTTAGAAATATGAAACTGTTTTGGCTGATTTTGCTTACGTTAGCTTTGTGACTTTCTCTAGGTAGTTGAAGTTGATTAGCCTACAGTTACCACGATAAATTTGCTTGGAGTTTACAAGTGTGCGTTTTGTAAACCTCCAAATATGAGTACTATTTTAGCTCTGTGAAGATAAAGTTCAACACAAGTGGCTCCGATCAGTGATGACTGAACGCTGATAATGTCAGGAGTAGTTTTATGTGGTTGTTCCGATCTTATATACCCCAAACCGAACGGAGGAAAGACAATAAAAATCCCCTTTGGATAACATTGTGTTTTCTCGCGGTTCATTAACAACTTCGCGGTTGATTGTAGATTGACGAAAAGAGCACTGTTAGTTCATTTGGGATATATGATCTTGAAATCAAGATAGTATGATTGTCGTCTGATAAAAGTTCGTTTTGTTTTCGCGATGACGGAAAACCGGAAACTTTCACTAATTTGGCAAATAAGTGAGATAATAAGTTCTAATGGTTTATCAAGTGAGCGTTCTGTGAAATACGTTACTCAGAATCTTCCCTTAAATAAATAAGCTCTCCTATCGCGTTATTCGATCAAAATATGATTTGAAACTTAGATCCAGTGCGAAAAAACCGTCTCTTACAATTTGGATAGTGGTATTTTACAGAAAAGAATGATTCGAAAAACCGGCTCCATAATTAGGCCGACCGAAAGCCTGCATTATTAGTCCAGCAAAGGTGGTCACTTGTTGCACTCGCGAAGATATTCAAATGGCTTTGTTCACAGCCTTGGAAAGTTCACAAAACATGGCCTAGGACAATGAATTTTAAGCATGAAACATCAGCAAACCTGTTTGAATGGGCCATAATAAATTATGATCAAACGAGAAGTCGGAGCTTTATCCACAACACTCTATACAATGCAGAATGCATAAGGCTCTAGATGTAAATGTTTTCAGTCTAGCAGATCAGAACACTCTCTCGGTAACAAACTTCAATGCTGACTTTTACTCCAGACTATGCCTCATATGGAGATTAGTGAACTTAGTGACTTACATTCCTCATGGAAAGGAAAAACAACGTGGAATGCCTTTGAATTCATTAGTTATGAAATGGTAAGTGTAGTGAACGTCAAACATTTGTGTTAGTGAGCAACTTTTTAAACAGGGCGTAGGGATAATTCCAAAGACTACGATTCCATTAAAATTTAGACAATACTTTCAATTCTGTGACGTCCTCAAACCGACAGCGGTCCAGAAAGTACCGTTCACTTCAACTAATCGTTATCGGGAGACGAAAACCATTTGAATAGAAACAACCTTTCCCCGTTACAAATTTGAAAACAGAAGTCAAAACATAGATTGCACGATGTATCCTGGATCATTTCGCTGCATCTTTACAAAGTGCATACTGCAGTCGAAGTGATTATTTTTATATCAAAATAAATGAACGAAATGTTTATAAACAAAGGCAAAATCACATGACGCACACATTCACACATGTCTATCGGATGATCACACAACAATTATCACACCTCATTACCACGGCAATGATAAATTGATTACAAGTTCGCGTTGTTTGCAAAGTTCAGGTTTGTGTGCACGGATCGACAGGGCCTCCATGTATCTTAATAGTTTGGTACTGGTGGTCGAGTAGATCACTTTGAACGCTTGACTTGCGTTGACGCAATGTTTAGTCTCGTAAATATGCCGGGCAATTGATGATCTGATTGACCTTTGCTCGGTTGATGATGCAATTGTTGCAAAATCGTTGCTCATTGTCTTCTGAAGCCACACTGGAATGTGTTCAGCCATTCGATGACGTAACTGCCTTTCCGTTCTGCCTATGTAGGTGGCTGAGCACTCACATTTGAATTGGTATATGCAGTTTGATTTGGCGTGGATAGGCAAGGGTTCTTTCATCGATGGCCTAGTTAACCGATTAGTTGTGAATATAATCACCGGATCGGCTGCATAGTAGGTGCGGCTGACAGCTGACTTCAAGCGTTTTTTGATCAACTCACTTACATTGTCACCTTTGTAAGGGAGTTTTAGATATACTTTCATCTTAGACACTGTGGTTGAAATATCCTCTCTTGGTTTCAGGTGACGATACTTTGTCAAAAATGATGTTGGATATCCATTTTCCGTCAGAATTTTAGTGATGTGATTTATTTCTTCATCCAAAGTGTCCGCCGTTCATTTATTTTGCTATAAAAATAATCACTTCGACTGCAGAATGCACTTTGTAAAGATGCAGCGAAATGATCCAGGATACATCGTGCAATCTATGTTTTTGACTTCTGTTTTCACATTTGAATAGAGTCTTGTGAAACACTCATCGTCAGCCAGTACCGTGTTGTTTGGATGTAACGGAAATGTTGTGATCAACACGGTCAGTGAAACTGGCGACTGCGTGCGCATTGGTTTCTTTTGTGTCAATTCTTTTCCCCTCTGTTTTTCAACGAATGAGTACCTTATAGGGTTTTTTCTGATAAGTGCTTTGTTTGACTATCTCTTTGTGTTGTGATAATAGCTCACTACTGGCTTTGGCTAAGGTCTGACCAGAATGAGTTAGGCAAGAAAATGGATACCAACTCAGAAGATAAGAATTATTGGTGTTACCAATTTCATTTTTTTCATTGATCATGTGGCAAGGTAAAGCTTTCGCATATAGGTCTTCATATTTCCCGCATTCACTTGAAGGATGAAAACCAGAGTTAGTCGGATGAGAAAGTTACCGAGACTTAAATACGTACTGTAGTATTAATCTTTGCTCTACCGGGGTTGTATTATTTTCTGTAAAAATTTCTGTTTATTTGAGTGGAACACATGCTGGCACTGAAATGTATATTTCAGCTCTACTTTTCGCTGGAAACCGTCGGTCTGTATACCTGTTTCTGTGAGGTTGGGTAATTTTCTGGTGATGGTTCAACTAATCTTTTATTCTGTGAATAATTAAAGGAGCCGATATGTTCCAAATTTTCTTCACCGACCTTTGATCAATCCTGCCACTTGTTCCCCTTTGTTTGCAAGCGGACAGCATAATGAGGTGGTTATCGGGATACTGTCTAATCTGTGTTCAATTTTTCTCTTATTTCCATTCCAGTTCAGTTTTTCTACTCCCGTGACTAGATTAGACGACAGTGCAACAGGATGACTTCAGGCTCCTATTCTGAATCGGTTCTTGCAAACAGGTACAAATTGAATCTGGCTTTCTCGAGCATGTTTTCTGTACGGTTTAGCCCCGTCACTTGGCTGTGTCATTGATCACTTTTCTTGCGCTTTGACCTCTTGTGTTTCTGATTGCTGGCCGAGTGCTCTATACGTTAACTGACGCACTAACATAAACACAAAGGTCCCGCTTCACTCAACCAACCTATGGTTGGTTATTTCTACCCTGTTTGTCTTGTACAGAGGGGACAGTAAATGTGAAGACACTGCAGAGGTCGAATTTCTCAACTTGGATTGCACCATATGTCTTCCAGGCAGTGAACCTGCACCCACGTCACGGATTCCGCTCTGGGACAATCCAGAGTATTTTCGCGGAAAAAATGATTATACAAACATGGTAATACTGCGAATGAAATGAGAACAAATTCAGTTTTCACCCTTGGCATCAATCCAGGAATTCCTCCGACCTTATCGCACTTTATACATATTTAGAAAGAATGTGCCATCCATGAATTCTTTGCTTAAGGTTGCTGTGGAGCCGACATTAAATGTCGGTCAAGTCCGCTTATTTGCTTCACCATCATCCACCAATCGAAACTTCTCTCATCTGTGTGGCCTTCATCTCAACGTTTTCATACAGCACAAATCTACGTATCTTTGAAATACTGACGACGGCTTTGGATCTCAGTTCTCGTAATCTGGAATTCTTCAAAATCCCGAAAGCCACGCGGGAAAGAAACAAATTACTTGAACTTTCCCCCTGTACTGAGTTAGTACACTGCAACGAACTGGAAGGTATCTACGTTATATTCCACTAAATGATCAGTCAGTTCTTATTTTGTCGGTTTATCTTGCACTTACTCTGTGAAAGTCCAGCCTTCATAAACATGGAGCTGATATCGGAGTATCGGCTTTCATAGACCTCCAGAGACGGAATCTTCCGGTTTCTCGCGCTATATGGACTCAGACGATTGAAAATGTAGGCCAAAATGCTTGCCAGTAGTGCCACACTGGCCAGTGTGATCAGTGGGACCGGCTGGAATACTTTCAGCAGATCGAAGGCGGTTCCTTTTGCGGTAGAAACAGATAACAGCAAAGCTATTTGATCGCTGTCGATTTGACCAATATATTGCGCAACTTGTGATCGGCTCGGCGTTTGCGACAGAGAGGAACCAACTATATCAATCCTCTTCAGTATTCCAGATATATTTGTGGTAAATGAACCGGTAAAAGAAAGCACTTGTTGGGTAAATGCATGATTGCAAAAATGATTCATATATTCGCAGATGACGGTAACAATAACTGAAAGAAATGCGTTTTTAAATCAACATTGCATTGAATGGAATGAAACGTGTGCTATTGGCTAACCGTCAGTTTTACTTATAACTGTAACAAACAATTAATAATCCTCAAAACATGTTCGGTGTCTCATGAAAGTTGCGTCTAGACTGTTGCTAAACTGCTGTGTCACGATGACCTCAATAAAAAAATGAATAAATGAAATCGGACCCACATGGTACGACCGATTTTCAAGACATTTCAAAATAATAATGATGAGGAACGGTAACTGACGACGGGGTTCTTCAGCGTGACCTTGTTGTTCATTGGAATGTAGTATTCAGGACATTTTCTACTCATTGTTACATCACTTAGGCAGATTCAGAATGGTTTCATACATCGTACATACTGATTTGCACAAGTATGCTATACTTCACGCCACGAAACACATGTTTCACAGAAACTCGCACAAGTACCTTGTAAAAGTGTAACAGAGCGGCGGAATGTATATCGTTTATTACGCGAAAGAAAAGACAATTTCCCCAAAAGCTTGTGTTATAGTAAGTCTGTGCAAAGGTATGCACTCGCTGATGAAAAAAATAAGTAATAACAGTATACATGATCGAATAGACATCAAGGATGTGTTTAGTGCTTTGGAAAAATCACTGGTGCAACCTTGGAATTCCGTGACAATCAAGAAATCGAATTTGATCGTTTTATGGGATTC
Organism: Fasciola hepatica; assembly: GCA_948099385.1. Lineage (NCBI taxonomy): Eukaryota > Metazoa > Platyhelminthes > Trematoda > Plagiorchiida > Fasciolidae > Fasciola > Fasciola hepatica. The sequence continues at coordinate 16,944,716 of CANUEZ040000182.1, forward strand.
GGAGTCCGCTAATGTGGTAGTTTGGTTTTTTTGGTTTTCCGTACGGTTTACAGCGTTAATGCTCTTGTTTGATTTATTGTATTTCTTGATGATACAGTCTTTAAGGGGTTGTCCCAACTGTGAACTGTTTGCCTGGAATATCCAATTAGAAATCGCCCAAACAACGTTCATAGTTGAGGCTAACAAGCACGTAGAAGCAGAGCTCTTGGAAAGTGTATTCGGTAACCTCTGTTGTGAATTGTCAGTGAGGCCAACAGAAACGTCAGAAAATAATCACATAACTTGACCTTTTATGCAGCTTGATTGGTCAGGATGCCGAAATTATGTCGACCTTCTCAGAAAAGAACTTAACTTTTTGTCGTTCTCCATAATACATTGTTAAGCGTAGGTAGTCAGTGACAGTCAATAAATCAGTCACAAAAATAACAACTTCACGGATTTAGGGACTCCATTTATATTGTTATTCAGCATATCTTCGAAAATCTACCTCATCATTTTGGCACGGGTGGTACTCAGGTCCTAGGGTAAAGTACTCAATGGACCACTTCACCGTTTCCTATTCACATAGGGACGGTCGTAGTGTAAAAATGACTGCTTTCTGTCTGATCACTCAGAACATCCACAGTCAGATTTAGTTTGTCAGTTATTGGTGTGCATATTGCGAACAACCTAAGTGATTTCAAATCATGAATTATGGCATGAAAGTAATATGAACTAACTCGAAAAATCTGAAGAACATCCGCGCTTTTTTCGAAATTTCAGGCGTATAACTTCTTAGAGGAATGAGTGAATACATTGCTTTGGGAGAGCATAGCTCACAATGAGCCGGGGTAAATTTTTTAATTCCAATCTTTGAGTATGTTTTTGTTAAACCATATTTCGTGTTACCACCAAGACCTAAGACTGTGAAACATTGCGAGGTAAATGACAGTTTCCCATTTTACATTTCTCAATCCATAAATGGACCGACGGTGCTAAAAATGTCGTCATTAGTTAACTTTAGACCCTCCTGTCCTGGGTTCGAGTCCCCACATGGCCACCAATCACTCCCCAATGGACAGCCTCAAAATGGCCACAATCACCTTCCAGAAGTATCTTGTCATCGTCGTGCAAAAAAGGATAAAATAAAGGAATTAAAAGAGTGAAATGATAATATATTCTAGCATAGATACCATCGATTCGGGGTGTAATAAATCTTTTCGGCTAATTATGACAGATAAATGAGGCTCACCTTGTTTGTTAAATCCTTAATTAGTCCAGTCCAGCTTCCATTCTCAAGCAACACACCATACTGTCCGTCACTGGGAATCCAAAGACGATATCTACATTGTCGAGAGACCAAATGAAATTATAAACGTATTATTTTGATGGTGTAATCAAGGCCAATTTAGGCTATCTATTCCAGGGGTCCTAGCAACACCGGTGGTGAATTAGACAAGTACAACAGATTCATGTTTTAGCAGCGGTGTGAAGCTGACTAGTGATAACTACGATAGCTATGATTCCTGATGCAATGTGAAGGTTTGACTCACCACAGAAAGCCACGGAAGCACTGTACAGCCGCTTCGTCCTTGTTGAAATTCATCAGCAGTGTACACCTACCGATTCCCCACTGGGACCTGTTTGAAAAACCTATAAATACAAAAGACCACTACTAACAGCGCACATGCACTGACGATGTCACCTTGACTGGTGATGAAACATTTGCGGTCTAAACGCCATGCTCAGAACACCTTGGCAACCAAAATCTGAGCTACAACCAACACAAATATTTACAACCATTGAGATTAAGTAAATTGCTTGAGCCCCCCCCCCCCCCTATCTCAGGTATCCAATGAAGCCTGAAAAACTAGTCACGTGTTTGATTCCTGAATGTATCCCAACAGACTCAATAATCCTTCAAGCACAAAAAACCATATATTTAATAACGATTTCCCTTGTTAGTTCATTCCACCTGCTACGAGTTCTCACTATTCATTAAGCCGGTTGTTATTAGTTCCAACAGAACATGGTAAACATTTTCAAGTCGAATGCTTTTCATCTATGGTAAAAATCATCCAAGACTCATCGAACTCATCTAGTAAATGTTTCTGGGTGTGTCTGACAAGAAGTTCTTCCAGAAAAACTGCCTTGCTGCAGCGCAGTACGTCATATCATTTGCCATAATGTGTTGGATAACTGACAGTCTTGGGTAGATCTATTTGTTCACTGTAAGCCTTTGAACCAGTAAAACCTTAACACCTCAGATGTCCAACTTTTACAAGTGACCTCAACAGACAACTTGGACTGTGATCGAGGATATATCCTTCACACTGAAATTTGGAGACTAAAATGGTGCATAACTCGTTGTCCTGCAGGCTGGCTCAGGGACTATGCGCCTAAAAAGCTGAAATAAGTCACCGAGACTAGGGGTGGGTCAGTATTATAACATCCGCAATGTAATACATACTGTAAACGTTGTGGTTGTATTGATCTTCCCATCCTTGTTTGCCAATGAATTAAATGCAGCCCAAAAGGCCTTTTTCATGGCCACGAATTGTATGTGTAGATGACAAATGTTATTCACGTCAAAGTACAATACTGTTTTCTATGGACAGATTTGTGACGCCTCATATAAACTACTAGTTCATCCGCATTTTCTTCACTCCATTGTTAAACAAAAAACACATTCTGTGCATCCTTACGAAACACTGCGGAGTTTTTCCTGTGTCGTTTGTAAAGATGTCATAGCCTGTGAAAAGCTACACCGAACCTTGCCGGTTTTTTGCACACTCCGTTGGTGCAATTGCGCCTTAGTCGTGTCCCGTCCGTCAAGATCCATCACCGACGACTACTGAGTGTCCGGATGAGAGTTGGAACGAGATTAAATCTGTTTGTGGTTGGCATCAATTCTACTACTTGGACAATTCTAACGAACCGCGATTGACTTCGTGCTCTCCCAATAGCACTGCTTTCGTTTGGGTACAAACGGCGTCTAGCGCACGTAATACTGTCTCTTATCGAACCACCAAAATCTACGACGTCCGACGAATTTCGACCACACGTTTAACTAGCATCTGTTACCTCACGACTATTCAGTTATCACTGTAGTAGTGATTTCTAGTTATTTTCTTAATAGAAACCAGTGGGGACGTGTAAATGTGCTGAAGCCTGAGGAAAGAGAGCAGCTAGATTCTTGTTCAGCACACTTTCGCCAGAACAGTTGGTCCCGTAGTCAGTTTTTTCATGCAACCATTGAAAATTCATTGAATCACCAGAGGTGAATCACTGTCGGAGGCGTATATCCGTTAAGCCTCTGCTGAATCTCTTACCTCGCATAAAAAGAGACAGCACGGCACATGTGAACGGGAGACATGATTGATAACAGATTACAACATCTGAAAGAGGCTTTTGCCTGTGTGTTTGTTGAAAAGAACAACAAGTTTAAAGTCATCAGACACACGACTACGTCAGCAGCGAAATTATTGGTCGCCCTCTGTCTTCCATTCAAAGTAGGTGGTGTTAATTACTGGCTCAAACGACGACTTGATCAGCTGTTGCTCGGAAATGAAATGCAGCTGACCGTAATCTGCAGCAATTTGTTTTTGATGAAAATGTATAAATAACCTACCGGCAGAAGCACAGATTTATAATCGGAGAATTCTTCTACTCACCGGAAACTGAATTTCCTCGCCATCAAATCTAATATATCAATCGTCACTCCGGTGGCATTCACCAATTCTCCTTCGGCGGTCAAATTGTATCCGATTATGTAAGGCATTTCCTTCCGGATTTGAGTGAGCAACAAAGTGTGGTTTTCGATGCGCACATGTAAAAAGATTGGATGAAGAGGGGGGAATGGTTGAAATGTGTCCGGAAACTAGAACAATAAGTTTTAATACCACACATGATCATATACTAAAGTTCTTTTGATTAGTGAATTGACAAGCTTACCCTCTTTCAAGCCATACCCGTTCTTAGAAAGTTGATGTTTTGAAACGTTCTATTTAAATGCTTTTCAGTAGGTATTTCGCACCCGAAAAAATAGGGAGGTTATGGATGTGCAGATGACAAGTTCAATTTGCGTATGCTGTCGCCTATAATCGGGTTTATTACAGACATGAACTGATTAAACAACAGAAATACGTTGGCGGGACACAGAAAAGGTTTGCAAGCAAAATCATAATAGGAGAGTACGGACACTGGCCAAGCAAAACGCACGAAATTCTGTTAAAACCATACTTTTTTTCTGAGTGCGGGAAATGAGATGCAGTTTTACTTATGGGATTCACAACTCTAATCTACTTCCATCAATTCAGCCTGGATCACTTAACGCAGAAGTCAGATTCTGAGACGGGCAAGAAACAAACTTCGCTCGTGTTGTGTTCGTGGTTAAAAGTAGAACACGTGGTCATCGCACTTCACTTATTTATATGAAAGAAAACAAAAAACTCGGCAGCTGCCGGTAAGCAAGCGGGGTAGTGCGTAAGTAATACCTCTGAGCTGATTTACATGCATGCGCTAGCGGACATTCGCCTCATGTCAAGCAAGGACAGTCGATAAGTAGCAGGATCGATGAGTCAACAAACAGTACAGGGACCGCAGCGTGAATATGAATCAGTAAATATTCATATATCCATGCATTAGAAGGATATTGGTCAATCTTCTTCGCATAATGCATCATCATTATCGTACAGCGTTAAACAGTAGGGCAAGACCCACTGACCACTGCCTTTCCCACCACGTTGCACGTTGAATTAGAAATTATGAATATACAAGATGGACAGGGAGTGGACCCACACGGGTGGGAAAAGTAAAGAATGCCCTAGTCACCAACACAAGCAATACACAGTCTGACTGTACAAAAGCACATCGATCAGTCATTCTGATTCGATAGAAAGTGACAACACGATCGCCACTGTTCGCGGTTTGCAGCCATATCCTTCAGTGTCTCCAGCCAACTGGTAGACGGATCTTTCGGACCCCAACCACGAAGACATAAAGTACCTACTTTTCCTAAGTTTGCTGTACATTTCCTCATTTCTCGATGCCACGTTGTCTGTTGACCTCCATGTGGTCTCTTCCACTCTCTAGGAGGAACGGATAATAGGACGCGATACGGTAAACTTGTGTTTGATATACGTAACACGTGCCCCAACCAACGAATTCTACTAAGCTGGATACGCTGTGACAAAACGTTCTCCGAATTGGTACCCAATAGTCGATTTCTGACCTCAGCATTGCCTACTCGGCTAATTCACCCGATCTTAGCGATACTAGGTAAACACGGTGGTCGAAAACCTCAAGACGACGAATATCTTCAGCACGCAGACTCCAAGTTTCGCAACCATACAACAAAACTGAACGCACTGCGGCACAGTATACACGACCTTTCAACTTCAGTGAAATATCAGATCGATGCCACAAGTGCTTCAGTCCAGCGTACGCCGCTCGAACCTTGGATATACGCGTGCTTACCTCTACTACTGTACTCGTATCCGTCGTCACGCTGCTGCCGAGGTAGGTGAAGTGGTCGACAACTGACAGCACCTCCCCATCGAGCATCAAGCTTGGAATCGTTGACGTCCAGTCTTGTAACATCACCTTGCACTTTGAAGGTGAAAAGCGCATGCCAAATGGAGCTACAGCTCTTGAGAGTCTACCTGGTGCACGTTGAGCATGTTCCGTGGATTTGAACAAGCAGATAACGTCGACCGCGTTATCTGGGTTACACAGCTTTTCATTATTTCCTAGTTCGACTTCTACATCCTGAAGATTTAGCAGCGCACTCTCCATTACTTCTTCCATGACGAAGTTGAACAGGAATGGAGACATGGGACATCCTTGTCGAATATCGCTGATGGTTTTGAACCGACCGGATAGTTCACCGTAAACTCTAACGCGGCCAGAAGTACGAGAATACAATAATCTCAGTAGATCCACGAACTTCAGGGGCATACCTTTTCGATGAAGAGCACCGAGAAGCGCCGTTCGATCAACTTTTAGGTCTAGGAGAGCCATTATTGTTGGTCGGCGGTGCGTGTGACGCGTTTCAAGTAGTCGGCGAAGAGTAAAAATCTGGTTGATGCATCCTCGACCTGGGCGGAATCCAGCCTGCCGTTCGCGGGTGTTCCTCTCGCGAGCCGGTGTAAGACGGTGCAGCAGAATCGAGGCTAATAATTTGGTGACTGTCGGAATTAAGCTAATCCCACAATGGTTACTACAGTCATTGCGTATTCCCTTCTTGAAGATAGGAACAACCAATGACTCACCCCATATTAACGGAATACGCTCCTCGTTCCAAATGTCACGGAGCAAGACGGTAAGTGATTTTATCAAAGCATCGCCACCCAGTTTGAAAAGAACTGTGGGAAGTTCGTCGGGACCTGCCGCTTTCCCAAGCTTCAGAAATCGAATGCTCGACTCCATTTCCGTTTTCGATGGAAGCTCAAGTGATACCACCCAAGAAGTCGCAGTTGTTGACACAGAAGTAACTACTCTAGCGCACGGCCGGTTAAACTGTTCCTTGAAATATTCGGCCCAACTTTGACTAATACTTTAAACAGCTGCTATTTCCATTTATTCGGCTACCCTGACCCACCAGTTTTAGAGATCACTCTTGAGGTTTTTTCGTAACTTTCTTCTGTAGATTTCTTCGTATCTTAATCGTATCCTTACAGTTCGAGAACTAACGCTTTTGCTCCAATTTCATGAACGTTTCTTTGTAAAATCCAGTGTCTTTGATGGACATCAGATCTGCGAGTACAGACAAAACGTGCTGATACGTGCATCGCCTGCTGGATATGGGCCCAATGATCATCTACATTACTGTTCGTCGTAGATCCTAGCTCATGTTCTGACTTCTGCTCATAACGGGTGCGTACTTCTGGATCACACATATGCTGCACGGCTAACCGGGTTTGCGGTTTGCGACGAGGACCATGGAGCTGGAGAGATAACCGTATTAAAACTAATGCATGGTCCGACTCTACGTACGTGGACCAGTAAGATCTACAGTTCTGAACAGAACTGGGCCACCGGTAGCTTACGGCGATATGATCAATTTGACTCAGAGTACCTGTAGAGTTAGAGTGCCATGTCGCTGGGCGACGCTAGCTGTGTCGGAAATTGGTGCTAGACAAGAACAATCGATTGTCCGCACAAAACTGGAGAAGTCTATCCCCGTTATCTGTACGCTCAGCGGGTAAAGCACAAAACCCACATAAACAGGCTTCGGACACATTGAGTTTGCCAACTTGTGCATTGAAGTCACAAGCTAGCACTACAATGTCAGAACCTTTATTGCTGCGAACGAGGGTGGCGAGTTCATCATAGAAATCATCTTTCTGCAAGTCTGAGCTGCAGTCTGTTGGGTCGTACGCCGAGATCACAAGCAAATTGCGCTTAACACAACTATCCTTTCGAACGCCGACTGACCCTTGGAGTCTCACAGCACATAAACGACTGTTAACAGGGATCCAGTCTAAAAGGGCAGCCTCAGCCTTGTCAGTCAAGACAATTCCTACACCACGTTGACCCACAGCTCTAGCTGCTTCGTCTCCTGAAGTGCGCAGAAAATACCTCGATGAGATACCAGGAGCTGTTAATTGAATCACACTGGTCCAATCCTGGAATTGCGTTTCACTTACGCAGCAGACATCAATCTTCAGAACGATCATTGTGAGGGCTAGGCACGCCTGCTGACCGGCCTGTATGAGTGTACGCACGTTGAATGAGCCGAGATTCAGAGGCTGACTAGGCTTGAGAAAATGTGAGTTGCCAGACAGAGGATCATTCCCGACACTGGTTTACAATGCACAGTTGCGAGTATCGGGCGCGTTGTCAGTAAGAACATTATGGGTGGATTAAGAAGGCAAAAAGAGATGGTTGGGGACAGAAGACAAAGGTTGAATAAAAGAGAGGGAACTCTGAGCAGTATCCCACTTATCACTACCCACCCCGCTACATGAAATGGGCAGCGCGGTCCTGATTATCGTGCGCGACGATCGATGTAGTATGGAATTCTTTGTATTCGTGCAGTTCATGGGAGATGTTAGACGGGTACTGCTAGGGTGTCTAGCCACAAGGCAGGAGAACGATTAGGGTTCTCATCAAAAGCCTTTAGTTCTAACAGGAACCTATCCGCAAGGCAGCGCGACGGCTAAGTGGAAGCCCATTTGCTTGGACCAATTATTCTTCCACTGATTTTACCTACTGAGTTGCCAGCTCAAATCGACCCCCAACCTGGGGGACCAGGAGACTGAACTTTGTCTGACCACTACCCATTGGCCTGTCAGGCATGATTGCGTCTCCGGCTTAAATAAGCCATCCTGTATTGCTCTTTGTGTCATAGAGGCGCGCAAGCCATCACACCACGTCGGGATGCAGTCTCGTCGTGACTGTTCAAACCGGATACAGCACCCCGTCACAGATTTGAAAACAGGTCAAAAACGCAGGTGATACGATGTGCATCCTGGAACATTTTGCTGCATTTTTACAAAGTGCGTACTGCAGTGATAGTGACGGATGAAAGGAATTTTCGGGAACTAAGGCAAACCACGTGATACACATGAACATACATATCCACCAGATAAACACAACAATTATCACACTTTGTTACCACGGCGAAGATAGACTGGCCCAAGTTTATATTGTCTGCTCAGTTCAGGGTGGTATGGGCTCACCGACAAAGCTTTTGTACACACTGTTCGCTGAAAAAGCCCCCCCCCCCTTGAGATTCAGCCCCGTCCTTTCCGGATATTTGAAATAAAACTGAACAAATGTGTACTCTTACGTCATGCATGAGTTTTGATACCAAAGTCAGGCACCTGCTTATATATGCTTTCTAGTCTGACAGCTCACAAGTCTATCCGTTCTTTTGAGTTCACTTGATGCTCACAAAGATAAAGGTTGTCTGGCTTGACATCGGAAGGTGAGCCGTAGGGAAGTTACCACGAGATTACCAAGTATTTTGATCTTTCAAGACAGACAATGAACAGATGGATCTATCGACTCAGTAATGGAAATTCATCATTTGGACGGATGCTTCAGTATCTTCATTATTCAAACATGGTTCTTGTACAGGATTTTCGTCCCGTAATTGAGTGAGTTGCAGATAAAGGAATCCCATGTCCCAAGGCAGAGAACATGGACTCTCTTTACTGCGCGTACCATAGGACAGGTGATCAAACAACAATAACATATATCAAACTGTGGGCAAACCGATCACAGAATCAATACAGACGACCAAGCAACAATAGACAGAAAACGCTAGAGACAGGGTTGCAGGAGCGAGTTAGGTGGTTTACAAAGCAGGTCCTTATTTATGGGGGTATTTTGGTCAATCAACGGACGGAAGAGAATTATTGATTTGAGGGAACACACTCGCACAAGCGTGGGTGAAAAACAAGCGGAATAACACGGTTATGAGAAAGAGCGAGATCAGAGAGAGATGGCCAATTTCAGTCATTCACAAGGATAAGGCAAATTGGGAGGAAAAGATTATTACGTCCAAACATTTTTGTTCCCCGTCATGTCCCCCAGGTAATTAGGATGTGGATCATTCCAAAACCGGGGAGAAAGTTTACGTAAGCGATAAAATCGAACAGATAAGAAAAACAATTAGAATCTTGACAACTGAGGCCAATCGACACTAGTCATAGAAACAAGACTGAAAAGAACTGCGTGTAGCAGCATGACTGAAGAACAATTGTTACGTGGGCGAGGAAGCCAGGGGGTTTGATCGGCGTGTGACTTAGTGGTGACAGTGCATGAAAAAAAAAACAAATTGTCTGGTGAATATAAGAAAAAATAGAATAGAAAGCAAGGGATCTGGACTAAACCGGTTAAATAAAGTTTCAGGGAATGTATTGCTGGCTCGAGGAGCCTGAATCGTACGTAATGAAAAATGCCTGTGAATTTCCGTTACATAAATAGAGTTTCTTGATACGGCGAGCTGAATTTCTTTGTCCAATTTCAATAAATCTTTACAGTGTGTGAGTTTGGAAACAAATCACCGAAACTAATGGAAGTGGAATGCTGAAAGCAACAATGCAGGTTCAGTGCACGTCTGAGAGAGCCCTCTAGTTGGAAGTGGGAAGCGAGCTGGTATTTACAGACGGCACTGTCAATGGTCAATTTTACCTAGAAGTCCCTACCCGACACGTCTTTTCACCCTTGAGCCCAACCACCAGAGTGATCTCCCAGGACGACAATGCACCTGCATACCGTTCCCTTGTCATACGCGAGCTTCCTGCTCATCACGGTAAAAATAAACGCTCCTGTGACCAGCTCGATCCTCCCGATCTCAATGCAATCGAATATTGCGGGATCAGCTTGAGAGGAAGGTGGATCAAAGACGGAAATGCAAGTCCCTTGGGGAGTTGAAGGTTGCCTTCCACCAGGAAGGAGACTGTATGCCATGATGCACTATCAGGCTATTGATAACTAGCACGACCCAACAAGTAAATGATACTATATCATCCAAAAGCGGCTCAACCGAATACTAATCAGTAACCGTTTGAGAACGATCACGTTATTTTATTCATTATGAAACATTTTGATTTTCAAGAAGGATTTCACTTATGAATGCTGCTTCCCATGGGGGAGGGGCTTTTTTCCGCGAACAATGCACTGACGGTTCACACCACGAGTGCAAACATCATTATATCCCTGTCCCTTTTAAGAATGCATGGCTTGTAGCACAAGTACTGGTGGATTGCTACCCATTGATACATGTCTGCCCTCAGTTACCCAGTACTTCATGTTCAAACACCCGAGGTTATATACTTTGAGAGTAAATGTCGTCGAAAGTCAATGAGCACATTTTACTTCTTTTTGTTTTTCCTTTAAAATATTTGCAAATGCCTTATTTGGGTGGGGGGCGGTTTGGGGGCTTTTCTGGGTAGCATTGCGTCTGAATACAGTTAGTCTTCTGCTGTCGTACCTGTGGAAAGTCGCTTTCTTTTATATCTTCCCATTTTTCTGCAAACCCAAACCAGTTGTGTGTCGTAACGTAAGAACTAAACACCTTGTCCCCTCGGGCAGTGTATCTCACCTCCCATTGTTTTCTCACCTTGTCGTTTACCGATGAACGACTTGGCCATTGACCAATAAACATGCAATGTCGCATTCAGCCAATGACGTCTCTGTAAGTGTGACGCACGTGGTGCAGTCTACTGATTGGATTACGCTTGAGGTGAACGCACACGGACGTTGAGCGTGCGGTTTGGTGCCACTTGACTTGACAATGATAAAAGGATTGCCCATCGACCTTGTTCAGCATAAAGCCGGGTAATTAAGTCAGTTGGTATCTCAAGGAAGACTGTTTACAATGTCATATCCAATCGAGCGGTTATCAGAGATTTTCTGAACACTGGTGCTTCTCGACTGGTCAAGTAGATCATTTTGAACCCCTGACTTGCGATGCAATGCTTGATTGCAAATGGATGTCGAGCCATGGATGACCTGATTGACTTACGCTCAGTTGATGACGCAGTCGTGATGAATTTATCGTGCAATGTCTTCTGAAGCTAAACTGGAATGTGATCTGCCTTCCGATGAAGTACCTCCCTTTTCTTTCTGTCTGTAAAGGAGGTTTGGTGCTCACATCTGAATTAGTTACTTTCAGCTATTTGCTACACAAATAATCACTTAGACTGCAGTATACACTTCTTAAAGACGTGACGAAATGATCCAGGATAGATTGTGCATTCTGTTTTTGATTTATTAGACAAGCATTATTTTAGATTTTTCATTCAGTTGATTTGCTATCAAGCAAACTCGTTTGACCCCAGCCTCAGTCACTTGATTCCCGAATAGCCAGAAAGCTGTTCACGCGTTCTGTATGGAATGACTAGGCCCATAGAAACTCCTGGCCAGCAGATGCTCAAAGTCGGAACTAGATCCAAACTGCTTTCATTCGAGCAAGCGCCGGGGACAATGAAAGCCGGTTTTTTATGATAAACAACCACAACGGCTTAGAAGCTGTCCGACAAATAATAAGTACCCCGGTGGCCAGGTAAAGATTCTCCCATTGCCTAAACACACTTCATAATCAAAGTTATCTAACCAATGGTGACACACTAAACCTACTGTGAAGTAGATGAATCGTTCTGTCCTTGTGTTTCATGGACTGCATATACTGTCAATAACGTGGCGAACAAACTGCACACACTTTATTTCTTACTGTATTTACAATAAGTGAGGGCAAGTACCGCGTAAGAAATCCGTTTATTAGCCTTACGTAAGCAAACAAAAAGCAGGTAGACAAGTAAGCAACCAAGTACTCAAATAAACAAACACATTCTGTACATGCAAATGTCACTGCCAAGCAAGACCGCCAGGTGCGGGCTGAAACGTGATTGATTAAAGTATTTAGGCCACTCGCGAGGTGTGTGGGAGTAACCGTTGTTACCAAAAGGCATGAATTAATGGCAATCAGCAAATTAGACCAGAGTCAACCTGTAATCGATTCGAACACCGGAAAAATCGCACAGTGGTTCTCCCCCTCCCCCCATATTGGTCTTCAAGTCATCCGGAGTGTCCGGATTTGGATAACGTGCTTTATATTCATATAATTTTGTGGGAATAAGCCCTAATGAGTCAAAATCCTGTACTTTGTGGGCCAACTTATTGAGCACTTATACCCAATGCATTACAGAGGGAATGTCTTTTCAGCAAAGGATGTGGGAGAATTACTTTATGGTACTCTTATGGTAATCAGGGTAAACCGATAATGAACAGAGATCACTCAGCTGCCTTGGGTTCAGACTAGGTAAATGTCAACTCAGAGTCACCTCGACCGGCATGAACCCTCTTATCAGCCCTGCTTCTAGTGTCGTGAGTTGAAGCTAAGGATGAGTCACCTGTGCTAATATTTTGCTAAAACTTTCCTACACAGCGGCAACCATGGCATTTGTTTAGCCAGCAATCGCAATGACCACCTTCCTCACATATAGCTTGTTTATCACTCGTCCGATTCCAGAAAAATCATCCGTTCCCCACTCGATGCAGGTCATTTTATCGCGGTTCAGCTGAAATCTCCTCGGCAAGTGCTATAGTGCGTGTTACAATGGATTAGCTGGATTTTGTACAGTGCGGGCTCTTTACAGGAGACTTCGACAGCTACTTTTCTGGATGGCGAAAGTTGATGGTGGTTTCCCGCAGCAGATAAGGCACGGATACTTATAATGACCAAATCAAGGCCGCAGAAGTTATGAACCCTTCCGGTTCAAACCTTATTAACGAGTGAGAGAGAAAATATCAACATATGTTGGGTATTTTAAGTTGTATATTCGTTATTCTCGTGCTCTTGTATTACCTTCCTTTTTGTAGCCTAATAATTGTACAATATTTCAGGACGAGGATCGTAGGCAATTAGGGTGACCGGCGGCCGATGAAGGATGCGAGCCCTGCACAAGAGGCTCTCAAGTCCGCCATGTTGACGGTTTGACCGTCCCTATTGATTTGGATATACATTGGTATCCATCTTTATCGACTAACGAACAGCATGTCTCCGTCGACAAACCGTAGATTATCATTGTATGGAAACGACACCTCGAATTATGCTCACTGCAAATTTGAACGCCTGTCTTCTATTTCGGTTTGAACCATTTACCTGAAGAACGATATTCTTTCATGTCTGTTCTAGACACGAAGTCGCGTTAATTACTGTTGTGCCTGGCTTGAACAGTCGTGCTCAGACAGTTACTCTCACATGTACACTCACTATTGATCCAAATCTGCCGTACTCGTAGGCACACGTCTGCATCCGTACGCACACACGTACATTATTGTTGTTAGTTGTGATTCGTCCCGAACGGCACTGACCAATCAGGCTGAACCACGTGTTGAACGACCTTGAGTGGCTTAATCCGACCAATCGATTTTGGAGTCTTTCAAATATCTCCCATGCAGTAAACTTATGCTTGAGTCACGGACGCCACTCTAGAATAATCCAGGGTATCTTCATGGAATAAGAGATGATTACATAAGCTTCTTTACACTGGGGATAAACTGAGAGAAAATCCAGGTTTCACCCTTGGTGGCAACCCGTCTGGACTACTGACTTTTCATTTTCATTGGTACCCAACATGCTTAGAAGGAATATATCACCTATGAAATCTTCTTTTAGGGCAAATGTGAAGTCCAGAGCCATTATTCTACATTAGATATCAGTCAGATCTGCTAAGTTGCTTCTGTATCATCCTATTTCCACGTACATTTCTAGCTGATTTTCTTATTTACTTTGTTGTATTTGCTTTATTCTGTCTACTATCATAGTTCTGAGTAGTAAGTGACGAAATTCGACCCCCTCCCCCTCAGGGTGTCCACATACTTATTGCCCCTGCTGTAAACAGGGCCTACGCTTCAGCTTGCGTACAACGCTGACTCAGTGACCTACCTACGTGTTTACGTTTTCACTCACTTGTTTGTACTTTCTGTCGCCGTACATTGCTACTGAATGCACGTTCATCCGCACAAACATGTCTTCCTTATGCTTACCGAATTCAGGACAGAACTCACGACTTTATTACACGAATTGCACATTCATTAGGACGAGGAAATTTGCAAGAGTGGAGTAATTTCTTTATAAAACCGGACGTACCTGTATTCAGTAAGTAGAAAAGAAATAAAGTTTAAAATCAAATAGTTCACTATCAAGCTACTGTTGTTAATGTTGCTAATCGAACGAGTCCACCGGTTTATCCTTTCGACTTCTACAAAAATGACATTTTCGGCCGCCCATGCAGATTGATGAGCTGACTAAACTGGGTGTTCGATCTTTTACTACAAAATACGACATTTTCTCACAGTTTTGGTTACTGTAAATCTCAAACTTCAGCTCATTTCACGTGTCCGAAGGAAAGTCCCATGGGATTCCCAGGCGAACCGGTTAGTTGATTACCTGAGAAAACTTCAGAAGTTGCCATTTTCAAGGCTCTAAACTATGGGCTATGCTAAGGCATCACCTTCGATACATACCAAGTCTGACACGAACACGATACTTAACAACAAACTCAACAGAGAAAAAACACTTAGGAAAAATGCGAAAGAAAGTGAATGGAAACTTACCGGTAGGATACCAACATTAATTAAGGTATTGCTTAGATTTCGGAATCGATTGGGGAATAGACCAGAAACGGTAGCTTGCTTTTCCACCAACAAACCATCTTCAGTGAGCGTCAGATTGTCCACGTACTGAGCTGTCGTGACGAACCGAGTCCAGCCTTTTGCGGACTTCTCAGCGGCGTAGAAATTTAACTGGCGCCATCGATTCATTACTGAGGTCTGTGCTCGGGTAGGACATAAACAGGGAAGGAGCCAAAGTCTCTCAAATCAACTTCAGTTCTTTTTCAGTAATGTCTGTGGCTAGATATATCCCAAGTAGTTTGTGCTGTTGGCGGTGCGTGTCTGTGAACCGTAGACTAACGTGAAAATATTCGTTGCGTGGTGTGACGTTAGAAAATGTTTAGCAGACTGACTTTAGTCGCATATACCTACACTGAATGCCTTGGATGGCACTTGAATTTATGAGATTTACAGAAGTGCTTGCTCGCCTGAGCAAAACGCTGTGCCTACACTATGATCATGAAGCATGATAATGTACATGTTCATTACTATTAATAATATTATTGTTGATAAATGTACTAATATGCCATCTAGAAGATCCTCCTACACAGGATGATGAAATAGATACTCAGTTATGCAAGACAATCCCAGCTGACGCCAAATATTCCGAAAAGTTCACTACGCGTGCTATCTCCTGGCATAGCGAACAGGTGAACCTAGTCTTGCTTAGCAGTTATCCATCAGGGATTTTCATTTTTATCTCTCATTTTCAGCCTCCTTATTTTATAGTATTTTCGGCAGATGAAAACCGTTGCACTGCTGATGATCCTTTACAAAGATGAGACAGAGGTACGGTCGTTTTGAAGCTTTCAACTGTGATTTGGGCATTGATACTGCACGATGAATCCTTTTAGGTAAAATGAACAAACCACGGTTTATGGCTCAACGGTTAACGTTAAGGACTCATGACTTTGCACACTGCTTTGAGCTGTCATTCGTCACTGAGTTCTGACAACGATGTGCTTCCAACGGTGAAAGAACCGTTGATAGTGCCTGGATATTCGCTTGATAACAATCTAAATCTACCGTCTGTGTTGGTATAAAATGTGTGTTATTCGCAAGAGCCTAAGATTGTTAGGGTAAATTCTGCAATAGTTTGAAACACTGAGTCGTCCTGTAAGCAACAGGTCGATTCGACTGAAAACTGGGTAAATAAATTACGGACATCATTCCCGTCACCCCTAATTCTGTCTTTCTAGAGCTATACGCTGCCCTCTTCACTTGACTGAAACACACGGCGGACGTTGGTCACGGAGGAAGTTTGACCGACCGGTCTACTCGATTAATTTGAAAGCAATTGGGAGTATTGTTTTGTTTCTTCTGAATCTGACGAACGGAAAGTTCACCGTTGAGGTCTTTTTATTATTTATGTAATATTTATGAATATGTACCTGAATGTATATTGGGATTTTTATCGTTGAGACTGTGGCTCGCCTGACTTCACCGACCGCTCGGCGCTTGTTACACAGCCCAACTTTGAGGCAAGACACCGATAGGTGTATTCCATCTTAGCCACAGCCGAGGCCGTGAGTATTCGTCTCTACAATCCTCCCCTGTGCGCTCAGAAACAATTTGTGCAAGCACTTAAGCTTCCGAGGCCCACTTCATGGTCCCGAACACATGTGCAACCACTTGAACATTCCACACTGTGATCAATTTCACATGCACACACGCACGTGCAGAGACAGATTTTGATTGTCATTCTCCGTCCTTATTTTGTGAGTCATATATATTGTTATGTATTGGTATGAGTACGAATAACTGAAAACGACCTTGTTCGCCACGTTGTTTATTCTTAATGTAATATTATTCTTTATGTGTAATGCTCCGGACTGGAATGATTTATTGATAAAGGAATCGATGTTACCGCTTTTCCGCATTTCATTTTATCAGTACCGAACTATGTATTTTTGATAACAAATACACATGCCGTGACCATCGGCAGCCTCTGTCCAGGAAACGATAGCTGACAGATTACGGTAGGCTTATGTGTAGCTCCAAAAGCCTTCAACAGGGTCACATCCGCAAAAAGCAAATAGATCTCTAAGGTAAAAGCGAACGATTCGCACCTTTTTCGCTTCGCTTAAGGCTACACAGTGGTTTCACAATGCTCCGAACGTTTCACTCTTGGTCTGCAATAATAAGTTTTAAACATTCTAAGAAAACTGGTTGATACCAGAGGAACAACTTCTTTGTGAGGACAAGTGAGTTCCACGCAGACCACCATGGCGTCTGGTTCAAGGATCAACGTTCATCTATAATCGACTGTTTCTGCTTTATTTTTCACGACTTGCTTGCACGTGTGTGCGATATAAAGGGAATAACCCACGTTCTCGAAATACTACTGATCTGTCGACGATCACCGGTAACACTGACCTTGAAACTTGGAATGTAGACTCGCTTAAGGTCCCAACAGGCCAGAGAAGGTTACGAGGTGGACAATCTTCAAACGGATTGTGGCGGTCAAACTTGAGGCTGACATCTAGTTGTTCGTTTGGTGTAAGTTTATTGTAAGTGCCTACTGGTAGACTTACTGAGCCTCGACTCACGGAGTTTCCTCAGCTTTTGTGCTTTTGCAGATCATACACGTGCAACCCTCGTCGGAAGGGCATTGACCCTGCGTGTCACAGGGGGTCAATAAATTAGGTCAAGCTTCATTTAAGACGGATTATCAAGATGAGTAGTGCTACTTCGTCGTAAAGGCTTGTTATTCATGACATGTAGTCAAAAGATAAACTCTCTCGCCGGTGGTCATTCTGTAGCTTCATTTTCAAGTTCTGTTTTACAGAAGCCCGTGTGCTGGTTTTTCATCGAATGCGATCAAATCTGTAAATGCCACGAAATCAATAATTGTGCAGAAGGCTGATGTGGCCACGACTGGTGTTGATCCAGTCAGAAGTTTGTACCCCAGCACTGCTGGTCACTCTATTGGCAGACAATAAATCACTATCTCCTACATGAGAGTACATTGTATTCGTTGAAAAATTTCGATTACGTTTCGTGATTCATAACAAACTGATAAGGCGATTCGAAGTACAAATAAAGTTTAGGTACAAGTCACTAACTTTATCTAGAAGTATGTACGTATGTAAACTGATAAGTGAAATAATTGGAGCGATTGAGAGACTGGCACTGACTGACTGACTGGCACACAGACAGAAAGACATACAGACATATCGATAGGGAGATAGACAGACAGACTGACCGACTGAATGACTGACTGGCTGAAGTTCATTAACTAATTAGGTTACCAATGACTTATGAAGTATAACAATGGGATGAAACTTTGACTTTGATGATACCATAAAGAGTTACCTCTTGCATAAATTTCAGAAAGTCCATTCCATTTGAATATTGAAAGAACGGTTCCACACCGCATTCGAGTGCCATACCACTACCATCCACGTCTTTGTTGTGATAGTAAACGGCATGACCAGATACGATAATCAAGTGATAAGCCAAAGCCACGCGTTCCTTTTCCCAGTCGATGAAAAGCACGAATAAGGTAGGATAAGACCAAATATAGAAAAACACTGACAATAAACCCCATAAAAATATTCACTTCACTGATGATCTGAAGGGTCCATTCAATTTGATGTGCATGCAGTTAGCCAGTAAAGATTACGATACTAATGATGTGGTCAGTAGTGGAAATCCGTTTTCTCAGCTCTGCCCTTGAATAACTACGCAGTGTTAATGTCCCAGCTTCTGTTTTATTCTATATAAAACTGTTACGTAGCTTCATCGGCGTTTGGATAGGTGATATAATTGCCCTAATTCGATTTACGAATTGTCTATTGATTCATGCCTATTTACTGCCGCGGTTACCTGCACGCACGTACGTTGCATATGACGGCACCATCCATCCACTCACACTTCATCAAGCCCCGTACGGCGTTGCTTGGCCATGCCGATTTTACGCTCAGCTCAAGCTTTTCATTTGCGTATATCTCTGACTCACGTACTTAACTACTTACGTGCGTTTTTACGTACGGTCTGTAAACTATTTCCAGTGACAGTCCGCATCGGTTGCATTTCAGTTTTTACTGCTGGGACAATTGTCAGCGGCCAAAAGCATGTAAATTCCGTGGATCAGTGGACAGGTTGAATGCAGTGTACTCTCAATCGGATAGTCAATAATGATACCATTCCGTACTGTATTTTCCCATCAAGAAAGTCTTCCAGGTGGATAAATAAATGTGCTCAATTTTCCGTACCATAGTGAGGTCCATGCTTTGTTGGAATTAGTTTGCTACGTTAAATCACTGCATCGAATATGAGAGAGAACTGACTAGTCAGAAAGGAAATTATACCTCATTCGCAAATGAGTTCCCCTTTCGTTCATCGCTAAACCAAACACTGCTACTGTCGTCCTCGTTTTCTGACCTCAAATTTTAACTGGTATTTTCTCTTCGGTTCCATGATTCTACTCTACGAGATGTATGAATTCGAATCATTTAAATAGCTTTGCGAGAATCAATGATGTGAAATGGGAGTAATAAAATAGATCATTTCGGTTTGCACTGTGTCAAAAAAATAGGCCATACTTGAAGCAGTTTACAGAAACTATTATTTTTCCGTTCTGTAGGAACTCTTTTTCCAACCGTCGTGATAATTACCACTGCTGTTTTTGCCGCTAAACCAGTTCCTCCGGAGGGTAGCCTTCACAACAGCCGACGCAGGTGTTTTAACTTGGGAGTGTCCGAGCAGCGATGTATTCCTTAGAATAAAACGCACACCGCAGAAACATCACACAAATAGAATGATGTGATGCATCTTATCCAGTTCAATGTAACCATAAACTGAAAAATAATTATATTGAGTCTGTGAGATGCCCTTTTAATGACTAGACTTCAAGCTTTAAATTCGATTTCAAGACCACGGTACTACACTGGCCTCATTCTTTCGGTTGATCACCTAGTATATCGAGATGAAATACGGATAGTTTTAAGTGACCTATCCCAAATAATAGATGTGCCAGTAAGTCACGATGATTCTTGAATAATAACTTCCGCCCTCCTGAAGCTGCTGCCCATTCGCCCATTTCCCCACACTTACGCAAGAAACTGAAACCAGGTATGTAGAAGTTGCAAGTGTTGGCCATGTTGTATCGACCAAAAAGGAATGAATCACCTACATGATAACCATTGATACAGTCTCGGTAATTATAGACAAAGTGACACTTTTCTAACCATTCGTAGTGTTCTAAGTGTACGATCAAACTATCTCACTCAAACATCCCAAATGATCAGTATACTCCACGCACCATTCAGTTACACAGAGTTGAATCTCCTAAGTATCTCGGAGTGACGTTAAGCACTGATAATCTCGTGCTGTCAGTTATGTGAGCGAATTGTGCCGACCTATCTTTCAAATTCGATAGTTCAAGAAATTCTGCATGACAATTACTAACACACACCATCGTGACACCGATAATACTGTAACTATGCGGACACGAAATTATCATCTGTTGTCATCGTGATTACCAATTTTCTTGTTACTTCTTTTATTATCTTAATTTCAATACGTATAAAGTTTGCTGTATTTAGCCAGTTGTGAAGCACCGAAAACAATCTCTTTTTCTACCGAGTGTTCTGAAATCTCAATCGGGTATTTCTAATTAATTCTGTGGCAAATCGACGTTCACTTTTTCCGTTGTTTCTCAACGAATTTCACAAAATTCACTCAATTTCTTCCCCGCAGCATTTTGCACGTTATCAATGTAGGATTCGAGGTATTCATGTAGTCAGTCGTATATCTTCCAAACCGTATTTTTTAACTGAGCAAGAAGATATGTGATTTGCACGTTGGTGTCTGTGACAAACTTGGTGGCTTCAACCGGAGTTGTATATGATTCAATTGAATTACCAACGGCTGAACTTCAAGTTAAATGAATATAGCTACGTCAATTTTGTCATGATGCTGTGTTTCCCTTCCTCTACCCTAAGAGGGACAGTAAGCGGTTTTCAATCCACATTAAGTAACCCAAGACGCCTTCAATATTAGTGAGTCATAGCCCACAGAATTAATTAGAAATACCCGATTGAGATATCAGAACACTCGGTAGAAAAAGAGATTGTTTTCGGTGCTTCACAACTGGCTAAATACAGCAAACTTTATACGTATTGAAATTAAGATAATAAAAGAAGTAACAAGAAAATTGGTAATCACGATGACAACAGATGATAATTCCGTGTCCGCGTAGTTACAGTATTATCGGTGTCACGAGAGATAGTGTGTGTTAGTAATTGTCATGCAGAATTTCTTGAACTATCGAATTTGAAAGATAAGTCGGCACAATTCGCTCACATAACTGACAGCACGAGACTATCAGTGCTAAACGTCACTCCGAGATACTTAGGAGATTCAACTCTGTGTAACTGAATGGTGCGTGGATCATACCTATGAATCAAGAATCTGAGTGAGACTGGTTAAATACTTATTCAGAACTACTGAAAAGGTTGAGCGGAAGTTCACGCTATTCTAAATAGCTCGCAATTTTTGTAGGATACCCGGAAAGTTAAGGTAATTTCCTTCTGGGTTGATACAGTAGGACAAATAGTTACGACTTCAACATGGCGGTTTACTGTTGATGCGGGAAAAGATTTAACGCACGTCAACTTGAAGAACTCGAGATTCATTATTGAGGAATCTGGACGACCTGCGGGCGTTCTAGTGAAATATTCACCCAGCGGTATGAGCATAATTGTTTCGCTTTTTGTGGTTACAATGAACTGGATAGGATGTATCACGTCATTCTGTTTGGTTGACATTTCAGTGGTGTATGTTTTATTTTTTGATTCAGAGGAAACTGTCGATGTTCCGGCAATTTCGTGGTAAAACACCTCGGTCGTTGATCTGAAGGCTTCCCCAGGAGAACTGGTTTTTGTCATAATCTGCAGATGTATTAAATTGGGTGTTTGGAAAAAACGGTTCATAAGGAACGGATAGATAATATTCCCTTGTAATAATCGTAATGAACTGAATTGATGGTCCGTATTGAAATTGTCCCCACCCAGAACTACGCCAACGGAAGTAGCAAGAAGTCCAAGGCCGCGAAATAGCACGTTAGTAGCATTGCAGAATGGGTTTGTATAAATATGTTTAATTCGAGAATACAATTGGTAGACTCAAAGATGACCAATCACAGGGAGCTTTTGTCGGAATTTTCCGTGGTGATCCTGATTGGTTGAGGCTCATCCGTATACGTGGTTACAGAGCTGCACCTGGCCGTATCACATGTGACAGCTGCTGAATCACCACATTCCTGTAAAATCCTACATTTCCCGCCTAGTCTTTTGCACAGTGCAATCCGAAATGCTATAACTTATTACCCTCATTCAACAACATTGGAACTATACATCAGAGCTATCTAAATGATGAAAATCAGTACATTTGATAGAGTAAAGTCATAGAACCGAAGAAGAAATACCAAATGAAATTAGAGGTTAGAAGACCACGACGACAGTACCAGAGTTTGGTTCAGCAATCAGCGAAAGTGGGACTCAGTTAATTGTGGATGAGGTATTGAATTGTCATTTGACACATCAGTTGGCTTCTGAATGCAATTTATTGAATTAAAGCAGCAAACAAATTCACAGAAACCAAATACCCCACGACGGTTTGAAAACCTCGGCACATTTTTTAGCATTTTGGAAGACGTTTGTGGCAGATAATAGTAGTACGGAATGGTATCATTGACTATCCGATCACCAGTATACTCCATTCAGTTTGTGCCCTTTTCGAGGCGGTCACGTATTTTTGGCTACAGACAACTGTTTCAGTTGTAAAAACTGGAATCCGGCCGATGTGGACTGTCACCAGAAATAGTATGCAGACAGTGCTTGTTTGTGTTTTCGCTTACCGTAAGCTTCTCCTGAGTGTACTTTCCTCTACGTGCGAGTACGTTCTGGTCACTGCTTTTTCGATATAAAAACAATTTAAAATATTTCTGAAGGTTGATTGCCGTCCATCAAAGACTTCAGAACTGCGGGCGGCAGGACTGGAGGCCGGTACTTAAAGGTTTGAATCCCATGAGGTGGGCCTTTTGACTTGCGATATCGTAACCTCAGGTGAAGCTGCAAGTCGCAGTACCGATCAAACACAGATGCGTAACTGGGTTGGTTGCCGATAATTGCCACTTGTAATCTGACTTAAGTTCACGACTGTGTCTCCTATATCATCGGCATGTGCGGGTCTGTGAAGGAGATTTAAAGGAGAGAAAAGCCGTACTAAGGGATCTTTGCAAACTACAAGTCGCTTGTGTCACGTACGGTAAGTACGACAGACATACTAATGAGTCGATCGTTCACTTTTTTAAAACATTTCAAAGATTGAGACAAAGTGACTCTGTCATTTTTCTAGCCTTCTCGTTCTGCTTCAAGTCCTTCTTCCGTCAGTCACACAGTCGACTCGATATTTGATACAAACTCCCCTCTCCGCATGACCTGTCACAGTCTGTACGTATGAACGAAAATACGGCTAACCTGAGGTGGAAGTAAAAATTATGCTCATGGACCAGTTGGCAATTAACTAGTGGCCACTGCCAGGCTCATATATCCTCATATTTTTACACTCCTTAGATTTTTATTCACGATTACCTCATCTTGCCTCAGAAGTGCGAAATTATATTCCCGGAATCACATATGTGATTCACTGATGGCACATTTGTTGGTCAGTCACAGTAAACCTCTTGCTACGGTCGCTATTTTAAATATTGAATGTCAGTAGATAGATCAAAGTGGAAAAAGATTCCCAGAGGTACACGACCGGTTTCGCAGTTATTGCCACTTGTCAATCATGCATACCCGGAGGTCCACTGGCATAAAAGCTATTAAGTTCTTCGGATCGGTCATTGCATCAGAGTCGATAATATATGCTTCTTTCTTAACCCATGTTTAGCTTTGATTTTACGTTCCTCATTACCTCCATGGTGTATGAACATTCGGATGTATCTCGTTGTATTTTCTGTACATACCATTACCGGGGAGAATTTTTTATTCAGACGGTCCTTCTCAGCTCTTTTTGGACATTATATTGTTGATCGTGGAACTGGAAACAGGTTACCAAGCTATCGCAGTGACAAAACGTCTCTGAAGTGGAACTTCTTCATTGATTCTGACCAGAAGTTCCTGAGTTTTCATCACACACCAACTGTCCATCCCCATTCAATCCAGAAAAAGTATGGTTGAAAATGACAAGGTCTTACTGGAATCGTTGTTGTGTCACAATTGTTGAAGCTGCCCATTGTATCTTGGAGTAACCGTACAACGTATGGTTTCTCACAGTCTTCATATGTTAGGATCGGGAAATGTCGGATCAAACCAACATTAATGAGTTGAATAGGACTATATGCTATTCGGTCGATCAAGTGGCTCACAGGCGCCTGAACACGTTCTCCAAAAATAAATTTTTGCATTCGAGTGACACTTGAATAGTTTAACATCTACAAGGAGAGAAAAGAGAGAGTGCTTCAATTCGATGGGTGATTGTATCTTTCTGTTCACTGTGTAAACGGACATTGAACAGCAAATTAACCGATCATACATGTCGCTTTTCTAAGTCAAAACAAACTACAAACATTTTGGGAACATGCATGATGGTATCGTCATGAGTCTAAAACTCCGCGATATCTCACTTCAGGCTCGCGCTTGCATATAAAACCAGGTGACTGATGAAACTGAACATGTTCTTCCGCGCTAACTGTACTTTTGTCCGGTGATAGGTCACTTCTCGTTTATTGATAGTTTTCTATTCGTGATCTCGTAGTGACTTGTCGATGAATAAACCCAGTAACTTTTCGCGAATTGAGTGACGATCATTAGACTGTGGTGGTATATGGACTGATGCTTTGCCATCGCGCAGTCTTTGTTGTCTCGGCGACCAGTAACGTCTCTATGATTCATGTGAAGCGTAAGGTTCACACGTCCAGAATCTAGGTTAAGGTTGGAGCCAACACACCTACCGGCGAAAGGATCGATTGCAGGGATTGGTAAGCTGTAAACGGTAACTTTTCAAGCGGTGGTTGACGGTATTATCAGTCAGACAGATGATGAAACCATCTCCAAAACCAGTAGGACCAGCTGGTTTTGTGCAAGAACTGATCACGTTCACTCGGCATCCTATGTAAACATTATATTCTGCACTAGTAAACCGAGGTGGTTGTTACCGTTCAAAGCCAGTGATGGAAGGGTGCTATTTCATGTAGTGTAGATGTTGAACAAACCGTTGAGGGCCATCCCGGATAGCCTTGTGTTGTTGAGGTGTTCGATTCACAATTGTTCACCCCTTGTCCGAGTCCCCGTGGGGGCTCGGCGGATGTGCACTGCTGATGATTCCCAACAAGGATGAAACTGCTGTACAGTGCTTCCATGGTTTTCAATGGTGAGTTGAGAGTTCAAGCTGCATGAAGAATCTTAGTAAACAAATCTAATCTCCTACTACTCAAAAGCATAGTATTCTCCCCAGGACCATTGGGTCAGCTTAGAACAATCACCAAACCGACGATGAGCTGTCCAGCATTGACAACGTCAGTTGACTTCTTGTCAACAAGCACTCGTTACTATCAAAGTCAAACTCATGGTATGATGCCTGTTGATACCTCATCAAAACAAGCAACGATGCTTTTGAGAGGGAAGAAACAAGGTCATACGGCTTTCATATTTTTTGTCAGTATCGATTGGATGTTTTGATAGAATCAGAGGAATATTTTGCAATAATTCCATAATTTGGTGTGATCTTGCTTAGGATGCGATCGTTTTCGAAATTCTTACGTTGTTGGTCGAGACAGTGACGGTCTGGGAATTATTAGTTGGTCCATTTTTAACGACAAACCAACTTGATCGATTGTATGAAAAACCGCGCAGAGCACTTTTTGAAAGCACAGGTTGGCGAACAACCTAGTTTTCAGTAAATCTTAATCAGACCAATACAGTATATATATATGACAAGATGCGTAAGAGATCAAGTCATTGAAGGGAGTGTTGCGGGTTTATTGTTCACAACTATTGTTGCATAAGTTCCTCCGGGTATCGGCTGTATATGGATTAGCGTGTAGAGCTTGTGTTGATTTTTACGCCTCGGTTCAGACGTTTACCGATTTGAATTTTTTCTCAGCACTGCCACTCTCGTTTGTTTTGCATGCCTATCGATCCGTAGTCAGCTAACCTTACTGACGCACGCACACACACTACGGTCTTTCATTGTAG
Source organism: Fasciola hepatica (assembly GCA_948099385.1). NCBI lineage: Eukaryota > Metazoa > Platyhelminthes > Trematoda > Plagiorchiida > Fasciolidae > Fasciola > Fasciola hepatica. Next base: position 16,971,034 of record CANUEZ040000182.1, read on the forward strand.
TGGTTTAATCATTCACTTTTGGAATAATCACGTGAGCAGTCACACCACGCCAACATTTTCGCTGCAAGCACACGCTCAGCGTGTAAGCTTTCGGACGGTCCAGCGCCCGCCGTGGGGTAGTGATTAGCCTTGGGTAGACAGAGTGCATGAGCAAACTGTATCTGAGTAAAACAGGGTTGCTGAGGTAAATACCAGCCGCTTCCTCCGTGACCAACATGCGACTTATGACCGATCGCAACAATCAAAATCGAACACTGTAGAGAAGGCGAAACCTTTATCCACGCACACCGTATGGTTGGTCTCGGCTAGGTGTGAAATGACCGCACTGGTAATCGAATTGATTGCTCCAATCAACAACCTCACTGGATGATGCACCAGGTTGCATTCAGACAAGCCCCCGACTTTGTGGCCGATATTCGTTGTTCCACAGGGCCAGTCAAAGGAATCCATACAAAATGAAGCTGCAGAACCAGACACATTTTCTTATAACAGCTAACATACGGCCGTCCTTCAAATCAAGCCGTGCTGTCCGTTACATCTCCGGATGCTTCTGCTACATAACCATCTTATCCGGTTCCATTTCCATTTTTACTCACCAATTGTTGTCTCGGAAACGTTGTGCTTTCACATTTATGCCAAATTCTATGTTCCATTCGAGTGGATTTGCAAAATCTTTGGAATTCACCAGTAAGGGGTGGCTAGCGTTATCTGGAAAAAAGGGAATTCCTGACTGCCGGAGAGTGGCACCTATTATTCCGGTGCAAAAAAGATCATAAAAATTACTTCAGATCACCTGCACATCCGCTTCCATGAAAAATATTAGGGAAGTTTGTTCTGGGTGCAATCTCAATGTACTGGATCCTAACCGGTTTGCATACCGACACTCCCGCTCGATATTGGATGCTATAGAGTCATACACCCACCCTATTTTATCATATTAGACCGCAAAAGTCAGGTGGTCATAGTGTGTTTTTTTAACTATAGTGATGCATTTAACTGTGTCGACCGGTCCAAACTACTCCAGATTCTTAAGGACTTCAGAGTCAGCTCATCCCAAACACATTTACCGTCTATTTTTTTTTACAATCGCCAGCAATTCACTCAATTTAATGGACAAATCTCTTCAATACTTCGTTCTATAAAGGGGTTTTACAAGGGGCCATTCTGTCACAATTCCATTCTTTCTAAATACATCTCTTCCCCGCCTATTGCATATTACGTATGCTGATGAAATAATCCTCGGTTTGTCCCACTCTGTTAGCTATATTCGAACATTCTTGGAGCAACGAGTCACAGAAATCATCAACTGGTCCTCTGGTCTCAATCTAATAATGAACCCTTCCAAGTGCTCCATTATCTTATTTTGTCTTCACAAATGCATCAAATATTTCTGGTCTTTTTACATCCATTTCTGACCTACTCATTAACGGAGTGCGAATTGTTAGAACATCATCTGCTGAGTATCTCGGAGTCACTATCAGCTGTGATCTTTCCTAGACCCACCATGCTGCAACAGTTTTCCAAAAAAAATCGACGTTTGAAAATCTTACGTGCTACACCTGAAGTCTTTTTCCACTCCACTCCATCTGATCAAATGCTTTATAATCGCATTTGCCTTACCACTTTGGCTCTATACTTCTGTCGTTATGTTTTCAGGTTTGCTCGTGAAAGACTTCAAACTTACTTTCAGATCTATCAAGCATCTTTTTCGTTGTATTGGGATCTCTCATGGTCAGTTTTCTCAACACGTAATACATCTATACCAAAATTTTGCTCCAAAGATACCAGATGACCAATCACATCCTCTTCATTCAGATCTGAGTAAATGTATTTCTACATCATCCACCAGGTCCATCTACAAACACGTGTTTACCCGTACCAATATTTACAGGTCATCATCGGTTCCCTATCTCGCCGGATTTCTCACCAACCCTAACACAGTGATAAACGAACAGAACAGCCGGTTGAGCTGAATATTTCTTTCCTTTTCCACTTAATTTTCTCTAATTCTGTCTGTATATGATGGTTATGTAGCTGCTGAATATTCACCTCCGGGTGCATAAAGCAATCAACTGAGGAATTTTTTGCGGTAAAAGGCAGTGTGCCTGGTTCTGTAGCCTCATTTTGTGTGTTCCTTTTTTCATATGGAACAGCGTTGAGAAGAGAGGACACGGAAGAGACTCATCCCATAGCACTTGTTTTCGATCTCGTTCATTCAAGTTCACCATGGGATCCAGCTGTTTCAGCTAAATTTGGGGAGTTTAACTGAATTCTTTTGCAATGCGCAGAGTGGAGGCCACCGCCTTGTTGTTTGATTAATGTAAGTAATGGTGTCTGTTGGTGCACTAACTGAGCTTCGGCTCAATGAGCTTCTGTTCTGTGTGTTCTTTTACAGATTAAACACGTGCACCCCCCTTCGGAAGAGCATTATCCTTCCGTGTTACTTTACGGTCTACTCCAACTATAAACCCTAAGAAGATCGGTCGTGTACGCGTTCCATCTTAACTCCTCCGATTGGAGCAAAACACAGTCGCCCAATTTCTGCATTGATCCTCTGTTGTCAACATCAGTGGCTACCAAACTGTTGCGTCCTTCGGATAGACTCTTAGCTGGATATTGCTTGTGTTTTGGTCCTCAGGGTTGCCACTTATAATGTATTCCAGTTAGATTCAAATGAACAGCCAAGTAGTCCGGTAGAGTTACTGCAATCCTTTTATATAGTTCAGGCACGTGGTTATCACTTTTTTCGTAACTGGGTATTTTTTTCTTATTTTTCTATAGTGAGAATAAGGTTTGTTAGACCTTGGAAGTTCTCTTCTATTTCTAAATGTTTATTTTTTCCGGGCCAGTAGTACGGTGGTCTATCCAGTATGCTATATCGAATAAGCATGTACAGTGTGTTTAACGATTCCGAGTCTACCTCGGGAGTTTGGAATTTCTAGTTCGACTGCACAATACAATAGAAACAGTTCGTTTTTAATACTTTTCCGGCAAAGTAACAGTGGCTGAACCAAACCCTCAAACCAGGAATGTTGCACAGAGCAAATTATATAGTATAAAGCGGCACAGGAGAAAAAGCAAATTCATTTCAAATGAAAACCCCTGACGTTATTCTTCTACGTACTACTGCGAATTCTCGAGGATGCGGAAGGGCAATCTAAGACGTGTACAGTCTGTCCAGAAGTTCGGGTTCTACTTCGAGCCGGTCAGATTTCAGTTTTTAATACCGAAACGGATTTGATCAACGAAATTGAAGAAAAATCCCCGGGGCAAGTACTCCCGAGGAAAGGATCAAGGACACCGAGGAACAAGGAATATACCGTTCAAAATCCAACCTAAGGACCGGAGATCTCCAGGTGAGATTTAATGTATTATAGCCAAATAATCTCTCTCAAGGAAGAGCATGCTTAAAGTGAATTTCAAGATCCTACCCTGTAATTTACCACAGAAAAACCTGAAGGTATTATAGGTATAGTAAATTGTATTCTAGAACATTGGGCTTTTCTATTGTGTGTATTCCTAAAAAAATGTGGGTACTTTGGCCCCATCCTGTGGAGAAGACCTGATTTGGTGGGAGGCATTCGCTTGGAGTTAACTGGTCAGATACCGTGTCTCCATTTGAAGCTGTCGGGCATCTCTGGCTGTCATAGAGGACGACATTTGAACAAGTTTAACATGGTGATTCGAACCAACTCTGATGGGACCGGGATGGTGTAGTAGTAACGCGCACACCTTCGGGATGCAAGAGCCCGGGTTCGAACCCTAGGTGTGGCGCGAGGATATGCACCACTGTTGAGCTCTGACGAGGGCGAAACTCGAGTCTGGTGCAGGTTGGTCGGAAGACCTGGGGTTTATGCGTGAAACGTGGAGTCCAAAGAGCAGTCAACCAAGCAAACATTCCTAATTTATTTATTTTCGGGTTGATTCCTAGTGGATGACTCCGAGTTTCAGATTCGAAATAGATTAGCGGTACGATTCGATTTGTAAAAACTGAACGGTAGATAGAACATGTACCAGCAATGGAATTATCAAAGAAAAAACACGTTAAAAACGTTAAAAACCGTTGAATGGGATGGAAGATTGCAACAAAATATTTCACTCAAAATTCCATTGATGTGATGATGACCTAATGGCTTTAGGGATCGTTTTTGTTCACTTGTTGCCAGAAATTCGTGAGAGACTTGCAATATTGCAGTAGGTGAATTATGGTTACACATTTCTAACTTTATCAACCAATTGACAAGACTGAGTTATGCCTTGTTTTGGTTTCCTTCTTTGAAGAAATTGGCCGTAACTGTGCTTCCTCCGATAACTTCAAGAGCAGAATAAAATAGCTGTTTAGTGCATTGATATGTTGCTCACTAATTCAAGTTTCAGGTGGAGATAACAATTTTTATTGAATGTGTTGCAGGTAAACGGAAAAATATGCTCGTGTGAAGATAGAAATTTCGTGTTTGCTTCAGAGAAGTGAAAAAGAGCAAGAGTAAACTTTACTTAAAATAAGACAGAAAAACTGTGAGGGTAGTGGCAGACGCGAATAAAAAAGTCCTGGTTCTGCGGTCATACAGCATGCCTTTGTCTTTCCAGAATCAAAGACCGGGTTGGACTCCGCAAAGTAGATCGGTAGTTTGGCAGGCAGACAGTATGCCATCGTTCGTCAAAAATCGAGGACAAGATTGGGACCAGCGAGGCCGAGTGATCAACCAATCAGGGAACAAATGTTGTCTGAACCGGCCGGACCCTAATCAACCAATCGGGTCGCTATCAGATCAGCCAGCCAGGAGAGGTGCTCATTAATGACAGTGGAGCTACTAAGTTCTCGGGATTTGGTTATGGTCTCCGCATACCTTAGATAAATGGTTTATTTTGTACCAATAAGCTAAAATGGGTGTCTCGCTCGAGTGACAGTTGACAAAAAGTCCACCCCCAACCAAGAATAAATAGAATAGCTAAGAGTTTATTGTTCGGTAACAGCGTTATCGGAAAAGATCGTGGTCAGTCGACGTTTCGGGTGCCGCGGATGACCTTTCTTATGACCAGTATACAGTCGAATGGTTATTCGGTTTCCCATAACACATCACATGGGTTTTTCAATACACTCTGAACTGATCTCGGCCACTACAAATTATTAAATAGAATGGTCCCGTGCCAATATCCCACAGCCTCTTGGTGTTCTGGCTGCTAAACAACCCGTATCGAGACCGAGGCCTGTGCGAAAAGGACAGTTGTATGTTATCTGTGGCAAGTAGCCTTCCGGGCTGGGAATTAGAACACTAAAGACTGAACTCAGCAGAAACATGCTGCTTCATGGCAGGGGAACTGAATCTGTTGCGTGTATGCAAACGGCCAGTTCAATCGAGATAAGGATAAATGGGTATGAAAATGCAGAAGGAAAAATAAAAGCACATAGTACAGATATAACTTGCTTTGTTGAGCATCGCAACCTCATCCCCTAGCGGGGTGAACATGAATATTTGTCCGACGTTTGTTTTGCTCTTATTCTCTGCATTTCTGTGCTCCAAGAAAGTGAACACTTCATCAAGCAAGGGTCGAAAATAGCGACGCTCTTTGTCCAACTGGCGATCTTTCTCAGTGTTGAACTCTTGGGTGAAATAAACAGGCAGGAGTTTGGATTTTTCTAAAATTGCTTTTCCGGAGAGAACCCTCAGACGGTTGGGGATGACTGCAAAATATGGGGCAAATATACGAGAAATGGCGGAGAAAGATGATTTGCTTGTATTGCAACGGTAGGGTGTGGGTGTCGTGAGTTCTTTTTATATTACGCTATCTGTGTTTCTGGTAACTGAAATACCATTGGTTGTCGGCGCTGGTCGTTTTAGGCGAGCTGTTGTGAATATCCATGGTATTCGAAACGGAGATCTGAAGTAGCTGATGGCCATTCCAGAAGACATTCAAAATTAACTGATACGGAACAAATGCCAACGTGAAAATCCCACACCTGAATTTCCAGCTGAGAGTGAATTGGAGCCGTAGATGTCTGGACGACTGAATAACAAAACAGAACCCCACAAATGAACCCAACTTGTCATTGTTACGGTGTAGTTACGGTAAAAGCGAATTCCCAGATCGATACAATGCTTTCGTAATTTCCTGAATATAAGTCACGATTAATAACATATTGCCAATGGAACGGTCACTGTTATTTCTTTTTCTAATTTTATTTAGGGGACAAACGGAAGCTGACCCTTGAAGCTTGTGTATTCATCGTCAGCCTGTTCGTGGAAGGAACATCACTTTTATTTTCACTACATTTGATTTCTAGTACATCAGCTACTAGCCCGAGGGAACAAATTTGACCACTAGCTAGTTCTGAATTCTTCTGGGACCTCCGTATGGCTCCAGGAAGGTGTTTCTGCTTCCAAACCATCTTGCTTTGTTACCACAAAATAGATCATTGGAATACGATGTGTGGTCCGCAAACGTATTGTTCCACCTGTTATTCATGACCAGCCCTTCTGAGTGGTTGGTTTGAATACAAACCGAACTGATGGATTGAATTCAGGGAACAGTTGGTACTTGATTGGTAGCTCGGTCCGCTTCGTTTACTCTAACACTGTTCTCGATTCAGGGTGGGCGATGACATCTTGGCTGCTCGCCAAACCACCTTGCTCTCTACCAACCGATAAAGGCCGTCTATTGGTAATGCACCGGCCCACAACTTCACACGAACTATACACTACTTGACTTCGCCTCCAACTTCGAAAAATTTCCTAGCGTGGTGTATTTAAGCTTCTTAGGAAGCTGTTCTCTGATCAGTTTATGCGTCGAAAGTGGACTAAAGATCGGGTGTATGCAGAAACCGGTGTTTATTTTCCCGAATCATTAAACTAATTTGCTGCGCAGTACCCACCTCCGTTCCTGCAAATTACTCAATCAAGATGAACCACTGAATGTTCTCTTGAATTCACTGATCATTACTACACTCGTCGTTCCGCATAAGCAGTACTGCTTGCATGATTACATAATTGTGGCAACGCATCAGTTTCCTTTTTTATGTTTCAACTTTCAGTCTCTGACTTCACTACGTATCTACGTGGACCAGTGTTACTCTGTCGGATAAACACAGCTTAACAACTGCATTTCACACTCGAAGGGGTCATAATACGTGACCTGTGATTCACATTTCCCCTTGGAAGGATAGGCGTTGTTCTCCTACCTGAAACATGGGGTCCCGTGCGGTTTGGGGATCAACTCGACGTAATAATTTTTAAGCAAGCCTTCTAAAGAAAAGGGAATTACTTCACCTAGATTTTGAATTAGATGAGCCATCACTTTCATAAAGTTTAAGAAACATTGTGAGAATAGAATGCTTAACGGCTTGACACTAGAATGACGAAATAAAAAACCTTGACGGAACGATGAACTGTCCGTACGGACACCTACACTTATAACTCCGGAAATGAATATCCAAAAGAAATCAGGCTGAGTGTACTTGAATAGTAACAACGAGTTTTCCTTTTAAAGGTACCAAAGACAGTATGGGGAAATGCAGCGCAACGGTGAAAATCTACTTTAAATCCATCGCACTATCGCTTGAAACGATTTACTTTGGCCCTTCCCGAAAATATTTTCTATCCACCGCCATTCTGGAAACGGAATAGCTCAGAGACTGCTTTACATGACTCAGAATAATAAGTTAGCTTCGTGAAAAGTCAAAACACCGTGTGTATAAGGTCACACGTACTTTTGGTTTATCTATAGGACATCTGGGGTGTAGTGGAAGAGTTATCTGTTGCGAGATTGTTGCAGTTGTTCCGCAAACTGTCCATCAATCTCAAAGCCCCGTCTTCAGCCAGAGGAGTCCACATCGCAGCTCCTTTGTGAACGCTTTCCGATATGGCTGTGTGGTGTAGGTATACTTTGGTTTAGAGTCAAAAAAATTCAAAATCTAGTGCCAGATTTATCTGACTCGATCGGCCTGTGTGCAGTTAATTTGCTTCTGACATTTTTTACCGGTGACAAGCCCAGTTGCCATGCTAGAAGCGTGCTTCGGTCGCAAGCTGGATCGGTAGAATCTGGTGAACTGAAAAGACTTTAGATTTGGATATCAGTCAGTGTGAGATAGATTATGATCACCTAAACCATCATCAATATTTGGGTGGTTCGTCCATCGTTTTGTTCCCGAAAGCCATTCGGATGTTGCTGGAGTACAAACCGATTGATAGATTTTAGTGGAATTCAGAGAAAAAGTCAGGAAAGAATTAGGAAATTCGGCCAGTTGCTATGAAAGAAGGTAATCGGTGTCTGATACAAGCAAATGCTGAGACAGTCACTAACGGATTATACTTATTTCAGTGTATTTGTATATCTTTTCCCATCATATAAATAGTTGTACGCACAATAACCTTACCTGTGGGTCCATTGTTTGACAGCAGCAACGTTCTAGCTTCTCTCTCGATTGTAGTTATTTGAAACAAGAAGCGAGCCATAGCGTCCAATTCCGGTTGGAACCAGAGAGTCAAAAATTCTCCATCTACTGGTCTGTATGCGCACATCGGATGGGGTATAGCTAGATGTACCACATGATGCTGGCTAGTTGTGAGAGCTGTGTATTCAGCCAGGCTGCAACTTGTCAAACTGATTATCACACGTGCTCCCCCATCGATCAGTCTACAAGCTGGATAAGATCCAAATTAGGAAGAACAGTGGCTAGTAGAGTGGAGTGTTACCCTCTCTTGGTCATTGATACGAGAATGTAATTACTGGAAACAGTGGTGAAATAATAGGGACTGAATAGAATAGCAAAAGGGGTGCAACACGGCCAAAAAAAGTTACGTGAAAGTCATACTTATGAAATTTATCGGCAGTTTAGTATTTTAAGTTGCAATGGGTAGGGCCACCATAATTAAGTTCTTATTACAGGTGCAGTTTATTTGCAATAAGATTTAATTGTGCTTCGAATGCTGATGGTGAACTCGACGATGAACTTCAGCGATCACACTGAACTGCGCTCGCACCACGAAATGCTATTACGAAACAATGGGGAAACATGCACCAATACGGCTCATTCCATGAGAGCCTGGGAAACGTGACACAGATGTTCAAGCCGGTGATCATCCGGCCCCATTGGCAGCTAATCACGTCACAATGATATGTCGGAAACATTTTTAATTTTAAAGTTTACTACTGTGGTACATTTTAGTAGGCACACCTGTGGTTTAAATACCCAGTGTTTGAATAACCAAACAAGTGCGCATTCTATTCCATTTTGCTTCCGATCAGGCGAGCATCGTTCGGTTAAGAGAAAAAATGATACTGGACCATTACATCAACATTTACAGAAGACATAGGCGCACATGGAAAGTCTGGTTAGGTCTAGTTCACAAAAAGTAGTCAGAAATAACCAGGTTTTTTGAAAATGTCTATCTGACCGAAAGTAATATCGTTGATCGACTTCATCAGCTTTACCTTTTTCTGAAATTAAGCTTTTCGGTTTGCTCACAAGCTAAACTGGTTAGTCCGCGTTTTTGTATCAAATACTGTCTTTATTATTATCTAGATTACTGCGTTATATATAATGGGAATTTCTCTCTTAACCATTTTTCCACTTTCTCCTCTATACCAAAGTAACTTCGATCCTTCAAGTTGGAATCACCCATGTGAGCCGCGAACTCACTAGTATTTCTCATTTATTTAGGAACAAAAAATAATCACGTTCCTTGTGCGGCGTATCCGGCTGCTGTTGTGTTAACTGTGAACTTCGCTGAAAAAAATAAAGTAAAATAGGGTACGAAAGTATAACGCACCAATGGTGGAGGAAAGAAGAGTGTCGATCTAACGGCGTCTTTGGTCATCCAAAGTGGCCTTATCCCCTTACGACTTTAGTCATGGAATGAGTGAAACTATTTGATCCAAACTAGAAAGCCTAAAGCAAACCGATTGGGAAAAACCTCTGTCCAAGTTATTCGCATAATTCTTCATTGCCATGGATTCGCTCATTTTCCAGCCCGCGTTAACCTTAGTGAGAATCGGACGCGGATAAGGCCTACCCGATTTCCTGAGTAACATGCTCCAAAATATTTAGAGCATGTTAGTCCTGGTCCTAAATTTGATGATTTGTTCAGCTTGTCTTGATAATTTGTATCTAGCCTCAGAAATACTGACAGAGCGTTGCCATCATTTGTTAGTACGCAATGGCACCTCACCCGAGAGCCAAACTCCTGGTGGAATGCAGCTATTTAGGTGGCAGAATTCATCTACCTCTTGCCATAATGCTTAACACCTGGCCAGCCGATTTCTGCAAAAGTAAATTACTGTTTAAAGGTATGAAAAGCGAACCGATTATCCCTGCGCACTCACTTGTAATGATCGGAACAGTTTGTCACTTACCTGGATCATCTCTCGGAAGAACTATATCAACCGCGTACGCAGAGTCCGGAAAGTTCAGTACTGCTATCCTCACATTAAAATATGATAACTGCCAGGGTTTAGTCAATAATGGATTAGAACGGAAAAGGTAGATATATCAAGACGTAGAATGATCACCAGAATATTTTACCCCCAGGTAGCAACTCGTTGACTGAACGAGTGATTTCAAGTGCCTCAAAGAAGGCCTTTCGTGGTTGATGTTCACAATGAATCGTAGTTGATCCTAATTTTCGGCAATGTCTCCGAACTGAAGGTGAATAAAAGCTGAGACTTCAACAACCATTGATTTTCACCCTTCTTTTTAATAATGTTTGTTCAGAATGAATAACAATTTTCAGTTGGCTTCTTTATTCGATGAAGAAGAACGGTGGTTCATAATAGTGGCAAGTCACATAATATTCCAACTTTTTCGCGGGTTGATGTGTTAGCTTAAACTCAAAATCCCTCATTAATACTATCTGAAAGGTCCATTGCTTGCTGAATCCAGAGAAACAAGCGTGGAAGGCCCGCACTTTATCCAGTTAGCCCCAGCTTACAATTACCTTTACTGATATGTTTAGAGATCACCCACCTTCCTTATAACTCGTTTCCACATACACAGCATCATGGAATAGTTTCCTTCCATATGCTATTGTTTTCTTTGCTTCATACACCAGCTTTATGTAACTGAGAGAATGGTAATGGAAATCTTCCGATACAAAAGCCACAACTGGTGTGAAGTAGTTTACGGAAATCACTAGTCCAAGTGGTGAACACCACCATAACTCCGGAATATGCACACTGCGATATCGGAACTCAGAACTTCTGCCAATCAGTTTATCTATGGGAAATCCGCTAGTGACATTCATCTTAGCGCAACGCGCGCCCGATGGATTAGTTGTCAGCTTGGTATGATCGATTTAGTCATTGGATTCATGGTAGACTGAGACCTGAGGTATAGAAAATATAAATAATTACTAGTCTGCCAAAACATTTGGAGTTGATGAGTAAGGATGTCACTTGATGACAGGTGCAGATAGAGGACGTGCAACTGTGCAACTACTGCACAATTTCAAAATAAGACCGTACCTTTAGACTTTTATGAATCAAGAATGAGGCATGTTAATGGGTTTCAGTAACCGGGACAGTTTCGAACGCGTTCAGTGTGCGTCTTAGCAAACCCACGTCGTGAACTTGCAAACGCGTGCCTAATACCATTTTGCAACGGCTTCAGCTTCAGCTTAAAACTGGAAACAGTTGTGCCATGTCGGTCTGATTTCACGGAGTTATAGTCCATGATCCAGTGTTCAAGCAAGTGGATCGTCCCGGAGGAATGGAATTTCCAAGCTGACTACTGTGATGTTATCTAGTAGGCAGGCTAGTACTGGAAGTCTAACAAGAAGCAGATGAGAGTTGCATTGTACCTGTGCTGTTTTATCTCGGGTTCTGTTCGAACACCGATTAACCGAGTAAGAAATAGGAGTTTTTGGTAGCAAGTAGTAGGGTTGAAAGTAGAAGATTTTTGACTGTAGGTTACTGATCAATTCAATTAGGAAGTAGCAGAAGTGAACGTCTCGTAGACGTACTGGAACGCACATGCTTCCATGAGTTTAGTGTGATGCATAGAATGGATATAGAGAAACCATGTTTGTATACCATTCACACCAGTTATACGAAAGTAGAACTGCCGGGATCCATTGTTCGGATGGCTGAAGCTACAGGTGTGTTTATGATGTGCATTTGCTTTCCAATTCACACTAAATTGGATCACTTCAGTGTGAATTAAGAGCTTTTGGGTAAATTATTTCTCCAATAACCATAAGTAAGATGGGATGACGTTTTGTTGTATCCTATAACGGACTAGTGGAAGCGACCTCAACTTCGGTGCACCATAGGATGTTAAAAATCACCCCGGTTCTCTCAACAATAGTGAAAGTTAGTGTTGATGTAGCTCACGTTGGTGTTGTTCAACGGCTTCTGATCGCTTAGCTTGGTGTTAAGGTCGCAAAGGTTTCATCACCGGTCAAGGTGACATTTTCGTTGCACGGACAGCAACCCCGTACTCACCTGTACATATATGAGGTTTGCTCCTTGACTTAGCCTTGATCTCCCAAATGACCTCGACTCTAGCAAGTTACTATCTACAGAAATTTGGCCTCCTGAATTTCCACGATAAGTTTACAAATTTAGTAACCTACCCTGTGACCATTTCTCCGTGCCTTCTGATTCGAGAATCACAACCTCTTGAAACCCTTCTTGATATTTCTGCTTATGTATGTAATATTTTGGGAGGTTGTTTTGTTTTCGTTATTGTTTTTCTATTTGTTGCTTAGATTCTTGATTAGATGTGTCATCTGTGAGTCGGTTGCTTTAGCGTATGCACGCGAAGAATTGGCATCTACGGCTACGGGTCGGTGAGATTAGGATTCCGGTTGTTCTTTTTCCTTTTCTTGAATTAGTTGGACTTCTTTCTTATCAAGAGATTGTAAGTTTGATCCAGTTTGATGTGTTTATTGACCGAAGATTTTGAAGAATGTCAAGCATCCAAGATCCCCTTGTATATCTCCAGGTTGACTGGTCCAGAATTTTAAATTTCTTCAGATTGTGCGAGTGTATTTCTTGGTCCTCGGGGGCGAATATTAGGAAGAATAGATCATGTTTTCTTGTAGCTGGTTTGCGTTTGTTCATCTTCTTTCCAACCTTCCTTTCAGTCTAACCAAAGTAGCTTTTGTCACAGTCATTGCTATTCACTTTTTACACCACCTTTCCTCTTTCTTCGGTTTTCAGCTGCGCCCTCAATCTTGGCAAAATTCTTCTCATGGTTTTGTTTTGTTTATGAACAACTTCGTTGACTTATGGTTGGAGTAGTCATGTGGTCATTTCGAAGTGGGTTTCAATGTATGGTAGATCTATCCTTTGGTCAGATTGCTTTCCCTGACTTGGTTAATTTCTGATTCCACGTAAGGTTCTCTGAATGGAGATTTCGGAAATCCATTCCGTTGGAACACGTTAAAGGGACATTGTGCTGTAGTGAGTTTCGGTTCTTATGAACAGAGTTTGGAAGTATGATTTTTTGTGGCTGTTTAGATGGTTACCATTGAAGCTCAATGTTTGATTCGTACGGGTTGGCTTCCGATATACAGAAGGATCCGTTGTGCCATTGCAGTTTCTCCTGACCAATACTTTCAGGAATGGTAGTTCTCCATCGTGAATTTCTTATCATTGAAGATGTTATTGGTTGTTGAGTGTGCCTTTTCAATATCTGAGTGTTCGATAACAATGAAAGTATCATCCACACATCTGGTCCAAAGTTTTGTTTGAATCCTCGGCAATGCTTTTTTTTCTAGGGTTTGCATTACAGCTTCTGCAATAAATCCGGTTATCCGTGATCCCATCTGACTGCGTTTTATTTGTTCGCAGATACCGCCATCGAATATGAAGCGTGAGTATAGACATATATCTACTAGTTCACGAACTGTTTGTGTTCCCAACGGCTGGTCTGAGTGGTGTCCGTGGAGAAGTTCCTCTAGTGCTTTTTGCTAGGTCTATGTCAACTGAGGTGAAAAGCGCAGTGACATCCAACGACACCATAGCTTTATGGTCCTCCACACGGATATTTCTCGGTTCGTCCTGGAAATATTCTGTTCTGGTTATGCCTGATACTTTAGAAAGAAACCAAAACACTTATCTCCGCTGTCGGCTTCCTAGTGCATACCTGATCAATTCGTTTCGGACCACCGTAATTGAATTTCGATAACATGCGTGGTAAGCGTAATACAGGTTATGACCTTTTGTGATTCCCTTGACTCTGGGAATTAGTATATTTATTGGTATCATGTTTATTCACGTATTATTAGGAAAATCTAGGGCCGTGGATATCACATGATTGACGGAAGGCTTCATTCAGAAACTAACGAAGAGGTGGAAAATCACTTGTAGTGAATTGACGGATGCCGTGATATTACCATCGGGGATAAATGGGGGAAATTGCGCTGAATCTCACCGGCGGTAGCCATGTTAAGAGGTCAGCAGGAGGAATTCATCACGGCAAATCAAATTTAAATGCCAACTATAAGCATGTAACGTCATTTCACTTACGTATAACTGGTGTGAATGGTATACAAACATGGTTTCTCTATATCCATTCTATGCATCACACTAAACTCATGGAAGCATGTGCGTTCCAGTACTTCTACGAGACGTTCACTTCTGCTGCTTCTGAATCGAATTGATCAGTAACCTACAGTCAAAGATCCTCTACTTTCAACCCTATTACTTGCTACCAAAAACTCCTATTTCTTACTCGGTTAATCGGTGTTCGAACAGAACCCGAAATAAAACAGCACAGGTACAATGCAACTCTCATCTGCTTCTTGTTAGACTTCCAGTACTAGTCTGCCTACTAGATAACATCACAGTAGTCAGCTTGGAAATTCCATTGCTGTGGGTGAATCTACTTGGAACATGCTGTTCAATGATGTTCATCTGGTTTCCATCTGTACGAACACAGGAGCTGCTATTTGCTGTTTTGATGACTGGATTGGAAGCTCCGCCATTCTCGAACCAGCACCAAGTTAAGTTACCGGACAAAGTTTTTTGTGCATCTGTGAATGAATTGATACATGATGTCTACCGCATTCAGATGACAAAAGTAGTATCCACTAGTTCGGATGGTCTGCCCTGAGAACGTTTATCCTCTCCTAAGATGAACCGTAGTGCACTTTGCTCGGCTCCGTGGAACGTTTATTCTAAAGGAGCTTCAGGTTCAGACAATCGACGCGGTACCTGAAAGCTGAGAACACCTAACTTTGCAAATTGCGTTTCCATTACCTATCTCATTCACGCGTCCAGTAATTAGGATGTCGTTGAGTAACAGTCCATTTTCGTAATCAGTATTACACTTTAGTAGCATATTTTTGAAGGGGAAAGTGGCAAGCGGATTGAATGCATCTAACACTTCGGAACAGATTATTTTAGTCAACTGATTTGAACAAACACCTTAAAGCAGTTCAATATTTGGCACCGGATTCATTCTAGTTACCATAGCAAATAAGTCATGGTTCAATTGACAGTCATCAGAGCGGATAAACTTACGCTGGTCCAAGGTAAAAGGACGGACGGTGAAATTCAAAGCTGGGGCTTCGTACTGTAAGGAGTCTCGGAAAGATTGCTTCATGGCCGAGCGGATTTTTTCCGTAATATCCTTATGAGAGAACGTTTTTTCCAAATTGTAAGCCACGTTGTCATAGTACTCGTCGTACAAGATGCCTACACACAGTTCCAGTCCGCAGTCCCATAAGAAACAAAAAAGGTGAATTTAAACACTCCACTCTCTTCTCCATCTGACAGGCAACGTAACATAGGAACAAACTGGAGAAAGCAAACTGTTTTATTTGTGATGAGTTTATACCTTAGACTCACTTTCGAAAACCAACATACGTCCACCGTCTTCCTTTAGGCTAATACAAGAGTAAGCAGACAGGTGAGGCTGCACGTCACTCCTGATTTCGAAAATTCAGTTCAGGATACTTTCGTGGTATCAACGCCAATTTAGTTGAGATTTTCCACACCTGACTTAGTGAGCTATATGCAACTTTCTGAAGGTAGAGACAACACAGAGGTGAATTCTTCATGGAAGAATTATTGGCTAGCTGAGGATGTTGCTAGGATTTGGTTGATGGTTTGAATATTGGTAATGTGGTGAACTGGTATAAGTAACAGACAAGAGGTATGCTACGTACTACTTACCACTTCCTGGCTTTGAAAATCCCAGCAGTGCAGCAACTTACAATTTCACCTCGAAAAAAAGGCGGGCAGACTGTAGAGTTAAGTTTTGACCGTCACGTGGCAGTTCATTCGCTACGGCCTAGATCACTCTGCGTGGTGTGGCTTCATCCAAGTTAAAATTCGTCATCCAACAGATACTATGTCGTGTTATTCATTTCAAAGGTCCGTAGATACATGCTTCGTTATTGGCTATTATAGGAATTTATGATCATAGAGCAGTTGTGCCATTTTTATGCAAGAGCATATGACTGATCACAGACTGTCGTGTGGGTACGGGATGTAACTTATGCTAGAAACAGTCAAGTTACAAAAGATTATAATCCGACAATGAATAACTGCAATAAGTACAAATGTTCACCAATCAATGAGGAAAAAGGTCAACAGACATCGGAAAAGGAAACCACGAGTGAGAAACTAGGTCGATGCACAGGTAGTGTCTGGATGAGTATCGTTCTAGATAAGACAGAATGAACAGTGTATCAAATGAAAGTGCAAGTGTGACGTCAACTTGGACGAGCAACCGACTTGATCTACCAGCAAATTATCCGACGCCCACAGGGTAAGACCTTAAAACCCAGATTGTACAACGCACACTCTACGATCGCTTTATTAACCCCAACAATTTCCAAACGGATCACCTTGGTTACCCGCCAAAATTACATTGGCAAAAGGTGTATTTCAATGGTTCGTGAGAAGCTTGTATTCAGCTGGCTTCACGGATCCACGGCTGTGCTCTCCTATGGTTTGTATAATTTGCTAGAACGAGGTACCATACCCTGGCAACGATCGACATACTGCAAAACGCGAGTGGTGAACAAACCGCTCGAAATGAAATAAGGACACACACGAAGTGGAAGCTGAACGGATCATCTATGATGCACCAGGTGCAGTATTTTTATAGACAAAAAATATACAGCGGAAAAAATTCGCAAGCAGCAGTTGAGTTAGGAGCCCTGCACCTACTTGTCGTAAGAATGTTAGATCGAATATTTGACCGACAGAAATCAATAGCCTGATACTGCAACCAAAGTTCGCAATGGGATGAATCAAGTAAACATGAAAGTATTGATCGTGCTGCGTCATTGATCACTCAATGAACTCTATGAAACTTTTGTCTGAATTGAACTCTTTGTGCTGCTTTTGAGTATGTCATGCAATCGCCATATCTGTTTTGTTTTTATAACAAAGTGCCGACACTATAGAACTGAAATCCTACACAGTTCTCGTTCCCCATAGCGAACAACATTGAAACCGGTCAAATTTGTTCCCTTCTCTGAATTGTTCGCTCTTAGGAAGGACTTCCAGAAAATCGTACGAAACATAGTTAACCCACTAAGACAAGTGGTCAAACTTCACCAAATACAAGAAAACTTCGAGCGAGATTATCAAAACATATTGCATTTAAAATAAGACACAAAAATCTTTCGGTCGCAGAAAGGAAGGTATTGTTAATTGCTTCCCGCATTGCTATCTCCTACTTTTCCATGCCTTCCATTTCGGATATAAGTCCCATGTACAATTCTAGTGCACCACTTAGCCGTAGTTGTGCAGCTTGAATTTCACTATCCACCGAAAAGCTTTCGCAGTCGGCCTTCTCTTCTTCATTGTTATTACTTACCAAGACTAATGCCCCTGCCAGTGTCATACACGTGGTGTCTACACCTTATAGAGAAATCAAATAGTTAAATAGATCAATTTTCACAACCAAGCCGCTTGTTGGAGTGGCTCTAAGATAAAAAGTCTGAATGGAGATAAAAATGTTCTCCGATGACTGATCCTCGCAAAACCCTGAAACGCCTGCCAGGCATATAGCAACAAAGAAGACAAGACGGATGAGGACATCTGTATCTGAGCGGTCAAATATGCCAAGTCCGTGGAACATGTACAAACGTTTATATAGTAAGTTTTACGAACTTCACTGCAGCAAAATTGATCCTCTGTCTGCCTGAGCATTTTGGCTGCATTTCGGTCAGTCTTCCGTGGTCGCTAGTTTGGTTGTTTTGCGCGTTATTTCCGTTTGGCTCCAGATGACAGCTTGGTCTCTAGACACCCTCACCTGGGTTATAGTCTTGGCTGTCAAAGATCCTGCTGTGTCCTCTCTGTTAGTCTAAATGCCTCTTTTTGTCTTTTGCCGGAAGCTTCCAATATACTCACCTTCTGTTCACTGGTCTGTAGCTCTAGACTGTTTGGCCGATCGGTTAGATAACCGCATCGTTCTATTGTTCCCGCATTCGCCGCTACAATATAAATAGTGTGGTACTGTATCTGGTTGATAGGAGAAAATTCCCCCGGAAGCGTCCGGCCGGTTTGGAGATCGTTGCAGCTCATCAGATATGCATACCCAATACTCTTCTGCCAAGTCAGCCCTAGACTCCGTCCATCCACGCCCCAACCGATTCGAATGAGATTATAATTGTAAGCCTTTCAGTCAGTCTGGTACTTCTTCACTGGAAACTTTCAAGGTCTTACTGTTCAGTTGTACTGAGCTAATTCTACGACGTTCTTGGAATTTGTACAACCAGCTACTGCTAGAGCGAACATCACTATGCTTCATAATACGAGCCACCTCTATTGCTTTCTCCAGTGGCAACACTCCTGCTACTAGCAGATGATTCCGACGACCAGTGAGAAACCACTCTGGCACCGCGCTGTTGACATCAGTAAAGAAAACGGACATGAACGCAAGATTCTTAGCCAAAATGAAGTTCCCATGTCTCATTTAATTTTGATGCTGACTTCATTTCTTACAGTCGTGTGCACTGTCGTTCTCCCTGTACCAAATTGGTAGAAGTCCGAAGTGTGGTCCATCAAGCAAAAGTATCATCAGTCCCCCACACTGCTCAGAAGCAGTTGGGGATAAAATGCGAAAGTCCGTACAGCTGACCATCACATGGTCCTTTATGGGCATTTGCTAGTTTTACCGCTGTAGTGTGAAAGTTGCAATGAACCCAGCGAGATTGCCATCTATGAGATCAGACATTAGAAATACTTTTCTATTAACCACCTCCGCGAGAGTCGATGACTGTCACAAACAGATGAATGCGTGCAGCAAAGCAAGCAGTATACACAGATATCCTGAATATTCGCTGACACTGTAGAATAATTTCAACGATCTTCGGTGGAATACATGGAAGGCATACGATGTTCACGCAGGAATACCCAAGTGCAACATTTGAAAGTTATCACAAGAGAAGGGTCTACGGGTTTTCTTTAGCATAAGGTTAAATGGCAGTTTCTATCCTTCTTTAGGTATGCGCCCGGATGACTATGTTCACTCAAAAGGAGTGTTCGCTCTTAAGGGGTTTCAATGGTAAAATCAATTCGGATCGCGACAATGTGTTCACACCAAGGGGGTGACGGCTCTGTAAGGGAGCAATGGGTTGAATTTTCGCGTATATAGTAATCTTGTCCCCCCCCCCCTCCCCCCCCCCCTGGAGTCATCTGCACCAGGATGAAAATCCTGAATTATATTTATGCGAATCAAATTGATCTTACCAACGGGGTAGCAGTTTGCTTTTTCTTTTCCTATAACGTTGTCTTCTCGGGCCTGAACACATATTTGAAAACTTTTCTTCTACAAATATCTGATGTTTGTTAGATCGTCCATCTGATTGTGACTAATCTTGTGCTCTTGGTTATTGAGTTCTATCCGACTGAAGTAAGTTTCATTATCTTGTTTTCCTACCACCCGTCAAATTAAAAAGTTTCAACTTTGTTTGCTCTCGTACAGCTTTCTAACGTGTTTCGTACTCTGAGAAGACTGTGATCCGATCTCGATCGAAATATCGCGTAGGGTTGTATGTGCTTTACAGCTTGCAGTATGTTTCACTGTAGATTAAAATGTCAAGTGACATATTCACATGTGAGCTTCGCGTGTGAAACTCTGAATCGACCTGGAGTTTATGTTAATGTGAACTGGCTGAGTTTGGCCTATCGATAACCGCTTGTTAAGACGATCTGAAGCTTCACAGAACTCAATCCTTCAGGTGTCTTTCAGAAAAAATAAAACGAAAGATACCGAACCTCGTTGTCACATCACTGCCTGAAACTTGCAAATATTTCTTTTCTCATAAAGAACCAAAGAAGAGCTTGATTTCCACTTAACATTTATTCTCTCAGTGTGTTTTTGTGTCCCGTATAAACCGGTAGTGACCAGGGGACTAAACCTTTTGGTTCAGTGTCCAAGGGTCTCAGGCTCTCCGCTGCAACCACCAGCGGTCAGCGATTACCTTTCAGTAATTCCTAACGGTATCATTGTCTTATAAGCTGGAAGTAAAGATTAATAGTTGAATACACATTTAGACGCCAATCATAATACTGAATTTGATATTTATGCCAAAGAATTAGCCACCAGTTTCACGATATCCGTTTGGCTTTCCAATGGTGTTTTGTTACGAATCAAACAACTTTCTTCTGTTAACGAGAGAGAGATAGTTGATTTTCATTAATCATTACCTCCCCCATACTTCACATGTATTGTTTGTTTAGTATAATCGAGATCTGTGCGAAGTAAATGTAACTAGGTGAAAACCATAAACAGTTAATATTTCTGCACTTGTGTTCACGAATTACTCACCAGTCAGCCGAACATGACCTGTCATTAGCTCAAACAAAGTTTACCCACGGCCAATTGTATTGTTTAAGAAGTCACGAGAAACGCAGTTGAGAAATTTTTTCGCTGATGGTTGGACTATCGTTACTTAATCTCTATTTGAATTATGGCTGATGTCAAAGATCTTATGACGGACTCTGAGAGGGCATACCAGGTTTCTCTAAAAATAAGACCCGGTTTATTATAAAAAAAACCAGGACTTTTTGGGGTATCCTATGAAAACTTGTGTGAAAGTAGACAACGGTAAATATCAGACAATGGTTTTAATAGTAATGACTTCATTCTCTCGATACTGGTATTTATTCACGTACAATCATTTCGTCCTCTTCTGAGAAGTCGTTGTAAACGACCAAACCCCGAACTTCAGACTGTTTCTTGCAAAATAATTTTCTGCTGAGTTACTGATCTTTAGCTCTTGATTAGTGTTGAGAGCTTACAGAAAAAATTGTGGGTCCAAAAAGCCTGAAGCGCATAGATAATGGAAGATCCACATGCTTTTTCTCATACAAAATTCCAACTCCGTGAGCCGAAATCAAACCGGTAGCGTTCTGCTTTCTGGCCAGATGCCTGTCCCAACTGAGCTGTGAGAATGGGAATTCGCACTGATTTACCTCCACTCTATTTTCCATGTACTGACTTATTTCCATCCGTAAATGATCTTTGAATGGTTTGTTTATTAAAAAGTCTAAGGTTTGTAAATATGAAGTCATCCCTGTAAAGTTCATCGTTCGGTCAATTTTTCTTTCAGTAAGGCAGATTTTCGTATGGTGACTAGGTCTTGTTTTCGCAGTAAGGCCTCCCGTAAAACATCCGGAAAAAGGTTGGTCGGCCTTGTTTTCGCACATCCTACTACTTCGGAGAAACACGTTATATTGTCGTCTCTGAAATTATGCACATTTTCTATTAAAACGGAAAGAAATGGAAGTCTTCTTTGTGCCAGTTAGGTTGGACTGAATGCCGAGTAAATACAAAGGGTATGACTGTTCGTTCCCGGTGTGTATCATACCATCGTATAGGCCAATGGGAATTAGTTTCGAGAAAACCCTGCTGGGATTTAGCTATTAGTATAAACAATCAAACATGAGTTTGAACCTGATCCAGTACAAATCTGTAAGAGGTTAGAAAAAAATAATTTTCCGATCCACAATGGATAAACTACATGAAGAGGTTTTCAAACAGTCCTCATGGTACGCATACATTTTCGTTCGTATCCATATAGCAAATGGTTATATACTACTCATGAGTGGATAACTGGTCGACAGAGATTGTGGAAATCGGAGGAAACCAATATGAGATGGAGTAATGAGGACAAAACAAACTGGATCAAAAAAAGCTAAAGGCTTGCACAATGTGTGATAACACTTCACGATAATGACTTGATCTATGAAATTCTAGTGGGATTTCCAGTGTTTTTCCGTTGTTTTGGGGTTTGTTCCCCAGACTTTCCCCGTTAGTGTAGAGAGATGGTAGATAATTCGCATCTATTGTGGACCCAAACATCGTGGTTGAATTTTGTGGATTTTTTAGCTGGGCGAAATGTAGTGTTCTGTCTTCATGGGCCCGGAGATCGACAAGGCCCATCAACAGGTTTTGCCAAATTTTGAACATTTGTGTGTGTACTTAATGATCCTCTCAGGGGATAGTTCAAGCTTCCTTTCTCTTTTAGGGATACTGCAGCTAGCAAGTCGCTTATAGAAACCCGGGGAAAAACTTGATGTTACAGACCAAGCAGGTATCATGGTCTACACATCATTTTAGAATAACTATCGTTCTTATTCGTTGATCAACTTTGGTAGCACTCCCATGAAGACAAGGGCAATTACACACTGAATTACTCACCAGAACTGATATGGTCGTAAAGCTACGTGGCACAGCCTTGGTGTGAATGAGTAATTCGGACTTTGGTAATCTCTTCACAGCTTTTCTAAGTATTATGCATTTCGGATAATACGGTAATTGGTCATAACCGCACCTGGCCCAAAACAAGTGGGTATGATTGGTATCACGAGCTAATCTCTACCCCTGGTATAAAGACGGCTTTTCCCACAATCTAGATGATTTTCGTTACCGTAGAGCAGAAACCCTTAAACCCCCTTGAACCAGAATGGTCCTCATTTTCGTCCGAAGCAGTAAGTGCGGTTAATATAAACATCTACAAACTGAATAACCTGCTTTAAAAGCAAACCTGCCCGTCTTTCCCCACCTCACATTCTTCATCCTGTGTATAATTTTTTAATCACTAGTAACTACACTTACTTAGTCGAAGTATAAAAACAAATAATCATTATTCGGACATAAATATGTAAATAGTCAAACCATTCGGAGCGGAAGACTCACCAATATGCAATGTTAAGTTCTTTTTTCCCCGTGAGAGAGTACACAAAAGCCATAGAAACACAAAAGCCGTGTTGGGTAACCGCGTACCAACTGCCATGGTTGCTTTACAAAGTTTGCTGGGAATACATGGGCCAATACAGACTACGCTTATATAGTTCTCGTGCAATCAAACTCTCCATTCACTGAACCCAACTGAAAGAGCAAGGCGTCCATTAGAATACTTCTGTGACACTTCTGACCTCATATCGTAGAACAGCATCAGTTCGAAGGATGTTTTCTTGGTCGACGATTTAGTTCACAGCCCACCAGAGGGTTGAAGCTAATCGGTATAGTGGTTCACCCGGGACTATTGCAGTTGCTATGGTGTTGTTGTTCAAGCAATGAACTCTAGCGGGATCAGGCACAGCAGGACAGGGCAAACAAACCGAAGTCTCATACTACTGAATGAACCGATTATGCCCTTAAATGCAGCACTGATAATTGCTGTTTGGACTGATCAGGAAATAAAGGAGAGAGATACAAACCCCTTCTTTCACATGCATCCCATTCAGTGACCTCATTGTGCACCCGGTTTGTAACAAAGAAGCTGAACACAATAAAAAAAACCTTTTTAGAGCTTAACCAAATCGTTTTGAGCACTAATTTACCAGGTTAATTGAAACTGGAAGGTGCTCACTGACTGACTGACTGACTGACTGACTAGCTAGATAGTTGGCTAGCTGGCTGATTGACTGGTTGTCTTGCTGGCTCACTACTCTGAGATGACTGAACATCGCACTCTGTCGCTTTTGTTGTGTCCACATTGAACAATCAAACGTAATGGACAGAAAATCCCTCGACGTCTCCTTTATACATTGGTAAACACTTAAAGATGTTTAATCATGGTTTTTTTGTTGACTGGTCAGTTCCACTATGTATCGGTTATTCTTGCTTGGAGCGAAATGATTGTACTGTAGCTCGTGAATGCAACTTAGTTCACTGATATTTCTTTCGTAACTTGCACTTGCTTACTTACCCACAGCTTGCTTGGGGGCTACGGCCGGGTTTAGTGTTTACACCTCTATAAATAAACGCGGTGCCCTCATTACGTGTTCTATTAGTAATTACGACCACAACAACTTTTATTTGCTTTATTTTGATCATTATAGTATTACCACACAGAAGGCAAAAACAACCAATGAAAGCAATAGACAGCAGTTTCATCCTCGTCAATTATCGCCAGCTCTGCTTATCCACCGAGTCTCAAATGGGACTCACACTCGAGTTGCATTACTAGTAATCACAAGCGTACGCTTTACTACTAGACAATCTGGGCTCGCTCTCAACAGTTTGCTTTGCATCAGTACTGCACGTACGTCACTCACTTTCAGTGCATGCAACACGTCACGAGAACGGCTATTGGATCTTACAATGGATTTCGTCTTAACAGGCGCCTGATTGGTCTGTTAAGCGAAGACACTGTAACAATAATATTCGCACGCACTGCTGAGAACGCTTTAAATAATTTCACTTTAAAACTAACTGGAATCACGTAATAAATATTAGCCCAGATGACCTTTCCTACGCATTCTGTGCCCCTGAGTTCAGTACGGCCGGCCAAGTTTGGGAAGGTACCCAATGAATTTGTCCAGATGCAAAACGATAGCAAAATACTTTCTCTGTAGGTAGTTCTGTTCAAGTTGAAGTCTCATTTGTTTGCCCAAGAGTCAACGATCGGCTGGTAAAGACCATTTTTGACCGGTGAAATTGATGATGGAATAGAGGAGCCCAAAGTCATTCGTTTGTCGGGTCGACCGCTAAATCAGTACCAGCTAAACGGCAGTGTAATACGGAAGAAACACCGTATGAACTCCCGGGGCTACCTGTTTCCACTAGATACCATAACCATCAATTGTGATAGACTGCAGCTCATCAGTCGCGGACATCTGTTATTTTATCCAACTCACTGAACGTGCACTGGCAGCTATTAACTATTATCGTTATTGGTGGTGAACGCGAAGATTTTGTAGTTGAGGTGCACACTATCAAAGTTTAGAATGATGTGTCCTGATCCTATCAACATTAGTACCGAATTGCCAAATACTGTCTCTTGCCAACTATTTGCGGTCTTTTACTGAAATAATAATACGCCGAATCATGATCCACAGCTTGCGAACAGCACTACAATCGGCTTACGAGAAGCAGCGACGAAGTCTGAAGAAAAATGAGTAATTTACTTGCGTCAAAAATGCCATGCACTGATGAACAAGTTGAGTAAGCATGTGTCTGATAACCGAAAATGAACGGGACTGCTGTGTGGACTTCACTAATTTAGCGGACATGAAGAGATGTTGATCACCGATGAGGGACACGATGGATGTGAGGACTCAGGAGCACTGAAACAACCGACGGTGTGCGTGAACTTGTGGAAAACGTGCAACAGAGCACCTGTCTAGTTGCATATTTAGGCGTGAGAAACGTGAGTAGCGGAATTTGTGTCCGGGATTACTCATCCATTAGGTTCTCACTCCAGTAGTTATTCTGGTCATGGTCTGCTATCCGTCCTTTCCGCAAGATATGGATGTTTTTGGATGAATTGTTAAACTCTCGGTCCAAAGATATCCAAAAGAATTCGGATCAATTCTCCCTTGTTTTTACAGTCTGTGACAACCTGAAACATTTTCAACGAAAATACGTATTCATAGAATTTATTGTTGGCACGAGGAGCCGGAATCTTATGTAATGGAAAATCCACTTGCTCTTTCCATATCGGAAAGTCAAAAGCCGCGAGCCCGAATTCACCCGGCCACACTCCGCTTATGGGGCCGATGCTCCGCCAACTGAGCTACAGCTGAGCGGGCACTCGGATGTGAATAATGCAAGTAAATAATCGACGATGCGCTAACGACTATCCCAATGATACACAGTAACTGTTCCATTTCCAATGGTTAGGGCTAGCCTCGTCGGGCAATTCCTAGTTGGACGATTCTGGCTCGCGGTGTTTGACTTTTCGATATGAAAAGTGCAAGTGGATTTTCCATTACTTTAGATTCAAACTCCTCGTTCCAGCAATACATTCTATGAACATATTTCAATTTCCTTTGGATCACATTCAGCCACGTACTGTTCCTCCCATTGGGAACTACCTGAAGAGGCTAGCCCTAGCCATTAAAAATAGGACAGTTTCTGTGTATCACTGGAATAGTGGTTCGCGCATCATCGATTATTAACTTGCGTTATTCATATCGAGTTTCCGCGCAGCGGTGATGCAGTTGGTGGAGCTTCGGCCTGGTAAGCGAAGTGTCACCGGTTCGATTCGGGCTCGCAGCTTTTGACTTTTCAATGTGAAAAGAACAAGTGGATTTTGCATTACAAAATACATATTCACAAGATTTTCTATCTCCTTTATATGTTATTTCTTATATTTCTGGAAGGTGCCCGAGGGACATCAAATAGGGTCGAATGGATGAGTGTCCAGTGTTAAGGGAAGTCGAAAGTGGGATGACAAAGTCTAAAATCCCCGGTGATGACGATTTGACTGCCACCGGTCATGAAGTGGTAAGCTAAATAGACATGTCCGATTCATTTTTGTTGGTGAACGGACTGTTGAAACTGAGATTAAATCTATCGTTCTTCGGTCTATTGACGTGAAACAAAACAGGTTCAATGATCTAGAAAGAACTAAGTGTAATTTTGACTCAGGTAAGCACTCAAAACGTTGATGCCATAGTTCCAACTTCAACAGACAATTAGGTAATGCATATTGTAAAATGATTCCATCTGGTCTGAAGCTAACTGCAAGTATCACTTTTCATGTAGTTGCAGCGAAATAATAAAATTCGAAGAAGCATTTTGTATCTAGAACACAGGATTATGAAGTACTTTCCAGGGCGGATCTTCTATGTAATTAGAAATAACACTTCACATGAACTAACACCACTCCAGCACCATCTAATCACTAATGAAACAATGGTTCACTACTCCATCGAGTATTTCATGTTCACTAAAATGGTCTTCTAGGAACACAAATAAAAACGGGAGTTCAGCCTTCGTGACCATAAAGAGCTATGCTTTACATCACCATTGCACTGGGTTCAACAGAATATTTTACCAAAGATATTCCACTTTAAATATACCCATCATCAGCGAACTTTTTCTGTATCACCTATTTTGTTTCTTGGTTGCAATTGGAACGATAAGACGAAGTGAAGCTTCTAAGGAACTCACGAAAACCACTCCGAAGTAAATGGACGCGGTTAATAAAAAATTGTTACAACCGGCCTCTCAAACGATCCAAGATGATGCAAAGTGTTGGCTCAGGTCCGACGAAAGATCGGTTGTGTGGCCAGCCCACGGAATTGGAAGAAGATCAAACAATCATGTGGACCGGTCCCTTATTAATGCAATTAGTGCAGCTCCGATCAGTTCAATGCAAACAACAGTTCACCGTGCACTGAGTGCGGTGTCTTTGATTGCCATCTCTCAGTGGTAACGGTAATCGGAGATTTCGTAACAACAAGACTGCACATCAGGGCATCACGAAAACCTCCCCAAGGCAAAGTTACTAATTCGTTCGGCGTGTCATTCAGGGCCGATCAAATAATAACCAATAAGCCTCCTCACCATACGGGGCCTAATGTCTCCGTTGATCAACCACTGCATCAACCAGTCAGGCTAGCCGGCATGTTGGCAATGTGATCGGCCCCGACAAAGCAGGTATCTGAATTGACGCCCAGGTTCGGGGTTGCCTTATTTCTGCTTAAAAAATCTTGTTTATTTTTGAGAATGAGGCTGTCGTTTGACACTCTGTACAGTCGACTTTTTGATTTCATATGTGCCCTGCTGCGATAGAAGTTGCAAACAGAGGTTAGGCTGTTCATAAGAATCGCAGAATAGAACTCGAAAGACACTGTACCGAAAATAATAGTACTAAATCGCGAAAAAACGTTTATGGACAGAAGAGCGACACAGCAGCATCTTTCAGTGTATCTAACCATCAGCATTCTGCAACATCATCGCCGGAAATGTTCAGAACAAGCCAACATTCCATTCACTTCTGGTAACCTCTTTCAAGGCACACTCGAACTGGCACTTCAAAATACTGTGATTTCTCTACACTCAGTGTACTTTTCTACAAGGTACGCTGACGTGATCCGAATTCTTACTGGAGGGCTAGTGCTGTAGGAGTCGCAATTCGAGTCAAACGCCAATCGTAGAGATTAAATGTTTGGGAAAATTATCCACCTGAGTTACGAACACTACTAATGTTCAACATTCCTGGTAGCCCCGTTGTTTGACAACCGTGCGAATAACACTCTCTATAGGATGCTCAAAGTCATCATTACTTATGAACTACTGTTTCAAGGGTGGCGATAATTAGCTCCGAACAGGAATATTCAAGTGTTCCTATGATCACGGAAACGTTTCGGGAACAAATGCCCGAAGTGCTTGGTGAGAAATGAGATTTCAATAATTAAATTGGCGTCCATCTGCTTTGGATAACCCATTAAAACCATAAATCATGGCAAAACCATACAACCCTAATTCATAGGCAGTGCGCTCCTAAACATTGGGCAGGCGCGTACAAACACACAAGCCAACACACACACACAGGTTGGAACATCCGATGGCTTGTGACGACTACCTAAGGATCATTTGACTGAAAAAACTTCCTTTGAAAAATGTCACTCGTGGTGAAGAAGAGTCGGCTAATTAGATTTCTCTCGACAACGATAGTGTTTTGGACATTAAAACATTTCCAGAGACCAAAACACTTGGTGTATCTATACTTCGATGCTTTCCGAACCCCTTTCGAACCTGATATACTCATTAATCAGTTAAATTTTCCACTGTAAACTCTCTTCTGTAGCACGATAGTTCTTGTTCACCTGAATTTGGTTTCGCCTGGGTATTTTTCGTTGTGTTCTCTGATGTCCAAATTCCCTAATCAATATGATAAAAAGCCGCGGCAAGAGCCGAATGGCGCAAAATTTGCCACTTATGAGAATTTGAGGTGAGTTTGACAGTTTCCCCAATTCTCACTGAATTGAAACCATAAAGACAATCTGAATTTCGATGTATTTATGCAAAACCTTCCAGTGAGCCATGCATAACCTGTGAAGTTTGATCTTACGGGTGATTGCTTTCCTTATCCGGAATAATATAATGTGCACAGATCTATAGGAAAATCGATGTACAAGATCTCACACATAATCACTTCAAGTATATGGGCTGACCACCCGCTCTAAAGGGAACTAGATAACGGACATCAAGTCTCCGTGAGAGTCAGCACCGCCAACTTAAACAGCCACTGACAATATTTGTTCTGATCCGTTTAACTAGCTCTGGTGAAAAGGCTCTTCTGCCTTCGAACCATCTCACTTTAGTAGCTCAAAACATCTTATTTACATAGGATGAAAGAGTTGCTGTTAGAAACGTTTCACCACAAACTAACTGGTCAAAACTGGAAACGGGTGACGTATCTCTTCGGTCGGTTGATTCGTGACACGGCCAGCTGCCACTTGACGGGAATCCTTTCTCGTCTTATCGATCTGCTTCATCGGTCCGCTGTCCCGTCGTTCGCGATTTCGTTGGCTCAGTCCTTGACACCGTTTCTGGACGGGCGCCAACGTGCCTTTTTTCGGTGAGAATAGGTTGTCGATCGACAATGCTTCATGTACATATATTCACAACAATAACAGTCGAACCAAGAGAATTGCAACAGAAACACGTTACGGCCTATGAATTCAATTTAAGCCCATGAACTTGGGTTATGTAAATGAAATAAGTTTAGTAGTACCATTCAGCACGCAGACTGGATAAATACTATTATACACAAAGAAGGTCGAACAGCAGAATTTTTTCTTTGCTTGACTGACTGCCCTTCGGACTCAACCATTCAAGCAAAAACCTCAGGTCGTCTGACAAACTCTGCACTCAGAAGAACCAGACTAGAGTTTTGCCCTCATCGGAACTCATCTGTGACGCACACTCCCTTTGCCAGGACTAGGGTTTTAACCCGGGCCTGTTCACTCGCATGGCAATTTTGTTACCTCTGCTCCACCATGGAACACTTGAGTGCTAATTTGTTATTGTGTCGGTGATGAATACGACCGAAACACATGGTTTCTCACTTAGCGAATTTCATTAACGTTTCATGAGTAACGTTTTAACGGAACCAAAAAGAACTAACTGGGCCTTGATTTCACAAAACGATACAAAAATGCACCCACATTCTTTTCTGTGTTCAGGACGAGCAGGCCTAAATGTCTTTGAAACTGAACAGGAATGAGAACAATCTGTGAAACGTAGTAGGGAAGATGAAGATTCGCAGGGGATTGCTCAGCTGTGACAGATAAAAACCGACATTTTTCCTCAGTAAGCATCGGTTATTTTATTCTCAGCTGTGATTTTTTTTCCGGTAATTGACAGTGCCCTCCCCGTTGGGTTACCTGCCAAAGGTGTCGCTGTAGCCTTACGAGAAACTTTGCGCTATGAGGTCGCTTATTGGATCTAAATGTGATTGGTGAAGATGGTGAGCAACTGACGTAAAGAATTAGGAAGCCGTTCTCCTGTGAACAGACCCGGAACTTCTGAAAGACGCTCTCATGGGAGAGCAATACAAATTACCGATATTTGATGTTGTGGTGGACTCACACCAAGGTCAACTTACAGTCAGCTTTCTAGCAACTCGAGCTGGATGATGCGTAGATTTTTCTCAAGGCTTTTCCTACCCCTTTCGGTCATGTTTTTTGGCTTCTGTGGTCTTTCATATTCCAGGTATCCAGTGCACTTTTTCGGGAGAGTATTTTTTAAGCACTTGATGACTTCAGAGGCTTGATTTGCTCCACAGACAATGTGCTTATTGATATCTAGACACCATAGGAACACCATTTACATTCGGAGGATTTCCTAGGACGTTTTATACAACAGGATATAAACAGTGTATAATTGGTCCCTTCCCATGGACTCCTTTTGACGGGAAAGGGACTAAGAGCCGATCCCGAGAAGGTCAGGGCGATTGAAAACACGCTCGCGTTCGAAGATCCCAAGAGAGTTTCATGCACAAATTGACTATTTGAGCAGATTTTTGTCGCGTCTGGCAGATTTGATGCAGCCTATTTGACAAATCACTCAAAGAAGACACAGCGGCACCCGGGGCACGGAACAACAAAATGCACTGGAAAATGATAGAAGAGGCTGCTAGCGCAACAACAATATGAGCCGATTACCACCCCAACTTCCCTTTATTAGATCAGTGTGACAGCAGTCGATTCGGCCTCGGAACTGTGCCATTACAAAAGAAGCGGCTTACTGGTTATAGCTTTCATGGCCTTTTTCTGGCCAAGAAAAACTACACTAAGATTGAAAAAGAAACGCCGCCGTGGTCTTCGCTTGGACCTTTTTAATACGTATGCATACAGCAAAAAGACATTAGTCCGAAAATATCACAAGCCACTTATGGCTATCGTCAGAAATTCGCCTAACTATATCCCAAAGGATGCCGATCAGGCTTCCGAAGTACGACTATGACCTAGTTTATCTCCCAAGGGAGATACAGAAAGCCACTGCCAATGACACTGTCTTCCGACTGCTGATGGGTTTTACCTTAAACGGATGGCCTACGATCAAAGAATACCTGCCAGTGCAGTCAACCTTACTCAGAAGTCACGAATTCCTCTCTGTCGACAACGGACTTTTATTCAAGGAAGACCAACTGGTCGTCCCCCAGAGGTTTCGAGGCGAGCCCATGAGGAGGCCCCATTTATCCCATCTTGGAGTGAACTGTGTCATTCGCCGAGCGACCCGGTTGTTTTACTCGCCAAGAATGTCCAATCAGACAAAAGAATACGTTTCCAAATGCAAGCTATTTTGTGCCCAAGAGAGCAGTATTGCTAAGGTAATCGCCTGCCTACCCCAGACAAACTTTGACCGCAGATATCTCTGAGCACCGAAGCCAACATTACTAGGTTTTGGTCGATTATTACAACGATTTTTTTAGACTGGCCTCCTGCGTAACACGACAGCAGAAAACGTCTTAATCGTTTGCACGCTCGTTTCTCCCGGCAAGGCATTCCTGGGAGGTAATTTTCTGACAATGGACCAGAATTCACGAGAGTAAAACTTCAGCATTTTAGTCAAAAATCGAAATTCGGACACCAAACCGGTAGCTTGCAATACATTCAGTCTAATGTAAGCGCTGAGTCTGCGGTGAAGATAGCGGAAAGAATATTCTTTTAGGCCACGGAATCTGGAAAGAAACCCCATTTGATACTTCTAGAACAAAGAAACATTTAGAGTATCGCTGTGGAGCACGATCCAGTTCAGAAGCTACTCGGACACTGCCTCCGACGGTTGGTGATCTTTTGGAACCAAAAGCATAGCACTCAAGTAAAATACAATGCCATTTACAAAACTGAAGAGACATACGAAAGTTTCGATACAACCACGGAGCGCAGGACCTACCTGGACTGAAAGAAGGGGTTGGAAATATGTTTCAGGATGTTTCAGGAAGACCACATCGATGGATAGAAGGAATAGCCCTACTATACTTGCGAAAATGGTCTTCCAGGTCGAGGTCGAACGGAGTGGAAGTCAACTAATCAGCGGCCAATAGTTGCATTAAACGAACGGAACGAAATCAACCCATTAAATGCCAACGGCTGTTTTAACTCACCGGGAAGAAATCAGTCAGTCGGTTACGTAACTAAAAGAGCCAGTAAGCATACCCGGTTATGGGATGCTTTCCTCATTATTACGTTTCGCACAGTGGTTTTGACTGCGATCACCTTCAATTCTGTGTAAACCGCTAGTTTTGTATCAATAAACCAGGTGGTTCGAAGTAAGAAGATTCTTCTTACTAGAGATATTGGGACGGATCAGAACAGTCGGTTGGCACATTGCTCGCCGGTCCTGGTGCATTACGTGCCGTACTTCCTGCCGTTACACCGGCGGGTCCATCAAAAATCAAGTAGAAAAGCTACCTTGTTTTCCATATACTGCTAAGGTTGACCCTTATTGATGGTGATCGGAACTCCAAGGGTTAAGTCTGTTCAAGTGTGTAGTTGTACCAGAGATAATCATGAGAAGCTAACAACCACTGGTTATCGAAAATTTGATCTCACTCATTGGCTGACTGGTCTGTGTCCGTTTTTACTCAACACACTTCTTTCAGCTTTATGGGCCAGTGGGATTGTAATAAATAAAGCAGGATTGGTGAGGCATGCCTGTACTTCGTCAATGAGACAAGACAAGTCGGTAGAACACGTACAACCGTTTACGTAAGTCTTTTTTACGAACCGCGATGTAACACTACCGATCGTCCGGCTGCCTGGGTGTTTCGGCTCCATTCTGGCCAGGCTCCTGCCACCATTAAGAGAATTCTTTTGTCTGACACTCCCCTCTGATCTAGTCTGGTTGCTCCGGTTAACGGCTAGATTGGTAGCCCCTCAAGTGAGCTACCTTGCTGGTTGCTTGGGATCCCACTGAATTCTATCTACAATTCTGGAGGCCTCTTGTTGTCCGCTTTGTGATGCTTCCGAAGTGCTCACCATCTCTCTTTTGATCTGTGATTATCGGTATGGCATCCAACTCGAACTGTTGCTACAGCACCACCGCTACAGGATGTTTATGCACCGACTGCTCCTTCGAATGTGGTTGTCAGGATATATATATATATATATATATATATATATATATATATATATATATATATATATATATCATGGTTTCACCTCCGCTTTGTCGTTTCCATCCAACCTTGGGCTCAGCAAATACAGCGCGATGGGGAGGTCGATGAGGCGGCATACGTAGCATACCTCCCGGCCGACGAAGCCGATGGAGTGATATGGTAGCACTAATTGGGTACGCAGCACAGCCGGTTCCGTAGATGTGCCTTCGAACTGCGGAACTGTTTATTCTCTGTTACCACCAAATTCACGAGATACTCCTCAGGCATCGATGATCGACCACGGACAATCGGTCGACATCGGCCGCTCGAACAGGCCAGATCTCATTGGCTTATGGGAACCTGCTACGCAAGGCAGTGTTGTACACCCTACCTTTCAGTCGGAGAGAGATGTCACTTGGATGGTGGAAAACACATTTCGTACCGCAATACTGACTACGCGAGGTTGTCTAGGACACATTGTGCCACAGTAGCATCGTCGCAAACTAATGCGATGTCGTCTGAATAGTCTAAGTCCAAAAGTCTGTTACCAGGTAGGAACTCAACGCCTTCGTTCGTTTGATTTCCTTATACCCCTCTTAGGGTGTCATCGATTGCTAAATTGAATAGGAAGGGTGAGAGTGGGCAACCTTGACGCACGCCCCTTCCAACTGGAAAGCAAAGTGACGATGAATCATTAGCTTGTACTCGGCTTGAAGTCTGATGGTATAGAGCTTGGATGATTTTCACATACTTATCAGGCACTGCCTGTCTGATGAGACAATCCCAGAGGGCTGTCCTGTCTACGGAATCAAAAGCTACTCGGATATCCAAGAATATGATTACCGTCATTCTACGATATGTGTGGCGGAGCTGAAGTATCTGAGGGATGGTGAAGATTTGATCGATGCACCCGCCGTTGGGAAGAAAACCGGACTGTTCTTGACGGACTTGTTGTTCGCGCACTGGGAACAATCTTTGGAGAATTACCGACGCTAACAACTGTGATGCGACCGAGATCAAGCTTATCCCTCGATGATTGGAACAGATGTTTCTAGCCATTTTCTTGTATATAAGGATGATGGGTGCACAGTTCCAACTTTCTGGAACATAATCGTGGGGCCAAATCTCAGAGAAGAGGCTGGTGTGCGCCTTGGAGAGGTGAACACCACCGTCTTTGAAGAGGGCCGAAGGGAGTTCGTCAGGGCCGGGAGGTTTATTGCTTTTCAGGAGGTGGAGAGCACGATCGATTTCTTCTGTGGGTGGCGTAGTGCAGATAGTCCTTGGAGTATTAACTGGTTCGGATGGACTACTGAGTGGGGACGCTGGCACTGAAGGCCAGTTAAACTGCTCTTCAAAGTGTTCTGCCCATCGGTCCATGCGCCTTGAAAGGTAACTACTTGGTCGGTCGTTTGCCTAGCAGATCACTTCGCTCACTTCAGGCTTCTTCGTCCCAGTTGGCCGGGTGAGTTGGAAAAGTCTCCGAGCATTGCCGGTGGAAGCAGCTTGTTCCATCTCGGCCGCTTGTTCCGACCACCAGTTTTCTCGACCTCTGCCCAAACGTCTAATCGGATTTCGTCATAGTTGGGCGCGGGCATTGTGGTTTTCGCTTCCGGCAGGGATATTCTGGCGGCCATTTAGCTATTCCGGAGAACTTGATGAGATCCAGTGCATCACTGTACGCCGTGTGACTAATCCACAAGATGTGGTACTCGCTACTGTCATGGCTTCTTGGATGCGTTACCAGCTGTCTGACATGCCATCGTATGTGTGGCTTCTTAGCTGGGCAGCAAACTCATTCTGATATCTCTCCCGGATAGATGCCCGGCAAAGCTGGTCTACATCTATCCGTTGATGGCGGACCTTGGAATTGGTTGAAGCCATAATATGAACTCGGCACACACTAGGGCGTGAGCTGAATCTAGATGTGTGCTCCAGTACGACCTACAGGATTTGACTGAGTTGCTACACAAGGTAGATTACTGCTGTGTTGTCTATTTTTATCCAAGACTGATTAGCAGATGGTGATCGCCATGTGACTGTGCGGCGAAAGCTGCGTCGGAAGTTCGTACTCGGCAGGAACAGGCGATGGTTTGCGCATAGATGAAGCAGTCAATTACCGTTATCTGTGCGTTGATGGTTGGCGCCGTTTTGGCCTCCAAGCATTCTCTCGTCTGGACCTAGGTGGCCAATCTGGGCGTTCAGCTCTCCAGCCAATGACAGTTTCAGTTTCAGTTTATTCAACCAGCCAGCAACACTATATATCTACAAGATGCCTTCCCAAGGAGTTCGTGAAGCTCCTGGTAGAATATATCTTTCACTGTCTCCGGATTAAAGTCAGTAGGGGCG
Source organism: Fasciola hepatica (assembly GCA_948099385.1). Classification (NCBI taxonomy): domain Eukaryota; kingdom Metazoa; phylum Platyhelminthes; class Trematoda; order Plagiorchiida; family Fasciolidae; genus Fasciola; species Fasciola hepatica. Next base: position 17,007,132 of record CANUEZ040000182.1, read on the forward strand.
CAGGTAGTGACAACAAACACAACGATTGCCGTCGCGGCCTTTGTTAGCTCTGAACGAACCCTGTGAGCGAATCGCACATAATCTGCTGTTGATTGGGATCCAGTCGCCCATCGCAGACTCAGCTTAAGTGCTCAAAGCGACTCCTACTCCTGCATGACCAGAAGCAGAAGCCTTGTCATCTCCGGATAAGCGCAGAGTAAAATCATATCCTGAGGGCGAATCCAGACAAACTTCGATGGTGGGGTCCTGGATGCAGGTCTCGGATATGCATCAGACGTCATTAGCCAGTGTCTTGAGCGTGCGCGCTAAAGCTGCTTGTTGGCCTATTTGCACCAGAGTGCGTACATTGAAGGCTGCAGGCTTCAGTGGCACATGTGGTCTCAGTATTAATTTTGATGAACTGCACACAACTGAAGGATGGATCTCATTTTCATGCCTACCGCCTTTTATCTATGGTGATCTGAGAAGTACACCTAATAGTGATAATATTGTTGTGTGTAAAAGAGTGAATGAAAACGGGTGGTATGGTAATAGGTAGTTGGCTTTGCCCGACCGCCAGCGCCTCGGTCATAACTTTTGTAGCCTGAGTGAATGAATGAAGTCGAGCGCGAGACCGAGTGATCATATATGTGGAGATTTTATGTAAGCATGTGGGCTGGATACTAACCGGTTGCCCAGACCGAGGTAGAGGGTTGACTTAGAGGGCCCCACCCCAAGTCGTTGACCAGAAAGCCTACAAGGCAGTAGAACGATATGGGGGCCAGTGACTGACTGCTCAGTGCATATGCCCTTCGGATGAGGCCAAAAATCCTGGATGCCTGGTACATCCCTCCGCCACAGATACCGTTGCGCATACTGCTGTACGCCTCATACGCCACCCGTCGTCGGTTTGGTATCAAGATTTACCCATCTCAGCTAGACTGGCTATCAGGCAGTCAACCCAATCGGGGGTGCCAGATATACGCTTTTGTCCTTTCGCTTTAGTGGGAACACCTACGCCACGAGAATACAGTGAGTAGGGCTTCCTCAGCAGAGGCTGTAGAAACGTGCGGTCATCTGAGAGCATTTCGAGAGGTGTTCAGGACGAGTAGCCATCTCGAAGCCTGAGACACCTACCTTCGACCATACTGAGGCATTCTGAGGCATATTGTAGGCCTTATTCTGTTCATGACTTGAATCTTCGAGGTCGGGTATTTCGGCAAGTGCACGCCTGATCGAAGCATTACCCGCTTTCCCTTAGCTAAGAAGCAGCTCACAGAAGAAATGAGGGTGTATTGATCTCGATTCCTACTGGATGTTTTCACTCATTCAAACTGGATTTCTGATTGGTTATTTTGAAATCACTGCTAGAATTTGACTTTCATTCCCATTTACCTTCGTACTCTTTGTTACTTTTGCGTGAGCACAACAGTCAGTTCCTTGTTTCGGATTGTGCTACCTGCGTTTTCTTCGTGTGTCTTCTTGTAGAAAAGGGTCAATGTGCAGCCTGAGCAATGAGAAAACTTTGCTCCACTGCGGATGGAGGAGATAATAAAAACCCTACTTATAATCACTAAGACAAATGAAACGTGCGTATTCAATTTCATCCACGAAAGGCAAGTTTAGCATCCGTGCATCGTGTATCCATATGTACTTGCTCCAAATGAGATAAATGTGGCCCTCAAACCAAGACTTTCCAGAGCTCAGACTATAAACCTTGTTGCTTTTCTGTGGTTCAGTGCCATAAGTCAATGCGCACCTGTGCGTTTGGATATCAAACTAAGATGATCTTCGGAACATTCGGTTTTAAACTGCACAATCAACTTGAAGTGTCTTCAAACCGCCAACTTTCCCATCCTTCTAGTTGGGTGTAGCACAGTGATATTGTGCTTTGCACACACATATAGCCGTACGCGTGCATATTCAGAAGTGTACAGTTGTCGCTTACCGGGTTCTAGAATTAAACTTTGTTTACCTGTTACAAACGCACTTGTAGTGAAATTGTATACACGCAGTTACGTGTTTCGTTTCGCCTCAGCGGTCTACTTCACACAAACAACGTTCGTCTCTCTCCCTATCTCAGACACACACACTTACAACTCGCGTACGATCATCTCAATCTTTCATGTTTTTATATTACCCTACTTGTCTATCCGTCCGTCGATCGATGCTCGGTTGGAATCAGTCAATCAACCCGATTTGTGGGGCTTTATATTCATGATTAACTGGTTCCTTATCAGTTGTTTGATTCCAAACTCGCAGTTACACACACGCACACACACACACACGTAAACACACACAAACAAACACATATATATACAAACAGAGATATACAAGTATGCGAAAGGTATTCATGTATTCAACCAATGCTTGCCAAGTCCTACGATAATTACAAGACAAAACATAGCATTGGACCTCAGAGACACCTTGGACGCGGGGATGTTTGTAATCTGATAATTAACCAACAAATCTTAGTGCAAGTGTTTATTGGTCGTAATCGATCGGTGCCTCGGTTTCAGCGCCTGTTCCTCCGGATGGATAATGACGCGATTGATCCCAAAACATACATGCAAAATGATGCAACCACCTGTGTGAATATAAGTGGTGATTCATGGTCGATGGACAGCCAATTCCCGTTAGCAGACAGCACGTCAACACCTGTCCAGAATCCAGGTCAAGGCTTGAGTCAATGGATTCCCGATGGACACGACATTGGTTGGTCGCATCACCAATCAGCCAGTCAGAGGAGAGGTTACCCAATGCAAGGTTGAATCAACTGATCTGTGTTGAATCGATTGGTGATAGCGATTCTTTCTTCCTGCATTAAGAGAGTGTTCTGAGCTAATAAACCAAGTGATCCGAAAGCAGAAAGGTCTTCTCGCCAGAGCTAGTGGGATGGAACAGAACAGCCTGAGTGCACATACATACGCATGAAAGAATCATGCGTGCATCAAGGGAAAGCCATGAAATTAGCCTGGAAAGATGCAACCAAGAGATTTGTGATAATATGCGTGTTGTTGGATTGTTGTCCCAATCCACGCACACCGCAGGTGAGAGAAGGCGTGTTCCTATCTGTTTGAGTTTCACATGACGAACATAAAGGGAATTTTGAAGAAAATTACGAACAATACCGTTTGCTTTTTCAAAGAATCACGTGTTCTGGTTTTGCGCATTCTATGTGCTACCCACTTCGAATATAAATATTCAACTAATCAGAGTTTTTCAGAAGCAACATTTTCATCGAATTGCCGGGTCCGCATTCCAACCTCAACAAAATACTATGTGTTTTGTTGTACGAGCGAACAAGGTTAAAAACGAGCTCAGATAGTCATCAGTTGAACTGACCGATCAGGTGTGATAATGATCCAAGCAAAAATGGAACTAATGTCTCCAGTCAACGTTCGAGGAAATCTGTGGTTCTCGAACACTCCCGCTTCGGTTGGCTAGTCAGTGAACACCAGGGGTTGCAATGAAGCATATTGGTGCGCGGGAATTAGACGAATCAATTTCTAAGGCAGCATTAACACTGGACTCATCAGTGGACTTGACCGAGTAAGACACGTTAGGGTCTCAGGTCACAACGTCCGCCTTCTTATTGTTCGGAACTGTTGTTGCTTGTGGTCAGTGGCCTGCTTAGACTATATAGAAATCTTCCCTTGTGTTTGCCCGCATCAATCCTACCTTTCCTTCTTGTCTAATTGCTCTTTGCACTTCAACTGAATTTCTTTGCGAGCCTGTGATGTAGCGAGGTAGTAGCCAAAACCCCTTAACACCGGGGCGCTAGATTTATGCCTTCCACAATTGAAATCAAGTGGATTCACGGGAAAACTGTGCGACTTATTCATAATTATCAGAAGTTTACACTGGCTTACTTCACATCAGCGCTGACACCTCATCCGTCCCCGGATTTTTGTGTTGCGAGCGATGGGTCACTATCTTAGTCTTCCTAGGTAGGCCTCGGGTCAAAACCAACGTGATGATCGCGAAGTTTGATGCGGTGATCCACCCTGAGATTCAGTGCAAAGCTTCCCGTTGCTAGAAGGCAAACAGACTCGCGAAGCATCTGAGCTAACCGGAAAACAAGGCGCTTTAAGCCAAACCGCAATTGCTTTTGAGAGCAGGGAGCATTTAGGTTTTTCTATGATATGCATCGTCAGTGCATGGAGAAAACATTTCGTCTGAGACAAACGTAAGTTCCGGATTTGCAAGATGTGATGAGGGGCAATTATTTATTGGAAAAATCATGCTTCTACAGGACATGTCGATGAATGTATTGTTGGCAACGAAACTGAGAAATTACAAAACGAACCAGTTGTTACAAACATGTCTTTTTGCAAAATAGCTGTTTTGTTCTCTTGAAAATAGTCAGTATCTAAAAAGAGGAGCAATCATATAGTTTGTATGGTGTTGTTCACTGTATTGCGTTTAGTTTCGTGGAAGCAGCAATGCTTGTTATTGACCAGCAACCACCCAGAATTTCTTTTTGAGCAACTAACTACTTACTTATCCGGCTAGTAGCATGTACACTCCACCACACTAGTCCTACCCTCCGTCACCCAGCGGTTAGTGGGTATGAGATTGGTATAAATGATGCTTTTTATTTGTCCAAGTGCATCTCGCCCCCTTCCATTCCAAGTCGATCCAAGTAACTTCTGATACTGGTTTTGGCCGCGGTAGAAGTAATATCAATTCGCCTGTTCAATCCAGAACGAACTGCAAAACATTGACTAGTTCGGCTACTTCAAATATCCCAAAAGAAAAGGGGAACAGGTAGGTGACAAAATCAATTTCGAAAAAAACATTCTCTTTTCTGTAGTGGATTGCTGTGACAGTGGGGGTTTTTGAAGAAAAACGCTCGTAATAAGTGGGCGTGATATCATGCAGTATTGACAAGAAGTACGCCAATGAGAGCCCTGTCCTAATAACCGGTCGTGATGGAACGGTAATCACGAGGAATCTCAAACGTGGATGCTCCTAGTTTGAACCCTATCGTCGCCAGTCACTTCCCTTTTAGCAGCCTCTAACTTGTCGTGACTCTTACTCTGAAATTTCGTGCCATTAATGTATAATAAATGAAAAGTAGTTAAAACTTTGTTATTAATAATAATAATAATATCATATTAAAAATCAGTATGTGTGACTGGCAGTCATAACCGCAGTGTTTGAGTTCCAGTTAGATTTCGGATATCCTTGACAAACCAGATTAATCAAGTGGGAATTGGCGTTACTTATTTATAATACATCATTCTCTTACAGATTAAATCACTTACCATTCAAATTGGCACAGGAAATAACTAAATACTTGAATTTGAATTCCTGTTTATCTTTTTTATACTTTTCTGTCATTTATTTCTTTTCAGTTTCGGTGCAGTGACAATACTTTTCGTTTCCAACGTACCTGTAATACAGCACAATAAATCATAATGTTGTACTGCTTAGGGCATATGGAGGCGGCAACAGGCCGTTATGTCAATTTATGTTACTGGAATCTACACTGTGTATTATGTTTATTATCACCTTGTGCGATAGATCATTGTACTTTGAACGTTCACACAAATACCTGATCAATCATGAACCAACGCCTCTGTAGTAAGCCCGCCCTGGTTTATCTATAGCCGCGGGGATAGAAGATCAGTACTTTTGTCATCCACGTGACCAGCCTAATCGATAACTGAGCTCCGACTCGAACACGGAATGAACTGTGCCCAGCGTATCAATTATTAGAGGATGAAATCTATACCACACATCAAAGTTCATTTCAGAGCATGTGAACAAAGTAGCTCGCCAAAGTCATTATACGGACTCAACTGGCATATAACTAAAAACTATATATAGAATGCAAGGCAGCTTGGACTAGGCGTAAAGGTTATTGATTTAGTAAGGTGTGTTTTACCAGTCAAATCATCTCGATCAATATCGTAGAGTGATGGTAGTTGGCGTAAGATTTAAGACAGTAGGTCGACCTCTCATTCAGTTATTCAAGATTTTACCATCACTGCAAACTGTTTTTCGACGTGAAAGAACACATTAAGGCACTTCTTTGCCTCGAGCGACTTATTTTTCCATCATCAAGAATATGAAACATAGGAAACTCCTTGTAAGACCCACTTCCGTTTGATACAATCGAGGCACAATAAAATATCCTCCAGAAATTGCTGGGCACGTTTCAGACATATCACAGGAGCCAAAAGACCACTCATTCGTATGCAACGCAGCTCATGCGAGCTGAAATGTGGTTGGTGCTTCTCTATGATTATTATAACTTTCAAAGAGGATGAAGGTGAAAGTTGCGTAAATAAAAACGGTAACGAAGGCCTATTATCTTCCCCCCCCCCTTTGGAGCAGGCGTTGTCCTCCGTGAGGTCACTACTCCCGCTTTGGTGAGCATTTCTCACTGCCCTGCGACAATCAGCCAAGTAAACGTAGAGATGAGTGTACGATGTGGTTGGTCTGACTGCGTGCAGCCAGGACAAGTTAAATGAACAACCGCATCGTGAACGGCACGAGGGACTTGAGACTCGAGCGACAGCGTTGCTCATAGGCCAGATGGTGGCGCATATATATATATATATATATATATATATATATATATATATATATATATACTGAATGAATGACTGAATTCGTCAGAGCTGAACTTCAAAACAGCCCCTCGAAGCGAAGCGGTGATCAATAACTTAGGCTTCTCCTAGTAGAAAAATCTATATTTCACTTTGCTTTGAATGGTAATAATCGATAATACCATAAGGTTCACTTGATGTGTATGCCCACCGAACGAACTGAGGCCTGGAAACTCAATAGAGAAAAGCATTCCACAACAAAAGAGTAAATAGTCATTACTCGAGATACGTGTCTACAACTACCTGGACACGCTGTGTTGCGTGGCTGTTCTGTCTGCCTTCGTCGCGGAGATGATCGGTCGAAATTCCATGCGAATAGAATAGATGGGCACTAAACACCAACCCGGTAGTTTTTCACGTTATATCTAACTTTCTGTACCCCAAGCAGTTTGAACCTGATTTCCAATGTTTTTTGTCACACAAATTCTTAGTCAATAAACTAATATTAGCAATATCTTTTGTTTTACTTTCGGACAATACTGGTTGCGTATTGCATGAACCCATTCGAAAAATGGTGATCAGCTTTGTGGTGGTTAGAATAAATCCGTACGCCGTGTGATTCGCTACTGATTCATACGCGTCAATCAAAAAAGGACTCCACCGATAAAGTGTATGCGGAACCAGATAATTAGTTTATTCTGGCACAATCTCGTAGTATTCCGATGGGTCAGTATATGCTCTGCCAGTGATATCACAGACTGTTTTGAAAGCAAACAGGTGCTTTGTGAATAAACATGAAAAACGAAAAAATTACGTACCATTCCAATTTTATTCGTTCTGATTCAACATACTTCCGGGGATGATGCATTCCCGTACGTGGATTTGAAGAACAGAAATTGAAGTAAGTCACAAGAATATGGTTCACTTACATGTCATAAATTGGGTGAAACAGCAAGAGGAAAATGAAGATCTCGATGACAGAATTAATGGGGAGTAACACTTCTGGTTGGGTCCAAGTGAACTCGAGTCACTAGACGTTTAGTTGCGCAGGAGGAAATCCTGATGCGCGTTTTCATCTTACCTTTGTAGAATGGGTTATAAGATGCTTTCCCCTTAGTTACTGTATTCTCTTGTCCTTTTCCCTATCAGTTTAATTTCATTGAACAATTACCAAAATCATAGTCCGTAATCAGTGATTAACTGGGCGAAATGAATTGTACGTCTCCAAACCAATAGCCTTTTTTATAGTTTCTATGGTGACCATCTTTCGAATCCCTAAGAGAGTGTACTCAAGAGCTACGATAAGAAAGGTCACATCACATGCGGAAAACTGTGCTCTAACAGTGAGTAGGTTCAATAAGTATAGATACGTACCAGTCGATAGGGAACAACGTCTAAATACGGATCTAAAGGATTGGATTGTAGCCAACGGGAATCAGGGTCCGTGTACACACGCTGCCTGGCTGTGTGATGCTCTATAGATGAGGGGAAGTTATGAAATCTACTGAATGTTCCCACGTGGCATCCAACATCATCTTACGCGTCGAATCCATGACGAACGAGGGGCACTGATTTCCGAGTTGGACTGAGCATGTGAAGCGTCCATAAAACATCAGGAAATGTCAACGGAGGATGACCCTTTGATACCGCAATTTCTTTTAGACGGACGAGAGTGCCCGTTTGGACGAATGCAGCAATATTGGCTGGTATCCGTAAGATAACGTTCACATTGATCTCCACTGTCCGTTTTAAAGACTGAACGAACAAAGTTCACTTTCGTACGAAAAGAGCGTCCTAACTTAAATTCTGCAGGCTTCCAGTGAGCACCTCGATGGGACATAGTTCTGTGCATACAGTTTGTTTTCACAGATTTTCCTAACTTTAAGTAGGCATTCGTGTGAGCTTAGTACCCACTGCATGGAATATAGTAACCAAACCTTTCGGGCACATCCATAGCGCACATGATCACGTCCGGTGCAAATTTCTCTGGGCAGCTGTGGGGCTTGATAGATCTGTGCGTGAAGAAAACCATCGTGCTCAATCGCCATCATCTTCCATGTCACCAACTAAATGTTTGCAAAAATACCCGCAGAAGTCTCAGTGGGGTGGGTGGTGGGGGTATTCAGATAATCGACCTAAGCGAACAAATAATCACGTATTCTTATAGCAAGCGGAAGACAGTCAGTGAGAAAGACCTCAGAAGAATTATCCAGTATGCAAGGAAATACAATGATTTGACATTCCTTTCCTATCATTTTGAGATTAACATTAAAACCCACGGAGCCATTGGAAAACAGGATAGAGAGTCAAGCCTAAGAAGAAGATTAGTGACACCCAAAGCCTTTATTGAATTTTTCATGGAAATGTGCTCGTTGTTAGAGGGGAATCCCCCGAATACTTAGGGTGGGCGGAGAATTACGATGGAGCTAATATTCCCGAAATTATCCACCATTGATCATCTTCTTCGTGTTTGTGTATTCAACCGGCCGAAAAAAAAGGGAACAATATCAAGAGGAGTAGACCTCGGCGTTTCAGAGAGTCAAATCATCAGCCAACATACTTATAAGATGCTGGTGCCGCTATAAAAATAATCAGTAGATCGGGTGGTAATTTCTTTTTCCAACCTTCCAAAAGTCACTCGAATTTATGAACATCGGTTCCTTTGATCATTGGTTTCATTGATTCGATTTGAAACAAATCACCTGAAAGTCTTTCTCTGAAGTCCCTGTGTATCCGAGTTTGCAAATGCTCATGTGACTTGTACAGGGCCACTAGGACTCATAGAGGCACCCGAAAATTCCCACGTGACCTGGCTTTGTGCGGTATGGGTGTGCAATAAATGTTACACTAGGCTGTGATGGTTAAACCATCGCCTGTGTCTGCTCAAGGACGACAACTTGTATAATGAAATCTCCTCAATTCTTACTCCGTACACGAGTTTAACCTTTCGGTAGTCGATTGGATTGCATGACTCCAAACCGTTTCACCCTAATACAAATGTAAGCAAGAGAAGCATCAAAACTCGTATCACACGATACGATCTATTTTTGTGCTCGTCTTCATGCAGTAAGTTAACAATAGGAATTCCACTTTAGTTGCCTTTGTTTTTTGTTGATTTCCGATTTTTTGAGGAAGGTCAGGAATGGGTTTCCTAGGCTATACTAGCACGGTTCACTTTTCATGACCGAATAGCACGGAAACAGATAGATTCATTTTCTCCGCTACCGAACCCTGTTGATTTATCCTTCTAGAGATAAAAAACAATGATGATAAATCCCCGTTGATCGGCGGTGGTCAAACGGTCATCACGACGAACCTTAAACCCTATATCCTGGGTCCGAATCCTGGTTCCATCGTCGGTAACTCCTCGAATGGCAGTCTCTAATTGGCTGCGATTCCCTTCCTTCATTATTACACAGTAAAATGAAGTAAAGTTGAAAAAATCTAGGTTAAGGGGAACAGTCTATGGTGATTAGAACATGAAAAACTGTGTCATTTTCTAAGTTTTCCCAATAGCCAGGTGCTTCCGCAACCTTAAGTAGGTGTGAAAGTGAAAATCTGGTGATATCTCAATGCGATGTACTGAATGAAGAATGCCATGTAAGACAGAACGGTAACGAGTATATCACTCGGGTACTCTCCCCCTAACGGCATTCAACTGTTTAACAACTATGAACCCAGCTTATTACCCTAATATTTACGGTATCCTGTGATTTGATTGGCCCGCTGTACAACACAACTTTTATTCTGTAATATAGTAGAAGGATTGCTACAGTAACTCTCAGTATGAATACTCTAGCACATATGAATACAGTATTCAAATTGGGCTAGCACAGGGATTCTGTATTTCCTCTCTCTTACCGTCCCAGTGGTCTTACGGGATGCGCGTGACCGCTGTACCCCAAAGTCCAGCTACATCTGTTGCCTTTATCAATACCTCTGCCGTTTCTGGTGAACCTAAAACCCATGCAGATCTAGGAACATCTGTATGACAATCATTTGTTTCAAAACGAAAATGTTGATTACTGAATGTGTAATACATTTCATGATTATGCGCGTAACTGCCTGCGTGTGTTTGTGTGTATGCAAAAAGTCACATTCACCCAGTGTAAAAGACAGCGTAAGCTTTGTAAAGAATTCAGACAAAAATTACATTGGAAACCATCGTTATTTATCCCACAGTTAGAGGGAAACCATTTCTTGTCTGGTAGAAGTAAATCCAGTTCATCGAGAGATCAGGGTTTGTAGAATTCCCGGGTTTGGTCTCAGTTGGGGATCGGTGGATGTGAATTGCTGATGATTCTTAACAATGATGAATTGGGGGTGAACTATAGAATCACTTTTGCAGTGACATCTGTTTAAAATCATACGATAACGATGGCCGGAATCAGTTCTGCACTTCGCATTGATCTCAAACAGCCAAAGTTCATCAGAGGAATTGAGTTTTTCCTGTACCGTTCGATAGAACAATCCGTGTACTCTTCTTCATTGTTCCTAGCTATAATTTCATCTAACTGAGCTGACCTCAGCGTGACAATTTTGTACCGCTGGAATTTATTGAGCGGAGTCATACAGACTTTGAATAATATACAATCCTATAAGCGTAATCTCAAAGCATGGGTAAAATAGCTGGTCTGAAGTTGATTTGGATTCGCATTTTACTCGGCAATAAGAACTGTCAGATTAGACGCATGCTCAAACCAATACTAAGATTTCACCAGCAGACAGTGGATTGCATGCAAAATTCGTTTTCTTCTCTTTGCATTATTGAAGGTCGGAGATAGGGTATTCCACTTGTTGTGGAAAGCATAATTAAATTTCCACTCCGAGAGGTCCAAGTTTTCATATTCGTAACTAGTGGTTCGCGCCTGGAGATATGGGGAAAGCCGTATATATTGATATATTAAACTTGACGCGATACATCACAGCTGAATCTGTCAACCAGTAATTGAACACCCCGTGAAATGCCTTCCATTTCTGAAGCTCAAAATTTCAAAGATCAGTTTGATTTTATTGGTAAAGCACGCTGTTCACGGCTGCAGTTGCTTTAAACTTCTGTGTGACTGAATCACAAAAAGGAAATACACACAAATGTGGTGGTGGAGTTCTTCATATATCAATATTTGCTGGAGTAAACAAGCCAAAATCATTCATATGTTTTCGAGAAGTGTTGTAAGTTACTTCTTAAACGAATGCACACTCAAGTTTTCGAGTGATTTTCGCTCACTTATGTTAGGGGATATATATATATATATATATATATATATATATATATATATATATATATAGTCAGTAGTATGTAAACTAGTGGACAAAATTTTCCCGCAAAGCACACAACGGGTTTACATACTACTTAATGTCAATAAGAGCGCTTGCACATGCAGCTTTATTGTTCGTTGGGTTAGCAGTGACCCAGACATAAATAACTATGAGAAATCACAGTTGTGGTTCATTTGTGGGCTCTTCAATGAAGAGTGCCCATTCGCGCTACGGAAGATTCAAATTAATTCCTAGTAAAAGTATAGATATATACATATATATAATATATATAATATATATTCTTATATATATACCCATTAAGGTCTTTTTTCTTTTTATTCAATCATGAGACAGATATCTTACCAATAGCCAGCATCCACAGAACTAAAGTCTCACTAGCTAATTGAAGTTTTGCTTTAATCTTAGCTGCCCAGTAAAAACTCTGTACTCGAGTTCAGACTGTTTATCACACACTCCCCCCCTTCTCAAACAACCTAGTCGCAAAAAGGAATACTTCCATAAACACAATAGTCTTCCAGCCGTCAACAGAACAAGAAAAAAATATTCGGATTGAATTACCTCGCCTCAGTTCCATCTACTTGCGTAACCTCGTAAACAGAACTCCTTGTTGTACTTGACAATTTCTAAAAGATTGAACTGAGGGCTCATTTGCCCACAACGCGGCTCTTGTGGTTGTGGAAGAACTGAGAAGATCATTCAGCCAAATAGTAGAGTCTTCTTTGACTTTTCCTACAGAGAGTTCCCCTCAAGAACTTTCAATTTTCATTGCCACCGCTGAAAGTCAGAAAATCACCCGAACCGGATGGTCTAAACTCTCCAGTCCCCAGGGAGTGTGTGAGTGTGGTTACCATCTACCTTATTTTTTCTGCGCTTTTAACTCAATGGCTATGGTATAGGAAGATTTCAGACTGCTGGAGGATACCATATAAGTCCCGTTACTTCAAAAAGTAATCTTCAAAAGGTTGGTTTTTACTATTTATGTTTCTGATCCTGATCAGTTTACTTAGCGACAATCATGCTCCACTCTCGCTATCCCTGCTACCTCTAAACAGCGCACTCGACAAGAAGATTAAACTGATCATGATGAGCTTCCAAGACTACAGTGAAGCATTCAGTAGTGTCGACGGGAATAGGCTGCTTTCCCTTTGCTTCCTTTCCGATACCGAACCTCCTGTTGAGTCAGTGTTGAAAGATTGATTTTACAAATGCTAGCAATTCACCCATTAAAATGGCAATAGGTCTTCTCATGTTATTCCTACCTATAATCCTTCCGGACCTACAGTTAAGTGAGTTTAAGCTTATGGCCAGATCACTTAAGCTTTTATCATCTCCTAGTGGCATTATCCGGTGATATTTCCCACACCTTATCATACTCGCGCACACTGACGCGTGCCGAAGGCTATCTATAGAGATTCTCGCTGATCCTGTTCATCAGCTTCATGATGGCCACGTGGAATTCACATCCCCTTTCCCCACACGTTCTTACTGTAAACGTTTCCGTGCACAAACTCGGGCATACAGTAGTTCCGTCATTTTCTACACAGCAAGTTTTGCCCAGTTTCCGTACTACTCAACACCTGGAAAAACGCGGATGCCTACTATCCTTTGCACACAGTGTTATTTTGTTTTCGATTATTTACGTATTTTAAAGATGTGAACTTGTTTTTGTGACTGGGGAATATTCATCTCTCCGGGTGTGAAGGGTTTCTGCTTAACTTGATTAGGCATTCACAGCAAAGATTCACACCACCAACCGGTGACTTTCTGCCCACTGAATTTTATCTGGATTAGCTAAGCTAGTGCAGTGCAACGATACGGTGTGAAAAACAAAAGTGAGTGCCCAGGAGTGCATAAATCACTACTCTGTTGGTAAGCAGCTACTGCTCCGGTTTTATCATTGAACAAGCCTTATCAGTCACTTTCCCATGGGACGAACAACACACGGTTTTAAGAGGTCTATATATATATATATATATATATATATATATATATATATATATATATATATATATATATATATATATATATATATATATATATGCATATGTGTATTACAAATTGTACGAGGAGCCGGGTTGATGTAGGCCTTTTGAAATCAATATGATTTATTACTAACAGTGAGCCAACAGTATATTGCTAATATGATTTGATCAATAGCCTAACATGACTTTAGATCCAAATACCGAAGATTGAGTTCGACTTGTCGCGTCTCGTTCTCCGCATACTTTGGACGAAAATAGCACAAGGAATTCAGCATTTGGGCATTCATATGGGCCCCTTGACAAGGGATTCAATTCTGTTTGATTCTTGAACGCCGATGGATCAGTCTACCGGTCACATGGTCCGTATCGTGAAGACCAATCAAAATTCAGGTAACTATATCACTAGAATGTCCAAAATGTGAGTAACACGTGCAAACGGTGAACTCGCGATTAGTCCCACAGAAGTCAACAAAATATTTGGGATACTCGATGATAAGTGTATATTTGATACAACATGAGCTGGCCCTTCATGCTTTTAGTTTCATAGTTGAGCAGCCCCATATCTAGAAATTGCTATTCGACCTCCTAGGAGAAAAACCCACCCTCCTCTTCCCCGAAAAAAGGAAAGAATCAAATTCATGTAAGATCAGTCGGACAGAATCGACTTTCGAATGAGTAATCTACTCCTGAAGAATTGACGAACTGCTACAGTGATCGTCACCTACACGGAATTTTACGCATGAATTAGTGCATCTGGAAATCCTACTCGCTTTCCCTCAAGCGGAATCTAAGGAATACATTGTTTTGCATTAGGATCACCCACGCACGGAAAGTCACAATTTCTCTACTCAGCTTTTTGACTCGCACTGCCGGAACTAGTCCAGTTCGCACATTTGTGCTTTGTATTGATTTCTCAAGACGTTAACTATCCGACTAACATTTTGGTCCATCGGTGCTCTGATGTGGTGCAAAAAAAAGGGTTGATAACTAAGCTGTGCATACGAATGTCTTTGTGCGAAATGCGTCCATACTTCGTCAAAGAAATTAGGTGATGGACAATACCCCATAAGTTTCCCATCGAATACATTCTTTGGTGTTTACGCTTCACTCATTTGTTTATTCCAGTTGATTTTTGTGAGCACCTTGCAGGTTTTAGACGAATTTGCAAGCTTTGTTAATCCCGGGAATGACCAAATACTGAACACTTTTCAAGGCGCAATCAAACTATTCAGATTTTGTTTGGATGAACTGAGAAACACGTGCTGTACAGATACGTGCAGCAACGTGTATCACATCAACCTTCCGCACAATCTAACCATTCTGACGACCAGTGAATGTCTCGAATGTCTGTGAGTGTATGGAGGGGCTGAATGATTTCATCCTATAAGATCCCAGGGTGAATCGGACTGGATGGAGTCGTTCATTGGAGTTCCAACCATGTGAATCACCACTGATCGGTTGATAATCTTTGGCCTCCATCGACGGTCTTTTGATAAATCCAAATCTGTGAGTGCATGTGAATGGGCTTTTATCTTTAGGGTGTGTGTACGTAGTAAGTAATGTCTGTTTGGGTGTGCGCATTTGTCTGAAAGTGCACCTTGGTTACGGGACCAACGGTGGGCGTCTTGCAAATTAACGTTCGAACAAATGTGCGCACGTGTGAGCGAATAGCTGTAGGCTTCAATGGTGTGCTTGCATGTGTGTTGAATCACATGCGAACTCATCCAATGGAGAATGCACACGTACATACACGCACACGCACACACGCTCAGTCTCCTCTTCATGCCACTCCCACTGATGAATTGAATATTCATCAAAATTCCGACCCCAATTTCAGACTAAACTATTCAATCAACGAAATATTCGAAATCAAATCGTTTTGGACCGATGTGCCGGTGCCTCGCCTGCACCTGTGCACTGTTCAGCGTGCATATTTGCGTTTTTGCGATTGCAGAGCACAGCGTTGATAAGTGGGCGCTACGATAGAGAGGAGTACCAACCATCATGTGCACACACTCACAGCGTCGTGTGCACACGCCTATTGGCATATTCAAGGTCTCAGGATCTCTGACCAATCCGGTCGACGGTTTTTGGCTGAGCGGAGGGGCTTTGACTGAAGGTGGGTGCGCACAGCACTTCAATTGGGCAAAAACACCCCGGAAGTTCAGTTCGTATAACACATCATAAGATTCGAAGTTTTAGAAGTGCAATACTCTTACTAATTCAAGAGTCGAATCTCTGTGGAGTCATGCACAGTCACGGTCCCCGGATGGCCAAAAGTTGATCAATGGAAAGGTTCACTGTGCAGCAGATTTGTTGCCAGCTTTTTCATCCACCTCTCTGTGTGTGTTGCAAGGAAATACTAGATGATGCACTCAGGATACGTGCACCGTGTTCGTCGTATTACAGTCTCGGAGTTATTGACTAGTCTGATAATCCTCACTTGGGTGGTTCTAACCCATTCCACGGGAGACTCCAGCACCCCACCTTGTCCATCATCTTGTAAATGCAGTCCTGTCGAAGAGACTAGTTCAACTTCGAGCAATACAATGCCGGGTGTGCCTACTTCGACAGTTCGCGAGCCGATTATGGCTCGTTGTTGGATTCCGGCCAATATGGTACACTTGCCATGTGGCCGATCGTGGACCATTGTGCATCTACAAATCCTCACCGGGCAGCCACAAATAGATCAAGCGACCGGTGCACTCCCGTCCCGTCCGATTGGTCGTCTCAGTTATGCAAATATCAGCGTCTCGCCAAAGTTATTTGATCGGTGTGCGTCACTGACTCGTCTGGCTATATGGGAGCGAAGTCAGTTCACATGGTTACCCCAATATTGGCTTCGGCCACTGGTGAAACTGGAACGTCTTTTCATCGAGGTGCCCACACTGACAGCATTGCCGGATCATTTCTTTGCATTTCTGCCCCGTCTGAGTTTTGTGAAAATCTCCAAATGTCCACAGCTAACCCGAATCAGTCGTGCCGTGTTTGAACCTTGCCCGGAAACTTTGCACACATTATGGTTGGACGGAAATGGTTTGCGCGGTAAACTCCCGGCTGGAGTGTTTCGTCAGTGTAATTTCCACTCGATACATCTAAGTGAGAACCAATTGAACCAGCTTGACTGGGGCAGTCTCAGTGGCCTTAGCGAACTGCAAAGTTTGCATCTACAAAGAAATAGGTTGGCTGGATCTTTGGAACAATGTTTGAGCCTTCGGACAGACATGAATTCAACGGCCTTGGTTTCTTCACCAATGTTGAAAAAATTAGATTTGTCTTTCAATCAAATCGAATCTATCGAAGGAGTTATGTGGTCTGGTGAATGTGTTCGATCTCGTGATATAAAATCGGACAGAGGAGGATTGTGTTATTTGGAAGAATTAGATCTGAGTCATAACAAATTGAAATGGCTCGCTTTGGACAGTTTCAAAGGCCTACCTCGACTGCGTAAATTGAACTTGGACGTTAATCCTGATTTGTTTACTCCACATGGATCGGCCAATTTGGCACTCGTATTGTACGCTGTGTCAACAATAAATAGACACTTTCAAAGTTTGATCATTCCCATTCAGAATAGTCATTCCGACCAAAATCGGCCTCGTTCGAACGGATCGATAAATCTCTGTCGGCTGGATGAAACTTGGCTAGCCCAAGCTCCACGTTATCTTTCTATGACGGCACTTCACGTGAAACACTCAAGTTGTAATCATCCTCTGCCACTCGAATCGGAATTAGAAGTAGATAAAACTCAGACTGTTTCTATTAGTCCATTGACAACAGAGAGTTTACCTCAAGTAAACAATCAGACGCATGTGATCCCAAACACTGTCTCACACACAGAGGATGAGCACGCTGATCCAATTCTTGCATTTTTACGCCACACAAACCGTTTTAACTTGCTCATACTTTGTCTGGGTCTAATTTTTGTTGGCCTACTAATCGGACTGCTTCCAATGACCTATTTCTTATGCACTCCAAAACAAAAAGTTCATAACCGAAAACCTGATCAATCAAATCCCATGATGCAATTGCTTCTTCATCCTAGTTCAGATGCTGCTTTCCTTCTGCCTGGACAAACCGGTCAAAACATAAGCAGTAGTCCAAACGGTTCGTTGTCCACGCCTTTACCGAAACGCTCCATGAAAAACGGACGTAACGGAGCTTTACCACCCATTCCGCCAACACGGGTTCATTTTGCCGCATCACGTCTTCCCATGATGCACGGTTCGGCAGATCCGATTCATGCGCGACCTCTTATTCAGCCAGCAATGATGTCTCCGCTCCAAATGGATCCACAAACATGCAACATAACACGCTCACGTCGTGTAAATTCTACGAGCAATGTTTATCATCGAACGCGTCCACAAAGCGGTCCCACAACGAATAATCATCGTTATGATCGTCTAGCCCCACGAGATAGTCCCATTCCCATGGAACTGCATCCAGTCAACAGGGCGAATCGAGGCGCAGTTTCCGAGGCAGCTTATTGTCCAACTGAAGATACACTGGTTGATGGATCTACATACAGTTTGGCCACGGTCACATCTTTTCGAGGCCGATCATCAGCTAAAGTAGGCACAGTGGTTCCAACAGCCCATCCCACAGTAGTCTAGGCCACGTTGCGTTTCACACCACATTCCGGTGAGTTCTACTTTTTGAGCGCCAGTCACTCTATTCACACTGACTTCATATCTCAGAGTTCTTCCCCAACCTATATCTCCGTTTATGACTGGACAGTTGTAATTTTCGAACTTCTGTTCTCCAAGCACCCCGGACATTATATATATATATATATATATATATATATATATATATATAATGTGCAAATGCGTCACAAAAGCCTAGCATCTTATTGCGAGCTCACTCCTATCTCTGCTTTCCATTTGCATACATTCATTTGAATCTTTTGAATCACGCTTCACTTTGACAATGTTCGCCGGGTTGCATTCACTATGTATTATTCCCTCGTTGAATAAGCACTCAGACGCACAAAGACACACGTACCTAAACAGACAGGTTTTTGATGCCCAGAAAAAAGTCCCCTTATCGTGTACCTCCCCTCAACACACGCTGACACGTCTTCCGCCTTCTCTTGCATACGTGAAAACTGTCCACAAATTCTTGTACATATTATGATTATACGTCTGATTTAACTTTGCCATAGACTTGTTTAGTTCGTGAAAACAATTTGCCTACCGGATAGCTTAGTAGTTCAAACAAGTATGAAATTAATCCATGATCACACAGAAATCAACTCAATGAATTACTCTTCTTCAAGGAGAATACTGTTTTATGTTCTTCTAAAGCTCACTTGAAGAGGAATAGGATGCGACAGTGTCTCTCACATGGGAAAGAAATTTTATTCCTCCCCCGGATAGAACAACTTTCGAACAACAGCTTTTGTTATGATGAATAAAATAGGTCTGGCTACGTCCCCGAAAACGATTGGTTCGATCCTGATGCATCGCAGATGGATGGGTTTAAACTATGGCAGATATTTTGCTATTTTGTAATGAGTGTTTTCGTATTGTTCGAACGCTCTTCCGTTAGGACCACCAACAGAAGCTTCGGGTCTCAGAAGAATCATTCTAATTTCATTAAATTTTCACTGATTTATTTCGATACTACTGTTGTTATACCGTTTCATTCGTAGAAGACATGAACGACCCTTGATGACACCAACAAAAAATATCTGGATTCGAACACAATATGCGTAAAGATGTGATAGCTACATTTGATCTTTAAGAACCTGGGGCTAACGAGACGAATGGTGTATGGACGCTGTTTATAACTACAACCATGAATCGAATGATGCTTCGCTAGTAGTCAGGATACCAAAGTCTCGAGCCACGGAGATGCGTGTGTGAACTCGCAGAGCAAAGAGTACAAGCCAGAGACAATCAGGGAAGACTCACAAGGATGTGTCATAATGGCGATCGAACCAGGAACAGCTTAGTTTGGAGTGATAAAACTAAGTTTACACATCTGGTGGCAATAGAGATGATGACTGCTAGAAATGAATGTCGGGTCACTTCAGTCGTCTAGACTCTGGGTGAAATACCCATTTGTGAACAAAATTACAACGCATATCAAGTATCCATAGAATCGTAGTTGGGATTAGGATCCTGAGTTCATGATTATAACCATCACACAAACAAACACGCACACACAGGTTACTACCGGGCTAACAGGGCAGGGTCTGAACGGCTTGTTTCGGGTCAAACCCAGTGTTGTCAAGGTCAGTGCTGTGTTATATAATGTTGACGAGAAAGAAACCGTCGGGAGCCAACTCGGATAGTCCTCGAGGTTAATGTATGTATGTGTGTATGTATGTATGTATGTGTGTATGTATGTATGTATGTATGAATGTGTGTACGTACGTATGTGTGTGTGCGTGACCCACAGCCGTGCTCATGTGACTCAGTACGTATGTATAGGTGAAGCCTTGGTAACAAAAATCAAGCAACTGTACAGGGCACCCTTGGCTTTCAGTGGTTTCATGGGCGGAGATGCTGCATAAATGACTCGTTCCATAGGCGCAAAATAGTCAGATTTATCTCACATTCCTATTGAGACCAACATCCATATAGAGTTAGCAGCAGGTTTCGGTGATTTCTAATCTTGCTGTTGCACATCTTGTAGGTGTTATGGTCGCAGATGATCAACCGTGGTTGCGTTACAGGTCATTGCTCCAGTGAGATCGGGTTGGGTTCAGTAGTAGGTGAACGTTCAACTAGCTTCACTTTCGGTCAGTGAATTCGAGTAACCTGTGATCATTTTGCACTCCTCTGGTTAGATCCTTGGCCAGAGTAGCTGAAGTGCTTGAGCTGGTCGGCTGTGGGCTCATCGATCAGACGATCAGGCAATCATCTCAGCTGTGAACAGAGGCCGTAGTTAGAGGACCCACCACAACGAATGGGATGATCTTATGATCATTATATAATGGGTAACTTAGGGTGGAACTGGTAATTGTGCCGATCTTGCAGTAGAAACCGGATCTCCAGATAACTCACGATTTTCGGTTGGACGCAATGCCAATTGACTCGATGCAGTTCAGAAACCGTTAAACAACACCGGACAGGAAAGATAACTTAACACCAGACAGAACTAAGTCGATTAGAATTGGTTCCACTTATAAAATAGAGAGAGAGATTAAAAACCCGTAAAACAAAGTATATTCGTCACTTGGAAAAGCCGGGCAATCAAGCAGTGGGACAGACTGCATACTGAAAAAACCCAAATTGGGTGAATCAAACAACACATCTTACCAGGGTGAAAAAAGACACCGTTTGAATTACTCAGGTAGAGCACAGCCAGTATAAATCAGCTTGAAAATATGGGCCTAAAACAGCGAGCCGCCGATCAGTTAGTCTTACAGCTCAAGGAAATGCGGTTTGATGAGTATACCTATTCCAAATAAACAACATGACTATCCGGGCGACGGGTCCAGTCGATGGAAAGTGGCCCCGATAAGCTGGATAGCATCCGGCAAACAGAAACGTGCCATGAGAACGGAAAGAAGACATAGGTCGCGAGATGCAAGCTTTTCGTTTAGTCTTGTCAGCCACAAACGTAAATCATGTCAGTATATTCAGTAATTCAGGCCCATGAACTAGATAAAGGCAATCCAGTGTTTTACATTTCAGAAACGTGCCAGTCAAACTCGAAGTCAAATAGGCACACGTGAGCAACGAAAACGGGCTAGCTAAGAAAACACGAACGATACTTCTGTTTTGCAATGAACAGCCGTCCGGACATAGTGGAAAATTCCGATAAACGGTCAACGACACAGTCTGTCACACAGTACCACACCCTTCCAGATAGGGTAGTACGCTTTATGTGAACCTCTTGGGAACAAAAGATACATTGCTACTGTAAAGGTACCTATGGGTACAAACCCAAAAATCGTCAGTCGTAGAGTTGCACTGATCAATGAAAGCCAAGAGCTGAACATGCATGGCATCACTTTCAACAAGTTCTGCCTTGGGCTCGGGGACAGATATAAAAATTCTTATGGATTTCACATCGTGCGCTGTCAACACGTTCAACTCATCTCGGAAATTCACGGGAGCTCTGTTAAAGCTCTTTTGTATGCGTTGCTATCGGCAACACATAGCCAGTGATTCTCAACTTGGGGGTCTTGACTGACGCACCTGATTTTGAGTCATGCATATTAGTTTCAAATTCTATCTTGGTTGGCTGCTAGTGGTTTATTTCTAGTCAGGACTAAAGTAATATAGGACCCATCCGTCACTGATACTGGACTTCAACAAAAATCACGTGCGCAGTAATCAGGTCTTAGAGCGGACATCTTCATCTCAGTGAAGGAGCCTAATTGACAAGAAGGTATCGGAGTCTGTTGAGGGCAACCACGAGTAGCTTAGTCGTACCACGTACGTGGTTCACTCGGTGAATTTGCACTACACTGATGATTGGTTATTAGAAAGAAACAGCTGTACAGTGAGTGTTTTTACGATTTTTCTGATAAGTTGGCCGTAAAAAATGGAAAGTTCGATTGCGTTTTCCGTTTCCAAAAGTTCAGCCCAGACGGTTAGTTCACCAGCTGAGCTATCGTGGTACCTTCTGTAGGAAAAGGCTAATGCAAGCGATTGTCCAATGATGCGCAGCAACCGACTGGATGGTCGCTGATTCAGTTCCGGCTCACGAGGTGGAATTTAGTGGATGCGAAAAATGTAAGTGGATTTTCCATCATGCACTCGCTCCGGTTCCTCATATCATCAATAAATGTATTATTTTTACTGGGATATTATTCTTTGGGTATGCAACACGCATAAACAGTGATATTTCGAGGGGTAGTTGATCCGTATAGACACAAGGAAAGACGCAGAAAACCTTAAAAACCAAACGTCAGCAAGTGTATTCATGGGTCCCTACCGGTGTATCAACCAGAAATCAGTATGACAACTTGCAGCCGGTCGTTACGTATAACGAAATTAAGCCTCAAACTGGCCAAAAAGAAAATCAGTTCACTAAACTTCTCGCACAGCGGCGGAATCAAGTTCACTTTGAAAGAATTTGAGAAAATTGTACCCAGTCTGTCAGCAACGATAAAGTCTTTGAATAGACTTTGTTCATTTGGGTCAGAAATTCAATGTAGGGTCAGAATCAAATTGAATTTTCTCTTGACACTTAATATATATCCATCTCAGTTCATAGATATTTTCCATTACTCCCTAGGCCTTTTCCATAATTAAAAAACAAATCCATCCGGCACTAAGGGTTATACAGACAAAGGAGAACTTTTTCCTATCACTCTTTGGGGTACACGTAATCGACCCCGGGATCAATACGAGTATCAAACCACCCAAATAATTACATAATGTCCTGTTGTCTAGCTTCTTACTTCTACTTAGCTGCGTCCCTAAATATCAAATCACCAACGTATTCTACTGCTCGCTCTCCGCGATTATTTAACACCGTGGGAGACATTTGAAAACGGATCAAGTTCCTGCCCAAACCATCTTCGAGCTCGAGCTAATCCCATTCTCTAGCATATCGACCACTGAAACTAATCAGCTTGCTTAGAACTCCTCAAATCGATCTCGTTGACGGAGATTGATCTTGTCCCACCCCCTGTCGGACTGCCTGAGTTTACATTTGTCCGGCAAATGCAGTGCGCATCATCAAATTCCATTGAACGTTTGTACAACCGGAAAGCCAGATCAATAGTGCTCATTTGGTCGGTTGGTCATCAGCTTGATTACTGTTCGCTTGATACATCTGACGGTATCAGAGAAAAGAAAGTTGTATTTTTCATGTATGTCTCTTTAAAAATACTATTGATTATTAGGGTAATATAGAAACAATTTTCAACTTTACAACACAGGCATCGAAATGAAATTGATAGTACTGATTGACGGAAACCGTTCAAGTTTTCACATCAGCGAGCAATGTAAAATATTCATAGTTGTTAGAACACTTGGGTTTTGGGAATGAGATGACTAGATTTATATGCAAGCTAATGAGTGCAAGAAAACGAGGTGAATAAAGTGTGCGGTAAAATAGGGTCATCTCCGGCCATATGAGCAAACGTGAACGAATTCTGATTCACAGAGGTGTTTAAACCAGCGGAGGGATATAAACGTCAGGAAAAATATATCTTATGATCCGTATCAAGGAGATTTTAGCGTGTACTTGGACGAAACCGGCCTACGAAATGCGTAGAAAAAGTATGGCTGTAGCTTAAGTGGTCACGAGGCACGTGATGTTTCATCAAAGAATTCGATATTGTTGAAGCTGATACCACCGTGGCAACAAAAATCGATGGCTATGAAGCCAGTCGAATGAGTCAACTAAGAGTCACATGCAGAAGATCGGACTAATTTGAAAGCTGTCCCCGATGTACAAAGCGAATCCCATCGACTGACAGGCGGACCTCAGTAAGACCACAGACGAATGGCAAGATGACGTAATTTGAGGGTTGTAAGTCGAGATTTTAACTGGAGAAATCTGACCAATACAGTGTGCTTGAGAGTAATCTGAATGACCGCCAAGCCATGTGGCAATAAAGGAACCTAAATGCGCTGACCAGCTAGATGATCGAACCTGATACAATGATCGCACAAAAACAAACGGCTCAATCAGGTGCACATTGTTTTGAACTGTCCCACTAACTCTGGCGAGAAGCCCTTTCTGTCTGCAAATAACAGTTTATTGGTAAAACAATGAACGTTTGGGTTATTGGCTCATGTATCCGGTTCTTGCGCACAACGTATTAGTCCGACTGGTGGAGGCGACCGAAACTTGAGGTTTAAACATCACTGACAGGATTCATTTCTCATTCTATTGATCCGCACCATCGATCGGCTGTCCTGTCGTTCGTGGTTTCGTGGGCTCAAGCCTTGGGCTTGGTATCGCACAGGTGCTGACCGCCAGCATGACTTAGCCGTCTATCAAAGACAAGTTAACACACTCTCACGCGCATGCTGTAGCATTCTAAACTGTCTGGCTGAGTAGATACAGGCATATCTTACGCGTTTCACATTCTCGCCATACAGCGACAGCCGTACGCAAGCAAGAATAAGGTCCAATATACTGCAGATAATGAGACAGAATAAGAGGCTTACTGACCAAAAGAAAGCGAAGTGGTCCTGGTTGTTCTGCTTAAGGTCGATAAGCTGTTGGAAGTGCTGTGGACAACATCTGTTCAAGAGTACGGCAAGTCTTTCCCTTCTGAGAATATCCTGGCCGCATAAAACATCAACCTATTTAGTGCAAAGCCGTCGAAAGGTAGGTTGCCTCATCAGTCTCGGTCTTTTTTTATATTAGTTATGATACCGATATAACGCGTAGTTTATTTGACATACGACAGGACGCTTATCTGAGACCACAACCAGGACAACCAGAAAAGAAACTGTCCGGTCTGTAGTGACCTCCACCATGCAGAGAAAATGAGCATTTTCCAGACGTCGTTTTGGATTTCTTTTTCTCTACGACTTCTCTGACGCTTGATTTTAACTGCACTGTGCTTCTTCGGTTGTGTATGTTTTACTGAACTGACCACCACGAGGTTTCCGTCGACCTCGCTTTTAACACACTTTCGGTTCTCGCCGCTTTTACGAGTTCGGTCCGCTTTTACATCACCGTTGCCTTGGTTTTCTTTCCGTGTATTGCACGTATCGGTACCTTTTCGGTGCCACAATATATACCATATACCATCGCATCTGTATACCGACTTCGGTCTTCTCTGTTCATTCGATCAAGCGGACTTCATTAGCAGTTCTCGTCGAGATTCAATAGGAGACACGTGCCGAGGTCGCTAGACAAACGTCTGCTATAGGATTATCAACAGCCCAATGCCTGGACACCAAATAAATACGACGGCATCTTTCAGAACTCACAAAATGACTTATCCAGGTGGTCGCCATGATGGACGAAACTTAAGCCATATGAATATCTCAGTCAAAGCTTGTAGCCAAGCTGTCATATGAAATCGTTTTTGTTCCCCGAGGTTCTGACAAGTGACCGCCATGTTTAGTTGCCATTATCAGGTGTTGTGCAGCCAACCCGTGTATCATTGGCATCCGCACGTGATTCGTTCTGGTCCCGTTGGCCTTGCACTCGCGTGTTCCATGCCTGTCTATCCCACGCTGTGCTTTGTTCCACTTGGCCAATCACATGCGGTTAGGTGCGCGTGTGGCTGACATTGATCCTTTGTTCTCGTCCGTTTGACGCTGGCGTGCTTGCGCACGCCAATGGACGGTGCACTTGTTTGCTCGCTCGCCTGCTTACGCACTTGTTTACCGATGTGCTAATAAACGGATCTGTTACGTACCGTGTTCCCTGAATTCCGAACGCAACAACAATCTCTCCCTGGTCCCCTCAGTTTTCGTACCCATCTTTTCATCCTTTGTAATCACAAACTTCACATACTGTGTGGTTCACATGTACATCAAAGATCGGTAAATCCCAGCACGCTGCCAGTGTATCGGATTTGTCACTTCCTTACTCACTCGCTGCTATCTGCAGCAAAATACGTGCATTCAGTTGTCTAGTACCGTAAATTTAAACGCCCAAAGTAATACGTTGAAGATAAATTTGTTTGTCTTATAAGTTCCTTCCACGAAAATTCCTTTACTTGTTCATTTGCATTCTCTGGAATCCTCTCCGTGAATTACTTTTGCACTTTTTAAATTTCTGTTCTATGCAAAGAAGTCACCTAGGTGGATACATATAAGAAAGGCAGAGTGCATAGCTTTATGTCCACAAGACAACACTGCAGTAGGGAAGAAATGTATTCCGTCACGTGGACCGGAAAACAACGGAAATCTCCAAGCCCTGAGTTGAGCGAATTATCGATCACATCGATAAATAAATGAGCATCAAAGGATATCAGAGTCGACCGACTTGAGACACGTGATTAACTGGTTGGTTTAGATCGACAAGCACACGCACGGAACGAATAAACAGCTTTCCTTGGTACGATATATTCTGGTCGATCAGGGCACAACACAGGTGTTGGCGTGTGAGATTTTGGCCTCAGTGATTTCACTTACGGGGAAGCACTCAATGGATTGTGAAAACGGATATGATGGGCAGTCATGGTGAGTGTAACTTCTCAGTTTCAGTTAGAAATGACCAGTGTGATCAGTTGTGTGAGACGGCACACGGACATTTTACACTATCCGCTTTAAGACAACAATAACTCCTGGGTGTCATTTACCTGGTTCGGGTAAGCAACCAAGGCTTTTACATAATATGAATAATCATGTAGTGTGAACGTTCAAACCATTGAAAACCAATGAAGCACAGTACTGCTGTTTCATCCTCCTTAAAAATCATCAACGTTTCACATTGACCAAACCCCAAATAAGACTCGAACTCAGAATGAACGACAGTGAGGTGAACACCTTAACCATAAGTCTTTCCAGACTGACTCTCAATTGTTTAGTGAACTTATGCTGCACTGGCTTCGCATTTATTATGTAAATATTTGTTACGCAAAACTCTAACTGAATCAAGGCTTGTGAAATGTCGCATCTTAGCCACAGCTGAAGCTGAGTTTCTTCTCTGCAATCCTCCACTACGGGCTCAGAAACAACTTGTGCAAGCAATTGGACTCTCATGTCCCACTTCTCGTTCCTGAACATATGTGCAGCCACTCGAACAGCGTGATCAATTTCACACGCAGGGGCACAGACACATCTTGGTTGTTGTTTCCTTTTGTTGTTCTGTGAGTCATATTTAATATAATGTATTTGTATGATGAGTACGGATAGCTGCAAACCAGCTTGTTCACCACGCTGTTTTTTCAGTGTTCAATGGGACTTTTTGGACGTACCAGATGACCTCTTGGGTCCCACTGGAGATCTGCGGAGAAAAACCTCACTTGGCAGAGCTCAGCTGAAGATCGGAATGTGTGGGGAAAACACCAAGTTTACCAAATTATGCATGAGAATTGCACCCAACAAAACGCAATCGGTGTCAAGACAAACTAAAAGTGATTTTCGAAAATTCTACCGATCAAGAAGACGTAAACTCCTTTAGAGGTAAACATCGCTTGAATCTGGCAATGTATACCATCCTAAGGTATAGGTAATGAAATCTGCTGGTAGGCGTTGACTGGGACGGCTCCTGAAATACTTGATATTATAGATTGCGGAATGGCCATACACTGGAACGTTTCTGGATGTGTGTGATAGCAGGAATGACAGTGACTGCTGTGTCCCGTAATTAGTTGGCAAAACGTAAGGATGAGTTTACGGACGAATATGTAATCAAAAAAGGTGTACGGCATACGCGCGTTCACGTATGACAGCAGAGACGCAGGTAGGTAAGTAACTAAGTACTCGAATCAGCCACATGCCAGTGAAGACGGAAGTGAGGCATACAAGTGAACCAGACCACACAACGTCTTAAGACAAATGAAAGCTGGCCAACATTGGTCAGTACTGTCCGGGATGGAGCATGACTAGCGTCAACCCTGTGTGGGTGTATACATGCGTGTGTCCATGTAGGTGGGATATGGATCAACGGTTCTCAGAGTGTGTGTGTGTGTGTGTGTGTGTGTGTGTGTGTGTGCATGTGTAAGTGTGTAAGGCTACTCGACTGCGCACTTAACTACTTTAATCGAATACAACAGCGACTAACCTGGGTGATTTGAAAAACCATCATAAACTTTAAACCCTGACTACATCGAGGTGGGAGAAGTAGGAGATGATTGGGTTGTGTCACGTCACAGTTGTGAGTTCGTTTTTCGTTACGTGACGACGGATACGATGAAGGGAGAAACCCAGCCATAGCACTGAGGGTCCATTGCATGAGTAGAGAGGAGGGCTGAGACTTAAACATGTGAGGACTTGTCCTCTTTGGTAGGAAACAAAGCATTGCAGACTGAACTCGATTAAAACAATCTTCAGATACTTACGCAAAGCACGCATTTAAATTCACATTACCAACACCTGTTGCTCACACACTACTTTCTCCGTTTACCCATCGAGACCTTATGTTTGCGGTACTTAAGCGCCGATCAGCTAGTATACTTGCTAGATGGTCATGACAAGGAATGTTAATTTAAATTCAAACATTCGAATTTTGCGAATTGGGCGATACCTCTGGTCAAAGGTAGTGAATCCCCATAGGTCTTGCGCAATAACGAGACGATTGTGAGACCTGAAATCACGACCTCGTGATCACCATTTAGGGACAGAAACTGTCTGAGAGAAGAAATCTGTTTATATTGGGAAAGAACACAGAAGAACGGTTGAGCTAATAGTTAAGATAGGTAAAAAGTCAAATATGTTTTCCAATTTCACTTGTTCAGTCGATAATACAGACTGATGCCCATGTTTGTTCGGTGGTGTACTCGACTAACTACAACCATAGTTCCTTGAAGCGCAATGCCCAAATACCAGGCGAAGTGCGCCACTACGGTGAGCTAGTCAAGTCCTCAAATTTGTTTCAGAAGTTTGCACTAAAACACGATGTGATTTGTATAGTCTTAGTCCACTTATTTGTGCAATTTGGCGTGTTAGTCAGTGTAATATACACTTCAAATCCTTAGACAGGACCATTCACTGTATTGACAAAATTGTATCAAATAAATACAGTAATGAAAAGTGAGGAAAAATGTTTCCTTTTTCCTACTGCCAAAATAATTAAAGTTACCATCTTTTAGTCTTCCTTCTTCTTGCACGGCTCAGAAATCTGTGGTCAGAATTGGTTGTAGCTAATCACAAAACCAAGTGAGCGTGACAAAGAGGCGAACGTTTTTCCGGTCATCTTTCATTTGCATCGGATTAACAGCCGGTCTTGTTCAATCAAGTGAAGACGAGACAACCGCAAATTTGATCACAACTAGGACGACGATGTCCGTGTGATCGGTAGAACATTCGTCGCTAAGATGATAGCATGCACCTACACCCTAAATCTTTGTGCATAACATCTTTTTTAAACTAACTTGTGTGCATTTGTTCAATAATTCAGCCGTTGATATGGTAGACACCTTATCATGCACAGTTAATAGTCTTTCCAACTCCTAATAACCTTGGGAATCTTTCGTAGCTGTTCCACTCGGGTATTTCAGAATACAACTCAATTTTTCTAATTTTCTGAATCTTTCATTCACTCCCTTTTTATTATATAAATAACAGTAGCACAATATTTCAGTAAGGCGGTGCCATCTTATTTAGGACTACCCAACCTACAAGTGTTTCCAGTAGATCAATGAACCGTCGGGGACAAAATAGCCACCGTCTGTTTACGAAAAACCGTATAAATGTGAAGTGCATTGACTTCAACGGAAAAACACTCTGGTCATGAGGATTTCTGCTAAACGAATAAACCGGAGTAACTTTTGTTCCATACTGTGGCGTCGTGGCCCCAAGGAATAAGTTGATCCCGTGGACGAGAAATCCCAAAGCACCGCAGAGGAAAGCCAGGAATCAGGATCTGGGAACTAGGATTGTCGAACAGCATAAAGTGGGTCAAGTGTGACAGTGATCTGAAAGGTATTACAAATACCTGTTAGGAGTTTTTATGGTCGTCCCCAAAGTTGATTTCATCTTACTCCAATGAATTATTCTCCGACTGATACCAAGCAGCCACCGTTGACGACCTTAGTTCCACGCTACTGATAGAGTGCAGTTAAATGAATACTTATGTGCCATCGAACGACAAAATAAGGGTGCTAAGCTGCAACACTGATTAACTCTCCATCCTTCTTCAACGCTGTCATCTTCAGTGATTTTGGCATATAATCCAGTGACCCAACACCGAACTGCCCAGACGAACCCTCTGCCTCGCGCCGTGTACGGGATGGCGCTGTCGCCATGGCTGTCAGCTGAAAATGTGGTGGAGCACCTCCGAGATAGACATGTAGCGCCTAGAACGACAGACTGTCCGCGGTTCGCGATACTGGAGAACAACTGGTACGTGGTTTGCACTGAACTCACATCCAACTGCTTTGCACGGTTGGCAGTCATCCGAACTACCTATGGGACTGGCTTATCCTCTAGCAGTATATAATCTTGTAGTCGTGGTAGGTAGCAATCCAATGTCGTCCACTTCTTTGCCACACCTGACCTATTGGGAACTTATGAAGTTCCCCGTTCCAAATCTCGGGATCTTGTTGGCAGCTATTCCTAATGGAGCATTGAGCCTTTGTATCCCGGGAGTATGCCCCTTCCAGTGCACTGATATGCAAACACGTAATAAAAAGTAATGGTAAGTTAAGTACTTGTGCTATACAATTAAAGATACACAGCAACCGTGTCAATGACAATTGGAGCAATGGAAGCCATATAATGACCCAATAGATCTGTTGTAGTGATGCGCGCTACTTAACAGCTTATTTATCTTACCATGATAGTGAGTTGAAATGGAACAAGAGAGCCATAAAAATACGCGGGATATCTACAAACTTCTATCGTATTAATTGTGGTCTGAACAGAATGGCAAAACTTGGCAAAGATAGAACAAACATCGCTCTGCGACAGTTTTGTTTTCAGCCGACGATAAATTTGTTTGCTCCATCTAGTCTCATTTCTCCAACTTCTTGGTGCCCTTACTGTAGGGGCACTTGGGCCTTCAGAAACCATATTGCGTGGGTTATGAACTTGAAGACGTTGTGAACACAAGGTCATTTATTCTAATTCGTGCATTTCGAGTACTTTCAAATGAATAGGCTACAACAGAACCTCTCGTTCGCATCAAAGATATACAGCCAACAATAGCCCGGTGCTCGTTCGGTCAGAGGTGGTTGTTGCTTTTCAGGTGTCTTAGCGTAGCTCAATATTTTCTGTCTGTATGATGTCATTGCGTCCTTCGTTGCGCGGTTGTCAATCCCGGTTTTCCGTCAAGGATACTAGTTTTCAGATAAATGATATACTACCATGTACTTGTATAATGGGATGGTTTGGAATATTTTAGTTCGTGGAATATGCTCGTACTTTAAATTTAGAAGACGTATTGCATCGAGCGCACATCCGTATTTTTGGTACTTCTCTTTAGGTCAGTACGGTACACGGGAAGTTTCAGAGTTGTTAAGAAATATGATTCAAAGTAATAACGTAAAAACACTAAGCTGAATTTGAAAACATAACTCTGCTGACACCTATGAGAGACAAAACACTGACAATCAGAGCGTGGCGTTCACAGTTATTTACAGCACAGACAGTCAAAGTCTACTGAGATACGCGGAGGCACTAGCAATTGACCATTGTCACCCCCAACTGTACAAACAGCAAGAATGGATAATGACGTTAGCCTTGCTTTGTTAACATTTTTCCGATTACCAACACCTTTTGCATATGAGTGTATTTTTGCCCTTGGTCTCATGAGAACGTTCAATATGCCATTTATAAATGATCACCTGGACTGCTGTATGCACTAGTGAAGATGTAGCGAAATGTACCGGAATGCATCGTGTGACCTAATGTTATTGAGTTCTGTGCTCACAAAACTGAATGTCAAATCTGTTTCCGTTAGATATGTGCGGGTAGTTTAATCGCCGGGTTCACCAGTCCTGCAAGTTTATCCTACCACCCCGTTGACCTTTGGTCACCGTATTGTCTTGACGAACAGTTCTTCTGAGAACAGAATTGGTTTGCGTAACCTGGTTGCAATCACCTCGGCAGTAGAGAGGATTCATTGTCTAACCCCTTTAGAGCGATTTCTAAACACACGGTTGATGTTAATGTAAGGATAAAAAAATCATTTCGGGGTACACCGAAATGACGATGTTCCGCGTTAGTTTGCGTCTAGTATCGATGGCATGGGCCAGTACTGCGATGGTAACGGTCTTATTAATCCCTCTGGCCAGCAATGTATGAGAGTGTTCTTGAACTCGATCGGACAAGGCTTGGTTATTTTCATGGCATATTTCACTCCACGAGAACAGGAGTGGGAATATAAGCTGCACGAGATCTAATAATCAAATGGCTTTTCTTTGAGTTGCATTTGTAAGCGTAGTTTAGTATTGAAAGTGATTTGAAGTTTGACTGTGTAGATCGATTTCCTCACGGAACTAGATAACCGGCGTGCCAGTGTTTCTGCCGCTCCATTCCCTTTGATTTTGTAGTGTACTAAACCGTCTCTAGGGTGCAATACGCCAACGCCAAAGTAATCAAAGATAGCAATTGTGAACGAAAACGAGCATAAGAGTGCGGTCAGATGAAAGGACAGAAAAAAAAATACAAAAGAAATAAAAATGAAGCGGAAGACACCAGAAGAACTCATAGTTATTTATCATTCTCGTCGCAGGAATCAGGGTACCAAGCGTTCATTTTCAACCAGAGTCTTGATCTAAATGACGTATGGATGAATGCAGGTGACTGGTGTGAAAACTTCTTGCCCCAGTATACACGGCAGAAGACCTCGGAATGGATACAATTCTCTAACCACGTTGATTTATATCAAAGGCGGCATTGCACCGATCCTTTTCAAGTTTGTCGCGGAGGCCATCAAGAACCCACCGGTTTCTGGTGTGAATCGGGCTTTTGGATCTGATTCATTGACTTCTTGTAGTAGTTCCTGTGCCTTACTGAGAGGGACGAACTAGACAGAAGATCTCGTCCACATAAATTTTATATATTGATTAACTGGTAATAACTTGGCCCAATGTGTGATTTTCTATATTTGACAGGAATATGTTTGAAAGCCAAGGAGCAAGTGGGGATCCCATTGCTCTGCCGTTTTTTGTCTATACGTGTTTCCCTAAAAACTAATACTGAACATTTATGGTGCACTATTTTAGGGTCTCCTTGCATGTATCGACAGGTGTGCTTATGCTGACATCTTTTGTTGATAAATGATCACAAACTTAGTCTACTGTTCCATTCAGAGCTAAGAAACGAGTATACATCGAGGGGAAGCATTTTCTGTGATTTAGCATTCACACTGCTGATTACCCTAGTGGCCCGAAGAGAAGTACCACAAAGGCAGATCTATGTTTGCCAAGTTATTTCTGCTAAGCTCTTGCATAGGCCTACGAAATATCGTTATTTGTTGCGTCATCCACCAAAAAGCGTTCCAAATTATATTCTCTGAAAGGCACTCTACGGTAGGACGTGTTCAGTATTCTGGCCTTACGCGATAATTCCTGCTTCACAGTAGGTGGCCAAAAATTTACGAATGAAATTTCGGGCGAAGCGGAGTTGAGTAGGACATTAGGTATTTTGTTTGCTCCCCAGACTTCTGTCCTATTTCATTCTTCTTCGGCTGAAGGAATCAGTTTCAGTGAATTTGTAAGTAATGGACTGGCTTGTGACTGTGAATTCCATATCATTTTTCTCATATAGTCTTACACATATTGTGTTTCTGACCAGAAATTGGATGACAAAAGCCCATCCCATTGGTATCACAAATAGTTTGGTTTACTACTACGCACCTGGCCATTTCTCGACTGAAATGTCTAATATTCCCGAATGAGAACCGCAAACGTAACACATGTATCTCGGATTTCATTCTGCATTCCCTTTTTTTTCCCTTTTTAATGCGACCCAAGAAATCTAGTTAGAAGACTCCCCGTGTGTTTGAACCATCTCGTTTTATTAACGTAAAACCTAGTAACTGCATAGGATGTTGATCCTTGTACCCAGTCGATGCACAAAACGTTTTGGTCCGTCTGGGGTGGGCGGCTAAGCCTCATAATTGGGTGGCGTTTAGACTAAATACTTTGTGATGGGATTCATCTCTCATTCTATCACTGCGCTCGTGGTCCCACTGTCTAAAGCCTTCACCTCGATGCTGGACAGGCTGTGATTGCACATGCCATGACTCCCTGCGATGGTATTGATCTGCTGGTGAGGGCAGGCTGCGCGTTGGCTACGAATCAGCCCCTGTCCCCACGTGATAGCGTACGTTTTTTCGTACGTGTAGTCACCAACGTAAACAAAATGTGGTAATGCGATCAGTACATCTTTCTGCACATCATCAGTGACATTGTTACTGAATTATATTTTTCAGTAGACTAAACAAGGGAAAACAACCTGTCGAGATCACACTGTGAGGATTTGACTGTCTAACATGGGTGTTTCTTTTTGATTCAATATGGTTGCTTACACGCTACCACCTCCTTCTGGAGGATGAGGTGAATTTTGTGATATCTTTGTAACCCCTTTAAACGAAAACGCAGTGCTTTATGCGGAATAAACCGGAATTTTCTTCGACGAAGCACCGTTTGTCCTTGTGAGGGCACAGACATGTTCACATTTATTTTTATCCAATGGCGTAGGTATTTTGCAAATTATAAAATGACTCCATTCACCTCAGAATTTGTAGCATGTAAATCAGAAAAGGAAATAGGCATATCCCAGACTCACAAACGCAAAAGATGGAGAAAATGGATATTGGTTTGTATACCAATTTCACTCCGTCTTTACTCCACGGATGTGGTATTGTGAATTGAAGTGATTTAGGTTTTGCAATCATTTCATCGGATCTTCATAACAGAACAAAAAGTACTGACCGAGATGGTCAGTAGGACGATTTTCTCTTCACAAAATCACGTGACACGAGTCAAAAACGTCACATACATGAATTTAGAGCCAAAGTGGGTTGGATTTTTGTTCCATGAAATGGATTATTGATCCAATAAACTTGATCCTTAGAGCGGAAAGAAAAAGTTCATTATCTGTTGGTTTATTTGGAGGGTTGTTTGCCACTTATCACTCATGTGGAGCAGAGTAGCCGTCTTTTGACACCAATCTAGTAATTATTTGTGAGGAAGGATTGAACACTGTGCATCAGAAAGTGAGCCTAAACTATGGCACTATGCCATTTCGAGGGTCTTGGAGACTTCACTGGATTTTTGTCCGAAACCGGAGGTCCGCGAGTTGGGATTAAACAAACAGTCGTCTTTGTAATAGGTCTCATTTGGTGTAGAGAGGGAGAATGGCCATCCAAGAGAACCATTTTTAGGCGCCGTGTAAACTTACGCGTGGTTCCATTATGGATCCGTAGATAGGCACTATCGATGACTCCTGACAAGGATGAAACACGTTTATGTTGTCCCCACGATTCTTTCTGGTCGGTTAGACGTTGATCCTGTCCCGTTATACGAATGATGTATCATTTCGGCCTTGCCCCAGTGACAATTGCCTTACATTCTCCGCTCGTGCTTTCTTGATATTTTCTACAATCTTGTTTATTTCCATGTCCAATTTTATCCCTACTACATAAGGCAAATTGTCGTGACTACCCTACGCAGTGAAATGGTTCTGGATATATTGTACACTAAAACGTTTTTGGCCAACTCACTCAATCAATTTTGACTCAATAGTTAGTTTGAAAAACCTGCGGATAAATGTCATCCAATTAAAATCTTCGTAAAAAAGAAAAACTTAACAGATTGCTTAGAACTCTAGACTACGGTTGACGATCTGTCCCCTCACGGAAGGATCATTTTGCTTAAATTGGAATCTTTCTAACGACTTCTGCTCAAGTGAAAGTGTTGCGATTTCAGACGAGGAGCTCGTTTGTCTGTTTCAACATCAATTACTGCAAATGATGCAATTGATGTGTTAGCATGTGGATGAGCTCCATTTGGTTCATTCGAAATGGGCAGCTCCGTGCACATGTTGATCAGTCAGTCAGATAGTTATGCGATCGATCGATCAATCAATCCGAGTCGACTTGTCAGTCCGTGTCTCAATCTATTCAGGTTGGAGCCATGGACGTAAAACGCGGGCTGCTGATGGCTTAGCGGTTTGGAATGAAATTTTTTATGCGAGACCAGATTTGCCCTGCTGTCCATGCAGTGCTCGAAATGTATCTCAGTCGCCGTGGTAATAAAGATGACGAGACAGATTAGTCGGTTCAATTATTCTGCCTCCGGTGCGAAACTGCTTGTCTACGTGAAGTTCAGCGGGCATTGAAATTTGCATATTTGAGTAGTAGAAATGATAGAGACACAAAGACGTGGTTCATGGTGTCAGATATCGTGTCCTCTTTTACGCAGTCCAGAAGGGATGGGGTAGATGTAGCCATGACCCAAGAACTAATGAGGTAACAATTATTTGTGTACATTTTATCCACGTAAAGCTAGTTGAAAATCCACGCGTCGTTCTGACTAACCGAAGCTATCAGTGATAGAAAATACAAGTTATATTAAAGGAAACCAAATCCATTTGGGTGATTCTAGAAGAGTTAGTCAGTAAATGCACAGATCATGGATGTCTCCTGACAGGCGACCCGTTTATTTGGCGATTGTTCGACGTAGGTCAGAACGGACCAAAAGTTGTGGTCTGTAGCTTGCGCACGGATAAAATGATTTTTCTGAAGCCACTACCCACTAGAGGTAGAACCTAGGATACTAACCCCCGGTCTCCTATTCTGAACCGATCGGTCTCGCAGTACAACGACCCACAACGCAAAAACCATGGAAGATACAACTCATACAATGAATGACGGTTCTTCCACGCTTACGCACGAACACTCTCCTACACAGCACATAACTTGTTCACCCTTCCATACTTTCTCCTCACTTTCTTTTCCATTTTCACACTCACGGGTTTTTCGGTTGACGGTACCTAATGTGGTGCCACTGGTGGAAATACTGACTATGTTCTGTCTTCCGTCTTGGGCTACCTTCCGAGTCTCGTCGAATCTGATGCCACCAGCTGATATTCACTTTTATCCTTGATGCCCTCTCAGAATAGCCGCGTTCAACGTACGGAGCCTGGTGCTTATAGGACAACAGGCAAGCTTAGCTCTTACGTTTGTATCCCTTGCCATCAGTGTGTGTTCTATTCAAGAAACTCACCTTCAGGACTCCAGTTCCATCATTCGATCGACACCCCCGTCTAATCATTCCGCTAAGTTTCACTAACGCCTTTCTGGATGGCTGAGGTTGCGGCTTCTGGTCTTGCTGGTTTCGGCATTGCAGTAGGTGAAAG
This sequence comes from Fasciola hepatica, assembly GCA_948099385.1. Classification (NCBI taxonomy): domain Eukaryota; kingdom Metazoa; phylum Platyhelminthes; class Trematoda; order Plagiorchiida; family Fasciolidae; genus Fasciola; species Fasciola hepatica. The sequence goes on from CANUEZ040000182.1 coordinate 17,044,788, forward strand.
AGCTTAAGCGGCTCTACTAGACTGGATTTCAGTCGACAGTCATCTATACTCAGTGAGTCTTAGGGGTTCGTGCGACGTGAGCAGTCGGCCTTCCAATAGACGCAATCTGTTTGTCATTTCGGAGTATGCACCCACCGATTGTAGCCCAGAAGCAACCAAAGATACCTTCTACTAAAAGCTTCATGACCTCTTACGTAAAGCAAACCGGATCGATATCGTGATTTTGGCAGGAGATTTGAATGTTGGAGTGGGAAGGCTGTCATCGAAAGAGGCACATTTAGGAGACCCTTTGGGGCTAGATTCCCGTCCCTTGAAAAACGGAGGACGATTGTTGGCCCTATGTTCAGACCATTGCCTGTTCCTCATCAGTGCGAACATCAGACATCCTAATCCTCTTCGATACGACAGTGAACCCAGGTCTACCACACCGCTGTAAGCTACAAATGGCGGGGTAGCGTACTAGACTGTCGTTCATACTGGTACACCCCTTGACTCCGACCATGCATTAGTGTGCACTAGGCTGTCGGTGTGCTTCGGTGGGCGCTCCGAATACATGCTGCAATGACGATTAGATTGCTATAAGCTCTCCGATCCATCTCTCTTATCAGTCTTCCAAAACGTGCTGGCTGGAAAGCTAGTTGTAGCCTTATCTGATGACAATAACCAGCTCTGGTCGGTCACCAAGAAAGCTTTGCATTCCGTTGGCTTAGTAAGTTGCTGCCTGTATCTTCTCACCGCAAGTCTCTTGGTTTCTGCAATTTCTTGTGGACACAAGACCGTCGATCTTGGCTGGAGGAAAGTATTGCAAAGCACGACTAGTAATGAGACATGCACTTATCGCCAGTTTTCCTAGGGACCACGAAATCTAGCCGTCGCAACGTGCTTCTGATATGGTACTTCCTGGCACCATGGAAAATTCCAGCAAGCCATTCTCTCTCATTCTAGTCACCGGTAGGAAGACACTAGGTGTGAATGAAACAGTCTGTGATACTGACGGTTTGACAATATACAATCACCAGCGGGGTCTCGAAAGCTGATCGGAGAAATTTCAAACACAATCTAGCTGTCCTCCAGTGTCAGCCTTTCCCGTAGATCTTCCGGCACACTTTCAGTGGTCCGTTTCGACAGATCTACCTACCATGACAGAGATCCAAAGGGAAATTCATGCCTTAGGACGTCAAAAAGCGAAAGGCTTAGATGGCCTTCTCTCATCCCTTTTTAAAGATGGTGAATTACAGCTGGTTACAGGGATTTATGTTTAGCTCTCATGTTTTTGGAATTTTTGAACAGGTTTCGTCTTAGTGGGGAGGGGGATCGATTATGGCCCCATCCCCAAGAAGGGCTCGCTCATTGGCTGCACTAACCATAAGCCTTATCCCTAAAGAGTCTACGCTGCTTGTGTCTGTCATACTTCACAGGTTGTACCAGACGCATTGAGAGCAGATCGGCTAGGAGCAGGCTGGGCTTCTTGCCGGTCTTGGATGTTTTTGATCAAATCTTCAACCTTCGACAACTGCTAGAGCACTGCCACACTTTCCAAAGACCGACTGTCATCGTGTTCCTGGACATTCGCGTGGACTTCAGCTCCATTGATAATAGGGCACTATGGAATTGTTTGCTGAGAAGAGGAATATCTGAGAAGTATATATTAATAGCCGAAGAGTTGTATCGTCACCCCTCGGGTGTGGTTAGGGCCTGCTTCAAGCTTTCGTCCCCTATTGTAGTCTCTAGTGGAGTTTGACAAGGCTGCCCTATAACCCATTTCTTTTCACCTTTGGCAAGGACGATGCTCTACGAAATACCTTATCTGATCTTCCAAATAGTACCGTTAAGTTTCTTTTAGGGGACGGAGTTTTCGACTTGGATTATGCCGATAATCTCTCCTTGTTGAGCAATAAAGCACAGACAATGCAACGCGCTCTAAACAGCTTGGCTATTGAGTTATCCAGATATGGAATGCATCTTGCTTCTGACAAGTGCTAAGTGCTTTTGCGAGAATGGAAGGAGCCTGTGACTGCACTCACCCTTTGTGGTGATCAGCTTGAGCTAGCTATCGACTTTAAATTACTTAGGTGCTTGATAACAGCGGGATGGGGTGTTGGGGAGGAGATTCGTCCACGCAAAGAGAGAGCTAGAGCAGCTTCCACAACGTTGCAACTCCTGCAGAGTCTCTGTGACTTCTGGCTCCCCCTTAAGGGACGGGTTCACTTTGTCGCGGTTGGTAGAATTTTACTCTGCGGTTAAGTGACCTGGCCACTTCATGTTGAGGATGCTCGGCATCTTTCTGTGTTCAAAAACCGATGTCTCCGAAGAGATGCTCGCATCTGGTGGAAACATCGAATGAGTAATGATGAGGTGCACCGTCGTGTGTTGGGCAAGGATAGCTGCCCTCTTAACGAGGTGATCTCTCTACACCGCCTCTGGTGGATCGGTTATGCTTTGCGAATCTCTTTCTATTGTCTACCTTTCCTTAAGCTAGTCCTACGTGCTGTACGAAGCTAGAAGAAGTGACAAGCCGGTCAGGTCCTTACTTGGTGTAGAAGTATGAAGAAGCCAGCATCAGCTTTGGCATCGGTTGGTGTTTTCAGCCTTCGGAGTTAGGGCACAAGGGACGAGGGATTTGTTGATTAGAGATGTTGAGAGACATGGCTCAGGATAGAAATCAGTGGCACGAACGCTTTGCAGTCTGTCTGTTAAGCTCTCTTGTGTCGTATATTGAAAAATGTCATTCAAACAAAAAAAAATGACAAAAAACGTTAAGAAGTGTACGGTGGGAAGGAAAGAAAAAATCTTGTCATTTCTTTACTTACTGCCTCTACTATTGTGTTCTACTCCCCCTCCTCTATTTTTGTTGTTGCTGCGTAGGTACCATGATTGAGTTCTAGCCAATGAATTATATATATATATATATATATATATATATATATATATATATATATATATATATAAAACGTATTTACTACAAAAAGGAAATAAAAAGAGTATTAATAGTACTTTCATATGATTCGTAACTCTGCATATAATTCCGGCGATTGTATGATAGAGACAAGCTGACCAGTCTTTTACGCTTTTTGTTCGGCTGCCGACCATTTTACCCTTTTTTGTCAATTCATATTTTCCGGCATATTTATTCAGATTTATCACTCTGATGGACCTCTCGGTGTCGAATGGACTTTAGTTTGATGCAGATTCCTGTATCCACTTTTTTATCCCGTCAAAAAGCAGCCTTACATACCTGTAGACTAGAATTACTTTTTACCGTTTCAGATAAGTTATAATTTAAGCCTGTGTTCCATATTAACCTTTTGATTATCCTTATTAGGAGAATGGATGAAGGTCATCGGCTTCTTCGAACAACAGCTATATATTGTGCACGGAGCGCTATTAAATAACCCTATTTTTCTCTGTTTTTCTGCTATTACTTTTGATTCGAAATGCTTAGAGTGACCAAATCTGGCGTGCTGACGTGTCAACCCACTACTTGTGTGTGGCGGAGTGTATATACTACTTGGCAAGTAGTTGGTTACTGAAAGCGGAGCTATAAACAATTATGGATTAACGAATGCCGCTATGCTCAGCAGTCCAAACGCAATAAAGTAAGTGATGACATGCAAATCATACGACTGCTCCTCCGTCGGATGGTGACTGCCTTCAAGTGAACAAGACAACTATTGTGCAAAGAAGCTTGTATGTAATATATGGTTCATTTTGTTGATGTTCGAACAACTGTACACTTATCCAGGCACGTCTTGAGGATGGTTGTTCCCAATCGAACACAAGCAACCCACCGTGGAGGAGCACTGATCCTTGTATACTACATACGGTATCGAATATGCAAACAGATTTCAAGTACGGAAAAAATTATTCGATTCATTACTGGAAAAATCCTAAGTGGGTGCGAAATGATGCTGAATCCACTTCTAGACCCATGGCAGAGTCAACCAGCTGGTTAGAAAAATAGCAATCTTTATTGTTTAAGATTGACACTAAGTCCAGGCGCCCCTCCAATTATATTTTGAGTGGTCTTAAGTTACTTGTTATCCCAGTCTTCGAGGATGGTAGATGTTAACTCGTACAAAGTGCCGAGGACCCTTCCATCCGCATAGACAGGCCTCGCTTACAGACCACGGACATTTTTAATTAGGTTCAGCTCCGAACTGTTAGTGGGCAAGTCCGTGGTCTTGATGCTCTGGTACAGTGGTCACATTCTGGTGAGGTTGTCTGTATGCATGGAGGCGTAGTTATGTTGATATTATGTGATCCTCAGTCAATTTTTCAGAATAATCGGAGTGGAATTTCATTTATTGTTCTGACGTACGATTCAGTGGTCTGCTTTCATTTCAAAACTACTTCCCACGATTTTCCATCTCCACAAACTCGAAACCAGACCATCAAACATGCAGGATAATTGAGGTTCAGGTTACTTTTAATTGAGTCGAGCCAGTATTGATTCCGTCAGGACTTTCGACGTTGAACTTTTCTTATCGGTAAATATCAAATTATTCCGTTCGGCGCTCTACGCGATGTGACTTCTGATGCGCTCATCTTGATCTTCAAGACGGCTTTCGGTCATCCAAGTCACTGATTTCATCTTTCTGTGCCGCCGATGTGGTTCATAACGTAGGGGATGTAGTAGATGCCGAAAGCTTACATTCAGTTGCAAGGACCTCTGAAGCTTTGGTGCACTATTCGGTTGGTTTGAAGCCCTGTGCATGAGTTTTCTCTTGGCTCGCCAGGAGATTCTTCTTCGAGTTCCACGTTTTACTGAACGACACAGTGATTGAAATTCTCCAAAAGTTTCAAGTGACTTATAGATCTGTAATTTTTCTTGGAATAATTGGTGCGTGGCCATCACGGCGTACTCGTGTGCGATTGTTTTTCTTTGATCCAACTCAGAGCCACTCTCTCAGGCGTGGGTTTAATAGCATTTCGTACTTACTTAGGAACGTTTTCTGGGATAACTCTAATTATCTTTTTCACTCTTGAAATCCGTCTGCATATTTGGTATGAAAGTGGGTTGACACACCTGCAAGCCTAATTTAGTCACTGTAGGTATTTCGAATCAAAATTAATGGGATAAAACCGGATGGATTTAATAGAATTTCGGGCCCTTGTCACTTAATGTAAATTCACAATGAAGCCTTGCGTGTAAGTTTTATGTAGGAGTCATCTTGCCTTTGTTTACTACCTCAGAAATGAAGACTTCGCGCTTGGACATCATGGGATGGGCAGACTATTCCAGAACAACAAGAAAAGTTTTCTGGACAAAGACCAATTTTTATAAGGGTTTAACCTGATTTTCTGTGTAAATCAAACCCTCTTGATGTCAGAACCATTGAACAAATCACGAAGACTATTGGGTGTGACGTCAAAAGGAACTGATGGAAAAAATTCCAAGGTCAAACAGATAGCCGAAAAAACGACCGCTTATCCGTTCAGCTCGAAAGTAGAATAAGCTCCTTATACTCTTTGACATTTAGTTCCCTCGGAAAGTAAGAATCACCGATCTATCTCCAGAAGTAGAGACCGGCTAGTGAACGTGACCATCCATCGGGATATGGAGAATAATGGGATCGAATCACAGACCATCGGGGTGGGCGGGGAATAGGAATCAAATTTGCATGAAAAACGCTATAAATAAGTCAAAGTCTCAATTCTGGTGAAGATTTTCAGACGGTTTGTTTCAATACACCTGATGGAAATGGAATGGCTCATTCACTGAAAGAAGATTCTAGTCACGGAGGGTTAAGGAAAGTATATTATTAGCTCATAGAAGATGTATGAAACGTACACAGCAGTATTTCCAAGAAATAGTTCAGTTCTTTTGGAAGTGTAACTTTGCACACTGAGTTCCTGGGTTTTGTGCATTAGCCTACAATTGCTGCGGTTAGCTGCTCCCAATGCCTTTTGGCTCAGACGCTTCTGGAACAGCTTAGAGAGTGGGAAGCGGAATCGAACATCTGAGTCTGGAGGTGCTAAACGTTTTTACGCACAGGAAAAGTTTGCTTTAATGAATCATCATCAAACCCTAATCCATTTTCCGCAAGCAATCATTCCGTCAGCTTTCGCTGTATATTGTACAACTAACCCCGAAGCACCAGTGGAAGTCATTTTTCGTACCAGATTTAACTTTTCTGTCAAATGATTCATCTTACGGCATTACAATCCAAAGGCCATTAGTTATCGATGAAGAGCCAATGATGTATCGGCGCTATTTCATGTCGTGTCAACGTGAACCAAAACGTTGAGAACCAACCAACCCCCATGAGTTTGTGGAGACGTGTGTGTGTGTGTGTGTGTGTGGTGCGGCGGGAGGCTCAGAACCATGCCCTCCGAGTTCGAGTCGTACTTGGGACTCTGTGAACATACGCAGCTGATGATGAGTAGTGAGGAGATATATCACGAAAAAGCTGTAAAGTGCTTCGAATGTTTTAACCGATGACTGTATGATGAATCATTTCTTCATAATTGGAATATACAGTTGGTTAGTGCGTTCCGTGTGATGACAACAGTCGGAACTGGTGAAACTGTCACCAGCGGGAACTTAGAACTTGACGCCCCTGGTTTAATTCCTGCCACCGTCAGTCATTTCCCTATTCGGTAGCCTTTGATTCGCTGCCACCCCTTCCACTGTCGTATAATAAATACAGGAACTATTAGATTATTGGTAATATTTACTGGAATTCTTCCCGCAGGTTATTACTAACTATCTCTCTCTTATCAGGCCATTCTTGCCACGGAAGGTGATAATCCACTCCAAGATTGGCATGGTTTAACGGAATGTATTCAGCAGTAAGCAGTGACAAGTGCGAACAGTATAACACATTAAATAAGCTCCAAGGCGGGGGGGGGGGGGAGTGACAGTGTGATTTTCGAATGCTTTCGCACACGGCCTAGTATTCTAAAGCTTAACTTCCAGGATCCAACCAAGTCTAAACTTGACGGCCAGGTCGTGCGGATACTGTAAGGTCAATTTGTAATTGGTCAATATGTTATCTGTCAATATTTACACGCCTCCTTTCATAGATAAACAAGTTCACACCAGTCATATTTTACAGAATGCAGTTCTGTTGTTTTTGTCTGATGTTGGCAGTTCCTAATGCTTGTAGTCTGGTACGAGCTATTCCTTTACGTACTATTGGCCGTTTGGGCAAAAATCTCACATTCGGCGTCGCGGCATGGAGCTACTGAAAATGGAACACTTAGACCTACACAGTAATCCACCCCAGATCGAAAATTGGATCCAGCTCTGATGCAGAGTTCCTAAACTAGCGAACGGCTTCATCTTTTCCACTCCCAGGTGACCATTTTGTAGATCCTCTAGAGTTTGCACCACAGAAATCGAAAAACCCGACATAAGCTTGAACAGGTAAGTCAAAATACTGCTTTTTATAGAATATTCCTCAGAGTTATATTGCAACTTTACTAAAGCATAGTTCAGTCGGAAGGACTGAGACAACTGTTGACGACGAAACAGTTCGATTACCTAAACCCTGCGTTCATTGTTACTCACCTACATTACAAACAATGGAGGATTTCTGGGATAGTGTGGTGATTCAGCAGACATCACACGTGGCAAGGCCCGTACATCTTCTTGCAGGCATACCCTGAGGAGCTTCAGTCAATAAGAATCTCCTGTGAAAGGTACAGCAGAATCTCTCTGGGATTGATCAACTAATAGCCCATCAATTATTTTCTTTGATTGAACATATTCATACAAATCAGTTCTGTAATACAGTCAACGTACAGTTCTACATCCTTGGCTTCCTTGCCATTTCGGTTTTCTTAGCTCTTGGTTGGAGTGAATTCGATACGTTCTATCAGTTCGGGTATTAGGAATACTACGGATAGATCGAGGACCCAGTAAGGAGTTATTTCGATTCTTACTTGTACAGATGATGCGAATAGTTACTCGGTTCGGCTTTGCCTTCTTGACGAAGTCAACTGGACTGTGGATCTTTGATTCATTGTTGACCTCTTTTACTCAGTGTTCATTTTGACTGTAGTATGCACCGTCGTACTACGGAATATAAAAGGGACAAACAACCAATGCTATCAGTGATTAATCTGATCGAATTTGACGTCGTAGATTCTACCTGAATTTCCTAGTCCTGCCGTACTCAAAGGGTCTTCGCTAACCAAGCTATCAGTTGCCGCAGCAACCGTCAGCTGCCACAACATGGCCAATCAAGCACTAACTAGTAGTGTCAAAATCCACCCGTGCTGAACGAGCTCGGAGGACTTCATACTTCCGGCTCACTGTATGGAGATTTGGAATGTCCAATTGCAAGAAGATTGTTGATGACTTCATATCACAAAGTGTCGTGTGAAAAAGCGTAGACTAACAGCAGTATTTTCCGCAGTTTGAAAGCTAAATATCCTCGTTCAAGAACCTTGCAAAGCAGTTTCAGAGCTTTGCAATGTTGTTGAGCTGCGCCCGACGATGTCCCACTATAAGCCATCTTTTTTAAGTGCATATCCAGTGAGATTGAGTTCACTAACGGTAAACGACCAAAATCTGTTAGAAAACACTTGGTAACAGATCATACTTACAAACATTCATTGTGGCGTCAGAGGATTGCCGCCCATAATATTCTGAACCGTACTGGTAGGGTTATTCATGTGTTTCATGTTTGGTGCATCAAACTCGAATTGGTTTATCGTACTACTGAATCGAAATCGTGCTTTTGCAATTCAGTGCGTCACCTGTGCAATTTTTTGTCTACCTCAAAAGGAGAATACTGTTAAGATCTCAAATTTGAATAAGATGGACTAACAAAACCACGTAAGGTTGTCTCCTGGGAAGGTTATATGGCGACTCGATCTTAACCCAGTTGGGGGAAGATTGTGCTCATTCTCGTCCTCCAAGAGTTTTCTTCAACGTTGATGGCCACAGTAACGTAAAAATCAAACCCAATATGGGCCAAAATTACTTGTTCGCGACGGCGAAGATGTGGTGCACAATTCTAAGCAGATGATGCAGATGAGCCAAAGGCATCATGTTAAATATCACCAATTCTGATGGCGCTTAGGACATGAATTGGCAAGACCTCAAGTTAGAACCGTGTTGCTGATCCGGAAACGTGGACATGTTTGCATTTAAATCTCCTTGTTTTGTGTCAGTAAAATAAGGAAAACTTCCACAAATGGGTCATTAAATCGAATTAGGCTCTTTTATCGACACTAGTAGGCATGTAAATTGTTTTCTGATTGGTCAGTGGGACACTCGAGCAGGTCCACTAGCTTGGGAATGTGCTTTTTCGGCTTGACTGCTTGTACCATGACCGTTCTACGATTATTCGTAAAAACAGGCATCTAGGAAAATAGTGACCCGTTCTCCGGTTGATGTTTTAAGTGTTAGGATTCTGTGCCAATTTTTCGGAACTTTTGTCTCGCTCAGTTGCTCTCGGTCAGAATTGTTCCTTTTCTAAAAACATTGATGATATGTGAATTCTCAACACCTGGCATAGGTTGGGGACGCTGGGAATAACAGTATTTAGATACTGCCCATAAGGAACAACAAGCAGCCAGGTACTACTTCTGTCTGTCAACCAGTCGACAAGTAAGGGCAGAGAGCTATATCGTCCAGTGAATAAATCCACTAAAATCATTGAGGTCCAGCCCGGCAGCCTTCTAGTTAGAACGTTCGACACACCCTCGTTCACTCGGGTGCGAGAGCCAGTTGGGGCCCGGTGGATGTGCGCTGTTGAAGATTCCTAACTTTAGTTTGAAAGTTCATACTGCACGAATTATATGATGTAAAAATTTTATTTCCTACTATTCACACGGAAAAAAGGAGGATATTTCGATTCATGCTTTGTTCAATGAAAAGGGACTGATTAGACAGAGAGCAAAGACTGTGAAGTTAGAATACAAAAAGGAATCCAATGCCTTGGATGAGGGGGATTTGAAAAAAGTAACAAAAATATATTTCAGGAAAGTGATGATGATGATGATGATGATGATGATGATGATGATGATGATGATGATGATGATGATGATGATGATGATGATGATGATGATGATGATGATGATGATCGTATGATGATCGTATGATGACAAGGATGTTGATGATGATTATGATAATGGTGAAGATGACGGTGATGGCAGTGATGGACATGAAGACGGTGGTGGTGATAATGATGGTGATGATGACCATGATGATAACGATGATGATCAAGATTATGATGATCATTAGCATCATGATTATGATCTAGTTGATTTTCGTGATGTTGATATTGATGGGAGGTTTTTTGGTGTATATCAAAACTTTGATGGTTTTGTTGTTGATTGTGAATGTGACGGTGATAATTTTTATGATTTTCAGGTTCATGTTGGTGATGCTCTTAATGAAGCCCGTAGTTTGTATGCTGATTTTATTGTTGATTTTTCAAGGCTGTTTTTCGGTGGATTCATTGATTTTTCTTTTCCATAATCTTGAGGATGAGAAGTGATTATTCTGTAGATGCTCATTGGTATATTGTTCTTTCTGATTGTGGTTTTATTCATGACATTTTGTCATCACGGATGATGTTTTAGATGAATAATCTGGGGTTGTTTTTGAGTTTTACGATGTTTTTCTAACTTTTTCTGGCTTTTACATGGTTGAGCCATGTTATGATTCGGTGCATGTTTCTTTCTTTTGATATGTATCGCAATTAGGATTTGGGGTGACAATTGTAACTACGTCCAAAGCAGAAGCGGTGATTTTTGTTATCGGTAGGAGAGGTATAAAATATAAAGCAAGTATGCTCTCTGGTATGAATTAGGCTGTCATTTCTCTAAATAATCCCCAGATTACTGTCAGAAAACTTGTTTCCAAGGAAGCCCATTATGACATTACTCAACGAGGGCAGACCATTAGTTCTTAGAGCAAACGAGAACAGCAGAGGTTTTCCAATGCCTCTGGAGCGGTTAAACTATCTTCCCCCAAGGGTTAGTAGGCAGAGTAGTCAATTGTCACCCTGGTAGTAGTTCCACGTCTGACCTATTTGTATCCCGGATGATTCTCCATTTCAGTTCTCAGTGTCGTGGGTACCAGTTCCTCCGATAACGCGCTGAACCGGTTACAAATTAATGAGTACTTAAAGCTTCTTGTCCAGTGATTACAACTGTTTGCTGAACAACCGTACAATACGTACTTGGTGGTAACCATATGAATTTTTGGTTTTGGTTTTTCTTATACGTGCTTGTGCATGAGTGCAGCGGAACGGTTTACACCCGGTAGTCTCACAGGCCCACTGCACTATTGGGATTAACCGCTACACAGACCTTGAGACTTGGATTGAAAGATTACATGAGGTGCCATTTGGCCAGGTGTGGTAACGTGCCGGACGACATTGGATTACTGTCTTCCACCAAAGTAACCGGTGATGGGGCAGATTCGAACCTCCGACCTCCGAGGTGGCAATCAAACGCTCTGAACAACTTTACCACCACAAGATCGGGATTCTTCAGCGAGAACTAGATCACAAATTCACACTATTCATTTCTGGACATTCAGCTAAGTGACCGTTTAAAAGCTGATCACAATAGTTTTATCATTTCAGGACAAGTAACTTTGACTTAGGAGCCATATATGAACGTGTGTAATGCCGGTTTTTGTCGAACCGAGAAGTTTTCCTCGTAGACCGATTTAGCCAAAATAATCACAAGCGGAGACGGTTGCTCGCATGCATAAACATTGAAATATGAACTTAGATTGCAAGTATGTAGTTATTGGAAAGCGTGAGCGTGCACAAACACACACACGCACACAAACACACACACACGGTATATATATATATATATATATATATATATATATATATATATATATATATATATATATATATATATATATATATATATATATATATATATATATAATGAACAGCACTGTAATACTGAAACAGTCCAGATTTAATAAGTTTATTTGTAATCCTTCGTAGAGACGGAATTTTTTTCGTGGTTGAGTACGTGTTTCAGTGTACTGGTCCGGGTTTGTTGGCTAAGTTTACTCTGTCAGTTGTGTCCAAAAGTGATCCAAATTGGCAGTTGATCGACCTCGGTATTTAACGAAGTTCATTGATTAGTATGTGCGCCACACGCGCAATAACCCCACTAACCGAGTGCAGTGAAGTGTAACCCCTTCATTACGGAAACAATGTACTCGCGAAAGTGTAACTACTCGAGCTACGAATTAATTTGTTGTACACATCCATCCCTACACAAAACAACGCAATTTACCATACAAACAACATTCTGACTAATCCAAATGCAATCAGGTTGTATTTTGGTAGTCTAACTAACCGATGTCTGAAATGCCTGGTTGATCAAAGCTTCCCTACCGACTGATGCACGTGAGGCTATAGCGTAGTGTCTTCCTCTAAGTTGTTTAAATCCTCACGAGCACTCACCTATCTTTCTTCCCCGAAACAACAAACAAAACTACTTTTTACGAGTGTGAACTTTTAACTCAGCGTTGAAAACCGTGGAAGCTCTGTACAGCCGTTTCATTCTTGCTGTGAATCATTAATAGTTCGCATCCATTGAGTCCCCACTGGAACTCGAACCCTGGGTGAACGATTTTGAGTCAAAAACCACAAGGTTATCTGGGTTGGCCCTGAATGGTTTATCGAACATAAACCCAATATACAAAGCACCCTTCCGCCACTGGATTCGGATATTAGCGGAGCACTTCTCGCACACCAGCTGACACACCCAGGGTTCGAGTCCTCGTGGGGGCTCAGTGGAAGTGATTTGTGGATGATTCCTAACAAGAATCAAACAGTTGGCCAGTGCTTCCATTATTTCATTGGTGAGCTAAACGTCCATTCTGCGTGATGAATCATACCATTCATTCAGCAATTGTTCGCATAGACTAATGGTAAAAAGTAATGCGATGGCGCAAAACAGGAAATTGATGTTAGTTAACCGAGTACATATCTATGAGAACACACATTTAAACTGTCTTTTCCTTTGTTTTCGAGTTCAGAAGTAAGAAGGTTGTAATTTGAATGCCTCTAGTATTGAACGTAGAATACCCCAACCCTACAGGTGCACGCAAATGTAAAAATCGAGCTACGAAGTCGATGAAGGAGTACGGAATCAGCGCCATCGATAAGTATTCGAGCAGGGATATGATTGATCGGTTTGTAATATGACCTTCACTCAGGCATGGTGATGGCACATTCGCACGCGCGACTCGAGTGATGAGGCCATCATGTGCTTCGACCGCGCAGGCATGTATAGCATAAAAAGCAGACGCAACAGCCATTGTCTCAACGGTATCATTTATCGTATTTCCCCAGCTGCTCATCAGTAAGTATAGCTACATTCTGTTTTTATTGATTCATATAGTAGTGTGCAGTAAGTCGCCTTTCTTTTTGTCTTGATGGACAATTTTTAGGCTCCTCATTCTATAGCTGGCATTCAGCAACCCTTAGATTAGCATTTTAAATTGTATACTTCGAACGATGATTTATCATTTCAGGACACTATGACTGTTTTCACCTAGATGGATTTCGATCCTTCTAATACTCAAAAAGACTTGCTTTAAATTTGAGTTGATACTGTGGTAAGCAATTTTCTTTTTGACTCATCTGCGAAATTTGCTTTCTGAGGCATAAGGTACGTCAAAGAAAATTACTCTGACGCAGAAATCTGGTCACCTAAATGAAAGCCGGCTGTTTTTAAGTGCTCATCGTTATTTGATTTGAATTTCGTGTCCTAGGTTCGACTCCTGTTTCGGCCGGTCACCCTCATTTGGCAGCCTTGTCTACCGCGGCCCACTTCCAGAAATATTCCATCTTTGTTGTATAATAAATAAAGAACGGTGTTATGCTTTTAATTCAATAAGAGAGAAATCTATTGCCGTTTTTCTTTCTTCTGCTAGTTTGCGAACAGCTTCAGTTGTTTTTAGACAGCTGACTTCTGTCTTAGTGTAGCACAAACAAGTATCTTTTTGAGTGTGCGGATCAATAAGCAGCTCAGCTCGGACGACATTCGTATAACACGTGAATTGTTGCAGAATTCACGACACCCGACACTCTAATTAAGCTAAAGTGAGGATAGGTACCGACTGAACCAATCCAATCGCAGAGTTCTTTTGTAATTATATGACATATAAAAGCTCATGGGGGTACATTTCAGTCAAAAACATTTACTCGAAATATCAACACATTCGGGCTGCACTGATCATATAAAATGGAATAAAAACGAATGAAGTTTATACACCGCAATTGGTGCGTGTTTAGTTACTATCCTCACATTGTTCGTCAGTATGCGACCCATGTACTGGACAAGAGAATTCTGATAAATAATAATGCAATGGAGATATACCTCGGAAATTAGAACACACCTCTTGGTTGGAGGAAAAAAGTAGACAAGCCGGTGCGCGACCGTTGTGTTTTGTCCCAAGAGCATTTTTTCGGGCAGACTTTATGCACGATTCCATGTGTAGCTAAGAGTAAGTTTAGGGATGAATTCCGCAAAGGAGGTTAAAGAAACACAACTGATTATTATTGTTTTTATACCACAACACGAACTGTTGTCTCAGAAGTCCGGAAGAACAATAAAGTAGGATGGGGAGAACAAACTGATAGACCCAAGTAGCGTCTGAAATCGTCTGAGCTGACTAATGTTAAAAAACAGGCATCGTAGTTTTGCCATACGTAAATATATGTTCGAAGATTATCGGAAGTTGTTATTCATTGTCATTCCCACGTAATTCTGAGGGAGAGAGAAAACGGTTATTTTCAGGCGGAACAGTAATTTCTTCTTGTAGCTTGTCTTTATCAAGTAATTTGTTTAAGGCATGTTATTTTACACACTTTTTTTTAGCTTTACCTCCGTTGGGAGTGTCCCATCTGTTGATACTTTTTTGCGTTGATATAACTTAACTAATCATAAACAAAAGCTACTACTTTCGGTTCGAATAGAGTCAAACACTCCGGTGACAGCGAATCTGTCCACATCCAGCTTTTATGTGCCACCCAACAGTAAGCTCATTTTATAAACTCTTCTCTTCTGGGTGTCTGCAGGCCTTAGATTTGGTTACTTCAGGTCACATGGAGCTTTTTTCTTTCAGATGGATCCTGTGCAATTTCTATATCAAGGATCCCAGACTCATCGATAGAAATGCTGGTCATGCATTTTGTAAGGTCGTGTAAAACTTGTCAAGCTGCTTCCTTATAACGCGAGTTTGTTAGTCCTTTCTACTACTCGTGGACCACCCGTCCGTCACATTGGCACTCTGTACTAGGTCACCACAGTCACCAGAGCAACGTTTCCCCCAACTCATGAGAAGAAGAACACTACCGGTGGGGAAGGAGTCGTTAGCGTGCATTGCAAAAGCGTGCGTTTATCGTGCACGGGCAGCGGTCAGGTGGCTACCGTGATCGGCAGTACTAATTCAGGTCAGTAGAATGTAGATGAGTGGATGAAATTTGCCTGAAGAAAGAGACCTGTTTCGTGGTTATTACAGCTCATCTTCTTGGTTACAGCTGTACCACCAGATCGCTGAGACCATAATAATCTCTATTTACTTTTCAGTGTCTACAAAGAAGCATGGCATCTATAAATAAATACTACTGAGCTCTGTACGGTGTTTCAGCACATGGCTCTCTCAAGATTCGTCCCATTAAACACCCTTCAGGTAGTAACTAAAGTGGTGAAAATATACCGTGACAAACCATGAACTGCACTATTGAGTTTCGGTCAATCTTTCTGCCCGTGAAAGACAAACGTACCGAATAGGAATTCAAGTCCGTCTTCGAGATCATCTTATCTATGTCACCCCCATCGAAATGACTTCCGCAACGACCGTCTTAGGTTCCATATCTTAGTTACTTTTTGTGAGGTGGGGGCATGCTCCTTTGGTTCTCCGTGCACCAGACCACTCAAGGGTCATCGGAATGACTTGGAAGGTCAGTCATGAAAACAAGAATAAATTTCGCATTCGTCATCCAAAAATACTAATCGTGAATTAGGATGTGAGTCATTCTCATGAATTCCGCCTGGTTTCGGCATTAGAAATTCCTGTGCTAGATAAATAGAAACATGGAGGACATAACTCTGAACACTAGGAAAATTGAGTAGCCGTGTAGGAACGATGACTAAGTCCCCTCTAACATTATTTTAGATCTATGAGTAACATTTAGGTCATTATTTATGACAGGCTACATTGTTTTCGTTCCATTGTCCTACTCAGGACAATGGAGAAACAACTCGGTTAAATACAAAAGAATAAGAATGTATATGGAGCACGTCACAGCCAAGTCTGTTCGTGTATGTGACGGCGATAAAAGTACTAACAGGCTACGGATGACCGATGAGACTTATCATGGAGAAGCGTTACAAGCGAAATTCGTGAAATGATTCCCCATTAAATACTGTTATACACCAAGCGTGGAGTCAAGCATAGAGCAAACACCACAAATGAAGAATAGGGTAAGAGAGAGACGAAGGTGAATAAAAATGAGGTTTTTTGGCTGTTTCGCGGCACGTATGTTTCATTGGTGACTTGCAGATTAGAAGAATTTTTGTGGAAAGACCCACGTGTTAGAAGTCATTGATCACGGCGGGACTCGAACCCAAGCACGGTCGCCACCCTCACTTCAGTACCGCGAATGTTCTACCAGCCAAGCTACGAGGCCATGCCAAGGGTCCTGACTTTTCGTGTATGGGTCACAGTATACCCGCCCAAGTAATTTGCTACTGCTTTGAAGTTTGTTTCGGTATTTATGGGACACTGGACTCTCCTAGGCAAACCAGATAGTATTCTCGCCACTAGCTTCACTTATGAGCCATATCCCTCAGGGTCTCCGAAAATTGAAAATCTTCATCCTTTGGACCAAACTAGGGTACCAGGAAGGACCAACTGAGGCCGGGATTGACGCTAGCTTCTTCGAAGCCCAACTCCAAGTAGTGGCCTGACCGCCGCGTCACTTCTTCCTGCCACACCCGGGAAGCGCAATTAGAGCACGAAAATAGCAGACGATCGGCAGACACACTTTAAAGGTGTCCAAGTGATTAACTTTAGGAGTATATACACGTTTCACAGAGAGCCACGACCGTAAGATATGCAGACGATAATTTCAGCTGGAAAACCCATCGCTACTTAGAGATATGGTTGATGATTCTGAACTGAGCATATTTTCTCAATCCGACCCTTCCTTGTTCTGGGAACATTTAACTGAGCACCTTGATTTCCGCTTTTATGTCTACTACCCCTTAAAAATGTTGTACATCAGTGCGCACTGATGATGTCACCTCGACTGGTGATGAAACGCCTGCGACCTAAACGCCAAGCTCAGCGATCAGCAACGGATAGAGAGAAGGAATGTGCAAGCCATCATAAAAATCAAGAAGTAGTACTCTAGCGACCCAACAACCTACCAGCCATTATTTTACCTGGGCAGATCATGTCGTAGCTGTCTTCTTGAAGGTTCTACGATTTACCTTTTACTTGAAATGACTCAAGTCATTCTCTACCCGGCTTCATATAATAAGATGCTTTGTATTTAATGCATCCTTCCGCATCGACTTTATGCTTCCTTTGTCATATTCTACGGACTGCTTGTGAACGATCATGAAATTGTCATCAGGTCCCTTAAAAATCTGTCTTGACATAGTGGCATCACTTATGACCTGCTCACCCACCTTATCACAGCCGAGCATCACAAGGCATATCTAACTTTCGTAAGATCTTGGATGACAGCACACATCCTCTTCATCCCAATGTTAGCCCTCTCATAGGAACGTCTGCCGCTCGATCCCAGTGCAAACGTCTGTTTGCTCGCACCAGAGCTTGTTAGTCCTCCGTATTCCATTACCTCGCTTATTGCCTGAGCAGTTCATGTAATGTCACTACAGAGTTTCCTAATTTAGACCGATGAACATACATTTTATTGCTGTTTATTTTTACTGGCGACTTCTGTGGTGCAGTGGTTATGTGGCAGCTGGATATTTACGCCAGATTGCATAAAACACCTGAGTTAATGTGATACACTATTTGAAACGATGGTGTACCACCGCAAAAGTTATTTATCCTTGAGCATGCTACTATCAGCGTTAACAGTAGCCTAATCCTGGACTCAAAGGTTCGCTACGAAAAGGCCAGGTTAGTGACTTTTTCACACGATGCAGAAGTGATACGCCGATCTAGCCCAATTTCTTTTCATTTCATGCTTGCGCATGAGTGCAATGGAAGGGGCATAACTCACAGCCACAATCGGCCTACTGCACTACGTGGGATAACCGACCACCAGACCCTGAGACCTGAAGTGGCTAGCCACACGAGGTTCCAACAGTTCAGATGTGGTAACGAGCCGGACGACGGTGGGAATTAACACCAAAGTGATTGGCGGTGGCTGGGATTCGAACCTCCAACCTCCGAAATGGTAATTAAATGTTCTAAATCACTCGACCACTAGTGGTTATAAATTTGTTGGCAATCTCAATGGGTGTGATAAATTTAAAATTCAACATGATCTATCACCATTTACATTTGCTCTCATTACTCACACTCATAGCCTCATTCCTCAGCACATTTACACTCACTGTCTGGTTGCTTCCCACGAACTGGATCGACACCGGAAATTCGTATCCTTTTCAAGCATAATCTTTGTCATCCTTTAGGTATTCCATTTTTGAATTAATAATTTGCCGGTGTAAGCAGTAGGCAGTTGGCCTTGTATATATAACTTGATTCGTCACACTGCTTTGCTCTTACTCACTAGCTCTAATGAGACTCTGCTGCCTTTGAATCGTCTCATTCTATTGGTACCAACCGATGATTTATATGAGATGCGTGGTTATTATAGTCATAACTTTGCACAAGTTCTTACTGGTCCATTCGCTACTATAAACGATTCATCTGGTTGCCACCCGACTGACTGATTCGGCTCAGGCCCGTTCAGAATACTGTTGGCCACCATTTCGGTTTCAGCTGGGCCAAAAAATTAGGCCAGAATAGTGGTACTTTACTAGAAATATTTTTCCGTCCTACGTGAACCCTTTTTTCCGACCAACCTGATCACTACTTCGGAAGATTTTGACGTTAAACCAACTCTCCCGGGGTAGCCTTCGCAACAGCCGACTGAGGCATTCCAACGTGGAAGTGCCGGAGCACCGATGTTTTCACTGAACGAAAAAATAGCACGCGGGCCACCGAAATGTCATCCAAACAGAACAACGGTACGCACCCTATCTAGTACATTCTAACTGTAAATGTCGAAACAATTCTGTTAAAACTGTCAGGTGTATGTTTAATAACTAATCTTTAGTCTTTGAATTCATTCTAAAACCACTGTTGCTACAGAAGCATCATTTCTTTGGTCGCATGGCTAGTTCATTAGTGCGATGTAGCGACCATTTTTGGGACCTATCACAAACCTTAGGTTGGTCAGCAAGTCGTCCGGATTTCAAACTATTAAATCTCGAGTACTTCAAGTTGCAGTGTCTTCCCTTTTTCCCAAACTGAAGCTATCAACTCCTCCAGAATTGTAAATAAGCATGCCGGTGTCGTAACCATTTGTCATACTGTATCAACCGAAGATAAATTTGGTAACCACTGTGATAATCTTCAAAACGCCGTGAGCTATTCTGAAGAGCTATCTTCCCCTCAACCGTTGCAAGTATTCAGATTATGTATTCACTCAATCTCACTCATCTTCCCCGAATGATCAGTATACTCCGCACACTATTCCACTACACAGAGTTGAATCCATTAAGCATCTCAAAGTGACGTTAGACACTATTATTCTCCTGCTGCCAATTGTGTGCATGAATTGAGCTGACCTAACTTCCAAAATCAGTGCCTCAGGCAATTCTTCATGACAATTGTCAACACAACCTTAACGAAAAAGGCAGGATGGGTGAGGAACACCTGCATTTGAAAAGCCAAGCATGAACAGTCGTTCATGTAGTTCGTTTTCCAAGCCGCGCTGCCGGATCAACGATCCTCCGGCTGTTTGAGTATTTCGGCCGCGTTCTGGCCAATTGCCTGCGGTCATTAGCTTCATTCTTTTGTCCGCTATTTCTGTTCAGGTGGTCCGATCGTCCCGGTTGACGGCTCGATCGGTAACCACTCACGTGCTATTTTGTTGGATTTATTACATTCTCCTGCAAGTGTGTAGTGGGAGAGGTACATATTCAAAAGCCACAAAGGCCCCCTGCATTATTAGGGATAACCAGCAACCAGACCCAGAGAACTGGAGTAAAGAACCACACAAGGTCCTGATAGGTCAGGTGTGGTAACCAGCAGGACGACAGTGGAGTACTGTCTACCACCAAAGTGACCGGTGATGCCTGAGATCCCGTCGCGTCCCGTCTGCCTCTTTGTATGCTGTGGAATGCTTCCGACATTCACCGTCTCTTCTTTGGTCTTTGGCTCTCGATTGGTTCGATACTCGCATCGTTCTGTTGCTTCAGCATTCTCCGCTACAATACTATCTCTCGTGAGGCCGATAGTACCTTAACTATGTGGACACGGAAACATCATTTGTTGTTACCATAATTATCACTATTCTTGTTTTATCACATTAATACCATTATCTATAAAATGTGCTGTATTTAGCCAGTTGTGAAGCACCGAAAACAACCTTGTTCTCTACAGAGTGTTCTCACGTGTCAACCAGATATTTTCAATTCACTTAGCGGCAAATCTATATTTACGTCTTCCTTTTGTTTTTCAATGCTTTTTTACCAAACCTATTCCGTTTTTTTCCTCTTAATGTGTTCTGTGCTGTAAATACGAGACTTTGCTTCTATTTCGAGCTATTCTTGTAGTTAATCGTATATCTTCCAAACCTCTTTTTGAACTGATCAACAAGACAAGTGATTTGAACGTTGGTGCTTGTGGAAAACGTGGTGGCTCCACGTGGAGTTGCGTATGATTCAACTGAATTAACAACAGCTTACCCTCAAGTTACCTTGGTATAGTGACCTTTATTTCGGCACGATATCGTGCTTTTGTTTCTCGGCCTTGAGGGGTCAATGTGCCGTTCTTAAATTGTCACACCCATCCAGCAATGTTGTATGGCTCAATACTTCCCCAACATTAGCGAACCACACCCTACTTTTCGCACCGTTCCTGTCATCACCGTGCTCTGTTTACCCGACAACCCCGCTCGCATCAGCGATGCAGCTGAGGCAATCGATACTGGACCACTCCGCACATCCACATTTTCCCGTAAGTAGTATTCTAATGGTACTCACTCGCGCTGTGATGAGATGCAAGCTGGATTCAGTCGGCTATCCGTAGAATATGGCTCAATGAGGTTGGTTTTCGCGAAATTAGGAATATTTTACAGACCGCGACTTTTCTTGAAGAACATAGGGTTGGGATTGGGTTTTCAAAATTTTGAGAACACATGACAATCTACTATTTCCTGAGGGTGCGATATTTGACAGACTTGAGTGTATGGGCATCAAAAATTTGAATTCTAACTTTATTCGTACTCGAGGAAGCCAATGAATGCACGACTACCGGATAGAATTTAAAGACAGTGAGACAAACATGACAACCCATTCCAATTATCTAACCCATGAAGCTGTATAAATCTCAGTCGGAAAATAAACAAAAGTGTCATAATAGTATCTTTCGAAATTTGAAATTTCGTCGCAAAATAGAGTTTCAGTGAGGTAAATGCAAAGTACGAAAAATGACGTTAAAGTGAAAAAGGCTGACACCGGATTGTTTTAAAATCTGGAAAATGTGAGAACGGGCAGAATTGATAGGAACCGCATGGCGCGCCAAATGGATTTTCACTCCTCGGTCGCATTATTCATGGAGAGCGGTTTTTCCTTGGCTATGGAATCCGCGTAGGACTGCTCGTTTAGTTCATCCGGTGGACTATGGTACAGGCAAATAGACCGAGCGACTACACAATGCATCCAAAACCTCCTTGAAGGATCCACTGGAAACGCACCTAAGTAGCCGTGAACACAGATACGATCGCCTTTATTCAGCTGTATTGCCTTTTCGAACAGTTCCGGGCCGAATACCTGAATTCTAAAACGCAAGTGGGATAGTTTCTATGAAAAGAAACGAAGGTGAGATAAAAGCTTCATGGCTTAATTCACATTGGAATTACGCCAACGGGAAAAACAGCTAAACAATTAGACGAGTTATGAAGTGTACAAGTAAAATGCGACAGGTTAACTCCAATTTAGCCAAATACGTAACGGACTATTGGAAAATTGTAAGTTTAGTATCAGGAGTAATCCAAGAAGAACTAGAGTAGGGTGAGCGATATGGTGTTGGATGCTCCACTAAATAATTGGATGACTGAAATTTGTGATATTATGTGGACTACGTCTGAACTTAAATGACTAAATTAAATATTTGCAGCACTAATACCATGTCTCAATAAAACTTGAAGAAAATCATCTGGGACACTGTGTGGAGCATACCAGGAAGAATTCAACAAGATCACCTCTGCAGCGAACCTCTTGATGATGCCCAAAAGTAAGGCATCACCAGTAGACACTAATCTCCCGTTAAAAATGGAAATAATTTGCAAGATAGATTGCCCATTTTATTCGCATGTAAGCGAACTATGGAACAGACAAAATCCACGACAAAATGGGTCAATCATATTATTAAGGGCTCCGAAAAAAACTGACTGAGACTTATGGTGATGGAAGACACAAACATTTCAACCGTAGCTCTAAGCCTGGCCGTGGCAGAGCGTTGCCTGTCGCCAAACAATAGAAAACTGCTGAACCGTACATGTGCTCAGATTTTTATCTCAGGAATAAAGGCTAGAGTTTGATATCTGAGTTGGAAAACTTCAGGGTTGCCTCGTATCACCCTTTCCTTTTACCTGCGGTTGAGGTGATCCTAGGTAAAATCTCATCCTTGTGTAAGGAAAATTGCACCAATCTTAATTTCATCAGCGAACTGTCTAATTTAGAATACGCGAACGAAGACTTTCTTCTGAGTGAGAATTCAGGTAAGTTGTCAAGGTGATAATAATCTTAACAACAGTGCAGCAATGTACGGAATACGTTTTGCGCCCTGGAAGCCTGAAGTTCTGCTGCAGGACTGGATTGACCTGAAACCCAATCTTGTCCTAGCCTCAGTCTAAGTGGATAAGTTTTCCTACTGGACAGTTATATTTCACCTCATGGTCAGATGTCGGGCGAATTATCGTCGCACTTATAAAAGACGCATTTAGCTTTCGCCACCTGTGGCGTGGACATGAAATCTATTTGTCTATAAAGTGTACACTGCGACAATCAGGTTCAGAAATGTGACCGCTGCAGATAGAAGACTGTCGGCGATGGAGTATCACGACGAGACTGCACCTTGACGTGGTGTGATGGCTTGCGCGCCTCTATGACCCAAAGAGCTATACAGGATGGCTTCCTTAAGCCGGAGATGCAATCATACCTGACAGGTCAATGGGTAGAGGTCAGACGAAGTCCAGTCTCCTGGTCCTCCAGGTTGGGGGTTGATTTGAGCTGGCAACTCAGTCGGAAAAACCAGTGGAAGAATAATTGATCCAAGCAAATGGGCTTCCACTAAGCCATCCCGCTGCCTTGCGGATAGGTTCTTGTCAGAACTAAAGGCTTTGGATGAGGATCCTAATTGTTTTCCTGCTTTGTGGCTGGACACCCTAGCAGTACCCGTCCAACATCTCCCATGAACTGCACGAATACAAAGAATTCCATACTGCATCGGTCGTCGCGCAGGATAATCAGGACCGCGCTGCCCATTGCATCGAGCGGGGTGGGTAGTGATAAGTGGACTACTGCTCAGAGTTCCCTCTCTTTTATTCAACCTTTGTCTTCTGTCTCTAACCATCCCGCTTTGCCCCACCTATCCACCTATAATGCTCCCACTGATAACACGGTCGATACTCGCAACGATTCACTGTCAAATAGTATCAGGAATAATCCTCTGACTGGTAACTCACATTTTCTCAAGCCTCGTCAGCCTCTGAATCTCGGCTCCTTCAACGTGCGTACACTCATGCAGGCCGGTCAGCAGGCGTGCCTAGCCCTCACAATGAACTCTCTGAAGATTGATGTTTGCTGCTTAAGCGAAACGCGTATCCAGGATTCGAGCAGTGTAATTCAACTAACTGCTCCTGGTTTCTCATCGAGGTATATTCTGCGCACCTCAGGAGACGAAGCAGCTAGAGCTGTGGGTCAACGTGGTGTAGGAATTGTCTTGACTGACAAGGCTGAGGCTGCCCTATTAGACTGGATCCCTGTTAACAGTCGTTTATGTGCTGTGAGACTCCAAGGGTCAGTCGGCGTTCGAAAGGATAGTTGTGTTAAACGCAATTTGTTCGTGATCTCGGCGTACGCCCCAACGGACTGCAGCTCAGACTTGCAGAAAGATGAGTTCTATGATGCCCTCGCCACTCTCGTTCGCAGCAGTAAAGGTTCCGACATTGTAGTGCTAGCTGGTGACTTCAATGCACAAGTTGGCAAACTCAGTGTGTCAGAAACCTGTTTAGGTGGGCGTTGTGCTTTACCCGCTGAGCGCACAGATAACGGGGATAGGCTTCTCCAATTTTGTGCAGACAATCGATTGTTCTTGTCTAGCACAAATTTCCGACACAGCTCGCGTCGCACAGCGACATGGCGCTCTAACTCTACAGGTACTTTGAGTCAAATTGATCATATCGCCGTAAGCTACCGATGGCGCAGTTCTGTTCAGAACTGTAGATCTTACTGGTCTACGTACGTAGAGTCGGACCATGCATTAGTTTTATTGCGATTATCTCTCCAGCTCCATGGCCATCGTCGCAAACCGCAAACCGGATTAGCCGTGCAACGTTTGTGTGATCCAGACGTTTGCACCCGTTATGAGCAGAAGTTAGCACATGAGCTAGGATCCACGGAGAACAGTAATGTAGATGAGCATTGGTCTCATATCAAACAGGCGATGCACGTTGCAGCAGGTTTTGCCTGTGGTCCTGGATCCGTTGTCCATCACAGACACTAGATCTCGCAAGAGTCGCTGAGTATAATGGAGCAAAAGCGTCAGCTTTCGAACCGTAAAGAGATGAATAAGATGCGGAGAAAGCTGCAAAGACAAGTTACGCGAAGCCTTAAGAAGGATCGCGAAAATTGGTGGGTCAATGTAGCCGAAGAAATGGAAATAGCAGCTGCTTCAGGTAACAGTCAAAGACTGTTCAAACTTATTCGTGACACCAGTGGACGGCGAACTCAGGTCAGTGAAGCGATTTGCAATAGGAATGGAAAACCCATCCATAACAAACAGCAAAGGCTTGACCGATGGGCCGAGTACTTCAAGGAACAGTTTAGCTGGCCGCACGCTAGTGTAGTTACTCCCGTGTCAACAACTGTGACTCCTTGGGTGGTATCACTTGAGCCCCCATCAGAAGTAGAAGTAGAGTCATGTATTCGATTACTAAGGCGGGGGAAAGCGGCAGGTCCCGACGAACTTCCTCCAGTTCTTTTCAAACTGGGTGGTGAGGCGTTGATAAAATCACTAACCGCCTTGCTCCGTGACATTTGGAAGGAGGAGCGTATTCCGTTAATATGGAGCGAGTCATTGATTGTTCCCATCTTCAAGAAGGGAATACGCAATGACTGCAGTAATCATCGTGGGATTAGCTTAATCCCGATAGTCACCAAAGTATTAGCTTCGATTTTGCTGCATCGTCTTACACCGGCTCGCGAGAGGAATGTCCGCGAACAGCAGGCTGGATTCCGCCCAGGTCGAGGATGCACCGACCAGATTTTTACTCTTCGCCGACTACTTGAAACGCGTCACACGCACCGCCGACCAACAATAATGCTTTTCTTAGACCTGAAAGGCGCCTTCGATTCAGTTGATCGAACATCGCTTTTCAATACTCTTCATAGAAAAGGTATGCCCCAGAAGTTCGTGAACCTAATGGGATCATTGTATTCTCATACTTCTGGCCGCGTAAGGGTTTACGGCGAACTATCCGGTCGGTTCGAAACGACCAGTGGTGTTCGACAGGGATGCCCTTTGTCTCCATTCCTGTTCAACTTCGTCATGGACGAAATAATGGACAGTGCGCTGCAAAATCTTCAGGATGTAGGCGTAGAACTAGGAAACAGTGAAAAGCTATGTGACTTAGATTACGCAGACGACGTTGTCTGCTTGTTCGAATCCACGGAACATGCTCAGCGTGCACTAGATAATCTCGCACGAGCTGTAGCTTCATTCGGCATGCGCTTTGCACCTTCAAAGTGCAAGGTGATGTTACAAGATTGGACGTCAACAATTCCGAGCTTGATGCTCGATGGGGAGGTGCTGGCAGTTGTCGACCACTTCACCTACCTCGGTAGCTGCGTGACGACGGATGGGAGCACAGTAGTAGAGGTGAGTACGCGGATATCCAAAGCTCGAGCGGCGTACGCTGGACTGAAGCACTTGTGGCGCCGATCCGATATTTCACTGAAGTTGAAAGGCCGTGTATACTGTGCTGCAGTGCGTTCAGTTTTGTTGTATGGTTGCGAAACTTGGAGTCTGCGTGCTGAAGATATTCGTCGTCTTGAGGTTTTCGACCATCGATGTTTACTTAGTATCGCTAGGATTGGGTGGAATAGCCGAGTAAGCAACGATGAGGTAAGAAAGCGAGTATTGGGTACTAATTCGGAGGATGTTCTGTCAGCGTATCCAGCTTAGTAGACTTCGTTGGTTGGGACACGTGTTACGTATGGCAAACACACGTCTACCGTACCGTGTCCTATTCTCCGCCCCTCCTAGGGAGTGGAAGAGACCACGTGGAGGTCAACAGATGACATGACAACGAGGAATGAGAAAATGTACAGCAAACTTAGGAAAAGTAGGTTCTTCACGTCTTCTTGGTTGGGGTCCAAAAGATCCGTCTACCAGTTGGATGGAGACACCGAAGGATATGGCAGCGAACCGCGAACAGTGGCGATCGTGTTGTCACTTTCTATCGAATCAGAATGTTTGATCGGTGTACGTTTGTACAGTTAGACTGTGTATTCCGTGTGTTGGCTACTAGGGCACTCTTTTCTTATCCCACCCATGTAGGTCCACTCCCTCTCCATCTTGTATATTCATACTTTTTAATTCAACGTGCAACATGGTGAGAAAGGCAGTGGTCAGTGGGGCTTGCCCTACTGTTTAACGCTGTACGATGATGATGATGATGATGATGATGGAGTATCCATGTTTTCGCAGTGCTACTCGAATGCAGTGGGATCACCACGTCAGAAGCAGTGAAGTTAAGATTAGGGTATTTGGAACTAGAGGTCACTCACTGGGGCGGGCACTTAGTCTAAAAAAGTACAGGTGGTTTGATCGTATTACGCATGCCCATAGATAGACCTCCTAGGTGGACAAAGTACACCGAAGTAGGTATTAGGTGGGGGTAGGTCAAAGTGATTAGTCCATGACATCGGAGAAAGTTATACCAATTTCGACAAGTGGACTCAACCGATTAGGACACGTTGGGTTCTCAGGTTGGGGTTCACGTAATCCGTCCAACAGACATTTGGAGACATTAAGAGACAAGGCTGAGTGTCGCTGCTAGTGGCATAGCTACATTCGAACTCTCCTCATCTACCTGATTAACACTTACGGTTTTCTATTCTATTTGTCTGTTTCTTTTGTATCTATTCATTTTGCTTTTGAACAGACGAAGCTATGAGGTAGCAACCCAAACCAGAGAGTATAGGTGTGAGGTTAGTGACAGAAAGAACTGAACTGAAGTTGGTTTTTAGACTGAGCATTTGGCAATAAGAGACTCCGTTAGCTGCGGCATATGATGCGCTCGTTCGGAAATATCATTTTACCACTTGGGTTGCTTACTGAGATGGTTAAGGGAGGCCAATCTATGATATATCCGTAAATGTTCAGACATTCCGACCCGGGGGCTCTTTCGCGTAATTTTTATTACATTCTTGCGCTTGGGTGCAGTGGAAGGCGAGTACCTCAGACTCAAAGGTCCATTGCACTATTGGGAGTAACCGGTAACCTGATCCCTACTTGGGGTGGTGAACTGCATAAGGCCGTAGTAAGTTGGCGTGGTACCGAGCCGAGCGTCAATGAATCAGTGTCTATCACCAAAGTGACTGATGGCAGGGATTCTAACCTCTGCCCTCCAATGTGGTAGCCAAACGCTCAAAACCACCGACCACTACTGTCGGTGACTTGGTTTCACCAGATTCGCCTACCGGGTGTTTGGAGTCACTAAGTGATCTGGTCAAGTGTCGCGGATAGTGGCACACTGGGATTAGGTCTTTTATCATGTCGATGGGAATTTCGATTTATGCTTTATTCACTCAAACCAGGCCACTGAAGTGCAATGTCAGCGATTGATAAACTGAACGGTCAAATGGTTGAGAACGCCAAAACATGCCACAGCTACTAATCAACTGTATAAGCTATCATACTTTGGGTAAAACCGTAATCTACGTATCTTCTACCATGACAAACTTTCCGCTCCTGTGAGAGTCCGTACCTTCGTCATCTTACAAACTCACTACTTTGATATAAATGATGGGCAAAGCGGTGCACAATGAAGCACGTTGAATCATTCGGTATGCCACAAGAAAGATTATGGTGATTGCAATAATGTTATTTCAACGAACAAACATACACGCTAAGGGCGACCAGTGGTGGTCGACTGGTTCAGATTGTTCAGTGACCACTTTGGAGGTTCGAATCCCCGCCACCACCAGTCACTTTGGTGGTAGACAGTAATCCCTAGTCGTCCGACTCCTTGCCATCCCTGACCTATTGGAACCTTATGTGGTTATCCACTGTAAGCCTTAGGGTCTGGTTGCCGGTTATCCCTAATAATGCAGTGGAACTTTGAGGCTATGAGGTATACCACTATCACTGCACTCATGCTTAAGCACTTAATAAAAAAATATAAAAACTGTCGAAGTAACACAGTGTAAATGAGGTTTCCAAACACAAGTTTCCCATAACCTACATTTTGCTGTTTGAATAAGCTTCACGCTAAATCCTAACTGTTTGTATTGGCCTTAGACAGAAGTCCATTTTCATGCGACTTTTTACCAAGTCTGACTCGTTGGGATTGCTTGTAGTTCGCTATTTCCAGTCTAAGTTGTAGTTTCCCACTCAGCATTCCGTTCCACTGGGATCATGCCGTTAAAAACGTTTAATTGGCTAGTAATCATATCAAAATACCCATGGTCGAGGAGGTGCATATCATAACCGAGTTTAAGCTTTGATTAGTTCCCTTGGTGAAGCTTCGTCATAAGCGACTGAACAGATGTATGGTTAGAGAACAATGACGTACCGATGACTGACTACTTTCATGCCGTATCCTTTCGCTGCTCGATAAATATCGCGTGTTCTGAGGCTGATAGAAGCGTAAATTTTCTCCGGGTCGCTGGCTTTATTCACGCCATTCACCGTTCCCAAAAGAATAACCTGCAAACAGCATGAACATCAGTCAGGCAATTCAAACCGCAACCTACGTGATTCAAATCATCTGATGGGTCGATCTTGTACGCGGATGAAATCTGACGACCGATGATGGCTATGGATCGACGAACAAGTTTTGTAGCATTTAACAGAGCGGACATCATCCTGGAATGGAATAACTCCGTTTATGAACAAAAAGCGCATCATAAGCCTGAAATAACTAGCTGTGAAACCTGACGGTCATCCCCAGAATCCATAAGCAAATTGTAAGTGGAAAATTTCCGTTTTGCGAGCCAAATAAGCGCATCGTCTTTTCAAACATAAAAGAGGCTACAACTGTCAGTCCTTGAGTATATATTGATTGTATCACGGAGTAAGACGTTGAATGAGATAGACACAACACCATCTGCGCGATGACTTTTGCAATGAGTTTTATATCTCTTTCGTTTTGCCGGACGTGATTTAGCGACTACCCTTTTTTCTCTGTTAGCAGTCTCAACATCCGACACAGTCGGTTGTGCCGGGCGTCTGTCACAATACAAGCAGTTATGAATACAGATGGGCCCTAAATAGTGATCCGATAATCTGGTTAGTATGGCTTCACGCCATTTTTTCTCAGCGGTCTACGCTATCCTTGATCGCAACCGGTAATCAGCCAGCCTGTGTGAAATAAACAGTATACACTTCTGAATTCTGTCCATAAGTACCACAAAAATACTTCCAAACTAACGGCTAGAAATGACATCTACATGCTCCAACCATCTTGTGGGTGGGTTTCCTGGACCCCAACACGGAAGTATAACATGTCCTACTTGGTCAAGTTCACTGGTCAAGGTTTCATATATTTGTCATGTCATAGAGTGATCACGTCGACCTATCTTCACACCACCACCTTCCTTGCAGAACAGCGTACACCGAGAAACTATATCGGTGGGTATGGCAACACAGCTGTGGTGTACTGACTGCTTCGTATTATTGTCCACTCGTAATCCACATTTTCTATTTCAGCGTATATGCTCAGTCTTTTGACCAAATAAAGCCTATATTCTGGGCCTTTAATCTTCTCACTCTGACGTGATGATTGTTTGATCGAAATAAAATATACAATAACTAATCGCAATAGACAACAATGTATTCGTTCAACAATGCACAAAATTGCACGACCCGGACACTTCCATGCTGACCCTTCGTCACAAACGTCACCAACGGCCTGGAAACGTTGGTTCCGCACATTCAGTACTTTCATCGCTAAATCTTCCACGCCTGATTCGGACAAGCTCGATGTTCTCATTAACTACGTCACGTCACCAGTATACGAATACATTGCCGAGTGCAAAACGTACAAAACTGCAATCGATACACTTGAAAAAATTACATAAAACCGATAAACGAGGTTTTTGCTGGGCATGTGTTGTTCTCTTGTAAACAGGAAACAGGTCAAACTATGGACGAGTCCCTACAAAAGCTAACATTGTTAGCAAAACACTGTGCTTTCAAATCTGTCACAGCCGAACAAAAAAAAGGCGTTATACGCGATGCGTTCATCGATGGAATGCAATCTAACACCATTCGACAACAAATTCAGAAAAACAGGTTGCTGGACCCCGAAACTGGCTACGAACAAGTTCGTTCGTTGGAAATGACTTGCCATCAATCTCATTTATTTCACCCGTCTGATTCTTCGTATTCAGCCTCAACATGTAATCCAGATATGCTCAAGGAATCGCGCTCTCATCCGTCTGAGTCGAGTCTAGCGGCAACAGCAGCAACTAATCGATGCTACTTCTGTGGATATGTCAGACACCCACGTTCCAATTGTCCCACTAGAGAAGCTGTGTGCAAACTGTGTAATAAAAAGGGCATTACCAAAAGGTGTGTCGGTCAGCGCCGCAAACCAAAACTATATCGATAACTAGCTCTTTGTTATCTTCCACGATATCAGCTTCCGCTCCTCACTGCCTTTCTACAGGTTTTCATCAACGGAGTACCTCTGAAAGCTTCGGTGGATACCGGCAGTTCAGACAGTTGCATATCAAGTTGTGTTGTTCAGAAGCAGTGTTGGAAGACTAAAGGGTCACGCAGTTCCACTACCATGGCATCCACTAGTCCTACGACTTACACACATGGACACTGCATTGTGACATTGTCTTACAAAAGTTCTAACTACCCTCTTTTTGGACTTTCCGTTCTGCCCAGCCTCTGTACCGATGTGCTTTTAGGTCATAATTTCTTGCGTTTGCATAAAATGCTAGTAATCCCTTCTTGAGGCGAAAGTGAATCCTTTTCATTGTGTAACCTTACTGCTGTTCGTATTGATCCACCATCTCTGTTGCACACCCTATTACTCAAATGCACCCCGATCGCCACCAAATCACGAAGACACTCCATCGCCGATGAAAACTTCATCAAGATGGAAATCGAATATCTACTAAGAGAGCAAATCATAGAATCGTCCTACTCACCCTGGCGCGCTCAGGTACTGGTCACTACTAACGAACGGCAGAAACGCAGAATGGCAATTGATTACAGCCAGACAGTCAACCGATTCACGCTCCTTGACACCTATCTACTCCCAAAAATCGATCAAATGGTCAAAAAAATCTGAAGCTACGCTGGTTTAGTACTCTGGGTTTGAAATCTGCCTACCACTAAATACCGGTTCAGGAGGAAGACACTACATTTGAAGCTTGTGGAAATTTGTCCTAGTTCCGTCGGATTCCTTTTGGTGTCTCCTACGGTGTTTCGTGCTTTCAGAGGGTTACCAATCAGATTATCAATGAGGAATCCCTCGCAGGCACCTTTGCATACTTGGACAATATTACTATTTGTGGTGAGGACGAAGAACAACATCAGAAAAACCTGTCGCGATTCTACGCTGCTGCCGAGAAATACGGACTGACATTCAACGACAGTAAATGCACAATCGGAGTAAAGCTGACTAAGTTTTTGGGATACGAAATTTCCCACAGGTCGATCAAACCTGATCCTGATCGATTTGAACCTCTTCAAAGTCTACCGATTTCGAAGGATTTAGAGACTCAACAGTGCGTTATTGGGTTCTTCACGTATTATTCACAATGGATATCACATTATTCGGATAAGAATTTGGCCTCTAGTTATTAGCCGAATATTTCCCTTGCCGGATGAAATTGCAACATTCTACAAGTCCATGAAAGACGAACTGTCGAGATCCGTGATGTCAACAGTAGATCCAAAGTCATTCCTCGTGGTCGAGACTGACGCTCTTGAAATCGCTATCACTGTGGTACTAACACCGAGCGGTAGACCGGTTGCTTTCTTTTTTAGGACACTGACAGTTGGTGAGCGACATCATTCAGCGGTGGAAAAGGAGGCGCATGCCATTTTTGTGGCCATCCGAAAATGGCGACATTTACTTGGTGTACACTTTCAATTAATTACGGACCAAAGGTCAGTCACGTTTATGTACGATATAAATCACCGGGGGAAAGTAAAGAATGATAAGATACAGCGTTGGTACATCGAACTATCGTGTTTCAACTTCGACGTGGTTTGCCGGCGTGGCGAGGACAACAAAGCAGCCGACACACTATCGCGTGGGTATTGCGGCTCCGTATGTGATATTACTCTGAAGGATTTACATGGGTCTTTATGCCATCCCGAAATAGTCCGCTTGACACACTTTGCACGATCCAGGAATCTCCCCTTCTCAGTTGAGGATGTAAAGAAAACGGTATCCACTTGTCCTGTCTGCGCTGAGCTAAACCCGAGATTTTGCAAAATACATGATCAAAGCCACATATCCATTCAAACACTTAAATGTTGACTTCAAGGGTTGACGAGTATTCTAGATTTTCATTCGCCTTTCCTTGCCAGGACATGACGGCATCAACTATTACTGACAGATTCTGCCGATTGTTCTCTGTGTTTGGCATGCCTTCGTACAACCACTCAGACCGCGGTCCTTCGTTCATGTCCGAACAACTGAAACATTTTTGACATGCTAAAGGAATTGTGGCCAGCGACAGCCTACAATTCACAGTCTAATGGGCAAGTAGAACGCCATATGGCGTTGCATCTCTCTCGCCATTAAATCCATGTATCTGCCTATCACCGAATGAGAAACTGTCCTTCCAGATGCACTCCATTCCGTTCACTTCCTGTTGTGCACTGCCACGAACTCCACCCTACACGAACGTTTGCTATGATACAACAGGAAATCCACATCGGGAGTCTCTTTATCAAGCTGGCTTACTGTTCCCGGACTAGTCTTCACGAGGCGCTATGTCCGCTCGTCGAAGTATGAACCCGTTGTCGACGAAGTGGAACTCGTCCAATGTAACCCAAGGTATGCTCATGTGCGTCTACCAGACGGGAGTGAGGAAACAGTCTCTATTTACAACCTTGCTCCAAAATAGCAGCGGCAGCGTTATCTTGGTGACACACGTTTTTGCGGTCGGTTCGAAACGATCAGTGGTGTTCGGCAGGGATGCCCTTTGTCTCCATTCCTGTTCAACTTCGTCATGGACGAAATAATGGACAGTGCGCTGCAAAATCTTCAGGATGTAGGCGTAGAACTAGGAAACAGTGAAAAGCTATGTGACCTAGATTACGCAGACGACGTTATCTGCTTGTTCGAATCCACGGAACATGCTCAGCATGCACTAGATAATCTCGCACGAGCTGTAGCTTCATTCGGCATGCGCTTTGCACCTTCAAAGTGCAAGGTGATGTTACAAGATTGGACGTCAACAATTCCGAGCTTGATGCTCGATGGGGAGGTGCTGGCAGTTGTCGACCACTTCACCTACCTCGGTAGCTGCGTGACGACGGATGGGAGCACAGTAGTAGAGGTGAGTACGCGGATATCCAAAGCTCGAGCGGCGTACGCTGGACTGAAGCACTTGTGGCGCCGATCCGATATTTCACTGAAGTTGAAAGGCCGTGTATACTGTGCTGCAGTGCGTTCAGTTTTGTTGTATGGTTGCGAAACTTGGAGTCTGCGTGCTGAAGATATTCGTCGTCTTGAGGTTTTCGACCATCGATGTTTACTTAGTATCGCTAGGATTGGGTGGAATAGCCGAGTAAGCAACGATGAGGTAAGAAAGCGAGTATTGGGTATTAATTCGGAGGATGTTCTGTCAGCGTATCCAGCGTAGTAGACTTCGTTGGTTGGGACACGTGTTACGTATGGCAAACACACGTCTACCGTACCGTGTCCTATTCTCCGCCCCTCCTACGGAGTGGAAGAAACCACGTGGAGGTCAACAGATGACATGACAACGAGGAATGAGAAAATGTACAGCAAACTTAGGAAAAGTAGGTTCTTCACGTCTTCTTGGTTGGGGTCCAAAAGATCCGTCTACCAGTTGGCTGGAGACACTGAAGGATATGGCAGCGAACCGCGAACAGTGGCGATCGTGTTGTCACTTCCTATCGAATCAGAACGACTGATCGATGTGCGTTTGTACAGTTAGACTGTGTATTCCGTGTGTTGGCTACTAGGGCATTCTTTCCTTTTCCCACCCGTGTAGGTCCACTCCCTGTCCATCTTGTATATTCATACTTTCTAATTCAACGTGCAACATGGTGAGAAAGGCAGTGGCCAGTGGGGCTTGCCCTACTGTTTAACGCTGTACGATGATGATGATGATGATGATGTTTTTGCGTCAGACACAGATAAACTATCAGACCACCACACAAACACTGATGACCCCGTTCACACAGAAGTGCTAGGTCAACATATTCCTAATAAAGCACTACAATCATCGCTCGCAGATAAACAGCAAAGAGTACGGCCGTACGATATTCGAAATCGCGAAATGTAGACACTCGTAACTACTGTAATCTAAACTGTAAAACTCAGCGTGGGGGAA
This sequence comes from Fasciola hepatica, assembly GCA_948099385.1. NCBI lineage: Eukaryota > Metazoa > Platyhelminthes > Trematoda > Plagiorchiida > Fasciolidae > Fasciola > Fasciola hepatica. The sequence continues at coordinate 17,080,011 of CANUEZ040000182.1, forward strand.
TGTGGTGTACTAACTGCTTCTCATTATTGTTTACTCGAAATCCGCATTTCTATATTTTCACATTTTCTATTTCAGCGTATATGCTCAGTCTGTTGACCAAATAAAGCCTATATTCTGGGCCTTTAATCTTCTCACTCTGACGTGATAATTGTTTGATCGAAATAAGACACCATAACTAATCACAAAACAACACCAGCCACCTAAACTGACTAGACTCAGTACTTGTTCGTGACTAGCCACTGGTTCCGAACACCCTACGTCTAACCTCGGCATTGCTAATGCGACGTTCAGTTCAGTTAAGACAACCACTAACCATGCACTAGGTGCGATGGTCGTGTTTGCTATCTTTAACGGCAACCTCAAAGGGAAACAACGAATAAGAACAGGAGTAGGGAGGAAGTAATAGGAGACTTAGAAGTATTGGTATGAAGTCGATAAAGAAAGCTTATGAACGCAAGAACGCCACTGATCACGAAACCTAGCCATTTCCTCCAACGTATATAACCACTGAGTGGGAGGATCTCTTGACTCCACTCAGGAAGTCCAACACGCTCTCTGTGGCCAAGTCTTCTGGTTCGTCTTTTCATAATTCTTTCGTGCCATGGACTGACTACTCTTACTCATCCTGCAACCGGTTCCCGCCTCAACAATAATTGCGCGCCGAGAAATCCCGTCGGGGGACATGCGCACCACATGTCCCAACTATCTTAGCCTGGTGAGCTTTAGTGTTTCATCTAATGGTTTGATTCGTGAACCTAAGACTCTCCGCCGAACCTCAGCATTGCGCATACAATGTTCCCACCAGATTAGAGCAAGACACCGGTGCTCAAATACCAAAAACCTTCGTACATCCTCCAACCGCAGTGGCCATGCTTGTGAACCATACAGAAGCACTGACCTGACTGCTGCAGTGTACACTCGGCCTTTGATAGGTAAACGGATGTCATGTCGACACCACAGGTGACTCAGATTGGCAAATGCCAAACGAGCCTTCTGTATACCCAAAGACACCTTATCCGATATCCGACCTCCGGGTGAAATACAGCTGCCCAGATAACAGAACTCATCTACCAGGTATACAGTTACTCCAGATAGTGAAAGGTTTGGTGGTGGATCAGCCCAGTCCTGCAACAGCATCTTGCACTCTGAAGGTGCAAAACGCATACCGAACATTGCTATGCAGTCCGTCAAGCTTTCCAGAAAAGCCTGCAACTTATCTGGATCTTTACTTGGAAGAACTATGTCGTCCGAATATTCAAAACTCGACACTTTTCCACCCGGGAAAAGTTCAATGCCACTTTCCTCACCTCACAAAACCGCGGTCCCTAGGATCATCTTAATCACAAAGTTAAAGAGAAAAGGAGAAGTGGAGCAACTGTGACGCACACCACTTTTTGTGGTGAACTCGGGCGAAAGTTGTTCATAGGGAGCTACAAGTTCTCAGACCTGACTCGTTGTGGCTTCTCGTATCTATTTAGAATTGGGACGTAAAGGATGAAGAGCAGGGAGATGAGAAATGTTTCCCGAGGGACCACTAGAGATTTGTGGGCATATACTTCGGGGATTCTCACATTGCAGGGATTTTTCTTTGGGAACCCTAACTGGAGCCTTTGACTCAAAAGTCTGACCAAGTCTTGTAGTGAGGCTTTAATCTAGTACGGGAACGTGACCGAAGAACCCGTGAAGAAACTAATTTTGGTCTGTCACGTGAAACCTGAGTGCTGCATGCATTATGTTTTGTCTTCGCCGGTGCTTTGTTGTCGATCAACTTTTTGGATTCAGTCCTCAGTCCCATGCACCTAGTGGAGCAACCGGAACGTGGACCGGACAGCATTCTTTGGTTGGGGACTGCCCAGCTCAGGCGGGTGAAAGCCGTCTAATGAAGCACGATGACTTCTACCACCGTCGAGAGAAAATCTAAATACTCCACTCCTACGTCCATCCAGTAGAGTTTCTTAGACCAGCAAGCTACTTCTATCCGTTTTTTCAATGCAGCGTCCCCTCCAGGGACACAGTGGTTGGAACCAGGCGTTGCCCACCAACTGGTTGAGGACTGGATTTCTTTTGGCCTCTACCCATCGAGTAGCCAGGCATAACAAAACCTACGGCTTAAGCAAGCCATCCTGCACAGCTATTTGGGTCGTGGAGGCGCGCGAGCCATCACACCACGTCGTGTCGACACCACAGATGACCGAGGTTGGCAAAAAGCCAAACGCGTCTTCCGTATACGCAGCGACACCTCATCCATTACCTAACCACCTGGTGAGATGCAACTTCCCAGGTGGTAAAACTCACCTACTTTCGCTGGAGCCCCCTTGTCAGAACAAGGTTTGATGTAGAGCCAGTCCTGTCTGACAGCAGCGTTTTACACATTGAAGATGCAAAACGCATCCCAAACATTGCTACTTTGCTGTTTAGGCCATCTAGAAAAACCTGAAATTTACCTGGACCTTCATTCAGGAGAGTACAATTGTCCGCATATTCTAAGTCAGACAGTTTACTGGCTGATCAAGGATTGATACCGCAACTCGCATACGAGGGTAGGGCTGTATCGAGAACAGTTTCAATTGTGAAAATGAAGAACAAGGGTAGTGTAGGACAACCCTAACGAATACCACTTCCCGTCGCTAACTCAGGTGGAAGATCACCGTAAACACGAACTGGGTTTTGGCTGTTCTACACGCAACATGTGGTTAACGACTGGAATAGACTCACAAAGGAAGTGATCGAGGAAACTACAGTGGCTGAGTTCAAGTATCGACTGGATAGCTGTTCAGTCCCTTGGGTATGGATCCAACACTCGGGTCGACCCGAGTGTTACTTGATGGGCTACAATGACCGAAAACATAGCACTGCGTGGACTGGTGATAGTTTCTTAGAACTTGTGTTTACTAGGTTTCCATTTTGTCCACCACTACCCTCTGTCCCTACGTAGCCGTTTGTTTTTCTCTCTATCTGCTCATTTCTTGTCTTGAATTCTTGAAGCAGTACACGGGTACGAGGCTGAAGCCCAAATGGTCCCGGATCTTGTGATTATCTTTTTGTTTGAATGTCACCGTTGACAGTATCTTGCCGGTGAACTGGAAGATAGATCACTGGATAGCTTGAATAGCGCAAAAAACTGTCTTGGAAAATCCATCGAACACCAAACCGAGATTTTCGGACCGCGCGCGGCCTTGCCGCCAGTTCTCTCTACATATGCGGCTTTTCTTTTACCATCCATGTCTCCATTCACTACCCTTTCACCATTACTTTGACCTTATCTCTTCTGCTCCATCATCTGACCTACCAGCCCCGTCTTCTTTCTCCTTAGCCTAACTCAGGTCAGGTTAGGTCAGGTCACAGGACTTAAGGCTCGGGCCAATGGATCAGTTCAGATGCATGCACCAGCGAGAGTCAGTTGATTCTCACTGGGCTACGACTTCTGTTTCCTTTCTGCTTCTTTTTCGTTTCTTTTCAACCTCGGATCTGTGGAGGAACAAGGTCTGGACTCAGTTCGCTGTCAGGAGCGCAGCAATCCCACAGTTACGAACTGGGCCCTTGCCCAGGTCTACTCCCAACCAAAAGGGTCATTCATAAAGCAGCGTTTGGCACAAGGGCTAATATGGGAACGTCAGGTGTGAGGGGAGAATGCGGGGGGCCTTGAAGAGGGAATGAAGTGTAGATGTGGGAGTGGAGAGTGACAAGTATAAGGAAAACGGTAGATGAAAAGACAGGTAGGGCGCTGCACTCAAATTTTCCCTGTGTATGTTAGACTAGCTGTCCTCGGAGAATACGGCCGACCAGCAACGGTCCAGACGGGCTTTAAACTGAACCACCGTATCCGCAGCCACCACCTTGGCAGGTAGATCGTCCCACGCATTGATGACCCGACACGCAAAAAACTGTCCTCAGCGCTCTTGGTTTTACTAGTTTTTAATCATAGTCTCTAAGTAGGGATTCCGTTGCTATTTCTACGATTGGCTTTGTTGGGATGGATAGCTCCTTGGTATCTTTGAAGATTTTCACGGGTTCACCTTCAAGTCCTCTACGCTTTGAGAACAGGTTCAGTGCCATGAGTCTCTCTGTATATGGCTTGTTTCTTAATCCACGTACCATCCTTGTGAGCGGACGCTGAACTCTTTCCAATACTGCAGCGTCTCGTACCAGAGCAGGAGCCTACGCATGGGCATAATATTCGAGGTGTGGTCTGACTATTGTTTTGTAGTATGATAGCAGTACATGAGCCTCCCGTCACGCAAATGTGCATAGCAGCTGGTAGCGCTCGTTTTGCCTTTGCCGCGGTGGATAGGTACTGCTCAGATGGTTGGAAGCAGACAGTTATTCGAACTCCAAGGTCCGTGATATCTGTGGCCCGTGTTAACATTTGTGGGTCATTCGGGTTTATGTATTTTAAATCCCCATCAGCGTCCTGTGTCAGGTGTCTACACTTCCTCACACTGAGTGGCAACTACCACTGGGTGGTTCAAGCGTGAACCTTATTTAGGTGAGGCGGGACACTGTTCAGCACTGACACCGGTTGGCGACGTTTCATAGATCCGACAGCCCCCTAATATCTCGCGTGCGCCAACTGGCCGAATTACCCGGCTCTACTGTGAACCTTCCCGGGATTTCAGTCTTCACTAGCTCCGCCGAGGCTAAGGTGTTCCTCTCTCTAGGATGAGCGAACTCCACGAACACTAGACTGGGAGGTCGCTGCTCACCCTGTATAAGTTTTCGCCGCTCTAATCTGAAAACTCTCTTGAGTACGGTAAAATTTTACCTGAGCTCTTACATGCTGTCCGCTTAGATTTGCATAGGGTAACGCACTTCCAACACACCTATTTTAGACACTGGTGCATATCGTAAAGATCAAAAGCTTTCAGAGATAGTCGGCTGCATCGCTGATGGTACCAGTTAGGGCAGATATCACATTGGATACCTTCGTCTACTACTTGGGAGCACTTCAGGTTCCCGCACGGAGAGTTGCCATCTACGGTCTTGTTAACACTAGTGTTAGGGCATTTCAGTCGTTGGCTCATTTTAGCAGTGAGTGATGAGGCTTGATCAAGTGATAAATTCGGAGATTGAGACTGAAGAATGACCAAAAAAGAGCACTGCTGATATGGTGAACCAAATGGAAGGGGTATCAAAAAGGGATGTGGGAGACTCACCACCCGTTTATTCGTCACTGATTGCCGCAAACCTTTTCAGCAAAACTTAACCTTCACCGAGTCCAGTAGCTTGCACTTGGATTTCTCGATGATAACTGATCAACCCGAGTGGAGTCTTCAGTAAGTAGATTTATATGGTGATTTTCCAGCTTCTGCTATTCGATTCCTGACGTTATTGTCCAGAATTTCCTAAATGGCTTCCCGACCAGTAGCACAGCACGGCGCAACGCAGCCACCTTACCGAGTTTGTCCGCATGATGGTCCATTGTTGTCTTGAAGTATTGAAGTACTACACGGGTTCGAGGCTTTGAGCCCAATTGTTCCGGTTCTTGAGGAAATCTTTGATCTTCTGTCGGATTCACCGAGCTGAAACGAGAGTAAAAAGAAGCTGGGCGGGGGGCGGAGGTGGCAGCGAAAACAAGATACACATAACATCATGCAGTGTCACACTGTGGACAGTGCCTTAAGCGGAGTGGGGGTGCGGCATTCACGAACATATATGCAATATAAGACATCTATTTTGTTTGTTTTTTTGACAAAGGAAATTATTGGGAGAAACCCAGGTAGATGTCTGGCTTTTTCTTGAAGATAGTTTTTTTCTGCGAGAGAACAATATCTTCCGGAAGTGCATTCCACATAGTAATAGCCCTATAGCTAAAAAAGTTAATCCTTAGTGAAGTGCGCGGCCTCGGTTTGAAAACTTTTCTGCTGTGACCACGGAGAGAAGAGGCTGGACAGACGGAGAAGAAGCAATCGCTTTGATCTGTTTCAAAAAGGTGGAACATCAAAAACGGATCACCTCTTACGCGTCTTAAGTCAAGAGGATAGAGGTTGAGGAATGAGAGGCGGACGGGATAAGGTAGATGGGATAGACCTCTTACTGCTTGGTGGAGGCCCGCTGAACTCCTTCTAGGATCTCACGGTCTGGGTCAAGACCAGAGTGCACTATATGACTACCGTACTCCAGCAGAGGTCGGATATACGTGCCGAAAATTATGGGGAAATCATCCTTAGATATGCGCGGGAAGGACCTTCGAATCATGTTTGGGACTTGAAAGGCAGACTTGCTCGCAATTTGGTGATGATGAGAGAAGGATAAGGTACAATCTAACCAGAAACCGAGCACCTTGTGTCGATCAACCCTTGGCAGTGTGGTTGCTCCATTAATGGAAAACGTGTGACCAGTCTCTCTGCCGAAAGACATGCTCACGCATCTGTCATCATTTACTGGGAGGTTCCAATCCTCGGACCACCGTTTCGTTTCATAAAGTGCAACGCTCGAACTCCAGAGGGTTACATCATCTGCGTACATGGAAATGCTCGCAGGAAGGGCTGTCGGAAGATCGTTGATATAGGTCAAGAAAAGAAGAGGACCTAAGACCGACCCCTGGGGGACCCCAATTGTTACTGGGGAGGGTTGAGACAAAACATTCCCCACCTTAATCACAAAGGTGCGGTCGGTAAGGAAGCTATTAAGAATGGTCAACATGGAGCCTGTAATCCCGTATGTCTGCAGCTTATAAAGAAGAGGGGCAAGGGGACCTTATCGAAGGCCTTAGCAAAATCGGTTAATACAGCGTGTGAGAGCTGGCCATCATCATAGGCTTTCGTTAGACTATCCATGACAGTAAGTATATTGGTGATGCATGATCTGCCAGGAAGAAAATCATGTTGGGACGGTGAGAGGATCTTATTTCTATGAAGATGGGAAAGAACCTCGCTCTTGAGAATTCCCTCAAAAATTTTGCTGGTGATGCTAGTGAGGCTTATGGGTCTGTAACTAGAAGCAAGATGTCTACTAATCTTCTTATAGATGGGAGCGATCACTGTTTTTTTCCAGTTACGGGGGAAAACTCCATCGTCAACACACTGCTGAAAAAGCGAGGCACAAGGAGCAGCTAATGTATCCGCGGCTTCCTTGAGAATACGGGGTGGATTGGGTCAGGACCCATACAGCAATATTGGTTGAGCAGTCGGAAACCTTGAACGACTGCACCAATGGGAATATTGACGCGGTTAAGGGTAGTGGCCAGAGATATCGGGTGCATGGTAGGGTGGGATGATATGGGTATAGAACTAAAAACTGTGCGGAAGTAAGAGCTGAATGCCTGGGCTACTTGGCTAGGGGAAGTGATCGGAGATCCGGCACTATCTTTGAGAGCTAATAGCGTCGGAGCTGTACCCCTTAGACGGCGCATGTACTGAAAGAAATATTCCCTAATGGTCCGTGCTCGATCAGGTACAGATCATTGGACTGCATTCTGATAGGACCTAATCTTGTCTTTGCATGTGTTCAGCGTGGTGTTGAAATCTGCACACGGGCAAGGCCAGTGGCTTTATATCTGACAAAGAGGCATGCGCGTTCGTCTAGAATGTGCCTAATGGGGCGAGGGAGGGGTCGCTTAGCGACCTTTGGACGACGAATTCTGGGGACAAATAGCCTATCAGCTAAGGAGAGTAACTCTCTGAGATTCTCTGTCATTTCATCAGCAGAGTTACCTGGGTTAATTGAAACTAGCTGGGAGCGAAAAAATGCACAGACTTGGTCAAAATTGGCCCTTTTGAAGGATCTCAAAATTTTGGTTTCTGAGGGAAGAGGAGGCCATTTCACGATAAAATCGAATCCAATGAGAATGTGATCACTTTTGCCGAGGGGCGGCAAGTAATGCATCACATCTATTAGGAACCGATCAGTGGTGATTACCAGGTCTAGTAGGGACGGGGCTTGGCCTGTGCGAAATCTAGTCAGATCTCTTACGTTCTGCACCCATGAGTTTTTCAGTACGAGATCAAGCAGGGGTTTACCGAAAGTGATATCCGGGGCATCAGCTCTTTGCCAGTTTGTACTGGGAGAGTTGAAGTCACCAGTGACTAACAGATGGGTGAAGTCTGTGTAGCTTTTCATGGAGCCTAATAAGTCTATGAGACCTAGGCTATCAGTTGAATTGCATGCGGGAGGACGATAGACAACACCAAGCAATAGGTGTCTGTCCTGAGTTTAGTTCAGTTCAGTTTGCACAGGACAGGTAATGGCCACGGCCAATCGAAGGTCCAGAATTCCTTCGATGGTATGCACACCAGTAATGCACTCACCACTGCCGGGTGTATTTCGTCGAATCCCTGCTAAAAATGAGAGGGAAACCGAAAACCTCATCGCACATCAACTGCGAGAGACCTCATGCATCGTGAGCGTTTACTGAGACTGTATGCAGTGAACGAAATAGTCTGTTAAAACATACTCCAGAAGGACCACAGTGCTACCCATCATCCATCTAGTTGACCTACTCAAGGCCCACTACGAGGAAGTGTCTCGCACTACTTGTGACCTAGGGCATCTTTGGAGGATTGGACGGTCTACAGATCTATCGTTCCACCAAGCAGACCGTTCCAACTGTTCACAGCCATGTTGCTGAAAAAGTGCGATCTAGCCACCAACCTAACTCGGACTTCTATTAGCATCTTTTCATGTCCCTTTGTTCTGGAGTCTACGGCCACTTGGAATAGACTATCTGGTCTAAGGCCAGAAAAGCCCTTCATTCCTTGAACTTTTCTATGAGGTCCCCTCGAATTCTCCTCCTTTCCAACGAGAAAAGACTCAGATTGTAGTGACCTCGATCGTTCTGGGAGAATGACGGTTTTATGGACATCATTTTGGATCTCTTTTCTCTACCATCTTTTCTGACGTTTGATATCGACCTACTTGTGTTGTTCGGTTGCGTACGTTTTACTGAACTGACTTTTCCGAGGGTTCCGTGGACCTCGTTTTGGATCGCTTCCACTTTCGGCCTTCCACGGATTGTACGCTCTCGCGGTTCGCTTTTCGCACAGCCGTTGCTTTCATTTCCTTTCGGTGTATCTCTCACATCGGTACAGCCCCAGTGCCGCGATATATAGAATACACCTTGCATCTGCAAACCGACTTGCGTCTTCTCTACTCGTCCGACAGAGGGGGATAACGTTGGTATTTCGCTGCCAGACTGCATAGAAGAAAAGTTCACTAGCCGCTCTCGAACGTCTTCTATAAGGTCTTGAAGTAATACTGGGGTACGAGGTTTCCCGGATCCTGTGGTTATCTTGTTATCTGAATGTCATCAGTGAGCTGTAGGATAGTTCACTGGATAGTGGGGAAACGGGAAAAGGGAGAAGGGTGTTGCCAGCGAGCTGGAACATAAGCCATTGGACTATGCGAAAGGGTTCAGGACACTAGACTTGACTGCATCTTGCTTCTTGAACTACCAGGGATCTGGAAGATAGACCTTTGGACCGCGGGAGAAGTCCAGCCTCGCTGCAGTCCGTTTAGCTTGTGATTCGCTTCAGTTCAATTCAGTTTGCACAGAACTTCTTGCGGCTAAAGCTAATCATGTGTCCAGATAATTGTGTAGTCAGCGCGTTTCCGTAGCTCCCAACACTACGTGTTCAAGACAGCAGCAGGCGCCCACCAGATACAGACATTGTGATGGTTTTTGGCTCCCGCTACATCAAAACTTCTCTTGGCACTTCTGGCCAAAGCGATTTTGTATTGAAAATCTCGCCAGAACAGCGCACGCGGCCAGAAGGTCGCAGGTGTCGTCATGTTGCAGAGAATTGTATAATGTGGGTGAACCCAGGAACTAAAATGTGAGGAACTTTCCTATCATGCTATCGTAGGTTCCGAAGTTCCGTGGAGTACACCCGCGTAAGAAGCCGAACAATTTGGCTACTCGCCGTGCAGTCCTGGAACCAATCTGAACATGAGCAAAAACCTGTTTGCATACGAGTGTTGGAGAAAGAAGAAATTTCCCTGGCAGCCGAAGGAAAGGGCGCGGCTTTTAGATCGAGGCAGACGGACAGTGTGTGACGGTGAGCTTGAATATGAACTGCTCTCACCACGCTTCCTTGCTGTTTGTGTTTTCCCTTCGTATCCATGAGCTGCTATCCGTTTTTCTCGTTTGAAGTACCACTTTTTTACTTCTTCTCTGACCTAGTGGTTGGTATTAGCTGGACCCCTAACTTGGACTAGTCTACCCTTCTCGTGCTTCTAAACGGAGAGACAAGCAGTTCTGGTGCTAGCCAGGCCTTGAGTCTTCCTAGTTCTGACCAACCAACGATCAAGGTAAGCGAACAAGGGCTCGGGTGCCCATTATAGAGTCTGAGATCCCCCACCTAAAAGCTCTAATAATGATTTCGCCCACGACGATAGCCGCGGCAACTGAAGCAGGAAATGCATCGCAGCCGATAGCTCTGGATACAGCTTCGCTAATCAGCTAGACACTCAAAGCAGCAAAAAGAGCTATAATTTGGGTCGTTTTCCGAAAACTCTAAGCCCAGTGGATCAGACTAAAACCCTGCCTGGTGGCGTAACCATCAAAATTGGCAACCCAGCCAGAGCATCCTGGCTGCCTTCGAGGTCTAAGAAAAAGACAGTGGGACTAGTCATGGAATTTAATTCTGACAACGCTGTCCCGGATCTGCCCACACAGGCAAAAAGTCAGGAAGAACATTGCAGCACGCCGGGTGGGTCTTACAAGGCAAACCTCTTCACGTCCGCTCAGAAGGAAGGCAGGACAAAGGTAACTTATCTGGAAACTGGAAATCCCCGGGGAAGAACGGCCACTCCAAACTTTCCCGCTCCCTTCTTATTGTCCCAACCAGATTGGATGACAAACCGGAGCCCGGGTCCACAGTTGAGCTCCCTGGACTCACCCCCCGGTGACCCTCCCCAGAGGTTTCCTTCCCTCGCTGCTCAGGCACCAACCCAGCACCTAGCACTCAACACTCCAGAGGCGGACCTTGAGAAACCTGACAGCCAGCTGCAAATAACGGCCATCGACACAACGGCAGAGACTAAAAAGCCCCAGAAAATCGGGCAGTCAGGAGAGAAAGCGCCGCTCCTGGCCCAGCCATTCCTAACCCTGCTATCAGGAAGCTTGAGCTTTCGGGATTCAGGTTGAGTGAGGTAGGCCTATCGGGTAATCCATGTGCATCTCCCCGACTGTCAGTTGAACGGAAAGCGCAGCTGGTGGTCCCTTTTGCCAGGCACTAACAGACCTAGTGGCTGAACCCTGTCAGCCACGGCAAGTCGGTTAACTACATGTCGTATAGGACACGCTCCCTCACTGGATCGATCTGGTGATCCCCAGCGAGAACCACCAAAGGGATGCGATAAACTTACTTCCCCCTCTAAGCAAGAGTGGCCACATGATTATCCAACTTGACTGCGCAATTCACTGGCCATCTAGCACCACTGAATGCCAAGTTACCAGCGCATTCAGGAGGGCTGTTTTTAACCCAGAAACGACCCAGCCGTTTTTCCCGAACACTTATTTGGGGCCACCTGGTGTTGAATGATAGTTGCGAAAGTGACCTTCGGACTGCCCTCGAGGTAGGAGAAAAATGAAATATCAGCCTGAGTCAGGCATTAGTAGATTCTAAGATACTTCTGTGCAAATCGTCTTCATAACGCACCTTGTATAAGTACATCCCGACTACCCAGCCCTTTTCTTGACTTGCGTAATACATCTGGAAGCACCCCAACAGCACAGGCCGCGAAAATACTTGCAGTTTTTAGCTCCAAAACGAGTACATATTCAATTCCGCCAGCTCTGACTTCGCGCGACGATAACTGTCCCCCTAAGGTTTACACATATTGGCCTTGCTCAGCACTTACCCCCCGCTTCCGTATCGCACCCTTACCGCTGCATGTTGCCACAACTTATCCCATTGGCCACCCATATCTCTACTATTAGAGGTAGGTGTCTACTTTTCCCAACTGCCGACCGAAAATTACCGTCAGCAACAGCCGTCGCAAAACCACTAAACTCCAGAACGCACCGGATATCTGTTCACTTTCTCTGGTAGATATATATGGAGATGTCAGTGGAAAAACTACGGGAATGAGCAAAAATCCAAGCAACCTTCCCTCTCGAACTGACTCCACCTGTCTGATTTTCGGTCAACTGATGCCTTCAGCCGTCTTGCCTGATCCAGCCGCACACCAAACGCCAACCCTTTTGCTGCTGGCTACGAAGTTTGTGGACACAGTTGCCTCGGAAATCTTCACAGGCATTAGGAAGGCAAGCATTACGATGGTGTCTAACACTCTAGACCGAATACCTCTTTCTACTGCTAAAATTATGGTCTCAAGTGTTTGCAAACTTGGCTCACAATCTTGCCACTGTGATAGGCTCCGCAAAACCTCCCAGAGTACCACCTGTCCACTGCTCTTCCATTTTACATATGAAGTTGTCACCAAGGTCTTTATTAGCCGGCAATCTTTAGTCGTAGCCAAAAATAGTTTCAAGTGTGCCAAGATATTTCCTGACAAAACCCCACTGCAAAGAGAGGAGCATAACAGCCTCGCCCAAAACAATAACCCTTGTGTGAACACAACCAGCAATTCACCCTAAAACTTTGGTGTACCTACCTTTGGCCATCACCCGTTGGTACCTTCTATTACAAACCGCAATGCAACCGTAGATTGAGACAGTGCTTCGACTTCCTGGCCAACAGGGATATCTGGCAATCGCCACAGTATTCAGACTAGCCCAAGTAAGTCCCTGGGTTGTAACAAGCGCCCCAGCACCCACAAAACTGATAGAGGTTCCCCCGACTCATCCACCCGCGAGCGCATGTTTCCAGCAATTCTAGATGACCCCGCTTCTATTAGCTCCAAGTCCGGTCATTCAACCATGCCTACAACTCACTGCACCGTCGCCCCACCTCCCTCTACACTTTTGCACCCTGATGCCTTGGCACTCTTGGTAACAGAACCAAGCCTCTGAGCCCACTCGCTGCACTCTCCAATTTACCATCGGAATGTATCTGGTTGTAACCTAAACCATCGCCGCAGATCAGTCAGCCAGTACAGATTAACCCTCAGAAATAAACTCTTCCTCGCCCAAAGAACAAGGAATATCAACGTAAAGCACTTGTAAACAATGAGGAAATGGCACAGAAGAGCAAAATTTTGCCGGCCTCTCGTGTGACCCTGAATCTCACTTTTCGACCTCAAATAACTGCCCTTTCATTCCCACCCTTATCTGATCCACTCTGCACCCCCAGTCACCACTCCGTTACACTTCTATCCGCCGCACCAACCACCCCATACCTTAACCGTCACCCAGTCAATCTCTGGGAATAATCTCCGTGTCTCACATAACTTCCTACTTCACAAAACTCACCCACATCTCTTGGTCCGGTATTGCTAACCAACCGTGGTCACTTTTTTCCTGCTGACCCCCTCGAAGCGTATTCAAGGCACTCTAAGTATGCTTTCAACCAGCACCTCACCATTTCCTCTTCCTCGCACCACCTCGCCCCAGGCTCCAACTTATCAAATTCCTGGGCTAACTGAGTCACCTCTTCTATCCTCGCCAAATTCTTCACTGAAAATACTACCTTCGGCATCACTACCAAACCCCCTATCATCTCCACCAAATCCAGAATTACCTCTTCCAGTCATACTCATAAGGCCAGTTCGATGCGAAAAAAACTAATACCATCCACAGCATTGCCCACTCCCCCGACTTGAATATTATCACTGTAACTGAAGCTCGGCTAACGGATTTTGTCACATCAGATCAGGCCGTTTTAGTTGGTTATCAGATGTTCCGAAGTAGCGAGCATCGTTGGGGGGGGGGAGAGGTTGTTTAACGTATGTCAAAATATCCCTGCCAGCTTTTCCAGTCTCACACACTACTTTGGACTCCATTCAGGATTCTCTATGGGTAATGATTCCCCTACCTAACTCCTGTCCTCATACTGGTTGCTTCTATCGACCACCCGATTCCAGCGTCATGGACCTTACCAAGATTATTGACGCGTTCGACTATCTTTCGTTGCTGCTCGTTCCTCTGAGCTCGTTGCTAGAAGCTTGAATGCCCCGAGCATTTGTTGGAATACCTTACCCGCCCCAGACAACTTGTTGGATTTCATGTCATGCATTCATGTAGGGTGCTGGATCCAACATGTAACCGTCCTAATCAGAGGAAACGACATCCTTTATCTGTTGTTCATCATCGTTTCATCCGATCTTTCAACTGGTGCGCTCAACTTCTTGCAAGGAAGTGACCACGGAAGGGCGTCCTGCGTCCTTGCAGTTCCACAAACTCTTGATGAGTCCCACCCACCCAATCATATCTATTCAACAGTCAGCTAGGGCAATCTTACCTACACTCTCCCATCGTTAGACTGAGCTGACTTCTTCCTGCAAATCGATTCTCAGCTGGCCACTGATTTATCCTTATCTAACTTATCCAACCTGTTGTCTCTAATCACTCAAACTCGAATCATGTTAAACCGAGTGCGCAGCTTAGTCCTGACCCGAATGCGAGACAAATGTCCAGAGCCCCGGAAGATATATCACACCGATGGTGACCCATCGTCTTTCTTGCAAATCCAACGTCCTTCGGTAGCAATCACAATCAAGATTGACGACATGTTCAAAAACAGGAAGTATCTGCCATACAATGCCACGATACATCCTTAAGTTTGACATGCCCACAGAAGAACAGAAATCAACTCAAGCCCGCTGCTATTCCCTCTCCAATTTTGCCAAACAATGATCACACCGCCTCAACTGGGGCAATGGCCAAGGCTCTTGATTACAACTTTTTTGCTTCCACGACTGCGGGCCCGCTCACCTCACTCCCAAGCAAAGACCCTGTCAGGCAGCATATGCCGTCTGATTTAGAATTTACTCTCAATGAGGTGACCGACCGGCTTGCCTGTGTCCGAAAGTCCTCACACCATAGCCATGACGGTGTTCCACCAAAACTTCCATGTCTTGGTGGAACTGATGTCGCAGCCCAAATGTTGAAGGTCTACCATCTATCCATCAAGTTTGGTATATTCCCCTCGCGGTGGGGGACCACGGTTATCATTCCAATTAATACGGGACCAAAAAATGACCAGTCAAACTACCGACCCACCAGCCACACTCCAATTGATTCTAGGTTTGTGGACCGCCTCATCGAACAGCGGATATCTGACTTCCTGTTGTCCGATAATGTCATCCATGATGGGCAGCACGGCTTCTTAAAATCACTTTTATGCACCACTTGCCAGTACGACTTTTTTAACCTCATAACAACGGCCACCGACAACTGCAAACCTAGCATCATTAAATACTTTGATATGACTAAGGCTTTTGACCGCGTCCCTCACTCTTTATTACTAACCAAACTCAAAGCTCCTGGCTTTTCCGGTCCCCTTATGTCGTGGCTAACATCATATCCATCGAACCGCTCACGAGTGGTTTCCACTGACAGGCGTTTCTCACAACCTGCTCCAGTTGTCAGTGCGGTAATACAAGGGAGTGTACTCGGCCACTTGCTTTTTCTAATTTTCATGAAAGATAAAATTTTAGTATATATATATATATATATATATATATATATATATATATATATATATATATATATATATATACATCACGCAATTGCTTGCGAGTAGCTTGTGGGATTGATGAATCTTTGTTCGGTTGACTGTCCTCTGCACTCCACATTTTACGCGCAAACCTCAGGTCATCCGACCAACCTGCACTCGGAAGCATCAGACTCGAGTTTCGCTTCTCTTAGGGCTCACCAGTGGTGTGGCCGAGGATATGCACCAATGATGAGCTATAACGAGAGCGAAAATCGAGTCTGGTGCTTCCTATTGCAGGTTGGTCGGAATACCTGAGGTTTGTTCGTGAAACGTGGAGTGCAAGGGACACTCAACTAAACAAATATATTTTCCTCTGTGCACCATGTTACCCCATTGCTCTTCGCTGATGACTTAAAGATTGTCCGTGAGATTTCTTGTCAGAACCTCAGCATTGTGTTGAATCACATTTCCGGCGATCTCAAGCCATTCGGAGTCAGGCGTATTTCTTGGAGTATGAACTTCTTAGCCGCCAAGTGCTGCTGTACAGCCTTCGGATGTCAAGTAGTCCCCGGAACCTTGCTTATCCGCGACCCACCCACTTCTTACTGCCCGTTATTTCGAGATCTTTGTCCTCGTCATTCATGTAGCTTTAGGTTTTCTGAGTATCTTCCATTTCAGGTTGCCATGACGAGGAGAACCATTGGTCTCATCTTCAGAACTTTTCGGTTAAATGATTGCCAACTGCCCACCTTCAAGTCCAACGCCGGAACTCCCCTTGAATACCGTCCCCCCATCTTCGCCGACATGATGAGATTTGGTTGCATTTCTCTGCAGTCCGTGCGGCAACCATTCACTATACAATTAGTGGAACTTTACTTCTGCCCTTACCCCGAATGAGGACCACGGCAACTAGATGATTGGCTCTACATATGGCTGTCACCCACTGATATATTAAACCTTACAGAGACCTTACTTTGCCAAATTCGGGTGACTAACAACCTTGCAACGGAGCCTATCCAAATAAAGAGCGCACTTGAAACATGGTAAGCGACTTTCATCTATAATGTGCAGTTCGGATGCAGAAAAGCCCCCAAAGACTCGATAAAATGATGTATATTTGTCACTCTAGGAGTGGTCAGGCCTAGTCCGGGAGAACAACTTCAGGCCAAATAGCTGATGCAGAAACTTGACAACTGCATCGAAGACTGTATCCGCCAGATGGATCACCTGTGTGTCCCTAGGAAGCAAGTCATGGTCAGCAGTAAGCTTCCACCGCCGCCATCCATCTGGAATCTGTTGGACGAACTCTCCAGGGGTTTGACAGACTTGAATCCACTGAACTAGAGACGGAAGCGGAGGAATTCGGACGCATTCGTTATGTTTACAAGGTTAAATGAAGGAGTCCTCTAATAAACGAAAAGGGGCTGTCCTCGCGCGAGCGAGCTCAAACAGATCCGGTCCTTTCAGTTTTATGAGCAAAATCAGGCAGCCAGGTGCCACCCGGCTTGCGCTTTGCCTTTAAGGTGACACCCCAGCCACAAAATTCTCCCAGGGGGTGGAAACATTTACGTCGCATTTCTGTACCGCTCATACCTCACTAGCTACCTTTGTCCCTCCTCATCTCCCCGGTCCGACATTTGAGCAACATTTGGGCACTACGCCTTTTACTAAACATGATGTAGAGTCTCCTCTGTCGTCTCAGTCCATTTGGTTCGATTGGCCCGGATAAGACCTGCCCCCAAATTCCCAAAGAGACGTCCGTAATACTGGGGGAGGGGTACTCGGGGCTCTTCCAGCGAAGCTTACACTCGGGTGCCTTCCAAACCTGTTGGAAGAGAGCAACAATCGGCCCTATCTTCAAAAAGAGCCATCGCCATCAGCCGGGGAGCTACGGACCTGTTAGCCCAACTGGCATTCCAAGCAGGATTTTCGAAGTCGTGCCAAAGCTTATCACACTGACAGGCCCGAGCGAGAATGGACTGATCCCTACGGCTTAGCGTGGCTTCCTACCGGGAGGTCATACTCTACCGGCGTACTCTGCATCCTGGAGTCCCTGAGTGTAAACTTGGAGTCACCGAATTAGATTTCCACGGTTTCACTGTCCATGGAAACTGTTACCTACCCCATACAGATCGTTTCAAACCCTTGATTGGCATCTAGTCACCGAAAAATCAGGCGCCCTCATGATCGGTTTTCGGGTGCCTGCAATACCACTCCAGGTTCATTTTGAACTTTGCAACAAGGGCCCGACCATTGTTTTTGGCTCAATCATCAGATTTGTGGCAGCGGAACGAACAGTGTGAAAGGATACTAAGCAGTCTTATTCAGAATATCACTGACCGACCGATACTATCCCAGTTCGCGCCGTCCAAGCCGACCATGCTGACCACAGAAGCTTCCCAAGTGTAGACAGGAGCAGTCCTGGAGAAAGATGGACGTCCGATCATCTGCATCTTGCATATTCTCAAGACTACAGGAAAGGAGTATTACCAAACACAGAAGGAAGGCTTGGCCATTTTCTGGGCAGTACTTTGGCTACCTAAATACCTGTTTAGACCGAAATTTACAATTGTCACCAATCATCGTGCTCTCTAGTTTCAGTATAACCCAGGTAAATCCAGCTCCAAATCCACGGCTGCTATGATTCAGCAGTGGAGTATCGTTTTGACAGCCTGTAAATATGACATTATGCCTTGACCTAGCAAGACCATCCGGCAGGCGGACTTCCTCTCTCGATGCTCACTATCAGAAGCGGAGTACTAATGCCATTTCACTTCACTCGCTGCCCCCGTGCCAAGGGAAAAACTGAAAAAGCAGACAGAACGACACCACTCATCTGTGTTTTCGATGATCAGAAAGGGATGGAAGCCCAAACCGAAGCGGAAGTCTCATCAGTTCTTCGCACTGCGAGAATAATTGGTGCTCAACCCGACGGCGTCCTAGGTCGAGGTGATCGGTTTGTTGTTCCAACTTTATAGTTCAAGTCGATCTTTGATGAACTGCACAAAATCCAATCGAGCATGGGCGAACTAAAGTCGCCGGCTCGACGGATACGTTGTGGCTGGAACTGGATGCGCATGTTTGCACTACTGTAAAGAACAATGATGAGTGTCGGCACAAATTTCAATCGAGGCCAAAAGACCGGAACCCATGGCTCGAAAACTACACTCCGTGGCAGAGACATATCGACTTCTGCTGCTCATTCTTGAACCGGCCTCACCCCCTTTTAACGATCGATTCCTGCTCTTAATAGCCGAAAGTGTTCTCGACGAGTTCACCAACCACCTCTTTTGTAGTCCACGTGTTATGAAAATGCTACGGCCGAGAAGAAGCTTCTCGATTACCCGTCACCGATAACTTATCGTAATTCTCTGTTCCAGAGGTGAAACGCTGGCTTGATAGAATCGGATGCCGACGTCTACGTACGTCTTCAGTCCATTCGTTTTCTGGGGGAGCAATGGAAATCCTGGTGCATTCTGTGAAAAGCTCAATAACATCAGCCAATCTTAGATTGCTGCCCGACCTGGAATCGTTTCTCGACGACTTTTGTTGCAGTACAAAAAAGCAGTGCATACAACCACCAACAGGAGTCCAGCCGTCCTCTTCATCTCCAGAAGACTGCGGTCACAACCGGTACTTCTTGACTCCAATGGCGTCCCATACTTCCGCGGCAACGAGCTTCGATCGACTCGTAGAATTATTACCAGACAACTTGGTCAGACTATGTTCGAGATAACGGACCTGGATAATGCACAGGTGCGTCGGCTCCACAGCAGTCCGATCTATTTGAAGGTAGCAACCAACAATGTCCCCAGTAGCACGGCTGATACGACCAAGGATCCAGGCTGTGACCTTGATGACAGCAGTGATTCATATTTCCAACCTCCTGAAAAGGCGGCCGCAGCAGCCCAGCCGCTGTCATCAGCTCCAGTTCGAGGATCGGTACGACAAGCGGGCCAAATTGACGGGGAGCTCCTGAGGCAGAAAGTAGCAGTTATCCAGCAACTGTCACTTGTGGCAAGGCCAGGCATATCCTCGTAAACACGCAAGCTTATGAACCGCAACTGATCAGCATCGCCTGGGACAAGCCCGACAAAGGCTTCCCGTGACTGATCATCTTCGAGCCTAAAGCTATCTTCTCCGGCTTGACATATTTATACAAACCAGCTCTGCAGTACAGCTAACGTGCCACTTCGTATCCTTGGTCTTCCTGATAGTTTCGTCTGGGTAGTACTGGGTGGGTAAAGTTCTATACGCCCTGTCAGTTCAGTTAGTTGTGATTACTACTGTGGTGAAGCGTATATACTACCTAGTAAGTAGTTAATTGCTGAGAAGCAACTGTGGCCGGTTGTGGATGAACAAACGCTACCATGTCCGGGGGCTAAGGGCAAGGAAGTAAACGACGGCATGCGGACCACACGACTGTTTCTCCGTCTGGGTGGTGACTGTCTTCAAGTGGACAGGACAGGGACTTTGTAAATAAGCATATTTGGAACACTTGGTTAGCTTTGCCGATGTCCGAACAGGCTGGTTTCAATAAGCAACATATTACCCTTAGTAGTCAGACACGCCTTGTGGACTATAACACTACGAAAACCTTTCCACCACGGGGCTTGCAGATCACCTTTTCCAGCTCCGATGCCTGGGCATCCGCAGAGGGCTTGCTTAACAGGTATTGGAGCCTCACTCTCGTATAAACTCCCATAAGAACCTTTTTTACCCACAGAATAGTTTTGCGTTAGAACAGCTGACCGTAGAAGGTTATGGACACTCCGAGCATAGAAACATTTAAAGAGCGGTAATAGAGGTTCCTAGGACTAATGTTTCTTCCTTGAACCCTTTCAACATTCCAAACCACGTCCAATCCCCCTCGAGTTTTGCTCAATCGGCCTGTCCTTCTGTGCCCTGCCCCCCCAAATATATACATAAGGATAAAAAAGAAGAAACAAATAAAGTAATACCAGCTTCATTCGGTTGTAAAACCAGTCTTAAAAAAGGTTACCCGGGGTGACCTAAACGTCGACAACCCACCAACGATTTGGATCACGCTGTGTTATTAAACAACAAAATTCGGCCATGAAATAACACTAAAACAGAAAACAAACCTCTTGTTGTTACGTTCCCGTCTGCCTAGGAGTGTAGCGTCGAGCTTTCTCTGCACCGTATCGTCGTAAGCTTGCATGTTTGCTTCTGAGCGCAATATCCGTGTTGTCTTATTGGTCACTCTGGACCACTATTTGTCCCACGAACTTCCGCATACTCATCTAGTAGTCGTCTCCTGTTTTCCAGCCGTTAAGATTTCGGCAGAACGACTAATAAAGGCATGAAGATACCTCAATAACCGTTAGCATTTGGGCTCCGGCCTCGAACCCGTGAACTACTTCAGGGCTTCAAGGCTACGGAAGGTGTGCTTGTACTCTAAAGATTGTTGGAAGGTCGAAGTATGACCTAAGCAGCGCCGACCGAGTCTGAAACCGGCCCGGTTCTAATAATAATAATGGTATATTTCTCGACCATGGTCGAGACGCATGCGCAAGCGCATGATCATGGTGTACAACGTTACTCAAAACAATGAACTATACACGAATTTCAAGAAAGCGAGCGGAGTCGTCAGAAGCAAAACAATATAGCTAGAGATAGTTTGAGTCGACTGAAATTATAAAGGTTTGCGCGGCAAATACGGTTTGGTTTCGGATTCGACTGGTTGGTGGTGGTCCGTGAAAATACAAAATATATCGTGAAAATATAGCGCTAGGGATGCGTTATAAGTCATAATAATGCAAGATGTGGGTAACTGAAGCCTATCGCTGGTTCTATGCACGGAGTAAGTTATGGACATGGAGAGGTTAAAGAAATGAATGGGAGTACAACCGTGAACTTTGGTGAATATGAAGAGAGCGGCTCTCATTGGCGATGAAGTTTGCCCGGAATGATGGATATTCCCGATTCTAATAGAGGGAGTTCATCATGAAACGAGGGGACATGAGGAAGCTTTGTGGAAATGGACAGGCAACGTTGATGAATGTGGAGGAAACAGCAATCCATAAATAAGGTGAGTTTAGGTTCGGGATCAATAACCCTTATCATTCAGAAAAAAAGGCAGCGCAACTTGAAGGCCTTTAACTGGTGAAGAGTCAATTTCAAGCTGGATACCGATCGAAAGAAAAATGAAATCTTCCCATGTAGCACGTTGCCCACCGCAACATTCCGGTAACATGCCGGTAACAAGTGGGCAGAGAAATAGTGGACAATTTATAAAAGTAATCACATAATTATTTTTCAAATGGCCTTGTGAGTAATAATATGCGATTTTTACGCATATTTATGTCCGTGAATTGCGGTGCAATCGTGGGTCTTTGTTTTAGTCAAGTGAAGGCCAAATTCAAATCTCGAAGCGGTTCTGCCTTGTCGCACGCGTCACGGGGTCCTGTCCATAATCGTGAGCCGCTTGGGTACATTTTGGAAACTCCTTTATATTAATCAGTTGCAATGGCTGAAATAAATAAGTGGAAGAGATATCGTATGAAGAAGAAAGAACTGAGCTCCATGAAGTGTGCTGTTTGTGGAGAAGCCACACTGTGGGAGCACCGCGTGCGTTGCCCAAAGTTGGATTTGCCAGGTGAGAGTAATCGCTGTTTCGTTACTTTCATTCTAGGGAATTCGCTTATTAATGCGGCCGCTGAATGCGGCGCTATGATTCCAAGGAACGCGCCGTTCGGCCAACAACGTGAGGTATGCTTGCAAGAGGACACTATTCCGACGACTTCTTCAACGCAGCCAGCAGTTATGAGTAATTTAATCGTTTGAATACCCATATTGACTCATTTGCTTGCAACAGTTGAGGCTCCCACTCAAGAAGCCGTTATCTCTGAAGGACGGCCACGAATAACAGGTCTTGGTTTCGTTTCTGGCGCACTAACTTCCGTTGATAGTTATTCCTTTGCACTGCTTACGACGTGCACCACAGTCTGCTGGCGATGGAAGTTCACTTCTGAACTCCTTGGGAAAGGCCTTTGTTCGTTTTCGACTGTCTCTGGTCCAACAAAGGGGAATCTTGGAAGCAATCAGTGAACATATACCGAATCTTTGTCGGGACCCAAGAACGTTGTTGGGCACACCAAGGGAGTGTCCTATCACGAATTTGGATAACGGGCTGTACATTCACGTTGGACTGAACAACGTTCTGACGAGACAGCTAAGGAACATTACCACAGTCCCTGACGAGATCAACATTCAGGTGAATTGTGATGGTACTTCGGTTTATCGTTCATCAAATACGCAGCTGTGGCCAATACTAGTGAGAGTAATCACGCCCGTCTGCCTGCCAGTTGTCACCGTCGGTTTTTATTGCGGTGAAGGAAAACCGTCCAACGTATCAACTTTCCTGGGTGAATGCGTGACGGAGTTGAGCAGAGCGTTAACCGAAGGAATACCGTTTGGTGACAGGCACATTAAGTGCCGACTGTTGTCAGTGATCTGTGATACTCCGGCCCGGAGTTTCATTAAACAAGTGAAAGGTCCAACCGGTTATTTTGGCTGTGATAAGTGCATCCAACGCGGCTTGCACTTTGAAAAAAGAATGACTTTTCCCTATGTTAAGTGCAAGCTTTGTGACGACGAGGCATTTCGTACCTTGCGGCATCGAAAACATCACATCGGCGTGAGTCCCTTTGTTTCCCTCCCCATTGACATGGTTCAGGCGTTCCCATTAGACTATATGCACCTTGTCTGTTTGGGTGTAATGAATAAACTTCTCGATATCTGGTTGCATGGTCCGCGCAATTCATTTGGTCGCTTGGATAAAAGTGCCTGTGAGGACCTTGGAAATCGGATAATGCATTCGCACGCCACCACTCCGTGTGATTTCCAGCGGCTTTGTCGCCATGTTAATAATATTGACCGGTGGAAAGCCACAGAATTCCGCACATTCTTATTGTACTTGGGACCTGTTTGTCTTAAGGGCTTGTTGAGCGAACATGCGTATGATCATTTCATGCTGCTCTCCGTTGCTATTTATATTTTGTGCCATCCAGTTTTGTATATGTCATGCAATGCTTTCGCGGAATCTATCTTGAGAACATTTGTTCAACAATTCTCTTCTTTGTACGGTGTTTCAAATATTACGTACAACGTCCACTCATTGGTTCACTTACCCAAAGATGTTCTTATTCACGGGACGCTGGACAAATTTTCCTGTTTCCCCTTTGAATCTTATCTACGAAACTTGAAATTTAGTATTCATGGTCCGAGAAATCCTGCTCAGCAGTTGTATCGCCGTCTGTGCGAGCGGATTACTTCGGACAACCCGGATTCCACTGCCCACATACAAGATGACGTGGGACAACCAATTCACCGGTTCCGTGGATGCAAAAATGCTGTTTTATTGAACAACATTATCTTTTCTCCCAGCCCACCAAACAACATCGCCATCGCCGATGGTAAACCGGTTGAAATTGTCGACATATGTGAGGCATCAGTTAGTGTGAAATATTTTAAAAACCCGTGTCAATTTTTTAGCAAACCCATGCGGTCTAACCACCTGTACATATATTCCGTTGACGGTTTGCACGATGATATTGTAAAAGTTCCTGTTAATAGCATTGTTTGTAAGTGCTTTCCCATTACCGTTGGCATTCTTCATGTAATCGTACCCATATTACACACTTTTAACTATTGATATTTCACTTTTTGATGTGTTTGGTACTTGAAATTTATAATGAATAATAACTCCGCGTAATGCCAACTGCTAACTTTTTTAGATGTACTTAGTAGTTGTTTTCGTATGTGATAAATCTGTGGCCATCGTCCACAGTAACTGGCTGGTTGATGACAAAAGAGTACGTTGGCCCAAGTCGTCAACCTTCCAGGTATATCAGAGATTGCTGTTGGAAGGTTCGAAATTGGAGGATAGTGTACCAAACTACGAATTCCATGAGGTATACCACTCAGGTAAATTCGGATTATACTCTTATGCTGTCAGATAACCTGAAGGATGCAATGGATTTCGAAAGGAAGTTCATCGGTGAAACCGACAGGTCAGCGTCGTCGGATGACACATTACCGATGACGCCCTTTGCCGAGCGCTATTCCGTTCGCCGCAGGTGAGATATCACTTTATTCTTTATTATTCAAGGGTACCCATTGCCTTCACATCCGATGAGAGTTCTGTGGAACTCCCTTTACCTCAGCGAATTCGTATGGAATCTCCCGTACCGTCGCCGATGTCCCCAGGACCAGTTTTGGACTTAGCCCACCCCTCACCTAGGTATAGTAAATGCAGCTTTTCTCATCACGCATCTACGTAGTCCACCAAAATTGACAGATGAGGGGAACCGCGGAAGTATGGAGACAGCAGCTGCATTCAACACTCCCAGGTTAGTGGTTTTATAGATCAGGTGATAAGAACATTTCGTATAGCTCGTCCCATCCGCTAACCACCAGTCAGTCGGCCGGTCAACTGCAGGATTTCCTACAAAGATGGCAAGGTGATTGATCTATCCACCCCAATTATAATATTCAGACTATATGGAACGTATTCTCTCTTGCCTAAATGGTCTGCGGATCGACCATTCTTTGCTAATGGGGAAAATAGACGGTTATATCAGCCGTAGTGAGGGAGGAGTGGCCTCCACCTACGAGCCGTTCCAGGCTAACGATGAAGCTCAACTGAGTAAGTTGGAAAGTGACCTGGAAATCAACAGAAATTTTAACTGCACAGTGAGTTGCATATTTCGTTAGGCTTACACATTAAGGTGAACGCCCTGCAGCGCCACGCTGGCACCGATCTGGGATCAACTGTGCGAAGAATGTTGTCTTCGTTAGTTGGAGAAGACCTGGCGCTCCGGTGTAATTGGACCGGAACGCCCGGAAAAATTCCAATCGGAAATTATCGATTTCCCTATGCTGTGATAGGTAAAGCTGTTTCATCAACACCACAATTAATTTCGCAGAAGCCGTCAAAACAACTACTCGGTTCCAAGAGGTACCACCTTTGGATATCGAGCGCATCATGAAAAGGTGGTTTACTGATGCCCGGGATCGGGGTTTCGGTCGTCGGATTGCCAGGTGAGCTCAAATTCCCTTGTGAAATACACCTGAAAAAGTTATACTTTGTTTGTGTAGCACGATTCAATAATGCCACGTTCTTCGTTTACGTTGCAAGGTATGTTAGGTATGCGTTTTCAGTTTTCATCTGGTCCATGGCCTGTGGACGGAGGGCCAGGGAACCATAAGGGCACATACAAAGTGTTTTTGAACCTTCACAATCCCTCTCAATGTGCTCAAGAACAATTTGTATGTGCCGTTAAGCTTCCCTGGCCCTCCGTCCACCTTACAACAGGCAATAGACCAGATGAAAACTGAAAACACACGAGAAAAACAAATACACATCCGGTTTTGATTTAAGCCCGGATTACAATTGCCTTCTTCCCCTCCCACACCCCCTCCATTATTAATTTTATCACTTTTTATTTATCTATTAGTTCAAACCTTTGACTTGCCGTAATATATTGTGATGTAATGGCATGATTTGGAATCACTGAGAACGAGCTTGTTCGCCAAACTGTGTTCTCTAAATGTGTTCATTGGGAATTTTCCCCTATATATATATATATATATATATATATATATATATATATATACGATTGTTCACATCGCCGAACCATTGTTTCATTTGCATTTTCCCTTCCAGATCTCGCCGGCACACAACATGACGTTGGGAGAATATGTTCAACCTTCTCTTGTACAGTGATTTTTATAAAAATTTATCACTTACAGTTACTTCTGCATTTTCTACTCATTGGCGCTTTTAAATGTGTTTGCTTCCGATCGCGATGGAGCGCTTTAAAAACCACTTATACGTGAGAGGTTGGTAATGTACGTGGAACGTCGATAAAACCGTTATTAGGAAAACGGGAAATTTAATGCGTTTAGCTAATATAGTTTCCTGGCAGTGATTGTGGGCACCCTTGGATAGCGGCTAACGAAACGTTTTTATCGTAGGAATGAGTTTTGAAATCTGGAGGTACGTGGAGATGGATTATGGGTCAGAGCACGTCGATTTTTCGCTTGCCCACCGTTTGCCGGAAGATCAATGGCATATTACCGGAACTCTACCGGCACATTACCGGAACCGATCCGGAATGAGACTCGATAATAACTATGCACTGCCTGTGGACGACACTTCCGTATCACATCAGGGCTAGCCGTAGGTGTTCCTCATTGCGACTGGGATTTGGAATCTGGAGGTACCTGGAGAGAGAGTATGCACGTCGATTTTTCGCTTGCCCACCGTTTACCGTACCGGTACCGGCACGGTACCGGTAGCGTTTCCGGAAGGTCACCGGCATTTTACCGGAAAATCACCGGAACTGTACCGGCACATTACCGGAACCGGTCCGGTGCCGGTCCGGATCCGGTGTGCTATTAGGGTTGGAAGAGAAAACGGAGCGAAAAATCTCCTTGTAGGCTCGCGCCTTATTGTTCTGTTATACTGACAAATATATTGACTTATTGATTCTCGGTGATCTTCGGCATCATTGTTGGTAACCAAGGATGTGAGGGACAAGTGGACTCGCGTTCGGATAACGTATCGAATTTTAATGAGAGAAAATTCCTGTGTTGTGTATTCTGGCTCTGTTATTGGATTGTTTCACATGAGACCAAGGTGATTTGCAGCATCCCGTGGGTATGGTTCATCAGGCGCGGTAAGGGACGTGTCAATCAATCAATAGAAGTTTGCTTGCGAACTGTTACTTCTGAAGCCTCCAACAGTGACATCAGTAGTAGAGGTGTTGCGTTAGGAGACGTCTATCAATCTGCTTGTAAGCATTTGGGGGTGTTTTAGGTCGTGTGGCCCGATTGCAATCCC
Organism: Fasciola hepatica; assembly: GCA_948099385.1. NCBI lineage: Eukaryota > Metazoa > Platyhelminthes > Trematoda > Plagiorchiida > Fasciolidae > Fasciola > Fasciola hepatica. The sequence continues at coordinate 17,107,377 of CANUEZ040000182.1, forward strand.
GTTTGGTATAAAAGATGCCATTAAGGTCTCTGTCAGTACAGGTCAAATTGTGGACATTGGTCACCGAAAGTAGTGCCCGAGAGAGTGGGCGACGACAAACCTGAAATAAATGGTGTTAGCAGTCTGGACGTGGTTCCAGCTGTTGGTTATGATAATAAATAGCGACAATTAATAATGAACTGGCTGGGTTTATGTGGTTTATGTGATTGTAGTTGGCAGGAGGCAGTGGTTACTGTTAGGTAGGGTTGTAAACCTAAGCGTGGCTTGGATGCTAGGACATCGAGAAGACCGCTTTCTAAAAAAAGATGACGGAAGATAGAGGGGTATAGATGGAAAAGGTGACCGGTTTCCACTATGTTCTTATCTCTTTTTTTCCTTTTCCGGGCTTCATCGAGGTTGCCGTTATTCGTCAGGTACGTCGATACTCTGTCCAGGTCAATGGGTTGAAGGTCAGGGCTGTGGTAGCGATTGTATTTGACGTCGACGTGCATGCTAGGTGCGCTTATGGTGGGTATGGGGTGGTTGAAACTTAGAGCGGGGGGTGGGAAAGCGTATGTGGAGAGTCCAGTGCGCTGTCACCCCAGTCAGTCTCGAGCGTGAAGACCAAAGCTTGTCGAGCGAACAAGGGCGATGTGGGGTTTCCCCTTTCGCAGGATCAGGTCTGGGCTGATGGGATACTTTCCCATAGATGAAGGTTGCCCAATTCCTTCACAGCCCGATGTCAGTGGTATTTTGAGATCGAATCGATCCCACGAGGTCTTTTTCGTTTCCACTGTTCTCTTTGTTCAGTTTTATTATTATTATTATTATTATTATTATTATTATTATTATTATTTTTGTTTCCTAACAGAGGGGTGGTTGAGCCCATATAGGAACTTTCCATAGCCCCTCCGCCCGATCGTAATTTTGTGCGTATTTGTCTTTTTTCGCAACTGCTGGGGGTGGTCTGTTTTCCCCACGTTCCAACGACGCATTGGTATGGGTGCCGTTGACATCAGGGGTTTCGCTAGCATGGGCTGGGGAAATGCAGGATGGGATTATGCAACACACGGAGTAGGACAACGAACGTTGTAAAGCACAAGCTAGCATACGTGTGTCAGTCTCATACAGCGCCAGGCCATGCCTAAGACCATCAGAGTCCATTCCGAGCTAGCTGGTGCAGATGAGTTTAGCTCTGCTGATGGGAAATGGTGTGGTGCATAAGAGAGAATATGATAGCAGTTGGTGGATTGTAGATACAGAGGTGAGACGAGAGGAAAAGCCACCAGGTAAGTACTAGCAGGTGGGCTTCTGGGATAATAGATTCTGGGATGAGGTGATTAAGAAAGGCGAATTGAGGCCGGGCACAAAACCCAGGTGAGTGGTGGTAGCCAAGATGAACGGGAGAGGAGTGAAAGGATCGAGTAAAGTGGTAGACGGCGGAACTCAGTGTCCTAGGGTCCGAAGCCACGTACTTATTTGCTGTGGAGACATCTAAGACTAAGAAACTTAGACTGGTTGGCAATAGAACAGGAACATTGTCTAAAATTAGGAGAACCGGCAAGCATTAAACTAGGTATAGTTATAAAAGTCAGCAAACTGTGGCTACAGTAGTATAGATTGTAATCAATATAACGTAAAAGAGAAAAGTTGCCCTGGCGTTTGTCATTGGGTGAGAAATGAAAGTTCTAGTGCAGTAATCCTAGTAATCAAACCCGTTTTCGTAGGCCACCTCTTCGGTGACGGTCAGGCCGGTAAGAAGGATCACATTGGGAACAGTCAAGAACTGATCCAGCGAGCCTCTGAACTGGGAAATTGAGAGACTCTCGCGGATGTTTAGCGGGAGTTTATTCCATAACTTTGAGTATTTTATAAGAAAAAAGTTAGATCTTAACGCTAGTTTTGATCTAGGAATAGAGAGCTGCATTGACCGATGGCGTAGAGCATAATTCGTGGAGGGAGTGAGACGAATGGGTTCGGTACACGAAAAGGCCGTACGGTGGAGATACCTCAATAACCGTTAGCATTTGGGCTCCGGCCTCGAACCCGTGAACTACTTCAGGGCTTCAAGGCTACGGAAGGTGTGCTTGTACTCTAAAGATTGTTGGAAGGTCGAAGTATGACCTAAGCAGCGCCGACCGAGTCTGAAACCGGCCCGGTTCTAAAGAGCACTTGCTTCAAAAGCTTCAGGTAATTGGCGGAGAATAAGCTTGGTGAGAAATGTAGACGCAACGTTTACCGAGGTAATTCCTGTGTGGTATGCGGAAGAGCGCCCATTGCCTTCGTCGTGAATAGGCACTATCTCCTATTCATATTATTCTCTGGGAACGTACCCATCATCCAGGACTACCTGGAGTTTTCTTAAGCTTGAAACTGAAGCTTAGCCTCCACACTTGAAAGGGGACGAGGAAAAACCCATCCAGTCCGGTAGCTTTGCGTCTTTTCACATAGCCTGCTTCAAGTTTAACCTCCGTTTCCGATAAAGGAACGGCATCTATCTGCATAGTTTCCTTCGGAGGTATATTCCGGAGGTTTACTGCAGAAATGGGTTAAGTGGACCGCTCCTTAAAGTGATCCTCCAAACCTTCCTGATGAATTCCCGGAAAGTAAAGCAGTTGCCCGTTGGATTGCTTGATTAGCTTAGTTACGCAAGCCTCCTTGGACCCGTACATATGGAGCACTTCGGAGCGGCATATCTGAGTTGATGCACCGTCGTACCCCGAGGGTTTCTTCCACCACCTTGGTCCCCCCACCTACCCGATTCTATTCCATGGTTCCGGGGCACTGAGGCAAACATCAACGGCCACACCCATGCACACCGCTCCACAGGCAGGCCAAACCAGGTTCAAGGTGACCGAAGCCTAAGATTTTCGGCGACACGACTTTCAGTATGCAAAGACAGGCACTCCTGCAAAGGAGGAGGAGATCGGCTGAGATTCAACGGCTACCAAGGAGGTCAGCTCAATCAGCCGGACTACATAGACCCCTGGGTTTTGAGCACTTTTACCAAATGGCAAACAAGCTCCTAGCGTGCCACAGGCAATCATGCCTCTGGACCACTCTGAAGCTTTGGACTGGTAGACCACTATCCCAAAGTGTGAACCGCTCGTTTGGCCATCGGCTTCCAAAAATACTTGCTGTTGCCTGACAGGTAGCACTTGATCTTGCACTGGCTAGAACTGCAGCCTCGGGCAAAAAGCCGGATGACGCTAGGGATACCATTTAGTACCAACTTACCAAGGCTGTTCATGACAAGTTCCCTACTACTACAGGCCACAAAAGATTGTAAGCAACATTCCGAAGAGTGACATTCTGCTGGTTGCGAGGGCCTGAAACTCCCGCACCGGTGCCTCCACCCAAGCAACTACACATTCTGGGAAAATATGGTCCCGGACAGCAGTGCAACAATGGGGAATATCTCGTCCACTTTGCAGACTTTACCAGCTTAACCGTCATCAACACCCACTTCCAACATCCCAAGAGGCACTTGCTAACGAGGTAATCCAATGACGACTACACAGCACTCCACACTGACTGTGTCCCCATACGATCACGCTGGTTGTCCTCGACTAAAGATTGCCGGTCCTACCGAGGCGTGGAGACTAGTGACAAGAACGGTACCGACCACGGATCCATCCGTGCAAGCTGGAAGATCCACCCAGCTAAGAGGCACAAAACTCTTTCCCGAAGCGGATTACCATAGCAACATTTGGGACCACCGAGAAAGCGACAAGAAGTCCTCGACAGTACCGTCCCTATCCAGTCACCACGTTTATAGGTGAAGAAGAAGTACAGGTGGAGAATCAGTAGGCTTCACTTCGAACATCTTTCCAGCAACTGGCCTTGTATGAAGTGGGCATTATGCGACAACGACCAAAGAACTGGATCCTGGGGCGACCCTCCATTTAACCAAAAAAGCCAGGAATGTCCTCCAAGCGGTCATCAAAACTTCCGTGGAGTTCGATGAAAAGCCACCCTTTTTGGTCAGGAGTGACCATAACAACTAATGAAACGAAGTCACGGAGACCATGGAAACTACTTCTAATTGCAGAGAGGTCACAAACTCCTCCGTACAATCCGCACTCCATACGGTAGATGACAGTCGGAAGAACCCATACTTCGCGATACTGCAAGGCTGTTCGTTACCGACCAGGCTGAAAAAATGCGGCGATGGACCGAAGGCTATCTGCTGAATCGCCCCGAAACAAACTCTGTGAACCAAATACCAGCAGTCCGGAGAGATTTTTGACTTCAGTAACAACCTACAAAACCCAGATAATATCAGCAACAAGAGGTAAGTGGGGGGAACTACTGGCTGGAATGAGCGGATCAGCGATTGAAGCCATCACGGAGACGTGGCTGAAGAAAGACCAGAGTGCCATGCAACCTCGTGGCCACACCGTCTACGGACAAGATGGAATAGACGATAGGCTGAGTGGAGGGGTACTACTTCCCGTGGGGGCTGATTACAACTAGCGGGAGGTCCCGTTTACACTTGTCGCTTCCGGCATACAAGCCATTGCATGCTGCATTCGCCTAAACCGATGGTCGGTAGGGATAGTCCGTGTTCACAGAGACCCGCAAGCAGATGGGGAAGAGGACTCTGAGCTGTTCCAGGTTCTACAGGTGGTGTTGAGCAAGTTACTGTGCTTTATCGTGTTGGGAGACATAAACCTCCCAGAAATAAACTGGGACGACTTACGTGCCCCCGGGGGAACCGCCGGCAATGCTCCCGCGATGCAGCTTCACGACACGCTCCCACACAACATGTAAGATTGGCAACGAGTTTCCACGACGGACGACGTTCATCTACTCTGGATCTTCTTGTGAACGATGTTGTTCCGACGTCGCCTCTTTTGTGATAGAGGGGCAATTGGGAAGGAGTGATCATGGAGTCCTTCGTGCGATGTTCGTTGTAAGTCACAGCAAATCAGGATCTAGGTCTGTCCGGAACTACGCTAAAGTAGATAAAAATCAACTGAGGGTAAAGGTACGAGGCATATAATGATACTCCGAGACCCCGGAGCCTTTTGTAGAGGATAGATGAAGAGCTACTAGGGCCGAGCTGACAAGCTTGGCAGAAGATTTTGCTCCTTTACCACAACAAAGAAATAGGAGCCGGTTGACTTGGTTGAGGCCCAGGAACGCGAAAGCAATAACTTTCATAGAAGGTTATGGGCTCACAACAAACTTCATTGCGCGCATTACGCATGAGCCGCTCACAAGACGGCCAGAAATAGGGCACAAACCCTGCAACTCGAAGCAAAGTACGGGTGTAAGAAGAAACCAGCCGACCACGCGAAGGCGGACCCAAAGTAGTTCTTCGCTTACTTGCAGTCCAAGGAAACGACACTTGAGAGAGAAGGTGCTTCGAAGATATCCGACAGAAGCGTTGCCATTGATGATAAAGACAGGGCAGAAACCTTGCTTGAGTTCTTTAAGGGGGCATAACGTCAGGGTCATATGCCTAAAGCTGCGGGATCAGATATAAGGAGTACGCCAGTGCTTCAGGAGCTTACTGTAAGTGGTGACGAGGTGCGCCATGAACCCAGATCTTTGCGCAGACACAGAGCAGCCGGGTCGACTAAAATCCACCTGGCGATTTTCCAGCCTCTTACCGATATCTTGTTAGGAGCTGTTACTCAGCTGTGCAAAGAGTTTCTAAGGGTGGAGGGGGTGGGTGAGGTGCCAGGGTATTGGCCCAAGGCCAATTATCTGGAACCTAAAGGAAAAACAGCTCCGCAACGAGGAATCCAAAGCCCTCAGCATCCCAACAAAGCGTTGAAGCTCTCACTCCTACACAAATCTAGGAATTCGGCAACGGATGCTATGATCCAATTGGTTGTGTTACCGAATAAAACTTCGGCCACCTCCCCTTCTGATATCGCTGAGGCCTCCAACCATTACTTCGCCAGTTCCATGGCCCTCGCCTCGGACACAGCACCCCCAAATCCTCTGGCTAGTACCAGCTCTTCCCTATCTACCCTAACCTTTGAAGTTAACGTCATTTTTAGGCTCATTTCACGCTATAAAGCATCTGTCCATCCTGGACCAGACCGGTTGCCCCCAGCTGCCATAATTAGCGGTGGATCGGACCTTCCACTTTTGTTACTGAACCTATTTACCTTGTCACTCAAATTTAGTTTGGTACCGTCAAACTGGAAGCGTTCATTCATCATTCCACGACACAAAAAAGGACCTGTCCATGAACTTGCTAACTACCATCCCATCAACCATCTAACTACGGTCCCATCAACCATACCCCTATCATTACCAGAATAATGGAAACGATTATCAAAGATGGCATTGCCACCCATCTTCTCGCTTCTAACCTTCTTAGCGATAAGCAGCACGGGTTCCTCAAATCGCGATCATGCACTGCATGTCAGTTTGACTTCCTCAACCTAGTCACTAAGGCTGTTGATAGCGGGCAGGCATTAGTAGTTGTCTACCTAGATCTGTCGAAGGCTTTCGACTGTGTTCCACACCTGCACCTTATCTCCAAATTGCGTTCATTCGACATTGGTGACCCGCTGCTTTCTTGGCTGAAATCTTATCTCGCTCATCGTTCGCAAGTGGTCCTCGCCAACAGACATACTTCTAAACCGAAACCTGTTACAAGTGGCGTTATACAGAGAAGCTTACTGGGTCCTCTCCTATTTCTGATGTACATTATTGATGCATTGGATCTAGTACACCACGGCACGCCATTCTTGTTTGCAGACGACATAAAAATAGTTTACTCTTTCAATTTTAATGATGCTATCCCCACTCTCTGCAACATTTCCGCTGACCTCGCTGCACTTGACCGCCAGTGCCACACCTGGAGGATGAGCTTTTCCACTGATAAGTGCGAGGTCCTAACCTACAAGTTCCAATTGCCCCCTGGATCCTTAACTCTTGGCGGGTCCCCAATAACCAGTTGACCTACTATCTGCGATTTGGGCCTCAACTATTCCTGCTCCCTCAACTTTTCTGAGCATGGCGCCATCCAAGCGGCCAAGGCTAGAGTAAGTGTTTCCCTTCTCTTCCGCTCCGTTCGTCTCCGGGACAGTGTAATCAGCATCTACAAATCACACGTCAGGCCTCTGCTCGAATACTGCCCAATAATATTTTCTAAAATGACGAAATTCGACGGAGTTGAGATTGAAAGCATACAAAGGCGTTTTACCAAACAACTACTCGGTTGGTTCACGCCTTTAAGCTATAGAGAACGATGCCAAAATCTGAATCTTGACCCACTCTGGCTCCGCCGCTTAAGACTAAACTTAGTCGTTTTGTATAACCTGCTCCATAACCGGTCTTTTTCCTTTGACCCAGTAAGCTTCTCCCGTGAAACCCCCTACTCACTTCGGCACAGGCCTTTTACTGTCCCTTCTAGTATTGCTAAGTCGGCCATACGGTCGCGATTTTCCTTCTTGTCTACTCCAAAGTGTGGAACAAGTTGCCCATCACCCTTCGAGCTTCGGAAACCAAATCCCAATTTCTGTCGGCACTCATCCCATATCTTAGCGTCACCCGCGCACTACAGTTATCTAATATGTGCATGGCAGAAGATATAGCTTACGAGAGGGGCCTCGACTTCTAAGACGAACCCCTCCTCCGACCCTACTCCCTTCAATTAAGGACACAATCAACGATAGAGTTTCATCTATCTGACTGAGTTCTCAATGTTAGACTACCTATGGCCATTCCCTTAATGAACAAAACAAATTGAAATGCCACTTATTTCAGCCACTTTGCTTCCACCTACCCCCGTAGTTTCTGTCACTCTTATGCCTCGTCCTTTACTGGTTTTTATATGCCTCCATTAACCGTTGATACACAGCAAGGGCGCACCCTGAATACCGCTTTTTATCTGCTCTCCTTTACCACGTAACTCCCCCTTCTTAGCCCTTTTTTCAACTCCTATCATGTTAATTCCCACATTTTCAAGGGTTTTGTCTGTTTATTCCATCACTTGTGAACAGGTGATCATGCGCTTGGCATGCCTTGGAAGTCTCCGTAATAAACCGTTATTATTAGTAATTATTACATCATCATAACCCACAGCTGGAACCACGTCCAGACTGCAATCCCCCTTTATTTCAGGTTCGTTGTCTCCAACTATCTCAGTCGCAAACCTGGCTAACCAAGAGTGCCACTTTGACTCGTACGGACAGAGACTCAAGTGGAACCTACCATAGCAACTGGGACCGAAATCAAACCACACAACAGGAAACAATCTCAATTGCTTATCAGATCCTTCAACGTTTTCAAAAACAACCAACACGAATTCCAGTTCACGCGCATGCCGCTAATGTACGGCCACACTCGGCTGATCGACCGACACACACTTTGCCCTGCCAGACGAAACTTACGCACTCGATGTTGTTCGTTACCAGAAATGACGCTGAATAACACTGAAGGCAAATACGTCAACACATACATATATATCTGTCAGCGAAACAGCATAATAACTTTGAAGTCCATGCGAAGATTTCCCACTTTATTATCCGTTACCACTGTTTATCTTTCCTCCGACCCGTAGCCGGCTGGAAATTGACTCTCCACTTCTCGAGGACCCTCCAGTTGTGCTTTCTTAGTTCTGAATGGTACATGTTACTGATCCTGAATCTAAACTCACCTTTTTATGGTCTGCTGTTTCTCCCACATCCACCAGTGTTCACTCTCACAAAATTGGTCTCATGCCCCCTGCTTCAAAACTCATTCCGTTTATTGAACTCCGGTAAATCCATCACTCAGAGTTTGCATTGTCTTCATGGATCGCTGTCCTCTTCGCTTGCGTTGTTTTTCCCGAAAACACTTCTTTACAATTTTTCCCCCTATTCCTCTTGCTCAAAATTTACTCCATCTGCAGAACTTTAGTGGGCCTCCGGTTTCCTTGGCTTGCATCATTCTCTTTCATAATGCGTCCTTGGCGCTGCGTTAACGATCTTTCGATATCTCTACCGCGCCCCAGTGCCCTGCTCGGATTCGAAACCGGTTCAAAACTGCCGCGCGAACCATTATCAGAATGATTAATTCAAACTGTTGCTGGCTTTGTTTTTCCATCTCTGATACTCTTGACTTTCATATTTAGAATTTATGAATATTTCATCCTATTGAGTAACGTGTTACACCATGATCATGCCGTAGCGCGTGCATCTCGACCATGGCCGAGAAATATACCAGTATTATTATTATTATTATTATTACTACATTGTCGTAGCGAGTCATAAGACAGGTTGAGGGCAGAAGGCGGGAATTAGAGATAGGTCAGCCTGAAATCAGTGCCGTGAAAGTGCTCGGAGCAATTGTGCATGCATCTGGTTAATAACGATCTATTGACACCTGCACAACATGGATTTGCTAAAAAATGATCGTGTTTGACAAACCTACTGATGTTCTTGGACGAGACCACAAGACGAATAGATGACGGTACGAGAGTGGATGCTCGTTATTTGGATTTCAGCAAGGCTTTTGACTCTGAGTCATTGCCTGCTGGACCATAAATCGCAGACTTATGGGATAAGCGGGAAAGCAAGAGATTGGGTGGCACCCTTTCTAAGGAATCGTAGTTTCTGTATCAAGGCGGGCGATTATCTATCGCGGTCGGAGAAGGTTACCGGTGGTTTGCCGCTGGGTTCAGTGATGGGGCCTTTGCTCTTCCTCTTGTATATAAATAACTTAGTGAAAGAAATGATTTGCCCGTGTTTCACCTTTTTAGACGATGTGAGGATGGCCGGGAGCTATTTAGCACAGGATGTAAATGTTGTGCTCAGATGGACGGAACAATAGGATTCACAGCTGAATCTAGCCAAATGTCAAGTCCTGACCACTGACATAGACATAGCAAGCAGTATTGCGTTTGAAGGAGTGTCGGAAATGAAAAACCTAGGTGTGATAGTCACACGGGACGTCAAGCCTTCAAGGCAAAGCCAGAGAGCTGCCAATATGGCCAGAGGGATAGTAATTAGAGCGTGCAATACACGCAAAAGCCAGAAGTGTTCGTCCGGTTTTATAAGGTTTTGGTGTGAGCTCTTCTGGGATGCTGCTTGCAGGCTTGGGCTGCCTACTACCTCGAGGATAAGGAATGCTGGGGGGGGAGTGCGGCCGATTGCAACTAGAATGATCACCGGTCAGAGGGAGAAACCTTACGTCCAGCATCTAGAGGATCTTAACCTCTTCCCTTCAGAGCGGCGCAGAGGGCGAGGTGACCTAATAGAAACGTTCAAGATCATAGAAGGTCTGTCGGGTATAGACATGGGTGATTCGTTCGTCTCTGCCCCTGAGTGCAGCACCAGGGGACACAGTCTGATGCTACAGAGGGCATACTCAAAACTGGACACACGGGCTAAATGTTTTACAAATAAGGTTATAATTATGTGGAATAGACTGTAAAAGGATGCCGTTGGATGCAGCTATATACTAACTTTCAAGAAGGCCCTAGATTCACTCTGGAACACAGCGTTGTCAGAGCTAACTGTGTGAACGAGGGTAAGGTGAGAAGTCCTTGGAAGTTTTGTCAATGCACTTGTCTGAGAAGATGATACCGCCTCGCTAATTCTGCCTTACAGACAAAACATTCAACTCGCAGTGTTAGAAGCCGAGGAAACTCGCCGATAGCACAACTATCTAGAAGCTCGATTGGTCTTGGCCACTTTCATTATGTGGAAACTGAACTGAAATGGACTGAGCCGGAAGCCCGGGAGAAGACCCTTGGGATTCTCCTAAATTGAGTCAGGATGTGCTCTTGTAGAGTCTACAGCCTCTGGTCCACGGTTAGCGACACGATAGCGATTATATTCTGGAGCTCGCAGGGGAGCAGAACTCGAAAAGTTGGAAGGGGACTGGGTGTACACTGGAGGAGGGCAACGGCATGCCAACAATATATACTGGCTGAGTAAGTGGCGCCGCAAAATTTGGTGGTCACTTGGCTGAACGAAACTGTGATTCCTTGCGACTGTGTGCCGCAACTTTGGCAATACAGAAGGTGTCGTGCTAGAGATACATAGATAATGTCTTTGGACAATGTTGGGGCCTCTGCCACACTGTTTTTCTCACTCTGGGAGAAGGACAATCTCCAGCGCACCAGGGCCTTTCGGCGTTACAAATTCTTCCAAAGAAAGGAGACACGGCTGCGTGCATGCACTAAAGTGGCACTATTTTATTCGTTGTGGTGGCCAATATATTCGCCGTGCTTTCAGTGAACGGCTTCTTAGAGGCCCGGGAAGCTCACAAGCGTTAATCGGGGACGCCTGTGCCCAGGTAGGAAGTTATTGGACCAAATGTTCACCCCGCAGGGTACTAAAACATCGGCATCAGTTTCAGCAACAGACGACAGCTTGCTTGATTGATTCTCTGGCTGTCTTTGGCTCAGATGACAGAACCCCTTTATGGGCTGCACTATAAGCGGATGGAATGTCCAAAAGCTTGTCAGTTTTGTGGAGTCGTACCACGCAAGTTCCCCTGAAGAAATGCGTATCAACAGAGAGGAGTGCATTTACTCCCCCCTCAACACCGGCGTTAAGCTGGGCTGTTCCTCTTTGCAAGTGCTGTTGAACTTGCTATTGGTTGGATAGCTCACAGGTGCTTGCTAATTGCCCTGGCATTCAGTTAGGTAATGCTGCTTCCCTTGCCAATCTAGAGTTCGCAGACGGCATCTTCACCCTCGGAGACAGTCTAATCACCTTAAGACCGGTTCTCGATCGCGTAGAATCCTCCGTCCAATCCATGGGGCTAAAGGCCAATACTTCGAAGACGAAGGTCTGCGGTGACCTAGATCTTTTTGAGAAAATGACTATTTTCTGGACACCATTTTGGATATTTTTTCCCACGATCTTTTCTGACATTTGACATCGACCTCATTATGTTCTCCGGTTGCGTACGTTTACCGGACTGGCTTTTCCGAGGTTTCCGTCGACCTCGTTTTGATTCACTTTCACTTTTGGTCGTTCGCCGATTGTACACGCTCGCGGTTCGCTTTCTGCACAGCCGTCGCGTTTCGTTCCGTTTTCCGTTCGGTGTATCTCTCGTATCGGTGCTGTTTCAGTGCCACGATATATAGAATACACCTCGCATCTGTAAACCGACTTGCGTCTTCTCTATTCGTCCGATAGAGGAGATATCGTTAGTATTTCGCTGCTAGACCCGATAGGAGACACGTTCGCCGGCGGCTCTCGAACGTCTTCTATAGGTCATTCGGACAAGCACCATACAGTTCGTTTGCTGGGTGTAGATGAACGGCTAGCAAGTCGGGCACGTCCCGGCTTCCCGGAATCCTGGCTGCACCGTTCTCCGAAACTGTCACGTCAAGGACAAAGTCAAGTTGCGCGTTGACAGTGCCAGGATCGTATTTCTCCAGCAAAGTAGTACAACCTGAGCGTGCTAAACAATCAACCTCCGGACTAAGGTCCGTGTCGACTTCTGGCGTCGAGGTGGTCCATCGTTTGTGGTTCCCACCTGAACCAGAGTCCTGTATTGCATTGGAATGTAAAGCAGGGTTTCTTTAGCTGACATTTACTACTTTTACTTTTGAACGGTCACCTCCAGGGAGCTGATAAGTCAGCTCCATGAATATCACGGAACATTGCCGACCACGTGCGGAGGCCACTGGCGAGCTCGGTACGGATCGCGAACCGGTTTTTTCGTAACTGGACTTCATAGACCAGCCGAAGACCTAGAAGCGCTAAGTCATCTCCGTAGTACTGGTCCATGTTTTGAGCTGCCCATCAACCAGAGCAAGAAGCAGTGAAGAGTGTTTATTTCGTTACGTTTACCTCGGGTTTCCGAGGCGCAGACCGAACAGCTTCAGCCACCGACTTTGAGGACAACGGGGGCTGCATCAACGTTGGAGCATTGTCTCCTCACTTCTTCGTTCGACACCGTCGAGCCAACTGAATTTGAGGATTTTCCACGTGAACCAGCGATCGAAAACCTCTGGTCTTTGAGTATCCCCGGCCCGTGGTGACCAGGTTTAGCAGACATAGATGAGTAATAGGGAGTAGCAGCACGGAGAATACGAATTTCGGTCCTTGAGCTGATTTCGACGCTGGTCCACGGCTTCCGTCTCAGCTCGTCGGGCTCCGTTGATTGGTAATACGGCTTCATCTTTTGCCTGGCCTTTCGGAAGCAGAGTTGTGTCTGAGCGGGTTATGAAGGCTTTTTGCCGGTCGAACTCACTTCCAAGTCGACGGGCTTTGCGACAGACGTGATTTGGTTAGGGACTTACTGAAGGTTAGGGTTTAAGTCTTTCAACACGACGATATCTTATGCAAACTGTCGGCCTGAGATGTATATCCCGGGCTAGGCTGAGCCCCAGGGCAATCCTGTAACGCGTGATCAATCGTACGATCAGTGGGTATAAGAGCAGCCCCAACGAGGAGGAGCAGCCCGTTTAACTCCGGTTTTGGTTGGGATCTCACAGGGTTATTCGCCGTATTTACAAACTCCAGCACCAGTTATCGGTGAATGTCCTCTCAACAGCCATAAAAGCTCACCAAGCGTCCTACCGCATCGGATTATGGCCCAGAAGAGCTCGCGATGAATCACATTTAAAGCGACCCCAAAGTCCACGGGAAAAACCCACCGGCGGATGCTAGAACTTATCGCGGTGCTCCAGTATTCGGCTCAGTGTGAAAATTTGACCCATATGGCCTCTGTCATGGCGAAACCCTTTTCGTTGGAGCGCGTGCGCCGATCGTTTGCCTCGGGGAAATAGCTTAGTAGTAGCGCACCAAAATATCGCGGCAACGCCAAACAAGGTGATCCTTCGGTAGTTTTAACGTGCCAGTTCATCACTTTACTTCTAAAGAGGCAGCAGAATAAACATACCTCCGTCAGGCAATACAAATAATCATTCCCGAGGAAGCCCAATGCTTGTTTTATAGCAAGGTTGGGTGTTGCGCGTAGAGTCGATATAGTCTACATTAGGAAAATAGATAAATACGCAAAATCGGAAAGTGAGGAAAAGGTAGGCTACACTGAACAGGAATAATAATGGAACTTAAAGAATTAAAAGTCAAGGTCAGGTGGTGAAGTCCACTGGAGTGATTAGGGGTGACTGAGATCTACGAACTTAAACACGAAACAGAAAAATCAGATGGCACCAGTAGGGAGACCAGAGGGAGAAGTAGAAGTTTTCAGGAAGCCACTTTTGATACGGAAAGTGTCAAGACACAATAGGATGCTGCAGCAAAACGAGACGGATATCACTAGAGGTCGGCAGAGGAAGAGCGACAACGAATCAGAGGTGAAGTGAAGACAACTGATCAACAAGTCTATCGAAAATGATTGGCGGACAGCTACTGGAAAACACACGTTATTCGAAAGTGACTACTTGTCAAGCGGGAGATTTCAAGAGTTGCAATAAGGAAATGGGCCAGTGAGGATAGTAAGTTTGGAGCAGTGGATGTTCTTGAGATGAAGATAAATAATGGGAACGGGCATGTTGAAAGAACTATGAGGGTGTATAGTTGCATTGGACCAGCCGTAATGTCACAAAGAGATGTAGGAAGCAGAGCCCATAAAATGAGTTAAAGATGGATCGGTGGTTTCTTCCCGTTTATAGGACGACCGCGGAAAATCTACATGTAACAGTCTGCCGAGATAATTTACTTACGGGGAGCAAAATTAGAGAGGATATAGTGCTTCATGGGATTAGGATGATGCAATAAAACATCTGAAAACGGATGATCAGTTGAATTGTTCAAAGGGGCAAATATTCCCCAGTGTGATCTTTGACAACTGGGGTCATGCGGAAATGGTTTTCAAACATTGACGTCAACCGGGGTTGGTAATTCGGGAAAGCACGACAAAAGTAGAAGTGATAGCTAATGTTGTAACAAATTAACCACGAGTTCTGCTTTTGGGAATAGAATTGCACATGAGTGGGACTGGTGAATCGTATGCCCATGACTGCAGTAGGTATTAGATTGTAGGGATAAAGAGGTGCCCACAGAAAAGAGGTGAAGATCACTTTTAATATTTCTGTTTCCCGGTGGACCACGGGAAACCAACAAAAAACAGAGCCTACGGATTGAGTTAACCTATGATGAACAAGAATGTAAAGGATGAGGTGCTTTGCAAGATCAAGAAGATGCAATGGACGGTCCCAATACGGATAATCGGTTATTTGGATGAAGGGGAGAAAAAATCATCAGTGAAATATGTGACAGCTGGACCAAACGGCGATGATTTTCGGGCATTTACGTCACCCGGGGTCCGTATTGCAACAACTCACGGAAGCAGTAAAATGGTAGTGAATTCTTTTACAGAAGTAGCAGCGAGCTCTGTTTTCGGGGAATTAAAAAACAAGTGCATCCAGAGGGGACTGTTGAATAATAGGGCTCAGAGTGTTTGGAGCGCACTATAAGGGGTATCACCCGGGAGCGAAATGAAGGATCACGTAAGGATAAGATCATCGTCCAACATAAAAAAGATACACGGAGGCAGTAAGTGTGAGAAGTAAGGTAAACAATAGGTAAACTGTGTATTTCGCCGGGCACGGAAGGAGTAAGTAGTTGTGGCGATATTGACATGTTTGGAATACGAAAGATTGTACATTGCCCGATTCATCTGTCCGAGGCTTCCGCGTGGTTGGAAGCAGACAGTCCGGGGATGATTAAAACGTCAGCTAGTTGAAGCAGCTCAGTTTGGCAGCCCGGGCGGAAGTAAAAGGAAAAAGCTGTCCGGGAGGGTCCCAGCTGAATATAAACGGTCATCGGAAAAAAGGCAATCATAAGATGGATCCAGGTGTAACGGTCAGCCCTTGAGAGAAGATAGGATTCGGTAGTGTAAAGTTTTGCTCAAAAAATGTGGCACTCTGGTACTGGTGTAAAGCTACAAATGTAAACACCATGCGTTCCGGTCTACCTCGAACGTTGCACTTCTAAACTTGCGGTTTCTCCATTTTCTTCCGGCTTGCCGCCCACTTGAGAAAGGTCAACATGACCAGCCGAAGCGGAAAACAAAACTTATCGTAGCAGTTCACCACAATCACGCGACCCTTCAGACCTTTCCATTACAAAGGTAAACATTGAGACAAGGTGAAATGCACAAAGAGCTACGATAAATCGTACAGCAAGTGAATTGACGACCGAACTTATGAACACCTGGAAGGAACCTAGGTTAAGATCGGTACTTGGCCAGCAACAAAAGTTAAAAAATAAGGCCAAGGCCTATTGGTGATAAAAGAAAAAGTCGTCATGAACGGAGGGTGATTTCAGTTATTGGGGCGAATCAAATAAGGCTAGTGGCACAAAAGCGCTTGGAAGCTTGTAGTGAAGGTTAGAAGCCAGTTTGGTTAGGTCTAATTTAGAAGAAGGGTACAGTTAACAGATGGAGATCAAAGCTGCTTAGGGTGAAGGTAGAGGTGCGGATAAGGAACAGGGGATAGAGAAGATGGTGGAACTTTGAAAGGGCAAACATGCAAGATTCTTAACTGGATGAGGATTCAACCAGAAAAACCAAATGGAGGATAGAAACTGCCATAGAAAATAGTATTTTGGGTAAACCTTTTTGACAGTAGATAAGTGAGCTGGCTACAGTCATGCTGAGGCTACTGCGGGCGAGGCGAAGAAAAAGGAGCAATGATAATTCGGAAAAGTAAGCGCCTCAAAATTTGATAACGCGGTTGAGACAGGAATTGGGGTACCCAGTACGTAGAAAAGGAAAATAACTTGTGCGCAGAATCACGGAGAAAAATGGGCCAAAGGATAATGTGGGAACAAGATGAGTGACTTCTTGCCTGGAGGTTAAATTTCGTCAGTGATCTATTCAAGTAAAAATCTGCGACTGAAGTTTCTGTTTTAATTTGCTGAGGTGTTAGAAACATATATGGTGAGGCCCATTGTGGAAGGGAGGCAAAGGGAGTAGAGGGACATCAAGGAGAATAAAATTAGGGTTCATGCTGTGGCTACTGAACAGGAGACAAAAAAGATAGTGAAGGGAGTAATAAAAGTTGGAGCAACTCCGGTAACGTCGTTAGGGTTGGACTCATGGTTGCCAAAGTGATATAAATAAGTAAAGCCTTTAAATAATAAAACAGAAGCTATTTGGTGGTGTAGGGATTCTTTCGGTGGTTTTCCTGAAAATCTCAACGCACTTGGACGAAATTATTCCGAGGCGAAATTTGCAGGGTTCAAGAAACCGGTAGAGCAAGATACTTATTGTTAACGGGGCCACGTTTTCAGACCCGTCAGTAGCGAATTGAAGCAACAAAATTGAACGGGACACTGAAAATTCCAAAACGGCCGGCAATGAAAAAGAAAAATAATCAGATATACTTAAAGAGCACGGTGGTTCCAAAGAGCAGAGCGCTGACTCAAAAGCCAAGCTTTTTTATAAGTCCATCATTCGATTATGTGAACGCTGACTAGATGCAGAACCGCTGGAGCAGAAAGGCTTTTTTATGTCGCACGCGCAAATACAAACCATGGTTCAGAGGACCTAATGCAGAAGATGTGTTTATTCCAAGCTCTGAAGTAAGTGGAGGGAGGAGACTTTGAATACCGAACCATCCCCACAGGAGTATGGTAACTGCACACCGTCTGTTGTGAAGCAAATGCACAGTGTCCGGAGAGAAGCACAATCGTCTCGGGGGATAAGATTGCTCAGCATTAACTTATACAGAAAATCAAGGTAGAACTCGATAAAGTGAAGCCATATTAGTTCGATTTCGAGAAATAAAAATTGCTTCCTAAAGTTCAAATGTGCCGGCAATCCAGCCCGTTGTAAATCTCCTCTATATACATTAAATAATAATCATGTCAGATTTCTGAATACTGGATAACATTGTGAGATAACATTCGAGAAAGGGCTCGGCAAGTACGTTGCACATGTAAAGGAAGCTTTCTTTAGGCCGAATGTATGTGAAAAAAAGACCAAGACACCTTTCAGCCTCCGCCGCTTAGAAGACAGCGTGTTCGGAGAAGCTAAACTATTAAGACTAGTTTAGAGCAAGGCCCATCACTCAAGGTTGGTCATCGATGGGTGAGCCACGGAGACATGAGGAACTTTGGGGAACCTGTCATTTGTAATTAAGAAAAATGCACTTTTCGGCCAAAAAGCTCATCAACCTGGTTCGGCTCCATTCATCAAGAGAAGCTCGGCCGGCGGAGATGGTAGGAACGGTTTTATTGAGGGTACCAGGCGAGTAAGGGTAACCAGTTATAATGTCGTTCGCAAGCAAGGACGGGATGCCATTGAGTGTAGTCGGAAAAAGATGATTTGTGTAGGAGAAGGAGAAGAGGTCTTGGAACTCTGGTATGAATGACATCACTCAAAACAGACCCAGAGTTAGAGATGTGCCCGTTTGTCTTGGCAACCTGCAAACAACGAGATAGTTAGGAAGAGAGCCAGGAAGGTGACAAGTTCTTAATGCCACAAGATCGCAGCCTGGTTTATAGGTGAGGATGGGTACGCGATCAAATGCCTTGGAAAAGTCAAGATAAAGAATATCTAAAAACTGCCCGCTTTTAACTAAACCGGTGAAAGGATTTAGTAAATGGTACTTAAAAGTCGCACGGAACTGTGAAATGAGGGATCAGTGTTGTTTGTCAGTGTAAATGCTGTGGGTCAATAAGCAGTTATTGGTGTATTCTTTTAATATTTTATCCACCAGTCTGGATAAAACGTGGTTATAGCTTGTGAGGCGATATTTGAATACCCCTAGTAAAGGTCCTTTTTTATATTCGGGAACGATTTTAAAGCACTTTCAGTCAGCTGAAACAGTGCTACCATTAAGTAGAGGAGCGAAGAGGTCGAGCAGCAAAAGGAGGAGGTCCGGGCCGCTAATGACAAGAGCAGCTGGCGGCAGGCCATCTGAGCCCATTCAAGGGCAGGTCTGCCACTAGATAATAGCTTAGTGGCACTCCCAGCATCGGTGGGTACCGTAGAATGGACAAAGTCCCCAGTGGTCAAAAGGTGGAGAAGGGCTGTGTCAGCAGCTGGAGCTATGGCTGAGGCAAAGAATACACTGAAAGGTTGGACTATGCAAGTTGGAGAGGTGATTGGTGAGTTACCAGCTAGAATCAGGAGTTGGAGTCGGTTATTGTTCCAGTCTTCCTAGATTTATGTGACGTAGGGAGAAGCTGATATTTGTTTGCATTGCCCAGTGCATTAGTCCCTTGGTCCCGAGTTAGTGCATCGTCCTGTCCTGGGACAAGTGAGGACAGGCGTTTAAACCAATAAAACTTGAAAAGTTGTCAGAGTTACGTAGTCCCTTAGGTGGTTTTGATATTTCTTGTGGAGTGAAGGGACGGGAGTATTTTTTAAAATAAGACCCAAAAAAATATAAGACAAACTGTTCAGACAGTCGTGAAAGGAGTGGGAAACATCCGCAGCAGGCTGGGGGCCACGAGCGATAGAAACCTCACTCTAGTTTTTTGGCGAATAAGTGTGACCAGCAAAGCCTAATTTTTGCATCGAAGTATATGGTTAGAGGGGTTTTTCGGGATTGGGGGGTTATTCATGGGCAACTGACGGGTGAACATTTTACGGTCACTACCAGAGAAATTCTGTGTTACTGACATGTCATTGAGAGGCCCGTCGTGAGTAAATATTGGAACTGGCAGGTCCTTATTTCCGATAGGTTCGGGGACATGTGCTCAGCCACCAGTGTGAATGCATGTAATGAAGCTCATCAGATAGGGAGCAGCCGAGAGGGCGGGCCAACAATTTTGAGAAAGAATAAAGTCATCAGTAATTAGCTTCGCTGCCGAAGGAAGGAGGGAGAAGTATCCGGGAGATTTACTAAGTAGAAAAATGGGCTAGGGGAATTTGGCTGGCGGTGCACGCAACCAACGTAAAGTGTAGTGTGAGTCGGGAATAGAATCGAGCGCGTCTTGCAGGAAAGGGGCCGTAGTGTGGATTTCCTTGACATGTTCTAGGCACACTCCAACAAGCCCGATTTAGGCTATTAGTTCCTTGCAGATTACACCCCATCAAAGATATTTGACCATCGGGAGTGTTCGCACGACCCCGCCATCAAAACGATGCCGTAAATATAAGTGAGAACAATTTTTTACCAGTGCAGAAGTTCATCGCGAACAGAGGGAGAACTAAAAGCGGCTGAAGATACACCTCTCGCCGAAAGTAGTACAGACGCACCAGAAGAACAGTGTAGGTTGTCTAAAGAGAGGCTGCCGCCGTTGGGGAGTGCAGACCACAGATAAAGGAGAATATACAGATGAAGAGGATAGTGGAGTTTCAGATGGGACGGACTTCAAACAAGCTGCAGTAACTGGTACAGTGGAAGGGCTGTTGGGGAACGGTACAACTGGACATTACGACGGGAGAGAGTTTCGGAGCAAAACGAAAAAACCTGAGAAATATGGCGGATCGGTAGCAGGCTGAGATGCTCAGAAGCATCTGAAAAGTAACGGCCAGTTGGAAGCGGTCTTTGGCTGAGGAGAGAGGGGGGGGGGGCGCAGAGGGTGCAACTAGAAATGTTGGAGGAAAAACATGTAGAGGGGTGAGTTAAGCTGCCTTCCATAAGGAGGATAAGTTAAGGCCGACGGTACACGAAAAAAGAAGCATTCAGGATCGGGTGGGGAGTTTGGCGTAAGGTAGAGGAGACGACTTGCTAAAACCGTATTTTAGTATTAGTAAGCAACGAGTGCGATGAGTTTACGAGGATCACCGAAACACAGGGGAAGGAGGTAGTCTCCAAATGCAAAGCCGGAGTTAATGAGCTAAGGCGAGTTGATTTAGCAGGAGACAATTGGATGGAAGTAGGGCTTCCGAGACAAGCTGGTAAGTTGGCGGGCCTGCTCATCTGGGCGGCCAACAGTTTGCCAACGGAAGGCACGGAGGAAGGATGGGAGTTGCATATGTACAAAAAATACTACTAGAGAGAGTGGTAGTGGTTGCAGTCACTTACTGGATGGCACTTAGAAGATAGACGTGTACTTGTCTAGACTGATAAGAATTGGATCCTGTTTGAAAGTGTCCCGGGGCGGGAACAGATGGGGGAGCAGCTAGGTAATAAGAAGAAGCGATAAGGGTGTGTGGAGGTGGAGTGGTAGGAGCATGCGACGAAGCGATGGAGCGGACGGCTATCTGTGCCAAGGGCTTGGAATCATTAGGCGTCATTTTCGTGGGGAAATTCAGGATAAATCTAATAACTTCCCCCTGAAGATGGGTTTCATCCTTAGTTATTTTTATCTGTTTATAGACAGAGTTGGAAACTATGGTCCCTAGCATTTAAAAAACTCTTTGGAGGATAGATCGTTTGCAAACTGCTTACGAGTGGACAATTGTTGCGCTGAACAGGCTATCCCTTTCTTACTACCTGGCAAGGAGAATAGACCACACCGAGCGTATTAAACGATGTTTTCTTAATATGTTGGAGGGCTTGTCTCTCTGGGATACTGAGAACGATTGCGTTACGAGAGCAGTTCATTATATTCACAATCTCGGACGTACCAGGGAAGATGAGGAGGCCAGCTTTTATTAGGCTGTGAGGGCTGGAAATTTCGGTGCCTTCAGTGATGCTCAAAAGGGAGCCAGTTTAGACAGTATTATCCAGCTTTAGAAGATGGGACTCTATACCTGAAGAGCTTTGGCCTAAAACTGTTGCTTCCTCAATCCTGGAGCCTAACAGGTCACAGGGGTTAGCTGAGTATTGTTATAAGTTTGCGGGATTTCGGACGAGCCCACTTCCCCCAGTAACCAGGGTATGACAGGCTGGGGTATTATTGGAATGCTTATTTACGATACGTATCATGATATATCAGGAAAACACCCAGAGTAAAACGGAACGGCAAAGAGCTACTTAATTTAGACTAAAACACTCGGCGAGAATAGATAACGGCACCAGTTATCGTCAAACATCCTCCCAACAGCACAGTGTGAAAATTTGATCCATATGGCCTCTGTCATGGCGGAACTCTTTTCGTTGGAGCGCGTGCGCTGATCGTTTGCCTCGGGAAAACGGCCTGGTAGCAGCGCACCAAAAATCTTCGTGGCGACGTCAAACAAGGTGATCCCTCGGCAGTTTTCACATGCAAGTTTATCACTTTATTTCTGGGTGGGTAGCCGTATGGAGGCTGCTCTTCAAATACGAATGCTTCTTCTCGCTAAATGAACTCAAAATATGCGCATGACCTCTCAATCAGTGACAACGAACAGGTTCTGTGTACTTCTAGAGGGATTCTACCTTACCCGGCGGACTTTCTGTCCTTCAATTTGGTAGCAACACCTGAGACTTCCGGGGTAAGAGCAGGTCATGGTTTCTCTCGTGCTAGACCAAAGGAATTGGCGTTGGTTTGTCTGTTGGGTGCTTTACGGCGCAGTTGTGGATATGAGAGAATGGTCCGACGTAGTATTGACTTTCTCGCTTTTTTCGGATACCACCTTTCCTGCAGCATCGCAAAAGATCGGATCTTGTTTGCAGCTGTTATTCGGGGCTTTGCTAGTGGTGCGGAACAGTTCTCCAGAGTCACCGGTCCTTGAAGCGATCTCCAAAGTTTGCCGCTATTTCTACCTGATATTTCTTGGGG
Organism: Fasciola hepatica; assembly: GCA_948099385.1. Taxonomy (NCBI): domain Eukaryota; kingdom Metazoa; phylum Platyhelminthes; class Trematoda; order Plagiorchiida; family Fasciolidae; genus Fasciola; species Fasciola hepatica. The sequence continues at coordinate 17,129,840 of CANUEZ040000182.1, forward strand.
TTAGCCTTATCAGAGCCTGTAGCCTACCGTTGCAGCTTGTGTCATTCCTTGTTGCCTATGAGTCGGATTTCATGTGTTTCGATTGAGAGCTGGAGGGTGCTTTAAAAGCTTCAATCTTTATTCAGTCCTTTTTTCCCCCCGAGTGGCGTCCTTGCACTCCCCTTGATTATCTACCCTATTGGAGCCCATTGCAATTGTACTGAGACATGCACTTCCTGCGCTTTGGCCGCGGCAGTCGGTCAAGTAATAGCTTTATATGACAAAGTCTTTTTATGCCCGGCATTTTCTAGTTTGGCAGAGGTTATCTTGGAGGGTGTAGAGACCATAGCATGTGTACGTACAGGAATTTTGGAGCAAGCAAGTAACAGGACATGGCCGGTGTAGTTTTACTGCTTCTTGTCGCACCCCGATGCTTGCGGCAATCCTCCACGAAGGAGGCTAGGTGGGATCTTACCAGAGCGTGATCCAGTTGGTGTGTGAACCGCTTCCAATGTCCACGGCCGTTCTGAGTATCCGCCATTGTCAAAGCCGTATGGATTTAAACAGCAGTGCGAGCCACACTGACCATCGTCTCCTGCGCAACTTTGCACCCAAAAGTAGAAAAACAGAATACAGGACGGACAGTATGTGGAACCACAGAGAGAAAAGGAAAGAATGCCCTGGAAGCCAGCACAAGGAACAGAACTTAACTGTACTAGAAGCAAACTGATCAATCAATTTGATTCGACAGGAATCACAAGATCGCTACTGTTCTCTGCTTGCTGCCATTCATGCTGCTTCGGCAGCACATAACATTCCTTGTGAAGTACTAGCCTTCATGTCCATTGTCAAATGAAACGTCGTTCTCCCCGTATCACACTGAAAGTAACTTAAAAGAAAAAACATTTCCGGCTCACCTACAATCATTTCACAAAATCCCCCCTAAATCAGATATTCAAGCCTTTTTATTTTCCACCGCGGCTAGATTTTCGTTGGTGAAACCCTGTCTTCGGTTTTTCACTATGTTCAGCCTTGCAAAATAACTGTACACTTTCAAAATGCTTGGGGCATGCCGGACGGAGCTAAAGCCTTCAAGGGTATACCTAGTGCATTGTGCACACATTTTGTGCACTCGACCAAGCACAAAAGCTCGTCCGGGTAATCAGGTCACACAGATTCTCATTGTCTTTTGGAGTGACTCTCACATTCTTAAGACTGCCAAAGGCATTCTTCAATATCTAGTCCACCAGAAAGTTGATCAGGAGTGGCAGAATGGGACATCCATGACAAAAATCGCTGATCTGTTCAAATGGAATGGATAGTCCGCTGAAAGCGAATACGCGGCCGGAAGTATGGAGGTAAATGGCTTCAAAAGATTCGAGAATATATGCAGCATACTTTTTCGGTGAAGTGCACCGAATAATACCGTGCGCTCAACCGAATCGGAGGCGCCTTTCACGTAGAAGAGAACCATTATTGCCTGTGGACCGGTGTGTGTGTCACTCACTTCAAGTAATTGGTAAAGAGTTATAATTTACCGAAATCCACCGTCTGGTTGAAATCGAAACTGGGACCACAGAGAAAACCTGCTGCCGTGTGCTTTGCTTACTGGATATACGCCTGATGCTCGTCCTACAACCGTTCTTTGTAGTTCCCAGCCCATGCGTCCTTTTCTGTTCACGCAAACTTCCGGATCAGACAAAAGTTGTACGGTTAACCGGGCTTGCTGTTTGTGTCTTTGACCATGGGGCTGGCCTAAGAAATGCCGTGAAATTAGTGCGCGACGAAAATCGGCGTACGTAAACCAGTAAGATATTTATTTCTGGACGGAACTGCACTGCTGGTAGCTTACCGCTATATAATCGATTTGGCTGAGATTACTTGTAGCACTAGGGTGACACTCCGCCTCCCGATGCGAGCTGTGTCGGAAATGTGTACTACATAGGAATAAACTATTGTAAGCACAAAGCTAGAGAAGCGTATCCTGGTAGTCCTTGATCTGAGTGGACGAGGCAAAACTCCCACCTATCCAAAGTTGTGAGGCACTTGACCTGCCAACTTTTGCGCTCAAATCACTTGCTAGCTCTAAAATGTCAGAGCCTTTGTTCCTGTGAAAGAGAACAGCGAGTTTGGCACAGCAATTATCTATATACGTGTCGGAGCTGCAACCTATTGGCGCGAATGCCGAGATTATGAACAAGCTGCCCTGTCACACAACTATCTTTTAGAGAGCTAACTGACCTCTGGAATCTTACAGCAAATAAACGATTACTATCTGGGATCCAGTCTGAAAGAGAAGCCTGAATATCATCAGTCAAACTATCCCTACACTTCCTTAACCCGTGGGTCTAGTTGCTTCGTCTCCAAAAGTGCGCAGGAAGTGCCTGGATGAAGAGCTAAGAGTAGTTAGTTGGATCACACTGCCCGAATCCTGGATACGCGTGTCACCTGAGCAGAAGAGGTCGATCTTTGAGCCATGGGCACCCCTGCTATCCTGTCTGCACGAGTAAGCCCGTAAATGAACCTAGATTAAGTTGCTGACAGGGCTTGAGGGAAAGTAAATAAAAAGCTGGAAAATCATTCACTACACCATTTGACAATGAACTGTTGAGGGCATAGGGCATAATGTGAGTGTGTTATGTTGCCAGATCACGTGAACTAACACAGTGAAGTCTCAAACCAATTGAGGCTAAATGACAAAGATCAGATTGACGATGCTACGCCACACAGTTAACACAAGACACAAGGCACAGTGCTACACAACGTAGGACACGAGGGCACGCAACACAAGACACGACGGGGCACAGCACCACACGCATACGACGCCTACTTTTACATCGGGGTGGGACCCATTGGACAAAAATGACACCCATGGTGGGGCTGGAATGGGTCTTGCTAGACGCGTATTAAGACGACAGGATAGGGCACAAAAGAACACGGTTTGGAAAACGCGGTGCACTATTCGAAAAGGAATTTCACCCCGCTAAATAGAGCGAAGACGAATACCGACTTGACCAAACGACTATCTACGACCCGATGATACGGTGCAAAAAATGCTTACAACCGTATCAGCTATACAGTGTTCACAGATATCTTTGTGAAACTGTGAATTTTAGTTCATGATACAGTGTCAGAGAAACAAAGTCCACCTCCACACTTTTTCTTCTCCCAGTACGTTCACCATTCCCAACGTCCGTTTCACACTTATTCACGTAGATTTTGTTGGTCCACTACCACCATCAAATGGACGTACCCACTTATTAACCGTTGTTGACCGTTTCACACGCTGGCCGGTGGCAGTACCCATTTCCGACACCTCGGCAGAAAATATTGCGAAAGTACTACTCCAACACTGAATTGCTACATTTGGTGTACCGTCTACAGTCACCGCAGACCGTGGCAGCCAATTCCAGTTGACTTTGTTTCGCGAGTTCACTAAACTGCTTGGCTGTAAACACATCACAACAACTGCATACCATCCTTCGTCCAATGGCATGGTAGAGCGCCTACACCGTCAACTCAAGGCAGCACTGACATCACAACCAAACCCCAATAACTGGAGCGACAACCTGCCACTAGTTCTCTTGGGTCTCCGGTCATCAGTTAAAGACGACCTGCACAGCATGTCGACTGAACTCGTTTTCGGTACCACCATATGCCTTCCAGGTGAGTATGTTCAACCTAGCACTGATTTCAGTCCCAACCCATCCCAGTTTGTCCAACAACTCAAAGACCGTATGTCACATCTTCGTCCAATACCCACTCGCTCGTCATCCAAACACGTTTTTGCACATACTGATCTATACACGTCACCTTTCGTTTTTATTCGTAACGATGCTGTTCGGAAACCACTCACACCACCGTATGACGGCCTACTTAAGGTGCTTAGGTGCACAGACAAGTATTTTGTGGTTCAGAAGGCCGATAAGCTAGACACGGTTTCCATTGACAGACTGAAACCCGCGTATTTTGATACACCTCCATCACCAGCAACACCGACACCATCACCATCCACAGACACACCACCAACAATTCCTGTTGATGATCCACCCTCTATCATCACACCAGACACTACACCACACCCGTCAGCACCACCACAGCATGAACCTTCCCTGGTAACCCGCCGTTCTGGTAGAAACGTTCGACATCCTGTCAGATTTCAAGACTTTTTTAGTTGACGTTTTCTTTCGCTAACCGTTTCCTCTTTCTATTTTTCCATCGAGCGTTTATTTTGTACAACAAACGCTTTGGCCGGGGAGTTGTGTAGGTACCTGTACATTTCCGACTTTTCCCATGATTTTCAACGTCCCTCGGTGCGACATTCCTTCGTTGTACCGGCGTTTTAATGTAAAACACACACCTTTTGGTCGTCATCACCGCGCAATACAAAAAGGCTGTAAATAAATCTTTCTTTCCGGCACGGTCTCATCTTCTGGTTTGGAGTGTCTTGGAATTATATCGGTCGGAACTAACTGTGCGTAACAAAACATTTTAGAAGCTCCAAGGGCGTCTCTTGGTACTTCGCTCAATGCAATCCTGCTCTGTCCAACGGATGGCTGTCAGACCGAACTGAACCGAAGACATCGGCGGATATTGGCTCTTCGGCGCTCATTTCCTGATCACAAGAACACTGAACAACTGTGATTTTGTGTCACACCTTTTGTTTCATTTTAATTCCTAATGTACGTATCCTTTTGGCCTTTTTATCACTGCACGCTCCCCCGCCCATCTTAGTTTGCTAGTGTCGTCTTAGATATTGTTGACATTTATTTAGTGTACCATATAGACAGATTAGTACACTACAGAATCCAGACCAAAGGAAGATGAGAAAAAAACAACGAAACAACGATGAAACGAAGTGGGGAATATAACAACTGGCAGGAAAATATTTTTCCACAGAATTATGAATGCCGACCTTCTCCACCGTTCACTGTTTTTGAACCAACACAATTTTCCAGCTGAAATGTACAACATTGAATTGTAAAGGAAAGCAGCAACTATTCCCTACAAGTCCCTCTTCTGGCAGTTTTCCTTTACTTGGCCCGCGTAGATTCATCTGAAACTGTCGGGTTTTTCCTTATGGCCAGCCTGACCCAGCCCTAGTAGCAGGCCTGTGCCGGAGGTTGTGGTTGGTACCACTGGCTTGGGTGGGTTGAACGTATCCTGTGGGACTTCTATTGGAGTGTACTGTTCGCGCGGTCAAGCCCGGGTGTTATTTTGGCTGACGCAAATTTGATTCAGGTGCCTGAACCGTACTTCTCTATGGACACTTCGTACAGTTATGTTCTTCGGCAATGCCTGATGTGCTCTGCTGCCCACTTTGGTTTCCTGGATGGGTGGTATCATGTTCAAGGCTAACGAGAAAAATGGCACAAAGGGACGGTAGATGACTGCAGTAAGGAATCGACTGATGCTTAACTTGCAATCAGAAAACCAAAATCAAGCCCCGAAGGCTTTAATGTTGCACAGCAAAGTGTGCAGATGGAGAAACTATCAGGGAGGACTCACAAGAACATGACCTGCCGTTTTCCGCTGTTCTTCTCGCGAGCTGGCTTGAGACGGAGCTTGAAATTTGGAGCTGGTACTTTTGTGACTATTGGAATAAGACGGATACCACGATGGTTACTTCAGTTGATATGGCTCACAAGAGGTGCCTGGTAAATAGGTCATTTGTTGGAGACCACTGGTTTGAAAGTCACCAAAATCAAATACGTGGAACAGCAGCACTTAGTTGCACTCCAGCCGCCCGGTACTCTCGAAGACAGTCGTTATCCAGCTGGTGGATGCAAAAGCGTGGTTTGTCTAACTAACTTCACTTTATTCCTTTCGGTTCTCCCAACGCAGTGAAATCCGTTATCAATCCGCAACTGTCCCTAAAGGCGTGTTGAGCAACCGTCTATGTTCTTCTCCAGCAAGTTTGAGGCACGCTTCTCCAAACATTCCCAGAGCGCCTTATGCTTGAACTTGGGAAGATTCGTTGGCTGGACTCATAATAATGAAAAACGCTCCTCATTTCAGGTGTCAGGGAGAGATTTCAGCTAATTTATCAAGGCATCTCCATCCAGCTTGAAAGCAACCAGGAAAAAGGAATTTTTCGCTGGGCAAGGCCGCCTCTGCATCTTTTGGTGAGAAACCGCTGAACTTCATTTTCACTTTCCACGAGAGCTCAAGTGACTCCCCTCAAGGAACCACAGTTGTGGAATTCCGAGTCACTACGTTGGCACGCGGTTGAGTAAGCCGATTCTAGAAGTATTTGGTCCAGCGGTCGAGCCTTGGCCGTTTACATGACCAGGCTCGCATTTCCATCGCTTATCTTTTCATCGATAAAGGTTCTCCCTTCGCTGGTGTTGTGAGCATTTAAACAGTGTTTGACTGGTACCTGAGGCTATTGCTGCCTCCCCTTCCTCAGCTTTCTTGGTTTATCTCCGTTTCTGATCCTTCCTAAAGCTTTTTGTGACTAGCCTTTATAGATGTATTCGCACCTTATTCAACCCCTCACAGTCTGGGGGTTGACGTTTTTGCTTCATTAGACCCGCCAATTCTTAAGGAACCCAGTGCTTCTGATGGGCCCTGGATCTTGGGATGTGGAAGAGACCTGCTGCCGCGTACATCATTTGCCTGATATGGGTTCGGTGTTTATCCACGTTACTGTTCTCCGTAGTTTCCCGCTCGTGCGACAGTTTCCATTCATAACTGGTGTAAACTTCTGAGTCAGACAAGCTATGCATGGCTGACTGCTTTTTCTGTTTTGGTAAATGAAAGCGGGGCCTCAGTGCAAACAGCAATAAAACTAATGTACCACCCTATCCTTTTTACGCCGACAAGTGGGATCTAAGGTTTTGGACAGAAACGCAACACTGTTAGCTTACTGCAATACGACCAATCTGAATGGGAGTACCTGTAGCAGCTACGTTGCCATATCGGACCTTTGTACCAGATAGGAATAACACTTTTTCTGCACAGGACTGGAGAATTCCTTCTTCATCACGTGTACTTCAGGCGGCTTATGGAACTTTAACGTTCGTGACATCCAGGAAGCAGATGGGGTTCCTGGGATATAGGGCTGTGGTTATCAGCTATGGGAGACGGAAGAAATTGCAAGATCCCTCAGTCATCCAAGCTTTAGTCGCTTTTTCAAGCCGGTTTACCCCAAACATTTACCGGTATTTCTGGAAAGAGTGAGAAACATAGACTTATAACATGAAGTTTGGGTAGAAGCTTAACCGAGGTTTGAACCCCCCTAACACTGCTGAATAAAGCCGCCCAGGCTTTCTTGTCACAGTCCCTAGATTTCAAAGGCCCACTCCTACCGCGTGCTGACAAAACGTATCGCCTGAAAATCGTTGAGGAGTACTCTTGGCTCCCGTTTACCTCTACCTGCTCAAAAGTGTCACCTACAACTATTGCGAAGTGTCTCTCACATTTATTTTCCAACTTTCTTCTTGCAACCTTTCGAATTGTGATCTTCCACTGTGTCTGTGGAGCTCATGAACTCTCTCTGCAGCGCAGGAATAGCATCAAATCTAACGATTGAGTCATCTCACAAGGTAGTGACTAAATTGAACGTGTAGGTGGCAAAATATGGCAAACCATTGAGCCGATGCCCCAATCTTGCATGCAAAACACAAGGTAGGAAGGAAATTCCTAAAACCTTGCATTTGGTCTAGTGCGTGCTATCAGCGGCGGGCAACAAGACACCCCACGGGCGTGTTCGCCTGGAGACAGTCGCATTGGAATTATCCTTGCCAGGCCGGCTAGATGAAACAATCTTCCTGGAACAATCGCCCAATGACAAAGTACGGTCCTATGTTCCTATGATGAACTCTTGAGTGTAGCGGGAGAGGCAAGTGCATGTCACATTAATTGCAAATCGAGCAGCGTGCAGCCAACTCAAGCGAGTCCCAAGGCCAGGACGAGATTGGCTCGTAGATTCAGCGGTACTAACTTGGAAATCGCTAAGGCACAAATATATACAAACCCAGGTATGCTACTAAATAGACTCAACGGTAAAACTCAAAGTTTCAAAGGCCCGTGGTCCAAGCACGACGGTCAGAAAAGGTTGAACACTTAGTTCAAATGTCTCACACAAGCAAACAAACATTAGAAAGCGTTGCATGTGGATGAAGTTAACAAAGTGATGTCAAATGTGGTCACATTCACAGAGAATGTGAAACATTTGGCAGACATTTCTGTGTGTCTTTTGCTCTATTTACCCTGTAGTTACAAAGATCAATTGCTCTATCAGTGACAGTCGGCAACCGGGAGCTGAGAGGTAGAATGAAAGACCATCCAAGTTCTCCTCTTACCTTGGGAGTGCACCACCCGAGGGTAGCTCGGGTTGCAGTCAGAAATCCGAACTCCATCTGCAGGCTGTTATGGATTGAGTTTGAGTTTGGTTACCGCTTAGGAGGTCAGAGTTTTGACGGCCTGCCATCTCTAGCTCCTTCTGTTGCAGACAGTAACCCACCGTTGCCATGATCGTTATCTGATCCGACCTGTTTGGACCTTTTGAGACCACCTGCTCTGAGTCTTGGGGTCAGGTCGTTGGTTAGCTCCAATAATGTGGTGGGCCCTTCTGGCTGTTCGGTATGTGCCCTTCACTCTGCACTCGTGCCCAAGCATGAGGTAGAAAACTATTATTGATAACCGGCAATCAGGCCCTGGGACCTCAGGTAAAGTACCACGATGTCGTAAAAGGTCACGTGTGTTAACAGGCCGGGGGACAAAGTGTTAGTCCACGACATACCGTCCAGCCGTGGCAGCCTTTGGAAGTCTGATTCAAACCACTACTGGGGCATCTGCAAGCGACCTGAGGGTGGCTGGGTTTGAATGTGGAAACGCGTGACGAATATTGATATAGGGAAACAGCTGGTTTGTGCCTATGTCTAGGCAGTTTGCATGTTGTTCAACGCCACAGAGCTGTTTTTACCTGCTAACTCTAATGGCACTTTGTTTCCGCCTGGTAAATGACACTTTTTTGACTGCTCTGCTTGCGGACAGTTGAGTCGTTAGCTCCCTTAGCTAGTATTGTGTCTCGTTCCATCAGTTAACGTGGAAGTAATCAAGACTATATCAATACAAGCCGTTCTTCACCTATTTCGCTGTCTTCTACAGTCTTTTGGCAGCTGTGGATACTTTGGTTTGCTGCTCCTTCTTAAGATCACGTTCGAAATCTAGTCGGTGCCCGGTACCTGGAGTGCCAAAGTTATCTGTATCCTGCAGCTAATCTTTTTGAAAAACTTTGAGCGACGTTCAATAAAATAGAAACCCAAAATCGCAGATACTCCAGAAATTCCCAGCCAAGCTTCCCAAGGTCAAGTAATTGCACTACACACCCCAAGGGGCACATGTTTAGCCCTGGAGTGTTGGGCTTGGCTGAGTTGTTAGGACTAGTGGAAAGCAATTAGTCCGTGACCGGCAGCGGCGAAACAGGAAACTCAAGCTGCAAGCCATGAAGACTCTAGCCAATAAGAGTCGCATCACATGTGCATGCGTCACCACTCTCGTGAAACTTATCTTAATTTGAAACATGAGCAATTTGTCGTACACACATCACATGGTCGTACAGTAGGTTTCCATCAGAGACTTTATCATCAAGCTTTACCGTTTAGTTTCCACAGCCTCCGGATTGTTAGGTAAATCATTCAAGCCACAAACATTTCAATATCATTCCAAAGTGCACCAGTGTACGAAGAGATGGACAAGAATATAGAATCACCGTAGCCGTAGAAGACTATTATAAGGAAGCTGGGATTGGGAAACGGGCCGGTTCAGCAAGCCAATAGATATCACTGATCGCGCAAACCGGTCCTCAGCCCTATGGAGAAATATGAAACTACACTGTTGTATAGCTTCCCGTCCAGGACTCAGTGCATCCTTATAATGAATCTTCCAGGGCCAAGAAATCCCTCGGCACAGATACATCTCCATCATGTTTCCTATCATGATATAAAGACTTGGCTATTTACCTCCCGAAAAGTAAGATGAAACAGGCAGAGAATGTGAATGGCTCTTCCACTGAAAAAGGCTGGTGCCAAGGGCAACCCTCGGCCAGTGAAATGGTCCTCACGTTCGAGGATGAAACACGTCTTTTTTAATTATAAGCTTATCCATGATGCAGTGTCGGGGTGTACCATATAGCCGCAAACGCCCACTGCACTACTAGGGATAACCGGTGGCCAGAACCTGGAACTTGCAGCAGAGAATCAGGTAAAGCTCCAACGGGTCATGCGCTGTAAAGACCCAGAAGAGAGTGGGTTGCTGTTCACCGCAAACGTAATCAGATGTGGTGGGATTCAAGCCTCTGGCCTCAGGAAAAGGTAAGAAAACTATTGTGACAGTTGCCTTTTTTTTACTCTGGAATCTCCAGATATGGCTTACGCGGTAAGTTTCTCCTAGCTCCCCCATCGCTCCCACCCGCAGCGGCGAATCAAAAGATAGCAGAGCAATACGCCAAATAGAGATTATTCACAGGAACCCACAGCGTGGCACTTGGGGTGAAAAACAGAACATTCTAGAATGCTGACTTGAAGTCAGGTTCAAGTCTTACCGGCTAACTTATTTGATAAATCATTGGCTATACTGACTGTTTGTTATAGATTTGACCTGCGCCAAACTGAAGACAACTGCTCGACTGACGGGGGAAGTTAAGCCCGGCTTTATCCGGGCAATTTGCCGGCTATTGATCACTGACTCTGGCTTAATATGCCTAGGACATTCAGCCAATTGCTTCAGCGAAAAGTGTACGAATTTTTGACTGTTTATCCTTTAAGGTGGTTGAGGGAACCGGGGTTCTCAGGGCTCCACCTGCTTGTGTCTTGACGGGCCCGTGGGATAACCTGACCACGAGCAAGACATCAGGTGTGTTCAAGCTTCACCGGCTTGAACTCCGCCACTGGAAGAGTGAGTGCGTATAGGAATAAATCCAAGGGGAGTGTAAACTCGTCGGCTGTAGCACGGGTTGAACTGACTGGCAATCGTAATTGGTTCCCGTAGCAAATCGTTTCCTGTGGACCCCTCATAAAACGCATGATCGATGTGCCTCTCCTTGTGCACCCTCTACCCAGTTCTATCTTGGTGGATAATCTCTTGCTAGTACGCAGGATGGTGGAGAGATAGCTTTGGCAATTTCACTGTACGTCACCACTAAAGGTGGTTGTTCCGTGAGAATCAGAGCATGACGTATGGTTTAAAGTGGTCGTCTCAACAGGGCTTCCGCAGAAAGGCCTTTTCATGCTGCCGGATTTAGGGTTATGCTTGCGTGAACAGGAATTTCTCCAGATTTTCCTCCGTCATCTCCTTCCTTCGTGACTTGAGAAACTCTCGCTTGAAGGTCCGGCCGTTCCACTGAGGATAATAAGGCGAGGGCAGAGGTTTTGGTTTGTGAAGCTAAGCGATATTTAGGGGCCAGCACCGCTGCGAACCGAGACCCATTTTCCGAAACAAATGCCTCCAGCGATCTGCGTTGTGAGAAAGCGGGAGGTATGCGGGGAAGTATGCGTTCTGTAACCGGTGATGAAACAGGATAAATTTCGGCCCACTTAGAGAAGAGATATACCGACATTAGCTATTGTGTTGCACTGCTTCGTCCAGCGTCGTCAGTGTGCACTAGGGAACACCGGCTCTTCAAAGTCGTGAAAATCGGCGTGCCATGTCCTCAACTGCCATGTCCACACTCGGCCTGCTGACCAAAAAACCTCAAGTGGCTCACTACTGGGTGTCAAGTGGGAAAGAGATTGCAAGAGTCACACCTGGCTGAAGACTCTCTACGAAAACAGGAAGAAGGAATCCTCCACGGAGTTCGTACTCTACTTGCGTATTGTAGGATCTGCGCCTCAGTCGGAAATGGATATGGTTGTACCAATATATGAGACTGTATTCGTGAGGATGCTAACCCGCATTGAAGGCGATCGGAAAGTTGTACTGGGATGCCCTTCTTTAAACCTAAAATAACAATCAAAGGCCCACTGGCTTGAAGTTACACCCATAGAAGTACTTGTAACGGTTATTCCGATCGTGAGCAATGCTCAGCCCAATTACCGAATCCCGAAGTCAGAACCAAGCTGATTCGCTGGTTCTACGGTACTGAATTACCAAATTGTACGCATATAAATTGTGTATAGATTCTAACCATACCGCCACAAAGCTTGGAAACGAAGATCAGAGTTGGGAAAATGTTTCTGCCAGATGCGGCCGTCACCGAAGTCCAAGTTTAAATAGAAAATCTGTCATGGAACATAAGCAAAATGTAAACAAATGTTCAAATGTAGTAATTGATGCGTACTGCACTTGTTCGAGGGTCAGTAAGACAAGGAGCATGGTCTGAACATAACACGTATATAAAAGCGACTGGGGGGGGGCTCCACACATGCACGTTACAGTTCTTGTGAAAGCTTTTCGAGAGGAATATTAGCCTTTTCCCCCGATTTTCCGTACATTTCCAGCAGAACTGGCACTGTGTATGATGTATGAGCTCTTGTTTCCCTGTTTTGTGGGCCGACACGTACGAGGTAACGATGCCAGTGCTGTGGACGGAATAATCATCCACAACGACGACGGGGGGGGGGTAATGTTACGGCTTATCAGAAGCAGCTGGAAGCTGAACAGTTTACTGTCTCGCAAATGCCTTATAGCAGTCGCTGGACAAATATCAGTCTTTTTTCTACAAATCGTACGGCAGATCACTCCTGCCTCAAGAGGTGGCGAGAGAGTGCTCTGAAAGCCAACCACTCTCAAGAATGGCCGTAGTTTTGGGGCTCCGGCTGCCTGTGGTTTCTCTCTAACGTTGGGAACGTTTTTGAGATGTGGGTGTCGTCCACCGGCATTGAAAATGAAGCTGGGTTTTTGATTGACTTCAATCGAATTCGCGTTTGCCTCAGTGAAGGCAAAAATCACATTTAAAGGTGTGATTTAGAACATGACTGAGTCTTGCTCTAGAGTCATTTGACTTTTGGTCGACGAACGTATGTCGTTCAGATGTACCGCTGTGCCCGGAAAGACCTGAACTCATCGCATTCATGACCCGAGGAAGGAATTCCGGGGCAACTTTTAAGCCGAATGTTAGGCCAGTGTACTGATCTGGGCCGCTATGTGCGTTTGTTGTCAACGGCGGTTGGACCTCCAGGGCGTTGGTTGGATCAAGATTTACGGAGCACCTACCCCCATTTGGTTTGAATCAGATAACTACTCACCACGCCTTAGGTGCGATGGTCGTGTTTGCTATCATTAGCGGCAACCTCAAAAGGGAAACAACGAATAAGAACAGGAGCAGGGAGGAAGTAATAGGAGACTTAGAAGTATTGGTATGAAGTCGATAAAGAAAGCTTATGAACGCAAGAATGCCACTGATCACGAAACCTAGCCATTTCCTCCAACGTATATAACCACTGAGTGGGAGGATCTCTTGACTCCACTCAGGAAGTCCAACACGCTCTCTGTGGCCAAGTCTTCTGGTTCGTCTTTTCATAATTCTTTCGTGCCATGGACTGACTACTCTTACTCATCCTGCAACCGGTTCCCGCCTCAACAATAATTGCGCGCCGAGAAATCACGTCGGGGGACATGCGCACCACATGTCCCAACTATCTTAGCCTGGTGAGCTTTAGTGTTTCATCTAATGGTTTGATTCGTGAACCTAAGACTCTCCGCCAAACCTCAGCATTGCGCATACAATGTTCCCACCAGATTAGAGCAAGACACCGGTGCTCAAATACCAAAAACCTTCGTACATCCTCCAACCGCAGTGGCCATGCTCGTGAACCATACAGAAGCACTGACCTGACTGTTGCAGTGTACACTCGGCCTTTGATAGGTAAACGGATGTCATGTCGACACCACAGATGACTCAGATTGGCAAATGCCAAACGAGCCTTCTGTATACCCAAAGACACCTTATCCGATATCCGACCTCCGGGTGAAATACAGCTGCCCAGATAACAGAACTCATCTACCAGGTATACAGGTACTCCAGATAGTGAAAGGTTTGGTGGTGGATCAGCCCAGTCCTGCAACAGCATCTTGCACTCTGAAGGTGCAAAACGCATACCGAACATTGCTATGCAGTCCGTCAAGCTTTCCAGAAAAGCCTGCAACTTATCTGGATCTTTACTTGGAAGAACTATGTCGTCCGAATATTCAAAACTCGACACTTTTCCACCCGGGAAAAGTTCAATGCCACTTTCCTCACCTCACAAAACCGCGGTCCCTAGGATCATCTTAATCACAAAGTTAAAGAGAAAAGGAGATGTGAAGCAACCTTAAGAAGCATCGCTTTTTTTCTTGCTGCTTCAGTTGCCTATGAGGCAAAGTCCTGTGGTAACGAAAGCGGTTGTCTATGCGGCCTTAGTTCTTTGCTCAGTCCTGTTAAAAACTCCGCACAAATTTGAAGTTCCTCGCTGGACTTCTCGAAGATGCACTGGGAGCATCTAATTTTGGAATAAAGAACGAGCACGATGATGCCCAGTTTGCCCATGCGCTACTGCTCTTGACCTGCAGGTGGGGACTGCGGCATTCGGCACGGTATGCTTGGAGCAAAATGCAGGTTGAGCTTTGGGGTTGTTCTTTGGTGGGGACGGTGTACGGTTTCTCACAACGTGGCTGTTCTGAAAAGCATTGACAAAACAACCTATACGGTCTGGTGGTGGGCCAGATAACCAGGAGGGGTCCTGAATCAGACTGTATATATCTGGTAGCAGAAGACAAGGAAACGGAAGCGAAAATGCCGGTCAGGCCCAAGTAGGCCGAGCTGTGTGTCTGATAAGTGGCACAGATTTCCCCATCGGGGTCGTGACCTAGGCTAAAAGCCCCAAAATGTCGCTTATAAAAGAACGATTTGTGGTTTCAAGTGTAGGTATGAAGTTTTTTGCCGGAGAACTTGGCCGAGCTGAGAGTGTTAGATTTCCTGACTGAGGTGCACGCGACCTGCCTATCAGGTGAAAGGAGACATTATTATATGTGGCACGGTTTAGCTGCCATTGATTAGTTACATTCGGAATGTTTTTTGTCTTTCTGGTCTGCTCTCCTGGCCCTCCTTCCGGCTCTTTTCCACTTTTTGCCCCTATTCCTTGTACCCTTGAATGGACCGCGCTGTAAGACAGCAACCGAAGCCGGAGTTAGAAATGCGAGGATAAATGTAAGGTAGTGATAGCAGTTTTAATGATATACTTTCCGACCGTGGTCGAGAAGAGCTCTTCAGCTCATGCTCGTGGTGAACAGCAACACTCCGTACTATAAAATATGCACGACTTTTAGAAGGTGGAGTCAAAACTTTCATCAGCCGAACAAAGAAGCCGGCGAAAGTTTGGATGGATCGAAATGTTAGTTGTTTGCGCTGCTGATACTAGACAGCTTTGAACACAAGTTTGGCCATGGCAGCGTATGAAAGAGCTGGAATGGGCTTTGTCATAAAGTGCTTTGGATGCTCTGTGCACAAATCGGTGCAGGTCATGAAAGATGGGAGCTCACCGGAGTTCAGTGAACAGAGTGCCATATGAAACAGTTAGACAGAGAAAAAGGTATAATGTGTACAATGGAATATCGATAGACCTGAAAAAGAATGGCAATCCATGAAAAGGCGGGTTAACGACCGAAGTCTACTCTGGTATTGTGCAAAATAACAGAATGCGCAACTGGTGGAAGAGGGAGTTGAAATTGGACGGGTATAGAATTAATTTTAATGAACGAGATAGCCCGGAGGAAAATAAACATTGCAATAGGTACCAGTTTGAAAAATCCTTGCGTAGGCTCAGGCCTTATTTTGCCGTTACACTGAGAGATATATTCTCATTTAGTCTCAGTTTTTCAAGGCTGAAGTATTGAAAATCACACACGAGGAGGATAAGTGATCTTGCCCTCTGTCGGCTTGTCGGGATTATGTCAACAACGGATTTCTGAACGGAACTTGGAGTACAGGAAAATCAGTACAGCGCCACAGGTTAAGGGTGATCATTATTATTCGGAGGTAGTATCCAGTTATAGCCAAGCAGGACAGCCATTGAGATGAACGTTTATGAAGTCCTGAGCCTACACTTCCTGCCTGGAGGCGAGCCACCAGGCTTTTGAGGTGAATAACCGACTTGTGAACCTGATATTGGTTTGGTTCTACTGTCGTGTGTCCTCCTGTCGTTGTTAACAGCCTCCTCCATCATGGCCGACTTTCATGCACTCCGAACAGATATATTGCCGGAAGAGAGGAATCGACGAAAGTTCCACGCCTCAGAATGTAGAATGGTGACAAGGGAGGTCGGCCTTCCCGAGTTGGAATTTTGGCTTTTCCGTGTACTTTTACCCTCCACTACGAGCGCTATAGAGGCAGTTCTGCATTGCCTGGGAATCTTTTTTGACTGTTTGTCGTTGGCTTGTGTGTACCCAAGCAGTACAGGGGGAAAACTGGACCGCCACCCGCTTGTCCCCTAGAGGACGGCCAAACGAAAATTCTCTCTAATTCTCGAGTATCACGTGGTTTGACGCAAACTGCGTTTACTAGATCGTAAATTAGATATATTTCGAAAAGCTTTATTTCAGCTTGCCAAAGCCGATAATTTTTCCGAAATGACGACAGATCAGCCTCAGTGTTATTTGAAACGCATAAACTTATCCACTGATCAGAGGAGACCATAAACGCTCTGTTGTTTGCTAGAGAGTTTATTATTTTGGAGGCCTATGCACTGACAATATCGCCCCTTCAATTGTTCTACTTTACATCTGACAGTGATCCGAGTGTCCAATTCTTGATTGAAAGAGAACACTGGAGTGACGGCCAGATAACTTGCCGGTGGCTTTCGGGTGACGGTCTTGCCGCCTGGGGCCAGTAGTAGCCGAGGCCCTTCATTGCGAATCTGGCGAATTCCCCCTGTTTGTTCATTTTGGCAAAACCTTCCACCTATCCAGCCTTGGTGGACAGGAAAATAGAGGATACTTCTTATCTTCCAGGTGAGAGACAAACTTCGTATCAGCTTCTCATCAGGAAGAGCTAGTCGCGCTCTTGTCTGCAGTACTCCCAGCAAGCTTTAATATGCCTCCGGGAATATCTCCTCCAGTCTATTTTCCGGCTCTTTTTCGAAAGATTCCACATCTTTCAAACACACCAGCTCTTTGATCAGCTGGTTCCACACTTCAGCTAGGGAATTCCAGAAGTCTGTGCCAATTTTGAGCCATGAAAGCTCCTGTCTTAACTTTTTGCCATTCTTTCTTCGTCTCCCATCGAAGGCCATCAAAAATATATCAAGAGCCTTTATTTGAACCCTTCGGAACTTTAAATGCTTCATTAAGGCCCCTTCTTAGCCCTCCTCTCTCTAGAGGATATAATCACATGTCATGCAGCCTCGGGCTGTAGGGTTTTACTCCCCGAGCCTTCACCATCCCGGTGGCTAGCCGCTGGAATCTCTCAAGACAGGTTGCATCTTTTTTGAGGAGTGGTGCCCAGTCCTGTTGAGAATATTTACAGTAAGGCCCCACTATTGCTGGTACGTCCCAGTGGCCTGATCTAAAACCTTGGCGTCATCCGTAAACATGAAACACCGGAGCTTCCCTGCGTCAGCCAACTTACGTAGAGCAGGAATAGTAGTGGACTGATCCTTGATGGGCACTACTTGTCACGTACGCTGGCTTGTGATTTGGGGTAGATAAGTGTAAGCGTGGCATATTGATTGAATATCAAAGGTCAGCGTTCTCTAGTGGAATTTCGTGAGCTAAGTATCAATATTGAAATCGAGGAGCAACGGACTGCAAACTCAGACCTTGAAAACATTAAGCCGCCCGTGGTACAAACTCCCGCTGTTTGGCGTTCTGTATAACTTTCCGGGCGGAATGTCTTGTGCTGCTCGAGCCGAAGGGAATGCCGCGAAGCAGAACCCCGTCCCACTGTCCAGTGGTCCATCTACGAGCTCACCGGCAATGCGGGTTGCGGGATATTGTAAAAATTCGTATTTTGATCTCTCTCACTTTCTTCTATCGCCCCGTTACCCAGCGACCCATGTTCCAGCTCACCGGTGACTTTCAGACAAAAAGAAACTTACATGATCTGGAAAAGTTTGTGCCTCAGCTGCTCACCGGCTTACTACCTCAATATTTAAAGCCGAAAACCTAAGGACACGGCCGGAGCACCACCATTCTCGTGACTGTGGTGGGAACCGCCTGGAGCTGCGTGTCGTAAAATGGGTACCTTGTGGTGATTGTGGATTTTGAAGAACTGAGATTATTACTTCTTATTTTACTGTAACATATTCCCTGTCCGGCTTAGTGGTTCGGTGCCTTGATAGGCAGTAAGGTTCTGCGCTAAAGTTTTCTTTCTTCGTGTCTCAAGGAAAATACAGTGTGCCTGAGAAGCTTGTACCTGAAAGTCCTTCGACATGTTACCAACACTGCAAACTGTAATAAGGGGGTGCTTCTGGGCTCCTTACCTGCTTTTTTAGGCGGCTTTCACTGTGTAAGCTTCTGTATCCGAGCCCCTAGCTCTGCCGCTGCACTCACGTTCGACGCAGGGACTGGCGAATGGACGATGGAAAGTACTTGGCGTAGCCTGGAGCCGCTGGTAATTGTTCTTATACGGATAATCTGATCCCACAGAATGGCAGTTATCCGTAATTTACTCCGCTGAAGGTTCGCCTACTCATCACGGGTTAGATGAAGTTTCGGAGGTCTGTGCTGCTGGGACGAGCAGTCCAACTCGACTGCCCTATTTGGACAAATATCCAGTATGTCGGGTTTATGAAGGTGCAGCTGCGCTAAATAATTTTTTTTAGGTAATCTCCTTTGATCTTATAAAACTGAGTAGCAGGTCAAAGGTCAGTTCGAGGTATGTGGAATCGCTGGTTGGTTTCTGCGTTATCAATCTTAGTAACCGTTTCGGACAGCGTTTTTCTGAATGGTTCTTGGAAAATAGGCTCTGTCTGAAGGCGGTCTGTCTTGCGGCTTGATGTACAAGTAGAAAGAACAGCAGCGTAGAAACGTATACTTTTCGCTTTTTGTGTTGTCTTTTGATTTGCTATTACGGGACAGAGCATCAGGATTTGCGAGCAGAGGTCGAGAGTATCGGTTGTGGTCGAAAATATTAAATTGGAGGGAAGCAAGGGTCGCAAGATATGCATTAAGGGAGGGCAACAGGAAACACGGAAGCCCATTCAGAGAAAGCCTCATTCCTGGAAAAGAGAGGCTGGGGCCCGTGATTCTATTGGAAATGGATTCATAAGAAATTTTGGCTTGGATTCACGATTTGAGGATTCCGATGATATCTCGGATGACGTAAGTGTATTCGAACGAGCGAAGTTTTTGTGCTTGAACAGACGTTATTCTTCGTTACATATTTTTGTGGCCTATTAGTCGCCGTTTTTCCCTGCTCCCAGTTTGGATCACCGATTGTTATGCTTCCATGGCATCGGTGTATAGCCTCCTTGGTTGGATGGTTGCTGAGGCTTGTTTTAACCTTCGGGACTCCGTGGGTGCTCCTGCCCATTCGCCCCGTACTTCAATTTCTTTGACGTCTATACGATACCTCGGGACCACTCAGCATGCAAGGAAGGAGAAAAACCAAACTCTTTGCATGGAGGCTTGCGTCACGCCGTGCTTAGGAGCATGCAACCGAAACCACTGTGGAAGGTTGTCTTCCGTTGGTTCCCTCTGTAAGCACGTTTTACCCAGTTGAGTTCAAGCGGGTTGAAATCTTTTTCAACTAGGAACTCCATTATCAGCTTTCAACTGCTCGGAGGGTCCGCTGAAGTTCAAAGCTTTCCTGCGATACCTGCGAGTGGCTCCGTAGGCACAGGTTACGCAGACCCTCTTGCTCGTGACTTTAAAGCAGAAAGACTTGACCTGTACGATAGCTGAATTCACAATGCCCGGGGCCTCTCTTACACTGAGTTCGGGTTTTGCCAGCAATGTACCACAGCCAGCTTGTCTTTAGCCCTTCCAAACTTGGCTGAAAGCAGCTTATCCCTGGATCGATACACCGTCATTCTCGGGTTCTATCCAAGTTTCCGTCAGCTGAACGACGTCAGTCCAGACTGGCCTGGCCGTGAGCTTCCCCTCTTTACCCTGAGGGCCGCAGTTATTTTGTATCAAACTGACGGTTTCTTGGCCGGTGCCATTAGCTGAACTAAGTTTTTAAAGTTCAACGAATCTCAGACGCAATCTTTGAAGTGACGTAAACGTTTTCTAGCGCATTGGTCTGCAGTACCGCGTCTTAAATGCTATATGCTGTGCTGCTGCTACCATCTGCCGCCTTATTCATCAATTCCTTATCCACACTGGCGCAAATGATGGGCACCCCTGCGCCGGGGCTTTGGTAGTCTGATTCAGAATGGCAATAACCTAAGGTCTGCTAGGTTCCTCGCTATTCCCCTGATCTCTTTTTCAATAAAGACTGCCTGGAGATAGTTTTATCCGGAAGTTTGGCTTACTACCGGAGGCTTACTATATTGTAATGATATTGCTCATACTGGGCCTGGTACCCTCATGTAACTAGTCTTTATACTCAGGACTTGCGGCTTCCTAGATATGTATTTCACCGGCCTTCGACAGGGTCTGGTGCAGACCTACTGGCTGCTACAGGCCGACACAATCTGCACTGGGAGAACTTTGCTCTTAAACTTTTTCAAAAAGGTGGGACCACCAAGTGTGACCCACACCTTGCTCCGCATGTCTGCCTCCACCGCGCATGCCCCAGAGAGCAAAATATTTTTCCATCCAACGTTTGAACAAGCCTGCGTGGCTCTCTACAGCTCTTTTTGCTTTCATTGGCGTGATCCAATCCTGTGACACTTCATATCTCGTGTCAGAGGGGGCAAGCCCGCCACGGCAAGCTACTCAGTAATACGCCAACGGCTTCCATTTGTTCTGATTCCATCGTGGTTTGCAATGTGCTCTTCTGGGTCAGGAATTAGCAGTGTTTTGCATCTGCCTGCCATAGCTTTGGTGCCAATCTCGATGAACTGCGCTTCGTCACCTAAGTGTTTCACCTGCCTTTTCTGGGGTGACAATTCTGTACGAGTTCTTTCTCCACGTTGTAGGAAAAGACTTTCCTGCTTTCTTCTCCCTTGGGCTTGGGTTGCATTGTTTGCTGGCCCTCAGCTTTACCACACATGTCTTTCTCTCATTCAGACTAGGGACTGGATTTGCCCCGTCTACTTCTGGTTTTGGTTTTACAGTCCTGGCCCGTGTCTCTAGCACCCCTCAAGGCATGCACGCACTCTCAGTTGTGAAAGCAGAGCTGTGGGTGCATGTCAACTTTCTGGGTGCGTGTCCTATTCTCAGATATTTTTCCATAAACTTAAAAAACTTTGGGCAATACGCAATAAAGCGCATTTCTTCTTTCCTTGGCTAACAGCCTGCATATTTCGATCAGCTAATATTTCGGTAATGATTTTCAAGTTTATTGTAAAACATCCTTTGAGAAACCAGTTAAACGTGTAGCTGTGAATTTCAATGGCGGAACTCTAAGAAAGCTTCACCAAAGATGCCGTCGGAAGTCAGTTCTCTTCGACAGATCCAGGAAGCACCGCAAAAGCACGGTAAAGCTTATAACTATTATATTAGGAGAATGACCCTTCGAAACACAAGCCCATCGTGGTAATAATCACGGTACATCGGTTTTCTGAAATAGGCGTTGATGTTTCACTGAAAAAGCAAAAACCACTCTCATTCAAAGCGATTTGGAAAAACGAAACGCGCAGTAAGTCAGAAGGTCGTAGGCGGATTACAGGGCCGTTTCTTAACGTCATGTTGAAGAGTCTGAGATGACCTGATCATCAAGGGAACCATCCGGGACGACTTTGGACTGATAATTATTGCGTGGGTCTGTCCTTGTGGCCACGAAAACGCGCTGAACACCTAATTTAAAGGAGCAGCATTATACGAGGCTGTCTGTTGTTGTAGTCTTTCAGGACGGCGGCAAATCTATGGAATGCAATGCCAGCTGATGTGTTGAGAGGTTCCATTGATCTTTCAGCAAAGCGATTCACTAAAGTCTTTCTAAAAGGGCTGTGGTTCGTGGCTTGTGAATAAGTCCCCTCCGCCGAGCTGTAGTGATGGAGCTTAGGCAGTGCGGATGCCTTCCGCTTCTATAACCGAGAATGACGAGTGAAAGGAATGAAAAAATTTACAACCCTCACCAAGATGGCTGCCGATTTCCGTGCGTACAGACGGAAGAAATTAAGATAGTCAGCTAGCCTCGGCTACTACCGATTTTGTGCATCTCACCGTAAATGCCGCCAAGGCCGCTCAGACGAGCTGCCAAACATTTTTGTTCAATAAGTTTCCGCTACATCCTGCACGATTGAATCCTGCTGTCCAAGTAATCTAGATGGAACTGCGCAGCTCCAGGCCTCCTTACTTTATTCAGTGTACATAAGCAGGTCCATCGGCATTGCGAGACTCAAGAAGACTCCAAGATTTATTCCGTGAACCATTTTCTGTCGCTCAGTGAACTATATGCCAGCTCACCGGCTATATGAGAAGCAAGATACTGCCATAGTTTGCCTCCTGAAGCTCTTGCTTTGCCCACCGGACTATCCCTCATGTCACTGGAAATAATTAAAAAGCAGGATAGGCACGAGATCTGGGACTACATATTCTTAAACCTTTTGACCATGAATTCTTCAAGGCCACTGGGTATGGTAGCGTGTGAATAAAAACTGTTTCCGCCGGCCTTTCTTGTCATTTATACCATTACTTTTGCAGTCCAAGGAAAATAGTTTGGGACTAATCTTAGAATTCATCCTTCCGAGTGCTGTTTTGGATGGCCTCATCAAGAAAACTACAATAAGAGGGATGTTAAGGGAAATTGAGGAGATCTCACTAAACACGCCTCTCTCCGCTCGTTTGGAAGAGAAGAGGACAAAGGGGACCACGGTGGTAAAGAGAAACCTCTGTGGGAGCACAACCACCCTACTCTGGCCAAACTTGATCAGAATCCTCACATATGGTGGGAGGCTGTAACCACAAGTCAACACTTCTACTCTCTTTTTTCATCCTTCCTGTTATCTGCATACACTAACCGGTGGTGACTAGCAGTTAGATCACATCTTGACCAACCGTTTGGAATCTTTCTACGTCAGGATAAGTGCATCCGTTAGCACCATTGAACGCTACTTACACATATTTGGCCTGAAACGTACTCTCACGTAGGTCGTTTACAGCACATACATTCAAAACAGAGATAAAGCCGTTCCCTTGGGGGGTACTTTACTCTTCAAGAGTTTTTGCCTGTGGGTACTTTGTGGGTAAAAGATAGTTCATTCTCGTATTTTTCTGCAAACTTAATAGTGGAATTGTGTTGGCAGATTTTTGTTGCTTACTTCCCCGTAGAAACCGCTTACACCCAATCTAGAAGGGCGGTTTCTACCCGCATGAAGCAGTTGAGCAGGAGGAAGGAATTAGCCCACCAGATGCAAAACAAACCGGAAGTCCGTAGACGGTCTTTTTTGATAGGATCTGAGATTAATTGACCTGATGATAATTTCTCTCGACGGTTCCTAAACTTTCGAAATGTCAGACATAGGTGGCTTGGAATCAGGCTTCTTCGCCTTCGGACGGGGAAATCCCGCCTCAAAGTTCAGTTTCTTCAACTACCAGACTACTGTCTTTCCACATTTTGGTTGTCCGCCTTTTCTGAATTTCACGAGGTATCAACCATTGGGGTTCTAAAGTCATTCGGGTCGACAAAGGTAACCACGTAAGCTGGTCCGTACGATCTTAGAACGGAGCTGCTCAGATACGGGTCTAGTTTTCTCTGAAGTGTGATGACATCTTCAGGCAAAAATTCTCTTGAATCCCATTCCGTTCCCGGTTGTTGGAGTCCTGTTACTATTAGCCGCGTGCCAAAACAGTCCTGCTGCCAGACGGAACCCAGAAGGTATCGGCAGATATCTATGCCTTCCTCAGTTTTGAAACTTGCGGGGACGCTGTGCTGGATAGTATTCAAAACAAGGTGAGAAGCTCCACCCACGGGCTGCGAGTTGCACACAAACCTAAGCGCTCAACAGTTGATGCAGCATCGTTTCGCCAGATCTCTGAATGGTTCCAGCAAGCCAGTTAGATCTGCTTTTCTTGACCGCAAGTCGGCCTCCGACAGCGCACCATGCCGGCTTCTTTTTGAGGAAACTGGAATCTTCTGTCTGCCCCGCACGTTTACCACATTGGTTGAGTGACTTTTTTCTGGAAGAAAATAATAGCCAAGTAGGCAGAAAAGACTCCAGATATATGCCAACCAGAGCCGGTGTTATTGAGAGCGCTGTCCTTTCTCAGCATTTGTCTCCAACATTCATTAGCGAACTGCCAATCGCAAACCCAGCTATCAACTTTGAATACACTGATGACTGTCTTGTCTAGGTCTGTCTTAAATAAATAGGACCTCGAAGAAGTCAGTGAGAACTCTCCACATATTCACAGCTTTTCTTATCAGTTTGACCCTCTGTTGAACGGTAATGAATATCAAGGGCGTGTTTTTCCACAGCTCGTTCTCGATTCATTGAAAACTCTCTCACCAGTAATTACTTTTTTATCGAACGTGTAAGCCACTTTAGGCTTCTTGGTGTTATGCTGCTGCATAACTTGTATTGGTCTTTGCACATTAAAACCACTGCAGGAAATAATGGGCCACTTCTCTTAATGAATAAGAAAATCACGGCATTTCGGTGCCCGACAATCCTTTATTTCCACTTTCCTAAAACAGTGTGTACTACCTATCATATTTCATTTTTCGCCAATCGTTTTCTCCGGAGTACCAAAAAACGACCTCGTCATCCTTCGCAGAGGCCCAAGCATCGTTGGCCTTGTTTCTGGTATAGACTTAAATAATCTAGACTTGGAACTACCCACAAATCACATGACGGTATTCACTGCTTTTGCACAGAAGATCCTTCCTAATGCTTTGTAACTATTACATTTTGGTCTTAACCATTTGCCAGTTCCAAACATCGACCTAGGCTGAAAATAAATTGCTTTCCTGCAGATTATTTTTACATAAACTCCGTTTTTCCATTCCCTCCAAGTGCCTTAACAGAGAAGAATGTCATTCCCTCCGGGACGGGATCCTGTTTTGCTCCGTAGCGTACTCTGGCGGTATTTCGCGGCTAAAAAGCATTGCGCTTTTACGCTCAGGCTGGCACACACACAAAGCCGATTTCGGGTTGTAACACCAAGTTTGAGCAACGCGTAGTCCATTTTCGAGGGTAGCTTTCACTTAGCCAGTCTCACTGGCCAGCACGAAAGTAAGACAGTCGTGCTCCACAGTTAGTTATACCTTGGGACTTTGCCGAATGCCAAAAAACGTCTTGGAAATGGAAATCGTCAAATAGTTTTTGGGCTTGTACTGTACATTTTGCAGATTACTTGTAAGTGAACACCGACCTCAGTATTGTTCCGTGTGGTCAAACCATCCAAGAACCACAGTGGACAAAGGGGCGGCATAAATAAACAACAATCATGCTTCAGCTGCCAGAGTCAAACAATGAAAAGAGCGTGGAGCGGCAAAACCACGCTTGAGCTGGTCAGCAAGATTGTATGTGAGAACGACGAGATAATATTCCCGGACACTGGGTTCACTGATCCTCTGGCCATAAACAAATTCGGCATAAAAAATGTTCACAGTGAAGTTCGTAATGGTGAGTACAAGAGGTGGAAAATCTTGAGCGATGAGGCAAATGAATCACACAGCAAAGGTGGAGAATCCGTGGGGATAACAGTGCGCATACGAGTGAGGAAAGTGGGTCACGGTAGAATACCACTTTTAAAGAATGGATCAAAACTGGAGCTTTGATTGGCCAACAGAAAAACTTATGGGGGTGTATGGTGAATCTGAAACGCATGCCTGAAAGCTTGAAACGGGAAGAAGCCGCGAATACTAGGAAGACTCTTATTCTGGATAATAATAATGCGTATACTTCAGGATTGTGTTCTATACACAATCGTGGAAGCATGATCCTGGCGTAGACCAACAGGAACTATCAGGAAACATGGTCGACATGGATAACTCTACTACAGGGGGAAAAACATGTTGTCGACCTGATGTAACAGGAAAAAGTGAAAGAAATATGGATGGAAGTATAAACTTTAAGTTGGATTACGTCGAAAAGGTTAGATGAGAACTTCACTGATCTTGCAGCAGGGCGAGGCTTTGTATAGACCCAGCACCATTTGGGCAAACGCTTGCCAGACTTTCTCGAGCTTTGCAGTTGGAGAGCCCGGTCATTAGGTATTGAGGGGTAAGTGCTCTGACAGAGGTCTTGCAAGTGTGAGACGTGGATAGAAGTCTGTCTGATGGTAGGAAAAAGACAGATCAGGCCGAGGATGCACGCGGTTTAACTGGTTCAGAATAATGCTTGGTCCGCAAAGCTAACAGAGCCGGAGTAATATACAATAATGTACTTGGTGGTGGGGCTGATAGGGTTGGGATGTACTTCAGGAGTAGCTATAACAGGCAGCGCAGTAATCTGCGGGAGTGTGGAAGTACTTCTGCCAAAGGACTTCATGAACCACGAAGTGCTCAGACTGCTGAGAGAAAATAGTTCATCAGGTATGTTGCACGGGGTTCGTGTTTTGTAGTTTGTGTAAAATAGGTACTTTCTGATGTCACCAGCTTGGGGGAGTGAGGTACCGTAGCAAATGGTGGAAAGAGGATCTTTGGTATAGATGTAGAACAGTAGCTACCCTGAGCGACTGCCGTGAATAGGGCCACCAGCGGTGGGTACAGAAGAAAACAGGTGGCTTTCGGCCAAACCAGGTTGACGCCTGTGAAAAAGGTATCGTTATATCAAGGTCAGAGGAAAGTTTGTTAGAACAGCAGATTAGATTCTGGTTGTCAAGTCTTCGCGAAGGGCACTGTCAAAGACTCTAGAAATGTGGCGATATGGTGTAGTGACAGGGTTTTCAGTGTCATCTTTGGCCGATAAAAAGAAGTTCAACTTGCACGAGAAGCTAGAGTGGGAGTTCTGAAATCGGTGATGACTACTATTCGGCGGGCTGATAATCAAGAATCACTCGGATATGATTTTAAATATTCTTTTCATGATTTTACAATGTACGGTACGGTTAGTGGATAGATGGTTGTCAGGTTCATGTTGAAGGCCCATTTCGGAGCAGAGGGTCCTCACCGAGGCTGGACAACAAGGCCGCTCGCGGCGCGCGGGCCGAAAGCCTCGCTGTTTGATGTACGACAGATTTCCCACGCTTGAATCTTCCGTGTCACTCAAGCTGAACGAACTTCAGCAAAGCTGAACTTCTCCCACAATCCAAAGGTCCATTTTCCAGATCCCCGGCAGTTCGGGACGCAAGATGCAGTCAAGACTCGTGTCCTCAACCCTTTCGAATTGTCCAGCGGTCTACTTTCCAGTTCGCCGGCAATACCAGATGCAAGATACTGTCAAGATTTGTATTTTGAACCCTTTCCGTTTTACCACTTCCCCACTATCTAGTGAACTATCTTACAGCTCACTGGTGACATTCAGATGACAAGATAACCACAAGATCCGGGAACATTTGGGCTGTAGCCTCGTACCCGTGTATTACTTCAAGACTACTTCAAGACTTCCGTCTAGAAAAAGCCAAGCCGCATTGCACTGAGGTTTTGTACAGGATTATTAGGAGCGAATACAGGTCTGAAATTCGTGGGCGGCCGGGATCTGGCAAAAGTCCACCTGGTCCCGGTTTGGTTGATCATTTGGTGGAGACCAAGTTATGGATATCAAGTGGGCAACCGAGGTTGGTAAAAGTGGGCTGATGTAATGGAGGTGATAGAGTGTAGATGGATATCTTCGCAGAAAATGAGCGATGAAATAAAGTGATCAACAAAGGCTTCAGAATTTGGTGCTAGCTTATTAGTGTTGGATTGGCTGCATCTAAATTATCTGGGCTAAGTTTGCTTGGAGATGTTGGGCTCTCCACGGAGAAGGTGGGGCAAGCAGCTAGTGTTGACTGGAGAGTGCCGGGGCAGTTACACCAAAGCATCTTTCCAGAGCAGGTGTGCTTTGTGAAGCACTTTCAGGCTGGACTTGTTGATGGGCAGGATACCTGAAAACTCCCGCCATCTGGTAAACTTTATTTAGAGCTTTGCCCGCTTGCACTTGGGTAGAGACAGAGAGGACCTATGGGGCTGGGGGAGAGGATCAGGATTAAGGTTGATGAAACTAAGCTGATGTCATAGACTGGAATAAAGATGGTTGTCCACAGGGTGGGAATGAGAGAAGAGGTAAGCCACCCTAACTTACTGAATGGAGATGCCAGTAGCAGCGACAGCGGAAAACGGGCAAAAAAGGAAGAGGTGATACTGGAAAAATGGCAGCTGAATTCTCAAGATACCGAAGGGCAGGCACTACTTCAGAAATGAATAACTACCTGAGTAGTTTCATCGGTTAAAATGATCAAAAAGACTAGCTACACTGGCTGTAGATGCAGCCTGAATGGAGACTCTGGTAAGAGAGGAAAATGGATAACCACACTCAGTCTACAATGGAGGAAAAATCGGAGTAATCAATGCCAGTAGTACGGACTGCTTTTGACACAGGCCTAGTGACTACCACCGAGCTTCGATTGGCAAGCTTTGGAGGAGCAAAATGCCCAACTATGCGAAAGAGACCCCGTGAAGTTTGTCTTGTAGGTGAGGATTCGGGTACTAGTGTTACGCCAGGATTGGATGTTTTGGGAAATATTTGCAGCTGCGAGACCTTCCTCACTATTGAGCGAGCGATGATGGGGTGAAAAAATATTCTGTGCCGGAGTGAGTGCTCTAGTGCCGTGGAGTATGAGAACAACAACATTGCCTAGACACTGAAGAGTAAACACTGCACGGATGTGAATTTACCATAAATTCTGGCAGGGTCTTCAAATTTTGTAGTGCCGTCCCCTCTATTCCAAGAGTTCTACTTCATAAAATCAGTTTCACTCTGGTTCTATTCTTGGCCTCACATTTGCCTTGCTCTTATAGTAGCTGTCGTGCCACTCATCACAGTGAATATTGTGTTCTAACTGTAATGTGAAACCCTGTGTCACACTGGAGTAGCCTTGTGAAGTTTCGCAAACGAACTCGTATTGTGGCGATATCCCTATCTGACGGATCTGCATGGAACATAATGAACATTATCAAGGGATAGATAAAGGCCACGCTGGAAATGTCGTGTGCATTAGTAGGTCGTTTCACGAAGACAGATAGTCATTTCCATGGGTACGCCCTCATAGGCTCGCTGCCAGTAAGTTAGTCCCGCTTTGTCTCACAGAGCAAACAGCTGAAAATACAGGCAGCTGGGTGCACATCCGATGCAAGAGTGTTGTCCACACGACGACTCTGAGGATATAGTCGTCAACAATAGTGGTTTCACTCCTCCCCAAATAAAGGGTTCAGCTCCCAGAAAAAATGCGTTGGAGGAGTCATAACCAATTTCAACGGTCGGCGGTTAAGCTACCCGAAAATCCGTTCGCTCATTAAACGGCAAACATCAGTGTGTCTGTCCTTTCTCTGTAGACGCATACATTTAAGTCAGTATCAGCCCCATAAAATCGCTGACGCATATGTGAATCTCCCAAACGCTGTACCAACAAACCTGATGAATTTTCCGACACTTTCCCAATGTTTTCTAATTATCTTGATTACCTATTTCGCATAATCCGTGATGAACTCTGTAGGCTAAATGCTTTCTTTTTTGCAATTCCTGGGTTGCAGGACTGTTAAATTTCGGGTCAGATTTGAAACCCTTCGGGACATTTGTTTTGTGAAAAATTCCATGTTCCATGCTAGTGGGGAGCTCGGATCTCGTGGTCATAGTATTTTCTATTATTTACAGAGAAAACAACTATCAACTGCTTATGCAGTGTAGTACCCGGAGGAGTCGTTAATGTTAATGCACCATGAACAATCTGGCAGGGTTTCGCAAACATGACTGCAAGGACTGACCTCGATATATTTTCTCACTCACATTTTTCTTTATTCACTGAGCACCTAAAAAACTGCCTTACCTGTCACTCTGAGAAACCCTGCCAAATTATATATATTGTGTTGTATTAGAATGATTAAGAATCACTGAAAACGAGTTTGTTCGCCAACTTGTGTTTTCTAAATTAGGAATACTTATATATCGGGGGATCTGCTTTTATCTCTACAGTGCGTTTTCAGGAGAAAACTGCATGACGAGCTGAAAATAGCCTCACGGTCCAAATTCTGTCTGGGTCAATGAAAGTCAAGTTACACCTAATGAACTGTACACATGTTCGGGCACTAACTACAAAATAATGGTCGCAACACTTAGGAACGGGCTCTCCAGAAACAGGCTTGATTATCAGAACTGAGATATTCATCCAGCGTAGTCCACATTCAAGGACAGGCAAAAGGTGTCTATGAGTGAAGACATACTGACTGATGAGACATGGGAGACCTGTACACTAGAAGACGAAGGTCTTCCTAGACCACCCCTACAAGGCCTCCTGGAAAACCATCAAAAGGAGAATGACACTAAAGCAGATGATTCAGACTAAAGATTTCGAAGGGGTGAATCGAAACAAGTGGGCACACTTAGACATCCAATGCGCTGGAAATAAAAAAGACAGCAACCACCCACGGGCTGTACCCCAGACGAGAGGAGCACTTAGTATGTTTGTCGACGTAAAGTGCAATGACCACCTTAGCCACGGCTTCCAACCCATTAATCCGGACAGCAAGCCGAGGTAAGAGAATTGGTTGGAGGGGCGGGCGGGATCAAACCAAACACGGGGACCGAGAAGCTAAGACTAGCAGGTCCCTGAGTATCAACACCAAGGGAGTAAAAACGAGTGGGAGGACTCCCAGTATGGCAGAAAATAACGAGTGAAACGGTAGTGAAAAGTGGCATGAACGGTAAAATTAAGGAGACATGAGGGGTCTTCAAGACAAGATCAGGGACCTGGTCAGGGAACTACAACGGAAAATACTGGGGGTGACTTTGTTCATTTCAGGCTAAGAAGCCTGTTCATTGCTAAAAATGGAGAGGCCAGGTCGGGGAAGGATTTGGACCAAAGGTGGTCAGGGACATTCTCAGGACGGTCGGAGTGAACCTTGCAACAGGCCCAGGAAGAGTTCACAGAATGGGAACTAAAAAGCAACTGAGACTTGGGCAGCAAATGTCAAGGCCGACTGTGGTAGTTTTAGACCATATCATTCGGGGCTAACCTCTGGTGTGGGCAGATGACGTCTTCCACAGCATAAAGGGAGACTGTATCGTGGCTGATATCTTAAGGACTGCGATAACGCAAGTGAGATTAGGGTGTAATAGGGAATAGGTACAGGCAGACGGCAAGCTCGAGGTTTTAAACACAAATTGAACACTGCTTTCGGTAGCGCTAAATACGTCTGTTCGGTTAGTGCCAAGGTAAACCAACGTTATGTTTCAACCGTTTTTGTGCACAAAGCGCTGGCTGATGCACCATGATAAGCAATGCTTTACTGAACGGTAGCAGGTTCCATTTGGGATTGCGCAACTACACTGTGACGGTTTTAGTCGGGTGAACTTTGTGACCTGATGCAGTTATTAGCAGGCCACTGCCTCAGGGACCTCAACATCAGGCAGTGTTGTGATCGAAGACATAACGGAAGCTGAGGCGTGCGAAGGCTGTCCACTGGAGGGCCAAAGTGGTTCTGGGCCACTTGCTTTGGGGCCACTCGGAGGGTCGACAGCGGAGAGTGAAATGGTGCCACCGATGAAGAGTATACAGGTTGAGCCGGGGAACAAACGGCCATAAAAGCAAACCAGAAAAAATTACCTCTAGCGTACTGAATTCAAAAAACTTGCAGTCACCCGAGAGCTCCGCTCGAGGCGGTCACAGGTTAAATGAGAACAGGGTGGCTGAGCCAGGGGAGGCTACAACGGTTTTGAAAAAAATGCCTGCTACAATTGAAACAAGGAAACGGAACCAATAAGAAAGTCTGGAAACCGTAGCTTTGATGTATTTGCAGCTTCCGAGAGTTGGTTGTCTAAAAAGGCAGTACCCCGCAAGAAGGTAAGAAGCACCACTCGATCTATCGGCATGACATATGCACTGGTGCTGTGCGTGGCTGAGTTACCTGTCTCATTAGAAGCGGTGGCTCGCAAGGAATCGGGAGTAGCGTTTTGCTAGACGACCATTCCGCCGTGTGGGTAGCCAGGAAGTATGACCCACTGAAAAGGTTCCAGGAACCTTCCTGTACAAGGGCCATCACATTTTTTCTACCCTTATTCAAGGGCACTGCGAAACTTCACGGGTAGCTACCGCTCTGGAGAAAGCAGTGGCCTAGGAGTTCGGCATAGGTCGAATGCGCTCGCTAAGCCTGGATATCTACTTCACTCGGCCGCCTTCAATCTCCAAACACCACATCAGGTGGAACCACATGCTGCCCTCGCCATAACCGTTTGCACTCTTAGAATAGATCTATACTGCATCGATGTAACGAGCACACAAGGTTTCACTTCTGTGGTTAGTCTTCGCCCCCCAGGTAAAACCCGTCTGCTGATCCACTCTTAGCGTGCCGGTTGATCAGTACCCAACTCTCGTGGCCAGGCTAGGGTTGAGATTGATTTGAGCATGAAATCTGGAC
Organism: Fasciola hepatica; assembly: GCA_948099385.1. Classification (NCBI taxonomy): domain Eukaryota; kingdom Metazoa; phylum Platyhelminthes; class Trematoda; order Plagiorchiida; family Fasciolidae; genus Fasciola; species Fasciola hepatica. The sequence goes on from CANUEZ040000182.1 coordinate 17,162,343, forward strand.
ATGCATTGCTAGACTGTATCCCATTCAGTGGTCATTTGTGCGCGGTTCGGTTGGAAGGTTTTGTGCTTACTGGCGACAACAAATTAAAGCGTCCATGCCCCTTCTTCGGGGTCGTATACGTTCCCAGTGTCTGATGTTACCTGAGTCCAAGGGAGAATTTTACCGAAATTTGTCCCATCAGCTCGGACTTCCGCCACAAGAAACTGCATGGCTTCCTTCTATTTCTTCACATTGTCGGACTTAGATTAGCCATATTGTCTTTGTTTACTGCTTGGCTTGGATCGGTCGATGATTGTCCTTCACTTTGGCCTGCGGCGGTGGACTCAGATCACACGTTGGTACGTGTCCCATTCTGTTTATCTCTTGTCCGCAGTTGCGCCAAAGTGAAGGCCACCGGCTCCAAGCAGCTGCTTCTGGACAGCAATCGACCATCAGCAGTTTAGACAGAACTGTCTGCGCGATGATCTAAGCAGCTCGATGTTCAGGACCCAAGTGGACGCCGAATACGGATAGGAGAAAGCCCCATGGTCCGCTTTCAATACGGCACAGGACTCTGACCCATATGCATCGCAGAAACGACGGATATCTTCGAAGTCAATTGCTCTGATGGGGGCAGAGTTTTAGCCTAGGATTCATCTTAATTACTAGGGGTGATCTGGGGCCATCGAGCAAATTCTTAGGGGATAAGCGGGAACCAGAATTTGTGCCGAGTTACAAGAAGGGTGACACCCTCCTGTAAAAACCACAGAGGAATTAGCCCGGTACTTGTCGCTTCCAAACAGCGCACTGGTCTCATTCTCCAGAGATTATCCAGTGACTGCGAAAAGTGTATAGGTGAGAACGAAACCATTTTAAGACTTAACAGTGGTTGTATCGATTACAGTTTAATTCTTTGGCAAATCCTACAGCAAAGGCACATTGTCCGCAAGCCCACAATCTTTGTCTTTTTAGATTTTAAAGCGGCTGCCCATTCAGTCGGCCGCAGTTCTCCGGCTTTGCCTCTCATTGGAGGGTATCACACAGAAATTTGTTCCTCTTCTCCAATGCCAGCATGCTAACGGCCGAAGCCGAAATCTTGCTCACAGCGATGTTTCCTTCGAGCTTACCATGGAAAATGGTGTTTGTCAAGGTCTCCCTCTTCGAACCACTCTTTCCATTTTGGCGGCTGAATTGACTCTTGAGGTAGCCTGTCCTCGTGTGATGGCAGTTGCGTCAGTGTTTTGATCGGGTAGTAAGCGGTCTGACTTGGAGTACGCGGATTATATTTTTCTTCTGCTCTAGAAGGTAGTCTGAACAACGGCTTTGCCTTGTTTTTGGTGCGCTTTTTACCTTCAGAATTTAAAATATGCCGCGGAACTGGTTGGCCCAGGGCCAAGCCTCTTCCTGGTAAAGGAGCATCTGGCTGCAGCGGGCAAATTCTGTCGCCTGGGCAACTACCTTTCATCGATTGAACAGATATCATCGTATTCAAGAAGGCACATTTTTCTTTCACCAACCTCAGTCATTTGTGGCGCCGGCGCCATATCTAGCTGTCTGTCAGGGGTTGAGTGAATAATGTGGCGCTTAGGTCCATTTTTTATACGGGTCAGAAGCACGGCCTATAGTGATAGAAGATAGGCTAAGAGGGTCGGTGCCCGAGGACCGACGTATTCATGGTTTCACCCGCTCCACAACCAACCAGCCCATTACCCATCCATGTCTTTCATCACTGGGATACTTACAAGATTGCGTCGCTCACCCTGGTGTCAGCTCACCAGCACAACTATTCGGTCCCCAAAATATCCGCGATCCGTACTGCCACATGCCACATCCACCATCTCAGACACCGCCGTCACCATGTCTACAGAAGTAGCACCACATCACAAGATTTCCTTCGAGTGTACCTTCTTCATCTTTGGCTCCTTTATGCCTGGAGCACTTAGGAGAAGTCACTAGCATAGTTGCCGAACAGAACCACTAAATGTGGACCGCGGCTGACCGGCTTCCGCCCCAAAAGTATGCTTAATATCACCCCTCCGCCACTTTAACCTTCCTTGCCTCCTCATCATCCAACATCGCAGCATTCTACTCTGATCTCACTGCACACCATGCCAGGAGGCCTCTGCTACCAAGGCCTACTTCATCCTCAATCCTTCGCTACCATTCCACCCCCTTCAACTCTCTTTCCTTGGAGCCCTGTGAGGTGCTTGCCCCATCAAACAATTCTACCCATAGCACTTTATCCGTCTCAATTCAATCTCACCTACCCTGCCGTTTGTCACCCTCCTCACAAAGCCACTATAAAAACCACGGTTGCTCAGCAACTACTTCCTTTAGCCTTCCGCTGGTTAAAGCACGCTTTCTCGTGCACAGAATCAGCTCACTCAAGGTGCCGTTGACTTACGCTAATCCATATATTATTTAATTGACTGGAACTTGGGCCCCAGGTGCACACCTATCAGTTACATTAGTATCCCGGGCTATCAAACCTTCTCTAGCCCAAGGCTTTCACTAAGGTTAAGTGGGCGATTGGTATACTCTTGATGCTCTATCCATACATCCGCCATACCTCATCCGACTCCTGGTAAACTCGTGGACTCCGTGTGGCTGTCTTTGGATTAGAATAATGGTGCCTGCCTACCGGGTTCTATATATCGTCTTCCTGGCACCGACACGTATTATCACGGCTGTCATCGATGACCCAAATTCGCTACCGACCACACCTCCAGTCACAGAGTCGTTACGGAGGACTTCAATTTCCCACGAGTCATCTGGTCGTCACATACCGGCCCTCCCCACCTGTTGAGCTTCATCTCCAGCATATTCCTGGGTCTATGATGTCATACTGTTAAACCCTGGCCTCACTGCAGCTTGAGCTGATAAGCTGCATCATTTTTCTGTTAGTGGCCACAAAGTCGTCCTTTGCACACGGCCATGCCCCACCGACCTTCAACCAGCCCCGGCTCCCCCTATTTGGTCCCGAACTGCATATTGTGGTCCTATTTCTTCTTTCATTCGTTCGTGAAACCTGGAAAACTTTTTATTTACAGGTGACCCTCAATTAGCCGCTGATTGTCTATAAACTATCCTTCTTAAGTGTTTGTCTAAGCTTGCCTACAGCATTGCCCGAAATCCCCGACCGCCACCCAGGAAAGCGAAAAGGAGGCTGAAGATCACACCATCGCGGAGCAGTTATTCTAAGTCAAGGGACTTTTCTGTATTTATTCACCTTGAGTCGCTGTCAGGGACAATTAAAATCTTTGAAGAAAAACAGCTCATCCGCCAAGAAATTGCCGCCCTCAACCACCACAAAAGTCCCGAGGCCTATCAAGATTGTGTACCTCACGGCCTGGGCGTATTTTAGGCACCAGCCCCAAAATTATGATCCAGAACTCTGAGCCCGCAAACTCACCTGAAACCGTATCAGAAGCTTTTATCGCTCATTTTGTATCCTCTGTGCCACCCCAGTGTAGCCTCCTTGCCCCCCTTGCCACCGTCAACTGAAACCATCCCGTCTAGCATCTCGTTCGACGTTAAACGTATCGAAAAGGTAGCCAAATTTACCAAGCTATCTTCCCAACCTGGCCCTGATGCAATCCCCTCTGCTCCGTTCCGTTTTAATGGGGCTGATCTCGTTTTTCGGCCTGTGAACCTATACACCTTATCCATGAACAATAGCCTGGTTCGAAAGCAGAGGAAAGTCTCTGTCATGACTCCCGTTTGAAGAAAAGATCTCTATGTGGCCCCGGCAACTGCCGTCCTATCAATCACACTCCTGTTATGTGTGGTATGATGGGAAGCATGGCTAAAGAGCATATTCTCGATTATCAACTTAGCAACAATCCACCTAACTCCTCCCAGCATGGCTCCATCAAGACCATATCATGCACCACCTGTCAGTTTTAGTCTTCTAACTTCGCTACTACTATATCATATAACAGTTAATTTAGGATAACCCTGAAGCATGCTGCAATACAAGACCAAACTGTAGCGTTGGAAGCCGAATCGGAGTTTCAGGAGGATTGTACAATTACGAGCACGCAAATGAATATAAGAGAAAGTATTTAAGCCATCTTCTATGGCAGCATTCGGCAAGTTTAGGCCGAAGGTCAAGTGGTCGACCTGCCCGAGTCCGGGTGCAGTGGGCTTGGAATAGTAAAGATACACACAAATCCTACCGAAGGAAGACTGTCCTGCCGGAGGACTAGACAGGATAGACGGATACACGGTTACTGTAAGAAAAAGAAATATCCGAAGGAGACTTAATCAGGCAATAGGGCCTTGAAAAGTGTGAGAGGGGTTAGAATGTAAAATCAGAGGGTGAAAAGAGGTGGTATTGTGCATACGGAACAAGAAAAATCAGTCTAGGATTATCAATGTGACTTTCAGCGACCACATATCGGTTAATCCAGTTATGTGACAAATGGACAACACACCTGGACTGTGGTTGCCAGATAGATGGTGAACAAAGCAGCTGGATAGAAACATGTAGAATTTGGGCGGGTTGTTTGCTTCCAAAAAGAAGAAATATAATGCAACCAAGTGAAAATGGAAACTGGCGATAAATCGATGTGTGGTGCGGCACTACAACGGTAGCAAAGACACGGCTGGCAAACAAACACAGAATAATCGAGTATTGTGAATTCCTAGAGATATATTTCGCAATGACATATACTGTTTAAAAACTGTGGTACGAAAGCAAATGATAACAATCAATACGTCAGTTTTCAAATGTATCGGTAAAGGTAGAAAAAGATGGTGAGTTTTATCTTGGGGAAAGGTTGCGTTTACGAATGAGACAGGTAACCATTTCAGCATGAAATCGCGGGAAATTGAACCGTGATCTACGAACCAAGAACGTTGATGGGTTTTTAAGTGTGCGTTAGTTATGTACCAAGAAAAGTAAATTTTGCCGGAGGTAAAAAGCGGTAAGCTGTGATGGCGACATCAGAAGCGAGCAAGATGGAAAGCCGATGCTAGCTGGAGTAGGTTGCAGCCTTTTTGCAGCATTTAGAGTGGATGAAAGTGTTTTTGTTTGTATGTTTTTATTCCGCAGTTGGTGCAGGTGAGTGGGGCTGACCGTGCTCTGGACACCCAACCTAAAAACCATTTCTGGAGACAGGAGGTGCGATCCACTGGCCTAGTGGCGCCTACACATCGTTGCAGTTGTCCTACACGCCCGATGTGCACCGGCCAAAGCGGTGGATCCGACGGTGCCTAGCACCGGCGGGATTTTCACAGTTGAGGTTGGTCGAGATCAGATAGCCGTAAAGGTGGAGTAGTCTAGGAAATTTCGAGGGATCCTGGAGAACAGGGTCAATGAATGAGCGCTGGAATGATGGGCAGGTCTCAGATTCTCAGCCAGAATTGTTGGCCGGATATTTCTCCGGTATTATCTCCGGATCATTCCAAGACATCAAACGGGAGGTGCGCGTCATTTGGTGTCGGGAAGCAAAAAAATAAGGAGAAGCAGCCTGAAATGCTTCCAGAGGGGATTATCGATCAGTGGTGAGAAGAAACATCCATCAATTTAGACACTAAGACTACTTTAAAGAGAATCACGGCTATAAGCTATTGGGAGCTAATAGGAATACAAAATTAATGACGAGTTCTAAGAGTGAGGATGATGATTTGGAGGTGAATGCTGGTCGCTGTAATCGGACTTCCGGTTGGAATGCCAGGGCAGAACAAAGAAAGAAAATGAAGCCATTTTGGACCGAGTAAGGCGAATAAAGTTTGATGGAAAGGGATAAGGTATGTAAGAACACATGAATTAGAGACAATCTACCAAGAGCAATGCCAGTGACGTAAATCGTCATATGGGGTACTAATATGCTGGTGATAGAGAAAGCTTATGGGGCAGGTGAAAATGACGTTGCAAAGGACGTTACCCGGATAATGCTTCCTGTGCCTATTCAAAAATCTAGGGTACCCCGAGGGCTTGTTCCAATGTGATGCATATTTTAGTTAGTTGTTGTACTTTGGCTGCATCTAGATATTCTGTAAGGACAATTTCGAATCGGCCTAGTGTCGAGCAGGCCTGACTGTCTTCAAGGAGTCTGTTCCAAACACGGGAATAGACGGAAATGAAGAACATTTCTTCCAGTTTTGTTCTAGAGTATGGAACTTTTGTGGTACGATTTCGGTTAAGAAGAGGATGGGGGCTTCTTGAGCGAAGGAAAGATCTGTGATGGAAGTATGCGCTCTAGAAAGTAGGAGGTTGAATAGAAAATAAAAACCGAGCTTCGCAAGTAGTAGCCACAGGGTTCAAGTTTTGCTGGCTTACTTTTCTTTTTGTTATTCAAGGGGAATGATGAGCCGAGTAATTGCTTGGTGAAAGATGGCTGAACTCTTCCGATCGCAAGTCTGTCAGGTTTGCGCATGTGAGTGCATACCAGAGGGCAGTACTCGAGCTGCGGTCTGGCGTGGGACTTAAAGATCCGAAGCTGGCCGTAGCGCACCCTTGAAGTTCTGCAGAAAAGGGCTATCACTTTCTTAGACTCAGCCACCCGGCGGTCGGCTTGCTCTTGAAAGGTAAACGTGCAGGAATATTGTAGGCCAAGATCTCTTATCAGCGGAGTAATAGGAATGTACGAGCCTTTAAAGGCGAGGAATTCATGAGGACTGTGACCTTTATACGTGAGAATGGCACTTGTGGAGCGGAGGAGCTCATTTTCTACGTGTTGCACCATATTTCAAGAGCGTACAGATCGTCAGCTATTTCGGTAAGGGTACTGGCCAAGGTATGGGGTTCAAAGGAATAGACAACTTTGGTACCGTCGGCAAGTAGAAACGCGGTGCCATGGCGTATAACCTTGAATACGTCGGTAATGCAGAGAAGGAATAAAAGTGGGCCTGAAGCACTGTCTTGTATAACACCACTTATGACTGGCCGGGGTGACAACAGGTAACCCCAATGTGTACTGCTTGCTGTCTCATGCTGAGATGGGATTACATCCAAGAAAAAGAATGGGTCTATTGTGCAGTAAGATTTAACCGAGATTAACAGCCTAGCGTGAAGCGCGCAGTCAAATGCCCTTGTCATATCAAGGAAAGTAACCATAAAAGCTTTTCTAGAGTCAGCCGACGTTGTGCTTAGGTTAGGGGAATCAAGTTGGCAGGTCGGACACGATCTAAACTTCAGGAAGCCATGTTGGTTGTTATTTATTAACCCACGGGTGATGATGAAATGGGCAATTATATCTTTACCTATCCTTTCCATTATCCAAGATATAATGGGCGTGTGTTTAGCGAGGGAGTAGTTAGTAGGGTTATGTAAGTCCCCGTTTTTATGAATTAGCATAATAGTGAACGTTTTTCACTGAAATAAAAAATGCTTCATGACATGGAGAGGTTGAACGAGTCCAGCGAAAGCGTCATAATGTCTGGGTCGCCAGGACGAAACAGAGCTGGGAGGATACCATCGGGTCCAGGGCGGGCCAGAAGCCGGGTGGTATTTAACAGCTTTCTGACTTCGTCGGCTCAGAATACTGCGGTTGACAAGGTACAGATAATCGAAGGGCTGAGATACTGGGTTGGACTATTGTGGCTTTTATGAAGGAAGAGGCGAAGAAATTATTGAATGCCTAATAAAACTGTTCCCTGATAGGTGCAAATATAGTATTTTTGTAGTGAGGCGGGGGTTTTGAGTTATAACAAGGGCAGAGAGATGAGCTATTTTATTCGGCCGGTTGAAAACGTACCGTTCTTGTCTTTTCAGCTTGGTATCCTTTTCACCTGATAGCTGGCGTGAGAGGTGGCTAATGCAGAGGAAGATAGAGAGGTCTTTGGTCCTTTCGTAGACAAGTTGCAGCTTCCCGAACTTACGCTGGACATTTTGCTTCCGATAGGTCCCCCTCACGCGGACTCTGACTATTTCGGGAGAGATGATGTTTAGAGAGCAGAAAAAGTTACGGTACATCACATCCGATGTCAGCTGATGATCAGATATTAAGAAGACTTCATCCCAGGTCTGATTAGGCAGGATAGCGATTAAAATGTCCCAAACGGCATTTCGGAAGGATTTCCGACTCTTGAGACTTTCGTGGTGGTGCAGTCGAATGGAAAATTCACGCGATCTGACCTCATGATCAAAACCAGGGAAGTGGACAAGGATATTAGCTTTTATATCTCGGAAGCCTGAAGTAAAGGTTAGGTCAAGAATGTTGTTCCCTCTGGCGGGTGTTGTTACGTGTTGCGTCCATCCACATGCAAGGATGAATGATATTGGATTATATCCCGATATCAGGGTTGTTCAGCGAATGCCAGGGAGAGCGAATTTCCCCGCTGTGATTTAAGCAGCGCGCGGGATTTCATCTACGTGACAGAACGCATAGGTGATTGCATTTACATGGCCCATGTTATGGTACGAAGAACAACAAACACAACCAGTGATGAGCTGCTCTTGTGGCAATGGTAAAGAGACCCAAACAGAGTCTTGGACCTTATCAAGGAAAGGGAGGTTGGAGTTTGTTCCAAGACTGTTCTTGCTACATGCGAGGCAGCCGCCAACGTGTCTCTCAGGTCTGTCCGTAGAGAACATACCATAACCCGGTAGGGAAATGTATCGAAGGGGAGTTTTATCGGCAAGCCAAGTTTCAGCTGCGAGGATGGCATCCAGGTGAGACTTCAGTGAAAGAAAGAGGGCGGACATAAATTTGCTCATAAGGCGGCGAGCATTAAAAGGTGCTTCTGCAAAACTATCATTGTCATGGCCATGAAGTATATTGAATGCACGGTCCCTTTAGTTGGCTGCCAGGTTTGGAGAGATGTTTTACACTGGTAGACTGTAAGATTTTGGCAGCAGAGATATGGTCAGGGAGGAGGCGGGACATTCAGGCGGAACGGAGAAACCGACAAATTTGGATGCAGCTGCACTGAGTTCGAAAGCTCACGACAATTTGGAAACTGGGGGGGGCAGGGTGAGGGATGTGATTGGGTCGGCCGTGAGTAATTAGCCGGAGTCGCATTTGGAAAAGGTACTGACATAGTGATCATACGAGCCCAGCCGAGACCTCCTTTTTCGTTGTTGGATGAAGTGTGGTTATGTTTCGCCCCACCCAGGAGGCGGACGCCTGGGAGTGGGGAGCGAGGTCCGGGTTCTCGAGGCGAGATAACTTGTTTTATCGATAAAGATATTCCATTAATTTTAGGATTCTCCACGGATACTGGTGGAAATATATCTAGTATAGCGCCTTTCTGAGATAAGCAAGGAATGGCTAGTTCCGTTATCGGCGGTTGAGGGATCATTGATTTGGCATTAGGTACTGGGCTGCTTTTCCTAACTGGTGTTGGATTCCGGACTCCCGCAATGGTTGACGTTCTTTTTTTCAAATTATATGATTTGGGTGTGGTTTATCAGTTCTACCAGACACTCCGTTAGCTAGTCGAGGGAATCACGTCATTCGGATTTTTGTGTGATAATTTTTGACTAGTCTTGGAGTCAGAGGGACTTTATCAGTTATGTGGACTTCGAGGGATGGTAATTTGAACCAAGTGGTTGAGGCTGTAAAGGATTTCAGGAAACCCGTTCCATGCATTAGCATCCACGTTACAAACGACATTTCTCATCCGTACGAACTATCTTCGCCGGAATTCCGATCGTTTGTTTTATTGCTCTAAATCTTCCTCACAAATCGGATCCCCACCCTTGCCTTGGGAGTGGGTCGCTCAGCTCGAACTTTGTTGTGACTGTATTCGGTAATCCCATCTTCTGTATCTATTGTTTTGTTGTAATTAATCTGCAGTTATCTCCAGAATTTGTGGGCTAGGTCCACTGATGATATCGTGAGAAGAGGAGATGAACCCAGATTCCAAGATTTGCTGCATTCATTGTCCCGTGAGGCAGGGATCGTTGAAATAGGTTTGGCAAACTGGCTGCCGGCAGCAGGGCTCAGGGTTAGTCACGGCCATTCAGTTGGAGGAATTATGCACAAAGCCCGCATCCAGAGGCGACACGGTTCACGCCGAAACAAGGTGGTAATTTGTTAGTCGCAGCTATTAGGTGCTTCGTATGTAATGGTATACACCCACCTGAGGAATGTCAGAGGATCCTGTCTCGCGATATACCCGGTCGTTGTCCATTGGTTAAAGAAATCAAGGCTTGTGTTTTCGTGTCTCATGTGTGGACATCTGTCTAGCAACTGTCCTGTTTCCAATTCATGTTCAACATCAGGTTGTCAGAAACGGTACCACACTCTACGGCGTGTTGCACAGAGGCAACCGGGCGATCGAGTCACGCACGGCACCGCACAAAGTTTGCAGCGTGATAAACTGGGTACGAAGGATGCAAAAAAGCCTAGGCAGTGAACCGATAACTGTGCAGCTACTCTTAGGCCAGAATGTCGAGTCGATCTAGGCGTGCTACTGGTACGAGTGGACGGACCGGGGGGCTCTGTGGAGACCTAAGCTCTGCTGGACAGCGGGTCCGATGTGGTTTTAATACAAAAAAGTCTTTTGGAGCTGGTGGGTCTGAAGGCTTCTCCAACCCGATTTCGACCGTAAATGGGACTTCCACTTGGAATTTGGGAATAACGGAGCTGCGACTGAACTCACCATTCAGAATGATTTCGTGAGTTTAGAACGGGCCTTCCGCGTTGATAGGCTACTAATCCAAGCGGTCTAGTACTGCACAGATGCGAACGTTTTATCCTGGCCTAAACTATATCGCGTCCAAAGGCAGGATATGAAAGATTCGAGAGTGCAAATTCTGATGGGTGTCGACGTTCCAGAAGCACATTGGACATTAAAGCAAAGATGCGGTGAAAGAAAACAACCCTGTGCCGTGCGGACGATTTTGGAATAGATTGTTCTTGGTCCGATAAATCAGAAACCAAGCTTTGTGAGGACAGTAAACCAGATCGAGAGGGAAATTGATCCGTTATCAGAACAGACCGATGGGCTATAAAATGCCGATTCTTGCGATAGGGATGTGGTTTCGAATGCCACAACCTGGTTGAACGGACACCCTGAAGTTGCAACTCTGTGGAAGAATCGCGTAGTGAGACTTCCAAATAGCTTTATTGTGGCCAAAGGAAGGATAAACGGTTTGAGGAAAGGGTTTGAGCGTGACCCTGAATTCTTTCGTAAATACCCTTTAACAATAGAGAGGTGTGTTTGTAAGAGCCACGCCAAGTAAGTGCCCAATATACAGCCAAAAGTTGGCTTTGAGCCAAAGTTGTACTCACCACATCATGCAGGTGCAAACCCTAAAAGGCCTAGCAAAATGAGGGTGTTGTTCGTCTGTGCGGCTGCATTTCAGGGATGCTCTTTGAATGATTACGTGCTAAAGGGACCGAACACGACAACCAGCCTAGCTGCAGTGTTGCTTCGTTTTCGAGGGGAGTCTGTCGAATTGGCTAAGGTTATTGAAGAAATGTCTATGTAGATTCGAGTACCGACGGGAGACAAAGGAGCACTGAGGTTCCCTTGGTGAGAGAATGGTCAATTAGGTGGTAATCATGTTGAAATCAAATGAATGTTCACCCAATTGTGCCACTTTCTCCCCGTTTTGTGCGAATTTTGCGTTACGCCGCACGGCAAATGATTAAGGAGGACGGTATGAGGGTTACATCTCCAAGGCCGTGTATGATAATTTCTATGTAGGCGACTGTCTTGTGTGTTTGCTTACGCCGGAGAATGCAAAAGTTTGCTATCCGGATGATTGAATTACCATCACGAGACGGGTTCCGGCTTCACAATTGGGTGCGTAGTCGTGAGGAGGTGCTGGATATTTTATTGAATTCTGAGCCGGCCCATCCTACTTTGGAGATAGGAGATTGCGCGCCAGTGCCGGGGAGGACGTTGGGATTGAAATGAAATGCAATAGAAAACACGTTCCAGTTTTCATTCATAATACGCGAAAAACCTCAAACAGGGCGTGGCTTGTTGTCTATAATATCATCAATGTTCGGCCTACTAGGGTTGGTTCCACCTTTCATTCTGCCGGGCAGGGTGTTACTGCAATGTTGCTTGAGGCTTGGTTGGGACGACCCAATTGGAGAAAAACCCCTACGATGCTGGAATGAGTGGTTAAGAAGTACGGAACAACTTTGCGCATTCAAAACTCAGTGTTCTGCTATTGGAGGTGACCACTGAACGGAGGTGCACGGCTTCATGTATTTTGTGACGCTTCTGAAGTTGGCTATGGAGTGGTGGCGTATTCCAGCATGATTTAAGGGGACATAACCCCCTATTGTGCCCTATTCTTCTCCAAATCAACGGTAGCTCCTCTGAAGTCCACAACGATCCCTCGATTGGAGTTAGCCGCGGCAAGACTGGCCGTTAGAGTCTCTCGTATTCTTATGGAAGAAACTGAAGTCAAATTTGATAAGACTTATTGCTGGACGGACTCTGCTATAGTTTTGCGCTACACGAACAACACTAAAACGAGATTTAGTACTTACGCTGCAAACCGTTTGGCTGAAATCCATCAGTGGCCGGAACGCTGGCCGTGGCTTCGTGTCAGATAGGGGGACAACCCTGCAGATTTGGTATCAAGAGGCACAACATCACCGAGTGATGTTAGCTGCTGGTTCGAAGGTCTTAACTTCCTGATGAACGATGAAACTTCACCACCGAGCAGTCCTACGGTTGCTTCAGCACCAACGGACGTGGAGTCGAAACAGCGTTCGAGTACATTTCTCACAATGTTGATAGATACATGGACGGACGCACTTCTAGCTACATACTCCAGTTGGTTTCACTGCTGAAGTCGGTAGACTGGCTAATCCGTATTAAAATGTATATGGCAGTTATGGGAGGCGGTCGCGCAGTCCTGGGACTGGAAACTGGGCCGCAGAAGTTGCTAATTGATAATTGATATTTGTATATTTCTTGACTGTGGTCAATACACCCGCACAAGGCAAGATCAGAGAATACAGTAGTACACGTCAATGTGAGGTATTCACAATTTATAAATTTATGAATTACACAGCAACCGAAATAAACCAGTGAAGTCATGTAGTGTTTGAGTGAACTGAGGTGGTAATGGTTGAAGCTGGAACTGTAAAGCGGCTTCGACGTCGATGAAGGCGGTATGAATAGCTGGACAAACGTGGGTTGCTGATATAAGCGATAATTGGGTGGTCGCTAACGAGTAACCAGGCGGAAGAGAGATCAAAGAACAAAATTAAAAGTGAAGTACCCATGAGGCTATCATCGTGCAGTCAGAGATGCCAGCGAAATATAGAACACTGATCCAGCATTGGGTAACTAATTGTGAGGAAGCACGTGAAATAAATACGAGTGAGTCAAAGGTGATAATAAAAAGAACTTTTATGCAGGTGATTTCAGTGTCATATAAATTCACATGAAGGCGAAAAGCTTCACAAGGACTTCAGTGAACTTTTGAAGAGCATGAATGGTGTATGAACGCATAACGGACATCCAGAGAAGAGCCGTCAAAGAAACGGATTAGTGGAGACAAAAGCCACTGGTGCGGCTAGGCAGAAGTTGGAACAGTGTGATGAAAAACGTTTTGGTACATATGATAAAAAATTATTAGCCAAATTCTGGTTGCCTTCAGATGGCAGGTATTCTGTTTCACAAAGACCTTGGTTGCAGGTGATGGCAGGTAGAATGTTGGGAGTAGCAGGTGAAAAGGGGCTGGTTTTACGAAGTGGGCAGCGGCGGGGCTGGGTTCCGGTCATTGGTTTCGTACTGCAAAGCGAAAAGAACTGAACTGTTGGGATGGATTATTAAGAATAGATATTGAGCGGATGTGGGTTGATGGTTGGTGTCAGGAATCACCTCTGCGATCCGATGAGATTTTCATGAGGGTTTGTTACTCCGTGTAAGGTGCCCCATATAACGTCAGAAGGCGAAGGTGTAGGTTTGAACCATTGGTCAAATCGTCTGGTCCTTACGGTAATCCGGGAATAACGTCGGGTTGGCCGATGGCTACCCAAGTAAACAATGCGATCTGAAGGAAATCAGGAGTGCAGCAGCCTGGAGATGGTTCCAGCTGTGTGTTATGATCATCGTTTGAATGGGAACTAGAAAATGCACATTTTGTTTTCTGAACAATAAGTTATCGTTCGGCCAGTGGGCCTGTCTATTAGGGATCCCTAGACGGAGACTGATAGCTTTTTAGGGTATTTGGGTGATTGTATAGATTCAGGGAGGTATCAGGTAGGTGGTGGATGGGGAGAAGTTGTCCATTTTGGAACCAGGAACAAAACAATAGTAGAACGTATGATCTGAAAGAAGAACTGGAAAATGGAAAGATAACAGTTTGGTCGGTTCACCAACTGTGGTCGGGAACGGCAAACAGTGAACAGGGAGGAAAGCACTGGGTGGTAAGGCGAGGGTTTTTCATGTGAGAGCAAACGTGCTGGTATTAAGCGGGGTCGTGAGAAATCAGAGGTACACGGATTCCAGTTGGAATGGGGTCTTGACTTACCATGAGCATATGTGCAGAGAAGTAAGGCCTAGTTACTAAGGAATGGTAATCTGTGTGGCAAGGCTCCAGCATATGAGAAAGGCGCAAGAAAAGCAGGATGGGACGGCTGTGTTCTCGCCGGAGACCGAGGAAATAGGTAAAGGCGAGCACCTACCACTGAAGGACGAAACGGCTCTTTTATTATACGTATGCAAACTATGTTGTAAAATGTCACTATCTGGTGAGGAGTGAGGGGAAAAGTGAGCGGAGCATACCCAAGGTATATATATATATATATATATGTATATATATATATATATCTGTATACTTGGGTGCGATCATCAGACAGGTCATGGGCAGGCGGCCGGACGCAAAAGACTGGGACACATTGTGGCCTAATAATCAAGGCAGTGTTCATATGCTTGGTCTATGTCATTGTTATCACGGGTCACGCTGATTACCGAAGATGCATCTAGGATTCTGCATTGTGCGACACGATCGCAGTGAGTCAGGAAGCTTATTCCAGAATCATTCTGGGCTTTTGAATGCAGGAGGTTGAAGAGAAATGAGAGGTTGAGCTTGATACGACGTAACCATAGTGGCTCAAGACGGAGTGGTTCGCGCCTGGTCACGGTTGGAAGAGGTGCCAAGTAATTTCTTGGTAAAGGAGCGTTGCACTTTCTCTATGTTGACCCGGTCAGCCTTTCGCATCAGAGTAAAGAGTGGGGGGCAGTATTCCAGCAGCGACCGGGCTTGTGTCTTTAGTATCAGGAGCTTAATCTCCTGAGTAAGGTATGTCCTGAGGGTAAGTGCAATCATACTTCTTGCCTTGCCAACTTGGGTCAAAGCTTTTTCGTGAAAGTTGGAGGAACATGAATAATGCAGGCCCAAATCTCCTACCACATGGTTAGTGGGAATTGGCAGACCATTTATTTTGAGGGAGCCAGGTGGAACGTGGCATTTGCAAGACAGAAGGAAGCTCTCAGCTGCCGAAAACGTCATCGGCCATCGAGTACACCATTCGTCAAAGGAATTCAAGTCTGACAGAATATCACTGACAGCTAAGTGTATGGTTTTTTGCCGCAAAAGTGTTGACTAGGTTTATGTCGTCAGCAAAGAGGAAAGTCGTGTAATGACGCGCTTCTTGGAAGACGTCATTTATGTACATAAGAAATAAGAGAGGAGCTAGAACGCTACCCTGTACGACCCCGCTAGTAATTCGTTTGGGCCGAGAGGATGTTCCATTGACGATGACGGTTTGAGAACGTTCAGAGAGGTAAGATGATAGCTAAGACAGAAAGGGGTCAGCGACTCCGTAGGATTTAATTTTTGGCAGTAAGCGAGCGTGAGACACACGGTCGAACGCCTAAGTCATGTCGAGAAAGATGAAAGTGATTGACTTGTTGCTGCCAACTTATGGAGTGATTAAATTGAGGAAGTCCATCAGACACGTGAGGCACGAACGGGACTTTAGGAACCCATGCTGGGCTGGGTTGATAAGACTTCGAGAAGTCAGGAGGTTTTCAAGCTGGTCCCTCACAATCCTCGCCATGAGCCTGGAAACAACCGAAGTGAGGTTTATGGGGCGATAGTTCCCCTAATCATGCAAAGGCCCACTTTTGTGTTGTGGAGTTATACAGAACGCTTTCCATTGAGCCGGGTGGATTCCAGAAGACATGGATAATGTAAAGAGGTTCAGCAATAGGAGCGCTAGGTCAGGTCCCCCAAATCGAAGTGTGACAGGTGGGAGGTCGTCAGGCCCTGGGTGATAGGAGGGTTTCGTGTTGGCTAGGAATTTCCTGATGTTGGCCGTGGCAAATGTTATGGTTGATATCGCATCCTGTGTGAGCATCGGGTAGCAGAATGGTGGAGGGTTAGTGCCCGTAATAAGAGATGAGGCGAAATAGCAGTTAAAAATTCCAGCCATATCTACTGGCGAGACAAGGTGGGTGCCATTCTGGATGAGGAATGGGATACTGTTTACATTGCTTCACGAGTTGCGAGATTTTGGCCGTCTTGAAATAAGCTTCACAATATGAGGCTGTTGTAGTGAAGTCCAGCCTTGCTTTTTGAGTTTATTCTCGGTTGCTACATAGAGATCACGGCAGAGCCGGCTTATTTTGGGGGTCAGAGAGAAATCGCGATTCCTGAGGAGTGAGTTCTGGATCTCTTAAATCTTTTGTCGAAGTCTGTCAATTTTGGTAGTCTTGGCTCTAATATGTCTAACGGTTGAGGTAAGGCAATTTATGGAGGAAAGCAACTTGACATAGAACACATCAGCTGCTTTTTGCGGATCGGATGTGAGGAAGAAGCCAGACCAGTCAATGCCCGGGAGAGAGGTAGCCAACTGGGCCCAGTTAGTCAGTTTGTAGGTGTTTTGGTTTTTGATTTCGACAATTTCAGGTAGACATGATTACTGTGTAACAGTGAAGTGACGTACGACCATTTTGTGGTCACTACCGGGAAGGTTCTGTGTGACGGAGACGTTCACGTCAGGGAGGCCATGAGTGAACACCAAGTCGAGGATATTGTTACGCCTTATGGAGTGAAGACATGCTGTGTCCATCAAGCAGTGTAGGTGTCCGGAAGGAAATCGAATAGATGGGAAGGGGCAGTCATTGCATTCCAACAAATACGCGAAGTGTTAAAATCTCCTGCTATGATCTTCGGACCTTAGGTTGAGTAGAAAAGTAATTGAAAGCCCTAATGATATGCGGGAAATCAGAGTAGCTAGGGGTAGGTTCTCAATAGACGCACCCAATATGCAACACGTTTCCAGGAATCAGGACGAAGAGCCAAAGAGAGTCGGGAATACAGTCAAGCACTGGGTAGTGGAGGAGGGTGATAGTAAATTATTGTTTAATGTAAGCAAGACAGCCACCGCCTCGGCGGTTCTTTCTGCTTACCCGAAAGGAGTTATAGCCTACCAACGAGACAACGTCAGTTGGGATGCCATAGGCTAACCAAGTTTCTGTAACCAGAGCAATGTTAAAGCAAGAAGCAAGTACATGTTTCCTCAAGTCATTAATTTTGTTCAACAGCGAACGGAAATTCAGCAGTAGGAGGGAAACTCTGCCTGTGTCTTTGAGGTTACAAGGCGCTAGGGCTCCACGTGAGGGTAGCGGAAGACTATTGGGGCCGAGTAAGCTTCCGGCAGCCGGGATGTCAACCAGGGGGGTAGTAACTGGGCTGGGGAGATTAGCAGGTTGGTTACGTGGTAGTGGTTTGTAGGGTACGATGTGGTCACCTATACAGGAGGCCTGACTGAAGGGAATCAAGTCTATGGAGACATCAGGAGGATGACCACCGCAGGGGACAAGTTGGGTGAGACACTCAAGAAGACTGGTGGGGAGAAGCATTGGATGCGGTGGCGGGTGAGTGGCCCCGGGTAATCGATAAATAGACACAAAGACGGTGTCTAATGAAGCTTTTGGGAGAAAACTATGATGAAATCGAGGGAATGTTATTGGTGGCGATGGCGGGCCGGTATTGGGGTGAAAGCTTCATGAGACGGAAACAACGTTATGGGTAGAGTTTCTGGGAGCGGAACGCATCTCACGGGGCTCCACGGAATGAGTGTTGGGGGGGTAGATTAGTAGTGAAAGGGCTGCTGATGAAAGAGGTTTTGGCATGTGGGGTCAGTTGGCATAGTGTGCAGTGGGGTTGGAATAGAATACGGCCATGTTGGGTGGTGAGGGGGCAGGGGTTTTGATGTTGCTGAGGGATAAAATGGGGCATACCACTGAGCAGGAAAGAGTCAGGCGCGGGCCATATGTTTTGGTACGGGTTAACATCTATTCTGGTAACCCATCCTGCGTGACTCGGATTTGGTGAGGCTAGAGATGGAGGGGGTAAAATTAATGGAAAGTCTGTTAAGTAGTACTGCGTCTGTAGGCTCGATGGCAGCGGCATCTGAGTTGACGGGTGTGGTATGTAGCAGCTGGGCACGCGGGTCTCCGTGGAACCAAATAGATGCGATAATGTGCTAGCGCAGGAGTGAGCGATGCGGTTCCGTATTTACGGCCGCGGAAGAGGAAGGTGATGGGTAGTAGGCCAGTTAGTTAGAGCGCGAAAGGTTATAGGTGGACTTTCGATTGGAGACGGGGGCTCGGTGATGTCAGTGCAGGATGGGTCTTGGCAACATGTGAAGTGGTTGGTTTTGTGACCGAAGCATTCGGAGACTACGCTGCAGCTGGTTTTTTGGCGCAGTGTGCCGAGTTTGAATCTGGCGATTTGTTGGCTCGCTTGGCGGATGGAACTGGGCGTGAATGTCTGCTATCTGAGAGGAGGGACTGTGTTGCTCGCCTGTGGGTAGGCAGTGGTGGAGAAAGGAGTGCAACATGGAGCCTTTTAGAGGGACGTTGTGGTGTTAGAAGCGAACGAGACAAATCTAGGTCCACATTTGGCACTGGTGCACTGGTCAGCTGGAGTGGTGGTGAGTTAATGACGGGGCGAAGTTGTCCAGGGTGATTGGGTGGCACTGAGTTAGTGGGTGGTAGGAGTACTTGGTTGCCGGCGATTGATCTGAGAACCACCCTCTGAAAAGGGGTTTTGTCAGACGTAATGTTTACGTTTTTGAATGAAGTGGAATTTGGGATAAACTATTTTTTTCTAACAAATTCCTCGGCAGCGCTCTCTTCCAGGAATTGAAACAGTGGCGGGCACTTGTTTCGATGTGACCGTTTTCTGAGTCTTTTGCAGGAGCACCCTTGGTGTGACATAACACATGCAATGAGCGTGGACTGTTTGACCGAGACAAAAGGCAAACGACATTGCCGAAGCGCGGTGAAGTGTTATTATGATTCTACAAGCTGAGGTCTATTGTGAAGAGTTAAAATGGCCATGAGCCGGGAATAATAACCCATGTGCTAACAAATCGCCGATGAACAGGACTCTATTAAAGCTCGATCCAATTAAAATAAATGGGATTATTTGTGTCCGATGACGAGTGAACCACTCCAATCAGCTTCAGGGTGTGAAACATTAAATGATACTACCTAAGACTCACTCGAATACAGGCTGGACAATCCGATGGTATCACGCAATGAAAGGACACGCAGGACCATGTCAGTCTTCGTGGAGCATCGCAAAATATTCTGGATTGCACAGGGGGAGCTGACTTCAAGCGTGTACCTGGAGGATGTTGGAAATGTCAGGAGCATTTGGCAGTCTTAGGCAAGCAGATGATGGCTTCTCTACCAGCCATTATAGTCCAACGAGGTTGGTTTCGTTCAAGTACGTCGGAATAGATTATTTTGGCCCGTTTGCAGTTAAACATAGGCGCAGCATGGAGAAACGACATGGATGCAGCTTCACCTGCCTCGAGGTGCGTGCGGTACAAATTGAAAATTCTTATTTTCTAAGCACGGATTTATTCATCATGACACTACTGCGTTCCACGTCAAGGAGAGGGGCACCGTTCAAGATTTTTAGTGACAATGGTACAAACTTTGTTGGGTCTCAAATTGAATTGAAGAACCTAATTGGAAACTGGTCTAGTGGTCAGATTGCTGATAGATTGTTGCAACGGGGCGTGCAGTGGCACTTCAATCCCCTTCATGCTAGTCACCTCGGTGGCGTATGTGAGATCACAGTTCGCTCGGTTAGAAGAGTACTTATTTCAGTTTGTGACGAACAGCCGATGAATGACTACATATTGTTGATATTTCTTACGGAAAGTGAGCGGATAGTAAACGGACGACCGCTGGTGCCATTGACCTCGGACTGTCGTGATCTGCCAGTACTCAAGCCCAATGACCTACGAGATATTCTGACGAATTCGTTGCGAGATAGAATGGTTCGTCAGCGGAGGCAGGCAAACGACCTAACAACTGTGTTTTTCAGGGGATGGACCAGAAATACCCTCCGCTATTACAACAGCGGCAGAAATGGATAACTCGAGAACGCAAATTAAGATCGGGCTGTGTAGTCCTACTAGTTTCGTGGGCTTTGCCGCGTGGCCGGCAGCCGATCGGAGTTATCGAAAGCATCTCAGCTTCGGACGATGGCTTGGTACAAGCGGCAACAGTGTGAACCAATGAAGGATTAGTGCTCCGTGACATGAGAAGGGTTTTTATTAATAAATGTGAACCGGGCACTGGTGGTGTGAGTTCAAAAGCCAACTTTTCTCGAGTGGGAGCCGGGTCTTCGGATCTGCCGAACCGAGAGGAGCCAATGAGAGTTGATCCACTTGTTCAATTGGAAATCGCTACTGGCAGCGATCAGTTTTAGGTATCGGGGAACCGTAGGGCGAGCCAACGCACGAGGTCGACTACACCTAGCGGTGCACAAGAAAAATCCGGGTCGAATTTTGGGGGCCGGTTTAGAGGAGTTCAGGAAACCCCGTTCCATGCATTAGCATCCATGTTACAAACGACATTTCTCATCCGTACGAACTATTATTGCCGGAATTCCGATTGTTTGTTTTATTGCTCTAAATCTTCTTCACAAATCGGACCCCCACCGTTGCCTTGGGAGTGGGTCGCTCAGCTTGAACTTCGTTGTGACTGTATTCGGTAATCTCATCTTCTGTATCTAGTGTTTTGCTGTAATTCAGCTACAGTTGGTAATTTGTTTCCCGATTTGGAGCTTAAGAGCCCAGAAGGAACACTATTGACATTTGATTATTGTAAAATTGAATAATTTGTTGCACATAGTACCGTGGCCATTTGGAATTGACTTTGTTTTGAATTGTGTCGAAATTGGTTGTTACGAGTCGCTCGAACTCTTCGGCGAGTGGACTTCGCCGAGACCGTTTCATAACGTTTGACGAATGCGAGGCACCTCAGTAGGAGTAAAGACTGACGAACTATCTAGGTCAGCGGCTATTTTGATCAACCAAAGATGTCTTCGTATTGTGGCCGAACCTCTGTAAATTGGTCACCTGAGTGGGACAACTGACTAAATGTTTACCTTGGTTATGGTTTTTGGCAAGGTTTTCGTGAAAATCTCTAAGCTGGGGTTTTATCTAGACATGTCCTTGCAATGGACGTGAAGAAAGCAGTCATTATCCTCTTCTCGGATATGTCTAAGGTGCCTGACGGGGTGTCACATACCAACCCACTGCCAAAAGTCCGTTCTTCCGGTATTACTGGCCTTCTTCTTTCCTAGTAGTCTCTTATTTGTCCCCCTGCTTGCAAGCAATTCTGCTCGATGACCATCTTTCGTCATCTACATCTTTTACAAGCGGTGTGGTTAAGGGGAAATGACTTATGCCTCCTAATTTTCGTCACGTGTGTAAATGACATTGTTGCCGCAGTCCACCATGGCGCTCCTTATCTATTTGTTGGTGATACTGAGACAGTTTACACATTTGACCCAACTAACACCTCCACCTCATTAGCTAACATTCCTCATGATTTAACTGCTCTTGACCGCAGGTGCCACAAATGGCGTATGTAGTTCTCGGCATCCAAAATATCACTACTTACCCATAAGTATGCCATGAACCTTGGATCCATCCCTCTTAGTGGCCATCCACTCTCCATTCCCCCCTTAGTAAGACATCTTGGCCCATATTACTCGTCTCCTTTCATCTTCTCCAAACAGGAGTAAATCTAAATAGCCGAAGCAAGACAGCCCACCAATCTGACCTTCCGTTGCCCTAGACCGCTTCTCGAAAATTGCTCTTTCATTAACTCTAAAATGAAAAGAAATAGCTCCGCAGCAGTTGAAAACGTCAAACTCCCCTTCTCTTCAATAGCTTGGGTGGACTAAACTTACTTCTATCCTATCGCAGTGTGACTAACTCGAACTGGAGTCCCTTTGGATACTACTCCTAAGGCTCAACGTCATTCTGCTAAAGAAACATATTCATTGGCAAGTTTTTCTATCATTCGCCCACAATTTATTGTCCACAGGGTAAACTCGCTGAGGAGCCATATTTTATTTTTACCTGTACCGCCATCGCGCGTGAAAATCGGGCCAAATTCCTTCCTCATTCGTTATAGTGCATCACGGAATAAACTCCCTGTTGAGGTTAGCATTCCGTGCAATCCCCTTCCTTCTAAGCAAGCATAAGGCGCGTTTCTCAATTCCTTTAATGCCATCATCTTGACAGATAAACGCATTTCCATTGACCACGCCTTCGACAAGGGGCATTTAGCTACTGCGCTCTCAAGATACCTCTACCAGCTCAGCTATCTTGTTCTCACTAGGCCACATAGTCCCCCCCCTTTTGCAATCCTATTCCTAAACCGGAAGTCGTTGCTCTTGTCTTAGCCAACAGCGGAGCGGAATTTTGCCCTTTGATCTCCTCACCCACGTATCATCAAATCTCACGGCAACCTAACCTTTGATATTCCTTTTTAAATCTCTATTGATAATCAAGAACCAATCCTCACAGACGACTTACCGTTTGTTGTACTCCCTCCTACTACTGGCTCACAATCAGATTCAGATACCTTTAGTAATATGGCTAATACTCCTCGAAGCTTACACTGTTCAGACTTGTGAAGCAAAACCCAGATCAGATACTGTAAAGGCTCCACTTGAAGTCCATATAAACCTGTATCCTTGCTTTATTTATACAGAACCAACAAATTCATCATAAATGTTCATCATTTATTATCATCCCCTATAGCCTTTACAAAGCCTCACTCTAGACTCTCAATCAGACCTAGATATTTTCCGGTTATCCGATATAGCTTCTCATGACCCGTCTACTAATCCAGCCCAAGTATTAAATCTAGCCTCCACCTCATCCTCTAACACTGAAATGCGGCTCGTGACAGAATCCTTTACCTTCATCTAGTAGTCACCTTAAGCAAATTGTGAACACACTGTTCGACCCCCTTTCCTTAAGTAAGGCTGAAGTACCAGCCCCAACTCAATGCAGATCACCGATCCATCAAGTAACGCAGAGTCCACCTATGATTGACCACCACAAAACCTTCAATACTTAGTCACTTGAACGAATAGCGATCTGTGGGTCGTCTCGATTTATCACTACAGGCTGTGCTGATGACATCTGGCTCACCTATAAACCGAAAGCCCTCGGACTCCGGCCCGGTCTGGAGCAAGCTATGAACACGATAGTTGGGATCGCTCCATGTGTTTTCTTCTTTCCATATCCCTCTACTCCGCAGCTAAAAGCCGTGACCCTCCGGAAGGGGAGACGGCAACGAGTCTGCGGTTGTGGTATAGTACCGGGGAAAAACAGCCAACCCCAGCACTGGCGGACCAAGTTGTTCAAGCCCAAAGAAAGGCGGTTGGAGGAGAAATGGGAAGTATGCCCAATGGGGTAGGCATGGTTCCCCGCTTTTCAGAAAAAAATACCAAATTACCGAAAATACTTCCGGTTGCGAAGGTATTGAATTCATGCTCTACTTCTCTTCAATAACAGACGAATTCCCCGCTACGGCCGCGACCCGACCCTCCTTATTGGACGCACTCTAGAACAAATGAGCAAACGGGCTGAACCCTCAGCCTTTCTGCCTGACCCTGGGCGAGGATAAAGCAGGGCAAATGAACTCTCCACATGAAACCGACCCCACCTCCCGTAGTCTTAACCCTTATGGGTTCCTCAATCCATTTCCAACCAGCTCGCGGATGAAAAATTCTATTGCCCACGCGAGCTTCCCAAAATTCAACCATGCGACGTCTGCCATGTTCATGTTCTTTCTTGTCGATACATGGACTGGCCATCAGCTGCACCTGTTGTGCGTTCAAGAATGATAAGTGAACTGACCTTTCTGGGGTCAGCCCTGGATACTTACTTGCAGGTGGCTTGCGGCCCAAAAACAATAGCTGCCCACCTATGTTTCCACGAGCCTGTTTCTTTTTTCAGGGCACAAATGGAGTAAACGTAGGCATCCTACGAGATAACCATAGACTTCAACCCCCAAACATCAACAAAATGAACGAGGTGGTAAAGGTCCCTACGTGTTAGTTGGAGGAACAAAAATTTGGTTTGAGGTTGGAGGAACAAAAATGGTCAGAAAACAGACACTGTATAGCTCGGATTATTACGTTTAACAAGCAAAAGCTGAGCGGAGGAGAGCCATTTTCAGAAAAGGTACGACGATAAATCAGGAAGATCACGATAGCCGTACAGACGAGCAAGTGAAACTGTGAACTTGAAATGTGTAAAAACGTCAAAGTAAATTAATACTGCTACAAACAAAACATCAAAGTGTCACAAATGTGACAGCTCATTTTATTGGGATCAAGTTGACACAACTTTTGCCGTTTTCAGCTCAGTTATTTCGTGGTTATGCTCAGGAAATTATTGCAAAAAATGATGGACATAAGAAACTAGCACCATGGAAGGATGAGCGCAAAACCAGTCGCACTAGTCTGATATACAGTGTGCATAGACTCCAAGGGACGTCGTTTTATTTACTTATATATAAGTATACAAGACAAAGACGAGTTGCATGAATGTACAAGCAACCCGTTGATCAGCAGTCAACACACGTGCGTATAATGATGAAAACAGGCAAACAGATCTTATGAGAATACAGCTGAACAATCGACACATGACAATGAAAAGACTAGTTTCAACGTCAGATGACATCAGAAATACAAACCGTCTACGGGAAATTTTAGTGAGACTGATGAGACTGGATGAAACGGAAATATAGAAAAGGAGAGAGGAAGGTGACGATAGTCAAATGTGATTTTCTAAGAGCTACTAGACGTCCTACTATACTGTCTTGTTTGGTCAAGACAAGCACATGAACGATCAGAACAACAAGAACAACAACGAAAGAGAAGAGTCTGATTAACCTCACGATTTGAACGGTCAGTCTTCAAAATCACAGTAGACCAAAACAGGTGTGAGATGTGCGTGTACGTGCACCGATCAGTCGTTACGCCGATGTGAGAGCAAGTAGGTTTTCATATCACCCTTGCCTTTGACAAATACCTCACCGCGATACTCGAACACGTATCGTGATTCCAATCGTTTGGCCACCGCTTCGGTCACTTGAATACGACCCTTCTGTCCGGTCGAGTACATGCGACTAGCCACGTTGACCGTATCACCCCAAATGTCGTACAACAACTTGGTTGTACCAGTCACACCCGCTGTGACCTCACCAATATTGTAGCCAACTTTCATCTCGAATTGGAAGTTGAATATTTGCCGATTAAAATCATCCAGTGTGTGAATTAGGTCCAGTGCAAAATCCATCAACGCGTGAAAGTGTGTATCAGGTCGCCGATTTCGCCGGCGCTCGGTCATGTTCAAACCAGAGGCGACCATAAAACAGGCACCATTGCTTTTAATTTTCTCCACATCTTTATATTGTACCGAGGCTAGCTGATGCTCAAAATCAGCAAAAATCTCGTTCAACACACGCAGCATTTCCTGGCCATCCTGATACTGTTCGTCGTAGAACTCGGCAAAATTAAAGATGCAAGCAAATACCACGGCCGCATCATCAATGTGCCTGGAGTATTTGCTATGTAGCCGCAAATCATCCATGATGTAGTAAGGGATAATTTTCTCGAGGAGCCAGTCCGCTTGGATCTTTTGATGCGCGATAGCCTGTTTCGCTCGTAACGCCTCATAGTCACGATGGAAACTCAGACGAAAACTGAAATCGCACTCCCGATTCAAGGCACCAATCAACCCCATGGTGACCGAAAGGACCACAAGCAATTCCCAACGGAAACTATCCTCCATTACTGGTACAACCCAGGCCGGCAATGCAACACCGGCCTGATTGTACTTATGCACGATTGGTTCAAACTGCCAATATCTGTCGTAGGCAAGATGCTGAGATGAGTATGTCTTGGCTGGGAGCAAGCACAGAACAATAGCTATTGTGCAACCTACACATGCAGAAAGAGTCTTAGTCCATGAGGAGAAGGTGGTAAACAGGGTGTAGTTGAACAACATATATGCGAACATCAGCCCAAAAATGATGCGATAATAGGCGACGAATATATGACTGTATTCACGCGTTCCTGTAAAATACGCCCCCGTGAAGTTAGACAGTACTACGGCAGAAGGCAGAAAGAGCAGAATTGCACCGATCGTGTTACGCATGGGCCATCGAAAGCAAACCATATAAGTGCGCATAGCACAACGTCTCCAGTTGCAGCCGGTAGTCCTAGATGCTCCAGTTCCCTCCTGACCTGAATTCCAGGCGATCATGTCCACGATCAATAAACTGAGAAAAAGAAACTGCAAGAACAGCGCGATCACGGCAACGACATAGAACATCGGACTGTGTGCAGCACGAAGGGAGTCAGGAAATGTAGCAAGGCATGTGACCAGGATTAGAATTAGTATGATCGTCTCCACGACTGCATTGATAAATGGCGCAACCCGTGGAGTGGACCATGAGAGATTTTTTGCTGCCAGGCCTTTGGGACGACGAAGACCCAAATTGCGATAGGACAACTCAACTGGTCTTGAGTGGAAGCTCAGTGTGAAGCGTGATATAGGAGGAAAAGCGAATACATCTTCCATGCGCGCTAAATCCTTCAGTGCTTCAAGCATCTGAACATCAGACGAACGTCCAATCGGCTTCAAACTGGCCTGTTTATCATCCAAAGACATACGATGTTCATGCAAAGCGGTTGACTATCTCCCCCGGCGGGTGCAATGTTGTTTGTCTGAGACTGACCGATGAGCAACGGACGGGCTGAGGGATGTTCGTCCGGTTCTTTCGCTGCATCTTCTGTAGCAGGAGCTCCACTACCGCTGCCGTTAGCATCGCTCGTCGGTTGTGTGATGTCCGCAGGCAACGCGTAAACGGGTTTACCGTCCAAACGTCCCTCGATAAAGTAGGTCTTGATCATGGCTTTATCCTGCGTGTGTTTGATAGCAAAACATTGCTCCCCCTTGTTGAAAAACTCGATCAACACTTTGAACTTTCGGATATCTTGAACTGACTCTCCATCAGAGACCTCATAAATATCTTTCACGAATCCATACGTAGCTTCCGAGATATGCACTTTGCCCGCCTGACCACTGGATTCCATCTCGTTGGCCAATGTTACGTCGTTCGACCAGACGTCGAAAATATAAACCCAAATTTGACTTTAGCAGTCGACGATCGGGGAGACACGAAACTCATGTCTAAAGCCCATTCATATCAGACAGCATGGGCCCCGTTGGCCACAATGTCTAACATTGCTCTCTAAAGCTCTGTCTTTTCATCTAACCTAGCATTCGCCCCACCCCACACTGGGCCTACTGATGCACTTGTACAGATACTTGACGAGCCGAGGATCTATTTTTTCCGAAAAAAGTGGAAATTTCAGCAAAAGTACAAATCAAAATTATCCTACAACATTGTGTACTCCGTATAGCAGACGCCATACGTCAACCTTCAGATATGAGTCTTCTATCTCCACGATCTAGGGGAAGCTTGTCTCTCTCTCTACTGCTCCAAATACAAATATCTGGAACTTGTTCGCCCATTTCAAATCTTTCCACTTCTCTCGTGAATCTAACCCACGGCTGAAACCACTTCCAGTCTGATGACCTCCCCATTTATTCTAGGCCTTGATTTGTGCTGCCTCATATTTGTAGTTGCCTGATTTCCAATAAAACGGTAGTCATAACCTCCAGCTAGAACATTCTCCGGACTGCCGCTTCCTCGACTTCTTCCAGTTCATGCTGGCTACTTGGGTGGCCACCGGCCCGCCATAATTTACCCACGATTACCTCATGGATCTAACGAACTGATTGGTTGGACTGAACTATTCTCCCAAGCTAGGAAGTCGTGGTTTAAGCTAATAGTCTCGCTGGCCGTTGCCATATGGAACCTCTCACATCGGTAGCCACGGTGATCACATTCCTTATACTCAGGGTACAGGCCACCATAATGCCTTCACCGGACCCAAACCGAATGTCTTAACGGATTGCCCCGACAGTTACTCCCTATGCACACTCTAGATGGTCTCGTTCATACTGCATCGTAGCGCTCGGTGACTGGAATCCACCTATTGAGTTTCCGCTCTCAGCATTTCATCTCCCACTTTGTCGGCTAATGCCCTCTCAGCTCGCTTAGCCTGCTACCCCAAACATTTTTTCCCCATGAATGGTCGGGTGTGTCTACCGAGCCCACCCTTGCTCAGGCCTTATCTGGTGGCCCGCTGTCAGTGGCTAATATGATCTTTATGAAATAAAATACCAGGTTTTCTCTGTTGGTTAAAACATGGCCGTATATTACCTTGTTGTAATCATATAAACTCTTCTCACACACAAGTAACATCCGATGAGTCCTTAGGTCCGGCTGTCTGCAGGTTGGCAACAAGCCTCGGTGTTCTGCTTTATTTCGTCCTATGATCCCTTCATATTTGTTTTTGCGCATCTGCTCCATCTTCTGACTCCAGTTTCCTGTCCATTTTGGAGTCCATAGTCAGATGTCCAACTACCATTTATGCTACTTCAACAGCACATTGCGCCCCTTATGAATTATTCGTTTTCCTGTCACCCTTGCGTGAAACTCTATTCTTTCCTCATAGACTCGGAATCACCTAAAGGACAATCTTTATAAACTTGTCCGGCTTACAAGCTCTCATTCTAAAGGCTCCGTCCTTCGTTAAATATGTCAGTCCATTGTTCTGCTGATCTAGTGATCTGCACAAATGAAATCAGTGGAGATGAACCTATCCGTATGCCGCTGAGATCTTTGTTTGTACTTTGAAAACTCCATGCTGGCTCCATTTTCTATCACTACTGGTTACTAGATGGCAAACCTATCTCTCCAGTTTTTGATATGGACCCTTCAGCTATCCAGAGGGGGGGCGCGTATACTTATTTGTCCACAGATCTTCAATTTTATACGATTTCTCTAGAATTAGTTCACGCAATTATCGCATATATATTTATATATTGCATGTTCCACATACTTTCCCAGCTCATTTCCAGAAGTTTCACGCACCACCCATCCTCCACAGCGTTCCGTCCCCGGAGTCAAAACCAGTTTCTACCATTCGCGTTGCCAGTCAACATTGAGGCTCATTCAAACGTGGTACAGCTTCCTTGCACTGTTACTAACATAAGCAAATCCTACTTTCACACTTTGTGAATATTTCATTCCGCTGTTTAGTGTTGTGCTCATCGATCATGCCTTGTGCATATGTCTTGATTATTGTCAAGAAACATCCCATTATCATTAACACGGTGGGAACACCGCCTTAGCAATGCTGTGGTTAAGAGTGGGTATTGGAACCAGAGGTCATTCACTGAGTCAAGCACTGAATCTTGTCAGGTCAAGGTGGCTGGAGAATGTGGTTATTCTGCCCACGAATAAACTTCCTTGGCTTGCGCAGTCCCCCAAGGCAGGTAGTAGTTGGAAGACTGATCGAGATGGTTAGTCCATAACGTGGCAAAAGCGATACAAATACCTTAAGCAGTGGACGCGGTAAAGTACGGCGTGCTGAGCTTAGGAGTCAAGGCCTATGGGATCCACCTTCTAAGTGGTTGGAAATAAGAGTAATAATATTACGTACACTTCTCGGCTGTGGTCGAGAGGCTGGTGTAGAGGCCTCTTCAAATAGTACGACGTTACCAATGAGGGAGTTTCACTAACGGGGCTGCCAATGAGAGACCGCTAAGTTAATGATTCCCGTGGCGAAACTAAACAGCCTTCAAATGAATTGAAGTGACACCGGTTTGCGCGATTACTTTGAGCCAGTTTTGTTTCCGAATAACAGCATTAATAAAATTTCAGTTGTAAGAGGCACGATGGGAGGAACCTTACTGTCCAGAGCAGGTGAGTCAATACACAAGGAAACAAACCAAGAGATTTTTGGAGTATGATTTCTCCCAAAGATTATGTGAAGCAGCTAGCAAAGTCATAAAGCCGATTATCCATGCACAACAAGTATTATCACAACCCAGACCGGAGAGCCTGGGATATCGGAGTGCTTACTATGGAGAAAAAATAGTGTGTTCGTTGGTATGAGGGACACCGAAGTGTGCGTGACTTATAACTGAGTAGCTACGTGTGGAGCTGCGGCCATGGAGATGGCGGTTTTCAGTATTTATGTAGGAGAGAAGAGGTCAATTTTTCCGATAAAACGTCGGCTAGTTTTACAATTTTCTTTTATTCGTGTGAGTATGTAAAGCGAAGTGGAAAGGGACAGTGGTGCTTTTTGGTACACGCGGTGACCGAGGGTTCGTTGGTTTGCTGAGTTTGGGAACTGCTCTAAAGCGACAGTGAGTTCGTGGCCTCTTGCTAGTGGTATTAGATCGTAGATTGCCGACGTGGTAGGGTTTTCAATCGGCTTACGTTGAATAAGATGAGGGGTTCAAGTCAGTCCACCAGACTAGTAGACATGCGAGGTGCTTGGTATGAAAGGGGATTGGGAAGCACCTTGAGGAATGGAGCCAACCGATTGCGAAAAATGGGGGCCAACAGGGTAAACTGCACATTGGAGTCAATCCAGTATCGGTCAGTTTAAGGCTCCACTGTTAGGATTCGGTCAAACTATCCGACAAGGGTAACCGAGTGTTGAGAGCCTGTATTAAGTGGAAAAGTATGCAGTCTGGAGGTGGAGGAGGCTGTGGATTATGGTAATAAAAGACTGCACGTGTTTCACGTACTATTCAGGACTTTGAGTCACAAGTTTTACTGGCGGAAGCCTAGACGGCGGATAACTGAGGGAGGCATGCATAGTTTTTACAGTATATGTAGGGCTACAAGTCCAAAAATCTGAGAACACTAGGTGAGAAACATGTGAACGGAATCAAAAAGAGTTATGGTTCGTAGGTGAGCTACAGTGCTGTGAAATATACGGCCCGGCGGAGCATCTAATACGCGGCATCCCTCTTTACAATGGGAAATAAGAATGAGGGGGAAGGTGAATTACTTAGATAGAGGTTGGAGGCAACGGAGACATAGAGAAGATTCCCTGAGGTTGTAGTGAGGGGTGGATTATATTCATCTAACTGCATAGGTGCATCTGCGAATTAACCGGTACTGTTATTGGACGATTTCTGATTGTATGCTTCGGGAAAAAGTGCTTTTTGAGGCGACGACACAGCATATACCTCCGTGAGTGAAGAAGTACGTAGATCATTGTTAGCCGGAACGACGGCTTGACTAGGACATGATATCGCGAAGCTTCTAAGGAACTACACTGGAAAAGGCTTTTAACTAAACACCTGCACTTCTGCGAGTGCGCTCCTGAACATTGTTTGGTATCGCCCCGGCGGTGGGCAGGTAAAGTCGGCGGTGGGGTGACTCACAATCTCGACGCGAAAGGACTAGTCGCTTCATATCTAGCGCAAGAAGAAAATGTTAGGAAGATGTGGTGTAAAGTCCAGCCACAGAAACGTTCGGCCGACGCGTAACAACCAATTTCGACACAATTCAAAACAAAGTCAATTCCAAATGGCCACGGTACTATGTGCAACAAATTATTCAATTTTACAATAATCAAATGTCAATAGTGTTCCTTCTGGGCTCTTAAGCTCCAAATCGGGAAACAAATTACCAACTGTAGCTGAATTACAGCAAAACACTAGATACAGAAGATGAGATTACCGAATACAGTCACAACGAAGTTCAAGCTGAGCGACCCACTCCCAAGGCAACGGTGGGGGTCCGATTTGTGAAGAAGATTTAGAGCAATAAAACAAACAATCGGAATTCCGGCAATAATAGTTCGTACGGATGAGAAATGTCGTTTGTAACATGGATGCTAATGCATGGAACGGGGTTTCCTGAACTCCTCTAAACCGGCCCCCAAAATTCGACCCGGATTTTTCTTGTGCACCGCTAGGTGTAGTCGACCTCGTGCGTTGGCTCGCCCTACGGTTCCCCGATACCTAAAACTGATCGCTGCCAGTAGCGATTTCCAATTGAACAAGTGGATCAACTCTCATTGGCTCCTCTCGGTTCGGCAGATCCGAAGACCCGGCTCCCACTCGAGAAAAGTTGGCACCTTGGTTAGGTGAAGCACCCAGGAGCATAGCTTTATTCGGACTCTCCACTTTTCCGTGATTTCCGAGTATTGTTTTGAATTCTGGGACCTTTTATTATTTCTCGCGTTTACTCTTTCCCCGTTGCTCTACGATGCTGAAAGGTAGCAACCAAGAAAAGGTCAAATAAGTACTGTATTCATGGTTAGATAGGCTGACACCGAAACGTCGTAGAATGAAAACATAGTTATGAGCATTTATCGCCCGAATGCCCCAGAGAAAAACCGTGGTTGCACGTGTGCGCAGGGGTCAAAACTCAGAGACCAAAAGGGAACAGAACTCACAAAGGCACACGAACTGATAACTGCGGGAGCAGATACGCTGCTGATGGTTAAGGGCTTAAACCTGCGGGGATTGGAACGAGATGCGGGAAGCAATAGACATGGTGAGGCACAGGTAAACCTAGCCGAGTGGCTCCATGGCAATACAATATTTCAGCACAAGATGGAAAACGCCAGATACAGAAGAAGAAATCAATCATTGAACTCTAGACCTGATGTTCACGGAATACGGAGGCGGCATAGATGGGCTGGGCAAACACTCATGTTCGGCCGACGGTGGTCACTTGATGATCGGGTTTACATTCCGCCTCAGGCATTCAAGGGTCACAGAGAAACTGCTTGTGCATCCTGGACAGATAAATGCTGCCTAATTTGACAGAGAGGCGGATAAATGGCATTTCGGAGTACATGAAGAAAAGTGTACGGCAAAAGGCGATTCGAGGATATATAAGCGAAACAAGCTGACCACGCACGACAGGGTGTGCGTTGGGGGAGAAGTCTGCGAATATAGCAGCAAAGATGAGGCACTCAGTAGATACTGCAAAGGTTTGAATCGAAAGGATGGGGCATCATGAGACCCATTAGGAGCGCCTGACATGCCATACATGTCTATAACGATGGAGGTGATGAGGACAGTACTAAAGGGGCTGAACACAAACGAGTCAGCGTGGCCAGATGGCATACATCCAGCCATCACTAAACCAATGACTGCTGAAATAAGTGGACATGTCTGTTGGTTGTTTCGTGCCACTGTTAGCCAAAAGTGTACTGCCAACCGGCTGGAACGCAGCCGCAGCATTGGCCATCCACAAGGGTAGACCGCGCCCACAGAAGCAACACTACAGACCTGTAGGCCCTACCTATACCCTTTGAAAATGTTTAGACCAACTTTTCAGGGAACACTTCTCCGAGCATTTGACAAAGCAGAAGCTGTCAATCGAAGCACAGCATGGGTTTTGGGGGGCAAATCATGTCTCTCAAACATTCTCGGATTCTAGAACGAAGTCAGTACATAGCTAAATGAAGGAGTAGTAGTCAAAGTTTACTACCTAAACTTCAGCAAGACCTTCGACTCAGTAAATCACCGACTACTGCTAGGTAAACCTCAGACCTATGGGACTGACGGACAACTACAAAGTTGGATAGCTGACCTCCTGACTAACATGACGTTTCCTGTTTAGGTTGAAGTTGCGAAATCTGGGCTTGTACATGCTACAAGTCGTGTCCTTCAGAGGTCAGTACTGGAACCTCTTCTATTCCTCCTCTATGTAAATAACTTGGCTAAAGCACTGCACTTCCCATGTCCCATTTGCAGACGATGTCAAGGTTATCGGATCAGATCAGCACGAGTTATTACCTAGTACTGCCCAGGTGTCAACGTTTGTCCCACAGATCACTTCGCTCACTCCAGGCTTCTTGGTCCCAGAAGGTCGGATAAGTTGGAAAAATCTCCTAGAGCTGCCGGCAGCAGCAGCTTGTTCCAATCCGGCCAAGATTTCCGACCGCTAATTCTCTCGGTCTCTGCGCAGGCTTCTAATCAAATTTCTTCGGAGTTGGGCGCGGACATTATAGTTCTCGCTTCCAGCAGGGACATTAAGGCGGCTGCCTAGTAATTATAGAGAACAACACAAGGTGGCGAACAAGTTCGCATCTATACGCAGATCATCGCCTGTTCTTGTCGGATACGAAATTCCGACTCGGCTTTCGTCGCTCAGTCGCACGGCGACTGCTATCTGCCAATCGGTCTTGGACACAGATAGACCACAGCCGTAAGCTACCACTGAGGTGGCTCAGTCAAGTCCTGTAGGTCTTATTGGAGCACACACACGGATTCAGATCACGCCCTAAGGTGTGTTGAGCTCATAATACGGTCGCACAGGTAGTTGATAGTTTCACTGATCGGTACGCTAGTAAACAATGAAGTGACGTCAAATGTGAACATCTGTTTCTCCCATAGGCTTATATTTCGGACATTATCCACGAAGTCGAGAGTGTCTCGTAAGCTATGTTTTGCGAGCGCTGTGTGTTCACACCTTGTTCACTCTAACCTTTCAATAAATGTGACCAAAGCATTCTGGCCAATCTACAAAGTCCGAAGTGGGCAATCAAGACTGGTGAAGAGCCGTGTTCTAGCCACAGCGGAAGCGGTATGCATTCGTCTCTACAATCCCCCGTTGTGCGTCAAAAAACAGTTCGTGCAAGCGCTAAGGATTCCTTGGCCCACCCTCTTCCCCCAAACTAACCACGGATCCGTTGATCCGACTAATAACACCGCAGATACCCATTCACGGTCCAGAGACGGATCGAGGTGACGCATGTGATAACTGATCCCCTCTCCCCCACTTAAATTTTCACTCATTGCCTTATCTTGATTTCTGTTCTGTTCACCTAACACTGTTCATATAAAATGTGATGTAATGGCATGATTACGAATCACTGAAAACGAGCTTGTTCGCCACCTTGTGTTGTTCTCCATGTGCCCTGTGGGAATATTCGGACAATTCTAGAGAACCCGATGAGATCCAGTGCGTGACTGCATGCTTTGTGACCAATCCACAAGATGTGGCGCTCGTGCGTGTGGCTACTTAGCTGGGTAGCAAGCACATTCTGCTATCTCTTCCGGACCGGCGTCCGGAAAAGTTGGTCTACGTCTATCCGTTGAAAGCAGACTTTTGGCTTGGCGGAAAACCGTATTATGAGCTCAACACCTTAGGGCGTGATCTGAATCCATGTGTGTGCTCCAATACGACCTACAGGACTTGACTGAGCCACCTCAGTGGTAGCTTACGGCTGTGGTCTATCTGTGTCCAAGACCGACTGGCAGATAGCAGTCGCCGTGCGACTGTGTGACGAAGGCCGAGTCGGAATTTCGTACCCGACAGGAACAGGCGATGATCTGCGTATAGGTGAAGCAGTCAATTGCCGTTATCCTTGCGTTGATGGTTGGCGCCGTTTTGGCCTCCAAGCATTCCCTCGTCTGGACTTAGGTGGCCAATCTGGGCGTTCAGCTCTCCAGCCAGTATCAGTTTCAGTTTCAGTTTATTCAACCAGCCAGTTACCCTATTTATCTACAAGATGCCTTTCCAAGAGGTTTGTGAAGCTCCTGGTGGAATAGATCTTTGACTGCATCCGGACTGCAGCCCGAAGGGGAGCAGGTAGCGACAACAAACACAAGGAATATTATCGCTGTTTTGGTCAGCTCTGAACGAACCCTCTAAGCGAATTGCGCATAATCTGCTGTTGACTGGGATCCAGTCGCATAGTGCAAACTCAGCTTTAGTGCTCAAAGCGATTCCTACTCCTGCCTGACCAGATGCAGAAGCCTCGGCGTCTACGGATAAGCGCAGAGTAAAATCATATCATGAGGGTGAATGCAGGCAAACTACGATGGTGGGGTCCTAAACGCAGGTCTCGGATATGCAACAGGCGTCAATAGCCAATGTCTCGAGTGCGGCGGCTAAGACTACTTTTGGCCCATTTGCACCGGAGTGCGTACATTAAAGGCTGCAAGCTTCAGTGGCACAGGTGGTCTCAGTGGTGGTTTTGATGAAGTGCACACAATAGAAGAAGGAATTTCATTTGCATGCCCAGCGTCCCTACCGATGGCAACCTGAGAAGTACGCAGAATAACGTTAACATTGTCGTGTATAAAAGACTAAGTAAAAATGGGTGGTGTTGTAATAGGTAGTTGGTTTTTCCAACCGCCGGAACCTCGGTCATAGCTTGTGTAGCTTGAGTGAGTGAATAAAGTCGAGCGCGAGAACGAGTGATCATTTACGTGGAGATTTTATGTAGGCATGAGGACTGAATACTAGCCACATGCCAGGACCGAAACATAGAGTTGACTTAGAGGGCTCCACTTCAAGCCTTTGGCCAGAACGTCTAACTTACAAGGTGGTAGGACAATATCAGGGTATCGTAGCCCTCTGGGGGCCGGTGAATGAATATTTAGTTCATACGCCCCTCGGATGAGGCCGAATATCCTGGATGCCCAGTAGTTTCCATGTTTTATAGCAGGAATTACACGGGATATTCCGGTAAGCGAGGGTAAAATTCATCCACTAACCACGGCACTAGTGATTTTAACCGTAACGGGGGGAGATACATCCTTCATGATTGACGAATCACAAGATATAAAAGACGGGCGTTGTTGTGACTGCAGACTTCATATGGGTGGAGTAGAGCAAGTTGGTTGCCCACGGAACTCGTAAAAAGCTCGTAGGACTCAAGTCGACAATTTTCTGCAGACAAGCAGATCTGTTCGTACCCGTGTGCAAAGCAACAGTAAGGCCTCAACACGAATAACGTGCACATGCCCGGGCACCTTTCCCCAGAAAAGATGTAGCCTGCTTTGAGAAAGTCCAGGGCCAGCCACCAGGATGGTATAGGGCCAGCTAGGAAAGACCTACGGACAGAGACAGCTGGGCATGAAACTATTTCCTCCAGAATGGAGATAACTGAGAGATGACTTCTTGAAGCCTCTGAAGTTCTGAAAGGTTTAGAGATATTAAAAGCTGTGGGTATGTTTGAGAAGGCTTCTAACAAACGGACAAGAGCGTACGGCATAAAACTACTTGAGGCACGCCCGAAGCTTAATCTAGGGGATAACTTCATCCGCAATAGGATGGTTGGGTTACGTAACCGGCTGACCAAAGGGCTGGTAAGTTTGATAGATTTGTATTCTTTCGAAAAAAATGCTATACAATAACTGGGAGAAGATATTCCCGGGGATAGACTTTGAGAGCCGAAAAGAAAAACTGGGAATTAAAGTGTGCCAGATGTAATGCAGACTAAAGCAAGGTTTGATTATTATGAGGGTACATTCACATAAAAGTTGTTTCTCGCCTGTAGGGTAAAAAGTTGTCATTCTTATCTTTCCTAGCACAACCGGATCAGTGGAAAATCCTGCTCCACCGGCCCATGAACTTGACTTCTATCCGGTCTCAAAGCTAATCGCCAACGAAGTGCCCTCTATCGAATAAATAGGGAGGATTCGAGTCAGTGGGCGGACGAGGGATTGTGTCCTATATAACGTGGTACCAAGGCAGTACAGATACAAGAATTACAAGAAATACGACGAAATCTACGGGGAAGCGGGAAGTAAACGAAGTGCGTTTACAGTGGGCAAATCACAGAAAGCAAAGGCGATTCAAAACACGAAGCCGACGGAAACCTCAGAAAGGTCAGTTTAATAGAACGCAAATGGCGGAG
Organism: Fasciola hepatica; assembly: GCA_948099385.1. NCBI lineage: Eukaryota > Metazoa > Platyhelminthes > Trematoda > Plagiorchiida > Fasciolidae > Fasciola > Fasciola hepatica. The sequence goes on from CANUEZ040000182.1 coordinate 17,200,087, forward strand.
CAGAACGGTGAGGTTCAAACCAAGCGTCGGAAAATGTCGTATACAGAATAAATCTTGAATGGTCTCTGAAAAAGGTCCCGTTCTTGGTGCAATCGAGCGCCTCTTAGCAGCTACCGTTAAAAAGCACGAAAGCTTTCGAAAATTATTAGGGAGGTGAAATTATACGCTCTGTATTCGTGCGCGTGAAAGTACGCAAAATAATTGAATGCAGTTGTGCTCCATGTTGATGACGAACGGACTCAGTTATACGCAGAAACCGTAGGATGACGGCCTAGTGTAAACTAGATTCCTTGCCAGTGACATCGGTTGCCAGTACTGTCTTCCAGGTGAGTCAGCTTTGGGGAACCGTTAACCAATATGATATCCGAAAGACGAACCGGTAGTAGACCAATAGGGCCGGACCAGAAAACGAACGTTGGTGCAGAAATGCTCCTGACTCTTCAGGACCATCGAGGCTTACCATATGGCGTCGTACCATGAAGCAAAAAGGTACGGGAAAACCAGTGTAACCACTCCAATGGAGGTGGCCAGTATACAGATGCAACTAATGACGTATGCTTTTCATGTTGAAAGGTGGAAAACAAAAGTTGTTACGGGGAAGTACAGTCGCACGGATCGCGTATGAAAAAGACGTCAGGCGGCTACTGCGAAGCCTTTTTGGTTGTCCTCCGCTTCTATGCCATAATCCCAACCGCTCTAACATCTTACCGGGTTTCTTCTGTTCAGTCGGCCTGCTTCATGCCCTATCCGCCTTGTAGACGCGCTATCAGCAGATGTGGTTGCTGCTGTACACGTTTCCATAAATATTGGATCTCGGCAAATAAAATAAACAAAACTTGCAACTGAGATTTTCCAAGCGTACCGACAGAAATGGCTCTGTTCGGTGTAGTATGTCGGGCTAGGTACTCTGTCGGTGTTAAAAATGTGCCATGTGCGAAACATGAGGCGAGAGACCTCATGATCTGAAGCCCGGTCTATGCATCACAGGATCCCAGTCTCACAAAAAGTGAACAAAAGGTGGATACCTCCAACCGTACCACTGCACTGCTTTCCCGGAATAGAGGAAACTGTCCTCAGCTTTCTGCACTAGTTCAGCACGCACCATAGAAGTACCGAGTCCTCAGGGACCACACCTTGGGCAGTTCATACTAAATCCCCTCAGCCCAAGTAAGGTCCATTTCCAAGGCCTCCCGTTCCGCAGAGTGCTGTCCCGCGGCAGGTGCTAGTTCTGCAATCGGCGGAACTGGTGTCTCCCGTTGGGGTTGCAGTTTTGCAATCTTCAAAACGCAAAAACTGAAACCCCATAAGCCGGAGCCCAGTAAGTGTGTCATAGGGTCCTACACCCATATTGTTCGCAGAGCGAAATGGCTACCTCCAAAATTATTACCATGCTAGTCACTTTCAAGATGCGCAAACATAGGAGTGTTGGGTCAAAACAAAAAGCACACCCGATTCGCTGGGAAACAAACACAAAGTTTCAAAGGAGAACGCAGGGAAGGTACAAGAAAGCACTAATAAATTGTCCTTGAAAGAAAGAAGACCACCTCCTGAGGCGAGCTATTTTTGACCAGTCAGGCAGAGCTGAACACAGCAGCAAAACCTAAGCGCAGCAGAAATGAGGGGCCTGAGAGCTTTCGCCCACAGCCAGTAGGGTGTAATGGGAAATAAAGGAAAGATATGTGTGACGTTCAGAGCATTATAGTCGCAAAAACATGCTAAACAAACGATCTTCCAACCGGAACCTGAAAGGAAGGCCGAATTTCCGGGCGGTTTTGTGGGCTGCCCTGCTGACTTGAACATGAGAAGTCAGTCTTATTCAAAGCTGTAACAAAACTAATTGGGCGCTGTCCTGAAAGTAGGACAATGGCCTCATTGGAAGTCGAAGTAGGCAACACCAACCGCGCCTTCAGAATTGACAGGGAAATTCATCAATGGGCAACGCACAGTTAACATCGAATCTCGTGTCGGCGGGTAGTGCACTATCTTCAACCTACGCGGCTTCGAGATGTTCGGTGCTAGCGGAATTGATCCCACCGTGTCGACCAACCGTGGAGGTCTTGTTGCGACAGAAAATTACGTCAAATGTACCTACGTAAGGCTGTTGTAGTGGCTTACGTACCAAATCTACACGAACGGATACGTGTGGACAAGTTTAGAGCTCGGTCGGAACGAAAACCTGTCGCCGCTGCATTCGAGTCTGTGCCGGAGCGAGAATTTGCATGTACTTAGACAAACGGTGAACATAAGTGTGTAAAGCAAGTTAATCTGTACTCCGTGGCGTAAGGAATTCCCTAGGCAGCCGTAATGTCGTGCCGTGGGCAAGTTCTGCGATGGAACGTTTGATATCTGCCTTTGTGCAAATCTTGATACCAGGCAGAACTGGCGGCATCGTTTCGTACCAGTCGGGGCCCTCGTGTGCTTTGAAAGCCATCTTGAGTTGGCGTTGAAAATGATCCACTGAACCACCCGATGCTGGACAGTATGTAGTCATGAGAATTCCTTCCTCACCCAGAATGTGAGTTACCGAAGAGACCAGATCGAACCCAAACTGCCTCTCTTGATCGGGATTGTAGAAGGGCAACCCCAAAGCTATCCATCATTGCGTCAGAATTTGGGCCACTGATTTGGCCGTGACGATGGAGATGGGACTAGCCTCGGGCCACCTCGTAGGTCTACCAAGGCACGCTAATAAGTGGATATACCCGTGTGATTAGGTCAATGGACCTACGGTGCCTATGTGGATATAACCAAAACGAGCTTCAAGCGTAGCAAAAGTACCGATAAAAGAAGTTGAGTGCCCGTGCACTTTAGATCATTGACATTGTAGATACTGTTTTGCCCACGTACGAACATCTTTATTCCTGGATGGTCAGGCGCATCGTGCGGCGACTAGTCGCAGACTGGTTACGATCCTGAATTTTACGGTCCATGTAGCTTATCGAACAGGAGATGCCGGAGGGTGCTACTGGTCGATATAGGACCGTAGACACTTCGCGGAGTACAGTAGAGTTGGGCTCAACTGTTCGGGCCGACACTGTATCGCAAATGACTGAACAGATCCAATGAGTGACGTATTCTGTATCTGTGCTTCAGCCGCAGCGGTGATTTTAAAACAGTATTATTGGGGAGGATATACATGTCCGGGATAAACCATTGACCCTGACTGCGTGGTGGAAATATTTGGCAACGTTACATGCTACTGGCAGTTTGCAATCCGTGGAACTATATTTCGTCCCTGTGAAACGTTGGCGTCGATAGAAAAGTCCGATGATTGCCATCTCCCGAAAGCAGACTGTAGGGGGATCGCTTCGGTGTCAGAGTAGGATGCATTTAGGGCTATGCTTATGGCGGTGGGGGGATTCGGGTGCATTTGGAGCTTGGTCTATGTTAATGTTTTTCTATTCTTCGATAGAGCTACTCATGCGACATCCGTAGGAGACAACTTATGTGGATTGCCACGAAGCAGGTCGCCTAAAGGAAGCAAACTTTCAGAAGCTCAGGAAGTGGAAAAAGTGACAGAAGTAAACACAATCCCACGAACACTCTAAACTCCTTCACAGAGGGCCGAACGATGTGGTCTGGAATAGCGCACACTTTATCCTTGCAGGGTCCAACGCCCTCTTAGGTGATCTCACGGCCTGAAAGCACGAACTCCGGTTCACCAAATTTACATTTATCGGGATTGATTACCACTCGATGTTTGGACAAACGCTGAGGCAGTGGTGTCAAACGTTGGAATTGTTCATCTACTCTGAGCGGTGTGAATAGCAAGTCACCGATGTGGGCGTGAAAATTCCAAGTTATGTGTAATGCTATCGATAAGCCTCTGGAATGTCTGGGCAGCATTCACGAAGAGAAAGGCATGAGTTGGAACTGGAGCACACCAAAAGGAGTCGGGACAGATGTTTTCCGCGACCCTGTGCATCATAGTGGGAGACCCTTCGTCTCTCTAGATCAAACGCCCATAGTGGTTCACGAAATATTCCGCAGAGAAAAGCCTGCACTTTCCTTACAAATGCACCGTACCGCCCAGTGAAGTTATTCTGAACGGCACTCCTACCCCCATACGCCCCACTGATATTGATCTTGGTATACTTTAATCCTGTTTCCTTAACCCTTCATAACTGATATTGTCCAAAGCAGCCAAAGCTAAGCAAACCCTAGGCCTGATACATCGATGTTTCTTACCACCCGCCAGTGACCTTTCCGTATATTTCTCACAATAGCACTTCTTGAATACCGCTCGATTACCTTCGGCCACTGGCTACGATCTTCCGTCATATCGCTCACGAATGTTCAGCGTGCATTCACTAAAAAGCTCTTTGGAGTATCCATAACTTCAACATACTTTCGAAGCTGTGAACTTCTACACAGTGAACTTCTGTGGATTCGCCGCATGAGGCTCATCTTAGTCTTCCGCTCTAAGCTAATCAACAACCAAGTCTACGCTTCTCATCATATCTAATTCGGTGTCAGCTGCACCTATCTCCTTCGTCACCGTGCCTTTTCTCTCCTTGTCCCTCAGTCTGATCTCAGTTTGAAGCCCCGATTCTTCCCGCCAGCCTATTCCAAAATCTGGAATAAACTTTTCCTCAGTGTAAGCAGTGTCTCTTTACCTTATTCTATTAGGCGTGCACATTTTATCCACTTAACTGTCCCCAATGCTACATTGCTAGCCAATGAGAGCTCCTCTAACGATCTAGCTTCTGAAAGCTGCCGCACACTGTGACCCCAAAACCTCTGTGCTCCAAGCCAATACCTATGTTCCATGCCTAAACCTTTTCTTGTACTCAGTACCACGATCGATGATCGTTGCCACCTCTGATCTGCAGTGGATTTATCTCCCACTTTCGGGGCAACAACTCAGCGCCAAGTCCAAACTCGTCTGTGTACCCATCCCGACTCAGCCTCTCTTTCTATGCTGCGTTATTTGGTAGACCCCATCAAATTCCCTCACCGACTTTGCACATGTCACTGCAACAGGTTGTAGCCGTTCACACACCTCACTATACTTCAACTAGACCTAAGGACCCGCTACATCGATGAGCCCTTGATTTGCCACTTTTTCAACCTTTTTCTCTCCTATAGCCGTGAATCTTCAGCTAGGGAGTACCGATACTGTTTATTTATCTCACGTTCTGTCCAGTCCTCCTCAGTTACGGTCAATCGCTTCTTTGGCAGATGCATCTGGTCAACAATGTCCTACGGCCCCGTTTGCTCTACAATTCAAGGTCTCCCACAACTTGGCCAATCAATCCTGGATCATATGGCGTCATCGTGGCCACTCTTTCCAAAGGTATAACAATCACTGATCACTCGTGCCGATGCAAACGATGCGGGGCACAATCAGACCCACCGCTTTGGCTGGCGCACTTTGGGCTTTCAAGCTGCCCGCAATGATGTGCCGGCGCAACTAGGTTGGCTGATCGCTCTCCCTGTCACCAAAACGGTTTCAGGTTGGGTGTCCAGAGCACAGCCTATTCCACCCACCAGCTCCTTTTGCGGATTGAGGAAAACCACTTTTAGGCCCGTAATGCTGCTGCTAACATGCCACTTCCCCTGTGCCCTACAAAGACTGCTTTTCCCCCGTCGAGCTCGCTCTGAATATTGACGTTACAACGTACATTTTCCTGCCCAGTAAAGTCTATCATTCCTTTTATGCTCCAAGTAGCATGCAGCTTTCGCCTCCGCCTGCCAACCTCTCTTTTCCGGTATTATTGCTCAGGGACCCAAAATGCCCACTCTCTCTGCCTTCCATATCTGATTCCTCTTCTCGCCCTTTCGTAAACTTGTCCGTTCCCGATGTCAGAACTCGCTGCTTCTGCCCATTCAGTGGCAAGTTTACTGTCGCTGTTCGTTTCCTCACTGCATTCACCAAATGACGTTCTTTGCTGCAATACACTCCGCAGCCATCCTTCATTCAGCAATATGATCACTGACAATTTGCTCTCTCCATCAATCCAACTATTCATCCGCACAGTGTCTTTCCATTGTTTTATCTTGATCTTGCAGTGCACCAAGGCTCCATCACTTTTGTACTTCTCAGATATATTTATCACGCGGCTCCACTGTTCCTACTACCTCAAGGTACCTGTCAAAATGGTCGGCGAAAGTCATTCACTTACCGCCTACCCGTCACATTATCACCCTTGCGTGCTATCGCCCATGGAATCACTTTTCGGGGCATCCCAGGTTAATTTATCACCGAGCTACCACCTTCATGTTGATGTTGACCTACCATCATCCATCTATCCTACGGTAAAAATCCAGGCGATAGCTTACTTGGCCTTCGTCCGCCACTCTCTCCTCAATCTGTCAGTCTCTCTTCCCATCAAGTTGGGTCACTCGTTTAGCCCATTTATTATGCAAATAACTCCGTAAGTAACCAGCACCCATATTCCACCACCATCTCCGATGCTTGAATTATTTGAAGCTTTAGCTGTTGTTACACCATAGAGTTCTCCGTTACGTCATACAGCTTTATTCGCCTGTCATTTCGCAAGGTACACTTGATACAATGTTCATTAAATAGTGCGCACTAACCTGTCTTCCACTCCGTCGTCTCTTCTGTGAACTATCATTCTTCGTCATCGCCGTAGATATGTGCGCATATATTGATTTACCTTCCTTTTTACACTGATGTTTCTCGTCCGGCCTAATACAAGCAAGCAATCCGTCTAGTGATACCCGTTTCCCTGAGCCTTCCCTTGGTCACCACTTTGGTGGTTGTAAAGTACATGTGTGGGAATCCTCCCTAGCCGCTGTCATATACTTGTTTTGTTGAGACTATGTTCCCTAACTCATTGACTCCTGAACAAAAACAGCATGCCTCAATCACCACACTTGGGCATTTGTTTATATCCTGTTCATGTGCCGTGGCATATTTCTGATTCGAACTCGTAATGCCGTGACGGCGGCACTCGATATTCACCTTTTGTTTAACTCTGGCCCCCGTTGCTAGACATTGTGGCCGTACAACTGGGGTTTGTGCATATTTATTCGCGTATAATTCGTAGAGCCAATACCGTGGAATCAATTTTGTTTTGAATTTGGGATTCGTTACTCACAATCGAAATAACAGTTACAGTGGTAAACTCATCCCCCCAGAGGTGTCGCTCGTTCGCCTTACAACTGCCTGCGCCAGTATCTACCCATCAATTTCCAATTCCATCTCGGCCGATCGTTTCATTTTATTTCGGATCCCACATCTTTTTCTTATCCCTGTTATCAGACCCACTGATCCCGTGACTATGGCTCTACCGTTGCAGTGAGATCTGTCTGTACAAAGGGTCATCGGGTCAATTGTCCGCCATCTACTCCTTTACCGCTTTTGCAAGCTGTTCACCGCTGCAGTCGCCACATAGCGCACTTTACGTTGGTTTACTGCCGTGATTCCATATCCTTTCTTCTATTTCGTGACACACTCATATTATTGGAAATAAAGCGCAGAACACTTACCGGTCTACCTCTGGCTTTTTCTTCCATCGCCGCCCTTGGAACCTCTCCCTCTATCCATTGGACTTGTTGGCCTCTTACCCTATGATTGACAATGTCGGTATCTCATAATCAATTTTTACCACCCCATCGGCCGTCAATTTATGGCCTTTTGTCTCTGATGGTCAATTCTTGTACATTGTAGATTTTTTATCCATAAACTTTTCCCACCCTGCAGCGTGCAACCGACTCTTTGAACTTCCCCTGATTAACTCTTCTTTTGTCTTCCTTCCCCTTCGGTTTTCAACAAGCTTCCTTTGATTGTGCCAAGATTTCTAAGTTTATAGTTGTTTTTGGTACTATTTATGCATACATACCTCCTTTTAACCCACCCCAACCACCATTAACCAAATGATAGTGTCTTGTGGTCCAATCTTAACGATGGCCAAATTAGCGTTATTCGTGAATGTTGAAGACGATGGTTTGAGTTGATGAAGTCGTTTTTGCCGAAAACAGGAATGGGGTTCTTACCCCAGCGGCAACATTTGTTTAAGCTAGCCACTACGTTGTATATAAAGACTGTGCAATGCTGTTACCGCTCAGATCTATTGACTGACATGGCCGTTGCACGGTTTCTCGTTTATGACTCTGAGAGTTTCTCAGGACACGTAAAAGATAACTATAAACTGTTCTCAAGGTTTGATGAAGACTTCCGGTTATTTTAGCAGCAGATTTGTACGTTTTTTCACGTTTGTGAGAGTGTGAGTGCTAAGAACTGGCTTCGTAAGCACCCGGGTGCACAGCCAAAACAGCTCCCATACTACAGGGTTAAATTTTGCTACGTTCGCAATCGACGCCGAAATAGGACAGCCGTCAGGTAGGTAGCGCACAATAATTCTGTTTTAACTTTTCATATATCAGAATACTCAGTGCCTGGCCTTCCTGGGGATCCGTGCCGTTGGAATGCAGTGCAAAGTCGTCGGTCAAAATTTGCAGTATAACCACAATTTTCATCTAATCAGCGATAGGTTCTACTATCGTGCTAGGCTTTTGACTCCCGAACAAGGGTCCCACATGTTAGAACTGATGGGTACTTCCCCGTAGATCCAGTGAAATATGTGAATATGCCCGCCAAAAGTTCAACCGATTGTTCACCGTGAGGGATATTTACTGCCAGGGCGAATGCTGTGAATAGTCGGAGTGATGTTCTGAAGGTTCAACAACTAATGACTGGCAGGGGGTAGTTACGAATCATATCGCTGGAAGGCAAATTCAGGTTCGCTTTTCATATTTCATAGATGGTGAAGGCTCTGGTGGATAAATATATTGAGGTGCTGCTAGCGGATGCCACCCACCAGCTGAACTGCAGTGACTACCTTCTTTGGCACTGCATGTTGATAGACGATAGTGGCCTAGGTAGTTCAGCATTCTACGCTCTGCTCCCTAACGAGAGCAGTGCAAGCCATCTGCGTGCAATCACAGAAATGACAGCCAGATTACTGCGTACAGCCAACGTGAAGAGCATATCAGATCAAGTCTTAGCGCACTACAATGGATTTGCGGCTACGTATCCGGGAGCACAATCTGTTTTTTGCCCGTTCCATGTTCTTAGGGATATGAAGCTTCATTGGGACCGCTTGCGCAGCATGTCAATAAATGACATACAATGCATTAGCCGGTGGATGCGCAGTTTGGTTTACGCATCCAATAAGGTTGTATTTGAAAGGTTTAAGGCCGACATTCGTGGCTCTAATGCGGAAGCCATGAGCTACTTGTACCGCACTTGGTTACCATACGAAGCCATGTGGACGGGTTATAGTGTGATGGATATGGAGACCCTCGGTACGATTACTACCAACAGGGTCGGGGTTGAGAATCGTCATCTAAATAAAGGGCTATCTGCCAGATTGTCTCCAGTAGATGTTTTCACTAGAATTTTAAAACGAACGGATGATTTAGATAAAGCTGGGTGCAGTGGACTTAGTAAGCAGTTAGTTAAGTCCTTCCGATAGTCCTTTGGAACGGATAAATACTCCAGGTTTCTGACCCCATTAAGTACTTTCGCTCGTGTAGTACTCAAGGAACACATGCTTTTTCGTCGGGTTAGGAGCATTGTTCCTGATGGCGGCAGATGGTTGCTCATGCGCCGTTGGTCATGTGAAGCGACTGTTAGAATGGGTCTTTACTCTAGTTGCACTAGTTGCTCCTTTAAAGAGTTGCCGATTTCAAGCAGTCACATTTCGCATGTGACTGACAAAATAGGATATGGATTCCATAGACTGTCAGCAGGTCGATGGGCTGCAGACTTCCGGCTACCGTTGTCGGCTGGATTTCAACAAGGTTGTTGGCAAAACTAGAGTAAATTTCGCCCCAGTACAACCCTAGTCATAAGTTGTTCGTCAGCGAAGACGTCAAAAGGAGATATTGGTTGCTTTAGGAAGCTAAGGTAAAGAAAAATGATTGCGTTGCATTTGTCAACTGAAGATCTTAGTCACAGTCGTAGGGTCCAGCCGAGGTTTTGACATGAGCTGCATTGACAAAGCTACTAATACAACGGTAGACTTGGGAGACCATCACACTGTTAATAGGTACCTGGGGAAGCTAAGTGGCACAAGCCGTACGCCTACGGTTAAGCAGACCCAGCACGTCACACGAACCGGTCGTTCCTACTTCCTTGAAAGGCAAAGCGACAGTAATGCTCAGAAACACGGATGAACGAGATTTTCACTTGGTAGGACATTCATTGCAGCTGGTGCAGTTTCGACATTTGCCTACTACAACCTCCGCACAATACCGGGTTCAGAAGAGGCGCCACTTGAAAGGGCAGTATTCACTGATCGTGGAAAACGAGTGCAGCTTCGGGATCCCTGAGTGGATTTGGACCAGGAAACCTAGTGGGTGCAGTGCAGCCCTTGCTCGCGTTGGACGCATTACCAAAGTGCAAACTTGGAAAGCGAGGAGAACTATGATTGCGTCCACCGCCTGACCGCTATCCCTGATGAAAGATAAATGAGTTAAAGTTAAGATTTTCATTTTTCCTTGTACAGAGTGAACGCGGATAATAATTGTTTCCATTTCTATCTTACGGACAGAACCCGGCAAAACGTTACAACATTGGGGGTGCTAGACGCGGTTAGATCCACCGTTATGAGGGTAGAAGTTTGGCACAGAAGTGTGCGTCGAAGGATCATTATGAACTATTTAACCACCACCTTTCAACAAACTTCTTATTATTCATTTCGTCATCCAGTTTGCATTGGTAACGAAGTGGGTCCATCCGTTAGGTGCAACGTATTTCGATATGAGTGGGTTATGTGTAGACAAGTTCGCCCAAAGGGTGTCGTGCTTCCCCATGAGAGTATACTTCAGCATGCGTACCTAGGGGTTGGCTTAGTTGCGTGCAGTCTCACAATATTGCGTTCACGGAAACAGAAGATCTTCCAGGCTGGAGGGGATGGACTAAATCTGGAAAAGTATCCCGTATACATATGGCGTATCATTTTGGTTATATACTTGTGTACATGTTTATATATATATATATGCATATATATATATATATATATATATAAGTGTATTTACATACACATGCATGTATTCAAGTGCGCATATATACATATATATCAGTATGAACACGTACATATACGTATTTACGAGTATGTATATACTTATATATATGGTTACGTACGCATATATATATACATTTTCGCACACATACGTATTTACGTGTACATATACACATTTATACATATGCATATACATTAATTACCAAGTGAACATACATACATAGATATAAGTTCCACTATAAATGTTTATATTTAGTAATTAGGCTCGGTATTTTCCCGAGTGAGGTGCATTAGCAGTACCTATCTACATTATTGTTCGGGTACACGAATGGAATTTGAGCTTCTTATTTTATTTGATATATTGAGCTGTACAGTTCCTTATTTTGCTGTACAATTCCCAAGTGTGCTTATGGGTTACCGTGGACTGTATCTTTGTACAAACGGCTGTACTTTTCCGCTATTGGCAACTCAGTTATCGAGCACCCAATCGAAAAAACGTCAAAGTTCTCAAGCAACGCGCTGTTGGACCACAGAACACCATCCAGGCAAAATCGTTTATTTGACTTTGACCTTCAAATATGCTGGGCCTTATTATCGTTTTGGTGCACTTCACCACTAGAAATAAGACCATATGCACGCATGTTTTACAGCCCTGTAAATTTCAATTTTACCACAATTTGAATCCTTTCATCGCGCACTCTATCATGCCTTGGGCACATCCAAAATATATCATCGTTATCATTATCGTTGTCATTGATCTCCGATAGCGCTACTCATACGACATCCGTAGGAGACAACTTATTTGGATTACCACAAAGCAGGTCGCTTAAAGGAAGCAAACTTTCAGAAGCTCAGGAAGTGGAAAAAGTGACAGAAGTAAACACAATCCCACGAACACTCTAAACTCCTTCACAGAGGGCCGAACGATGTGGTCTGGAATAGCGCACACTTTATCCTTGCAGGGTCCAACGCCCTCTTAGGTGATCTCATGGCCTGAAAGCACGAACTCCGGTTCACCAAATTTACATTTATCGGGATTGATTACCACTCGATGTTTGGACAAACGCTGAGGCAGTGGTGTCAAACGTTGGAATTGTTCATCTACTCTGAGCGGTGTGAATAGCAAGTCACCGATGTGGGCGTGAAAATTCCAAGTTATGTGTAATGCTATCGATAAGCCTCTGGAATGTCTGGGCAGCATTCACGAAGAGAAAGGCATGAGTTGGAACTGGAACACACCAAAAGGAGTCGGGGCAGCGGTTTTCTTGACATCTTCAGCGGCTTCTGGGATGTGTTAATAGGCTTGTATCTAATCGATCTTAGGAAATACAGTCGTACCGTGAAGTGATGCCGTGACGTAGTGTATGTGGGGTACTGGGTACTGGATAACTATCGTAGCGAGTAACCGAATTTAGTGCGCGATAGTTGTCACACGGTCGACAGCCAGTTCCATCATTTTTGGCAGACATACACAGAGGGAAGCCCACGGACTGTGGGAAGCACGAACAACACCTTTATTTGCGTGTTTCGTACAGCTTACATTTCTGTGAAATAACCTTCCTTTTTCGCATCCAGCACTTTGCTTTTCTTGTTCTGTTTTGGACTTGTATGGCTCACTTGCTTGTATTTTGCATGCCGCGAACTCTGCTCTTGCTTTTGAGTCCTTGTGACTGACTAGTTGAGAATCAAAGATTTTTATGAGTCTGTTCCTTCAAAAATTGAGGTATATTAGAAACTACGGGTCAGTTTTGTTCAGTATTCGAGAGTCCTGCCAATTTGGCCACGTTTTGCTCGAGGGCGTGTTGCAATACCCAAATTGCTCAACTTGGAATACGAGAGCACACCATTCTCCCCGAAGTGGAATAAAGAAGTCGGAACCCGGACAGGGTATGAGTTGGCAAGTCAGTGGGTGTTAGGTACATTTGATTCTTTAGATGCTGATGGACCTCTCAGTCTTTTCAGTGCAAGGTCGGGTATTACTGAGGGTGGGGTCGATTCTACAAACATTCACCCTCTGTATGCCGGGGTCCTTGTGTCTAACTACAATTTCATCCTCATCAAGGAAACGTGGCTTCACGCAAACACTCCCAACTTAGACTTCACAATATCTGGTTACAAGGCTTTCAGCAACTTTAAAATACACTTCCGAGGAGGGAGTTGCCATATATACGACAGAGAATCTTTTTCTGTTTCTTCAATGCAACACTCAGTCCTCGACGCGGTGGGTGACTCAGTCTGGGTTAACAGTTAAACTGCAATCACAAGAACTCTTGTTTGGATGCGTTTATTGATCACCTGAATCAACCGGGGACAATATTATACCTATTGTTGACGCTTTCCACTTTGCCTCCGCTTACCCCCATCGACCACAAGTTCATCGCAGGTGATTTCAACGCTCCAGGAATGTGTTGGCCATCGCACTCTGGCCCACGGCTTTATCAGGATTTCGTTACCTGTACACACCTCGGTGGTTGGACTCAACACGTTCAACCACCTACTAGAGGAAACAACACTCTAGATCTGTTTTCTCAAGGGCTTAATAAAGTAACCACCTCTTCAGGAGATAGCTTCCCCAGGTGTCACCACAGGGCCGTCTAGTGTGCGTTCCCTGCACCAGAGATCGTTACTTCCCTAGCACCGTCTGCCAAACTATATCACTTAGCTTCGGGAGCAGCCCTCCAAACATAATCAGGTCTCAAAGTTGGGAGACACCAATTCCTTTGCCCGATTCTCAGGTGGCAGCAGATAAGCTATGTTCTATTCTCAATCAGTCTTTAAACACCATCATCCCAACTTTGCCACCACCGATGTACTCTAGAACAAACAGTCTCTTGCGGATGAAATCTGAACGCTCCAAACTTCAACGACTTGCCCTCGAAACCCGGAGTTTTCGGTATACATCCAAATGGACCGACTGTCAGCGAAAATTAAACCACAAACTGAACTCATGCTTACTCAGCAAAAATCAAAAACTTTGTGCCACCCCAAGAAGACGGAAATCCTGAGTAGGTTGATGAGAACAAGAAACTTCCAACCCAGCAAGATTGTACCTTTCATCACTGTTAACAACTCCCATCTGGATAAACCGGAAGAAATAGCTGAAGCTTCCAACACATTTTCACTTCAGCCCTAACGGCCAGCGTTCCCACTCCTGGAATACACTCTTCATGTTTACCCAGTGAGACTCTGTCTACAGTTTCATTTCACCCCAACGATGTTTCTCCACAAACTGACCCCGTGTAAGTGCCGCGCGATTTGAATTCGTGGTGCTCTCGTCTTTGAATTGAGTTTTTGAATAGTTTTGTGAATTAACCTAGTTTAATTCACAATACTGAGCGTATCATAGTTGCATTTAAGGTGCGCTTTATCCGGAGAATATTTTTATTCTCCTTGTAGTATTGCCGAGTAGTGTTCGGTGTTTTTTGAGGCAATCTTTCCTCGTTTCTAATCTTTCTTCTCCTTTTGTTTTTTGTGTTAGCGGGATTTACCTGCTAGTGTCAGAGTGCTTATTTTGTGTTTGGGTAAAGAGCACTTGAGTTGTTTTCGCCCTCGTTTTTGGGGTTTTCGGTATGACACGCGTTTCCGACCCGTGTCTAGCACCCAAGTGCAAAAAACGTGTGGTAAATGGTATAGAGTGCGAGATATGCAAGAGATGGGCTCACCCAAGGTGTTCAGGGATAGCAAAGGACATCTATGTCCTTTATAAACAGAACCCATGGGCTGAATGTGTCTGTGCCCCTTGCAAGGAGGCGGACAGTCTGGCCTTTAAACTGCAGGCCCAAGGGCAGGACCAACGCCCACCAAGTTGTACCTCGGTTGTAAGCCCCAAACCACCGCAAGCAGGTTGTAGTAAGTCGTTTGTGGAAGTAGTATCAACACCCGAGAGGACAATCATCCGAGCAAATGGACCAGTTCCGACAGCTTGCCAGGCGGTCGTTGCATCAACTCCTTTGAAGCAGACCGACGAGGGCCAGTGGACTGTGCAGAAGCCAAGAAGGGCGAGGCAAGTCAAAAAGAAGGGCGACTGTAATAGAGAAAAAGATGGGTTGGCTAGGGTGGATGACCCTGCTCTTCTGGTGTTAGAAAACAAGGTGAAGGACCTGCAGAGGCAGATCTTGTCTATGGGAAGGGTCTCAAGCCACAGGCTTCTGATCCTAAACCAGGAAGAACCCTTTATAAGGGAATCGAAGGCCAGAAGGGACATAGACAGGAGGAGGGTCTGCGACATACTGCGAATGGCAAGTGTTCCGTACCCTCCTACTCTAAGAAGGGTGCACAGAGTGAGGACATGGAAGTCACCACTGGGGAACAAAGGCGAACTTCGTGCGAGACCAATACTGGTGGAGTTCGCTGATGAGGCCACCCGGGATAGACTACTGGCGAGGGCAGCGATAGTGGCTCAGATTACTAATGGCAGATACCAGATTGTGCCGGACGAGCATAGGGTAAGGCCTGATGATCTAGCCCCGGGAGGTAACCTTGCTCGACCAGCCAGGGCGCTGGTGAGAAACCTGAAAGTTCAGCGAAATGCCGCACTCGGCTCTCTGGTCCCGACCCCGACAATAGTAAAGAAGCCACGTGCGGGGTCTTAAATAGTTGTAATTGAAGATGCGCTGGAAGACGAGAATTGGCAGTACTGTCCGAAGATAGATGACAGCGCGACCCCTGCCAGTCTGGATGTTGTGGCCACTCCTATAGAGATGGATTGGGAGTCGTCGGAAATTCTTGACCATCAGCCGGCTTCATGCACCCCAGTGGGGACATCCGAAGCAAGAAACGTGTCATCATCTCAGGCGTTGTGCCTGAGAAACAGCCAGGAGTGAATAGCAAGAGACATATAGGCGACGGAGCAAACGCGGTGGTGTTATATACTAACGCGTGTAGTATTGGAAACAAATGGGCGGAACTTGCAAAAACCGCTGACGAACAGAAAGCGTCAATAGTTGCCGTCACGGAAACGTGGCTTTCTGAAGAAGACCATGTGCCAAGCCTAATAAGTAACGGTTTTGCAGTCCACAAGCAGGATCGGGAACAAGATCGCCCTGGCGGTGGAGTAGCCATCCTCGTTAGGTCATGTGCAAACCACCTTGAGTCCCAGACCAAGAAGTGCACTTGCAATATCCAGCTATGCGCCGTTACGATCATCCTTCCAGGCAGAAGGGCTAACGTCGTCTGTGTCTACAGGGCACCAAGCACAAACCACGAAGAGGACGTTTGTTTGCTGCGGACTTTGACTGAACTAGTTAAGGACGCACAAAAGACCCTCATAGTGGGTGACTTCAATCTTCCGCACATCGACTGAGTGGCTGAGGTCTGCGTGCCGGGATCGGAGGAGCAAACCTACTTAGAATGGCTGCATGATAATGCGTTGCATCAGCATATTAGGGAGAATACCAGATATAGGACTGGATGCGTTCCATCCCTGCTGGATCTAGCTATAACGAACTTCCCCAACGATGTGGCTGGACTGCATTAATGTGCACCGCTGGGAAAGAGTGACCACGTGTGTGTCAAAATAGTTCTATGCATGCGGCAACCGAAGGTACCCTCAAGGCTGATTAGGAATTTCGGTAGTATGGACAAAGATAGTCTTCGTAATAGGGCGATGGGTTTGACCTGGGACACGCCAGAGGAGGCTACTGTCGAGGAGCGCTGGCAGGCCATTAAGGGATCCCTGACTGTCCTAAAGGAAGAGTTCGCACCCTTAAAAAGGAGTGGGGGGGGGGCAAACCCATGTGGTGGAAGGCTGCAATAGCCAATGCCATCAGACGTAGAAACCACTCTTGGAACCAGTACAAAGCTTCCGGCAGTCAGCTAGCCTGGAACTGCTAGGCAAAGCTGATAAACGAGACTGTAAGACTTTTGAAGACTTCTAAGCGGGAATTTGAGCTCAAAATGGCCCAGCCTGTAAGACAACAGCCGAAGAAGTTCTACAGCTATGTACAGTCTAAAGGCTCAACAAGAAATGCCGTAGGTCCGCTATTCACTAGAGACTATGGTATTGTCACTGATGACCAGAGCAAAGCAGACGCCCTGGGGGAATACTTTGGTAGTGTACATAGGATAGATAGTGGAGTACGAGTAGATCTTGCTCTGGTGCATCCTCCTCAGTTAAACGAGCTAGATCACTCAGAGGAATGCGTGCGTAAGTAACTACAGGAGTTAAACAGCCACAAGTCAGCGGGCCCAGATGGCATTCATCCAGCTATCATCAAGCCGTTGGCGGATATCATGGCTCCATCGGTATGCAGACTGTACAGATCCACGTTGGACCAGGGTAAGCTGCCTCAGGACTGGAAAGTCGCGGCAGTCGTGGCAATTCATGAGAGTGGGTCTAAGTCGGATGTGCAGAACTACAGGCCGGTGAGCCTAACTAGCATTATCTGTAAAGTCCTCGAGAAGATCATCCGTGTCCATATCTGCCAGCACTTACTGCAGCACTCCGTGCTAAGTCCGGCGCAGCATGGATCCCTGAAAAATAGATCTTGC
This sequence comes from Fasciola hepatica, assembly GCA_948099385.1. Lineage (NCBI taxonomy): Eukaryota > Metazoa > Platyhelminthes > Trematoda > Plagiorchiida > Fasciolidae > Fasciola > Fasciola hepatica. The sequence continues at coordinate 17,217,573 of CANUEZ040000182.1, forward strand.
CTGACCAATCTCCTGTGCTTCTTAGATGAAGTAACTCGACGACTGGACGAAGGTAAGCAAGTTGAGGTATGCTACCTCAACTTTAGCAAGGCGTTCGACTCCGTTAATCATCGTCTTTTGCTACGCAAGATGGAGACTTTCGGTATAGGTGGGCCAGTATATAGGTGGCTGGAGGACTTCCTCTCCCACAGGACGTTTTACGTCAAAGTGGGGGACAGGTGCTCCAGCCTGGTGAACGTCACCAGTGGTGTACCTCAGGGATCCATCCTAGGCCCGGTCCTATTCTTGTTATTTATTAATGACCTAGCATCCACTCTCCAATCGCCCAGCTGTATTCTTGCGGATGATGTGAAGATTGTTGGATCTAAGGGTAGGGCGGACTTGGGCAGGGAAATAGGCACCGTCCTGAACTGGGCATACAAATGGGACTTACCTCTAAACGCTCAAAAAAGCCATTTGTTGTCAAGGGCAAAAGAGAGCCTAACTGTAGCTCATGATCAGGGGCTGTTCACCGTAGAGGCAGCCAGTAGGGTTAAAGACCTGGGAATCATCATGAAAAGTGACTTCGAATGGTCGGAGCAGTGCAACGCTGCCACGCATGAGGCTCGTGGGGAGCTCTTTAGACTGCGATCAGCTTTGTCTTGCCGGAGGCCGGAGGTATTCGTACCTATTTACATGGCTATAGTACGACCTCACTTAGAGGGTAGCGTGCAGGCTTAGTCACCCTTCTACAAAAAGGACGCCGCCTGCCTCAAGAAAGTCCAACGTCTCGCCACGCGAATGGTCGAAGGGCAGAGGGGTAAGACTTACGAGCAGAGACTCTGTGACCTGAATCTCTTCTCGTTCGAAGGGAGGAGACGTCGAGGGGATCTCATAGAAACGTTCAAGATAATGAAGGGCTTTTCTGGCATTAGACCAGATAGTCTATTCCGAGTGGCCGTAGACTCCAGAACAAGGGGACACGAAAAGAAGTTGATAAAAGCCCGATCTAGGTTGATGGCTAGATCGCACTTCTTCAGCAACAGGGTTGTGAACAGTTGGAACGGTCTGCCTGGTGAAATGGTAGATCTGCAGACAGTCCAATCCTTCAAAGGTGCCCTAGATCGCAAGTGGTACGAGATCTTTCCTTGTAGTGAGCCTTGAGTATATCAATTAGATGGATGACGGGTAGAACTGTGGCCCTTCTGGAGTATGTCTTAGCAGACTTTTTCCCTCATGGCATACCGTCTCAGTGAACGCTGACGATGCATAATGTCTCTCGCAGTTGATGTGTGATGAGGTTTTCCGTTTCCCTTTCAGTTTTAGCGGAGATTCGATCAAATACACTCTGCAGTGGTGGGTGCATAACTGGTGTGCATACCATAGAAGGAATTCTGGACCCTCGATTGGCCGTGGCCATTACGTGTCCTGCCCAGAGTGAACTGAACTGAACTGAACTTTAAGTCTCCATGAAACCATCTTACCGCCCAGGTCTGGACGGCATCCCGCCGGCTGCTTTTACCCTGGGGGGTCCAGACATTCCTATCCTTCTAATTCATTCAACCTGTCTACGAAATTTAGCTCGTTCCCTAATCAGTGGAAAAACTCTACAATTATCCCCTTGAACAAAAAGGCTCTGTTCATGTCCTCGAAAATCATAGTCCTATTAATCACACACCAATTATCTCCAAAATCATGGAGAAGCTCATTAGGAATAAGATAATGGCCTACCTCTTAATAAATAAATTGCTCAATGTAGGCCAACACGGTTTTCTGAAAAACCGTTCGTGCTCTACTTGTCAATTTAACTTCTTGAACTCAGTCATGGAGGCTGCTAACAAAGGCATGTCCATGATTATTATCCTGCTTGAAATGAGGAAGGCTTTCGACCGAATCTCACACACTCGGCTTTTATCACAGACCAAATCTTATGGCATCAAGGACCCTTTACTCGGTTGGTTGGATTCTTATTTCCGCGACCGTCATCATTTGGTTCAGATTGATGGTTCCGTCCCCAAACCCAAACCTGTCACCAGTGATGTCATGCAAGGCAGCGTTTTGGGTCCACTAATCTTCCTCATTTACATAAATGATGTTTTCAGTGTCGTTCGCCATGGCAGTCTTCATCTCTTTGCGGATGACATCAAAATTTTGTATAGTTTTGATTCTAGCCAACTTTGCACAGTTATCAGTGATATACGGCAAGATTCAACGGATCTTAGTTCTTGGAGCACCACTTCATTAATGAAATTTTCTGCTGAGAAAAGCAACATTCTTACTTTCAAATGCAATGTCCCTCCAGGTATGTTCACTATTGAAGGTCACCAGATTTCCGTTAGTCCGTTAGTACAAGATTTAGGTTTGCAATATTCAGCCACCTTCACTTTCTCCGAACATACCACCACTGAAATTGCTAAGGCTAGAAGAATTATGAGCCTGCTTCATGGGACTTTCCGCCTCCCAGAAAGCGAGTTCAGCACATATAAGGCCCACGTCAGACCACTTCTGGAATACTGTTCCATGACCTACTCTGACATGCGCCAGTGGGAGAGATTGGCTAATAAAAAGGTTCAACGGCTAATGACCAAAGAGTTAATTGGCTTTACCACTCAACTCAATTAAAGCCAACGCTGTGAATATTTGAAACTAGATCCGCTATGGCTTAGAAGCCTGAAGCCGAACCTTGTGTTCTTTCATGGTGTTGTTGTAAAGTGAATCGTCGAATCAGCACTGCAGTTCAGAAACCTAACGGACTCACAATATTCTTTAAGACTGAGACAACACAGTTACTGTTCCCATTTCTAGAACTGCTCCTAGATCCAACTTTTTCCTGGTTAAGTGAGCAGACTTATGGAACAAATTACCAAAAGATATAAGTTCTATAAGGTCATCAAAGGCGTTTAACCCCACATAAACAAGTACCTCACGGCACCAACTGTAATCCAACTTATAGATCCGTACATAAGTGAAGAAAGGGCTTTTGAAGTTGGATTAGGTTTCTAATGGTTTTTGAACTCCCTTTTCTTTTTGAGGACCTCATTGTCTTTTGGGCCATAGCCACGCTTGATTCTTCCACTAGTGTTACTCACCCATTCGTTTTGCTTCTGTTCCACATCTGATCCTGCCATTTGCGTTTTTAATTCCCCCTCGACAAAGTCCGACAGGCACAGTTGTTAAACTTTCTCTGGAGTGCCGCACTAATTGGACTCAAGCCCCAGTTATGGCAGCATTTTCTTTCTTTTTCTTCTCCTCTCTTTCCATTCTGTAACTTTCAGCTTCTTTCGCTCTACGGCTTCCTACAGAATGGTTTTATCTTCAGCCCGGTAATTCTGTTCCACCTTCATCTGTTTTGCCCAATCTGACATCAAATAGCTTCCCAGTTCCCCCCATCCTCTCATCTATTTTCCCATACCCACGGCATGGCTATTATCAACCTGCTTCTTGATATTCATCTACTCACTCTTCTTTTCCTCCTTATCAGACCTTGCCACATTACGCTTTGATTTGCATGCTGATACCTAACCCACAATTATAAATACAGTTCAAAGCTCCACCAAGACAATACTTACCCGCTAGACGTCACTTGACTTTGACTCACTATTACTCCTGGGGCTCAGGGTTTTGAGGTAGCTCTCCACCATCAATCTGCTCCTCATGCAATGCCTTATTTTCCTAAGCAACATTCACCCGCGACTGATGAAGAAGTTGTTTCATCCGGACCTACAACCAATTTTCTACCGAAACCATCCTCTCCCTTATTTGCCATTTTTTGATATACTGAATCCTATAATCTTTACATTTCATCAGTTCTCACCTTCAGCGTGTGACTTTCGGCCGAAAACCGTTGGCTTATCTGTCCTAACCACCCGATGCCACTGCACTAGCTAGCGGTCAACCTCCGCAGAGTCAGTGGTGATACCTTTCCACCAACTTCGTCATGCCAGTGAAGTTGCCCTGCATATCAAAATCGGCGGTGCGTTCACCAGATGGCTCGCATACATACTGCAACCCTTCCGACTCTGTTATTGGCAAGAGCAAGCTGTTAAGTGATAGCCCCAGGAATGCTGCCATTATCTGAGTGATTGCTCCACCCCATCTTTTTCTTTCACTGCTTGTGGCAGCAACACCACTGAAAGTTATAACATCTGGTCTGTAGCTGTCTCACAATAAAGGCAAACAGCCGTCACTACCAGTCTCGGACCCAAAGGTTACGTGTAAAGAAAGGCGGGTCAAGGAAAAAAAGGGAAGTTTACCCTACGGCGTGAAGTCCCTCTCCCGCTCCTCAATAAAAAGGACGAAAAAATTCACTTCGGGCTGGGAAGGCCTTGGGCTAATGCTCTCTGCCCCCTTCTTTACAGATTAATTTCTGATAACAGCCTAGACCCGACCCTGCATATGGGAAGCCCCACGCTTTCGAGTTAGCCTGCAGTTTCTTTAGTCTATACCAGTGCGGGGTGACAACACGCCGTTCGAGCTCTCCACATAGGCTTGCCGACCCCGCCTTACTCAGCTGCAACCCTTTTGGGTTCCCTGCAAAATCCTTGACCAGCTTGCTGATGTTTAATGCAGTAGTCGATACACGGTCTGAATAGTTGCGTCATGTGACCTCTGCTCTGATCACACCCCGGGCATTGATACGCCTAAGCCTAGCAGCTATGGGCAAAGCCTCGCCTGTATTGGTTGTCGGAACGAGGAACGTAATCACTGCACATTTATAATTTATTATCCACAAGATTTTCCATCCCCCTCGAGCCCAAGCACTAGTAATGTTGTTCAAAGTCAGCAATGAGTTGTCTGCTACCATGTAGACTCAGTTACAAGACCAAAATTCTTACTGACATTAATTCCCTTAATAAACTGTTATTCCTTTGATGATAGGTGCTCACCTTCACTTAATTTTCTTGTCCCAGGCTATAACTCAGTGGTCTCATCGTCCTTTTTCTTGCACTCCTCCGTTACTCGAGTCCTACCATGCTGGTTACTATCCTTTAATAACCAGTACTCACCGATCAGCGTATCTGCTCACATTATGTAAGCACCCCATTCCACCTAGCAAGCATATGTATCTGATTACGCACGACCTCACGAAAAACCAGCACATTCGCATCCACATAAAAAGGCCTCACCTTAGCTCTGTGAGCTTTCTTTTCTTTTTACAATTTCTCCGCCCCCACCTACAGCCGGGTCAGCAACCTCACTGTTGTCCTCCCTTTTCCCATTCCTATTTCTGACCCCACCCTCTTCAACTGTTTTATTTTTGGTCCTCAACTGGACCGCTTTACTCTTCTACCACCTATCAGCCCAACCATCTTGCACTCTGGCTAAGCACGCGTTTAATATCTCCATCATCAACCAAATGCCCTAAAAACTATCAGTCTCCGCCCATTATTCCCCCGTAGATAGGCCCACTGGCCATCAAGTCGCATTATCACTCTAACTTTTGTTAAGCCGTTATTCATAACCCCCAGCTGGAGCATTCTTCAGACTGCCACATTTCTCCTCTCTTTCAGAACACACTGGTTACCTGGGTAGCCCATCAACCAAATCGACGTTATCCCTGGGTCAACTAACGGACTAAACGATTTGATCGATCGGATTGACCGTGGTTAAACCTATACTCACACCTGATGACGCTTTTTATGGGGCATCTTACATGACATACCAGTGATTGCTATCCCATAACCAGGATTACAATCATTCATGACAGTCTCACCGGACCGCCGGACGGATTCCTGACATCACCGATCAGCATCCATTTCCCGTATTCCACACGAACAATTCAATTCATTCCTCACGCAGGACCGGAGTCTGGCCCTCGCCGTTGCGTTCCGTACTTACTCTCCCTAGTTCGTTAGCCCAGCCCCTTTTGACTGCTGCCCTCATGCACTATCTGCCATCAACAGAAACCAATGTCTTTATGAAACAAAATAACGACTACTTGGTTACTCATTCTCTTATCACGTATGCAGAGAATCTCACTTTTACACTCAACTTCCTCTGTTTTTTTCGGGCCTGGCCTCTCCCAGTCACCGCAGCCTTCCTTCCTCTTCGCCACCTGTGCATATTGGCTTGGTTGCATCGGCAGCGTTTGTCTCCAACAGTGTTTCCTCGGCGGCTTTTTGCAATTCTTAGTTCTGTGTCCATTCACCATTCACCCTCCTCAAAAGCACGCTGCATTCCTGGTGAGGGTTTCTGCCTCCATGTGATTTTCTATATAATATCGGAATAACCTATACAGAAAGGCTAGTCTGATTATCCCATTCGATTCACTTGCATTTGTATCACAGGCACCCCCACAATGAGTCGTCCAATTGAGGGTCAATCTTTTCTATATCTTGCGGGCATCTTTGACTGCACTTTCATTACACCATGTTAACTCTATTTTTAATTTTCTTCGGGTAACACTCTCAACCACTTTCTCAATACTGATTCCTCAAATATCCAGTTGGTGCCCCACTGCGACTCCTTCTACACTTGCCGACTCTTCTTTGAATCTCCTCCACCCCACCGCCTTCTCTATCTTCATCGGCTGCACACCAAATTCTGTAGATGGCTGTGATCCATTCTGGATTACCGGATCCGTCGTAGACAGTTATCGGCATCCATAAGGCAAGTTGTGTGTTATTCCGGCCTGTTCATGTTGTGATGTCTGATATCAGTTGTTTCATGGGTTCTCGCAAACACTGCACTTTTACCCTTCTTCAGTATCGCTTTTATCTGCATTCCTACACCCATCCGGCTAACCATACAGTCCCCGTTCAGACCGCGCCAACCCTCCCCTCTTTAGTTTACTTAAACACCTTCCAAGCCGATCTTTCTATTACGGCAAATGTGTGAACCATGAACTTCAAAATTGTGATACCCTACATTACTGTGATTTGCTGTGTTCTCTGATCATGCCTTGTGCATGTGTCTTGACCACGATCAAGTATTATACCATTATAAATATTGATTTTTTCAGGCTAGGGATATTAGAACTAGAACAGCCGGTAGTGTTCGCTGGACTTCAGGTTCAGAATGCAGAAAACAAACCTAGACAGAGCGAGCTCGGGTACAGAACTAGTGAAGATCACCCCTCAAATGGACCAGGGCAACTAAGAATGGGAAGGTCCCACTCCGGCCGCCAAGCAGTTTCTACCAGCGCAACCATCAGTTGGCCCACGGAGAGTGAATCCGGCAGTCCTTGACAAACGACCAGAGGAATATCGGAAGTTTGTTGAACGATTTGAAAACCTTGCCGAGGCCAAGGTGATTGATCCGGGGCAGGGGCTTTACCTAACCCACTCATGCCGAAGACGGGCTGCAGAGGCCATTGATGGTTGTGCCGTGCTAGACCCAGGTCAAGGACAAGCACGAGTGAGGAAAATTTCTAAAATTTTGCATGGTAAATATTTAAGGAAGGCTGGCAGTTAGATAGACAGCATGATATCAAAAGCCAAGAGAACATAGGGCGAAGTCTACTCTGTCTGGCCCTGTCATCAGGATGCAAAATCGTTCCATGTCCCCTGATCACCTGGGCCACAGGGCAGATCTCGACGCGATGCTCACCCTAGAGGGGAAAGCTAGTTAACTCTTACATGAACTACAGGATCGCTGGGCCGAAGAAGTAGAAAGACAAGCCAGGGTGACCGCGAGGCCAGTTTCCTGGAGCCGGCTGATCACAGACAGGCGAGAATAGCCGACAACAGACTTGGACAACTCGCCCGCGATAGCAACAGAACGAACAGGGCAAGTGCCCACCAGGCTCAAAATACCGCATGGGAATACTCGAAACAACTGCTCTGGACAATCATGCATGCAATTTCGCCCAAGTGGGTAGCTTACCTGAGCTACAAGGCATTCGACGTCAATCATGGATTGACAGACTGTCCAAGGATCCTCAGGGCCACAGCAAAAGAACTTAGGGAGTTGACAAAGGCGGTGAGAGCGTATTTTAAATGCCTTAATAAGTCCCACTGGGCAGCAGATTGCCAAATGAGAGATAGGCGCGGTTACCAAGGTTGCCCAGGCAGACACCGTCGACTGCTACACGAGGTAAAAGGAGTTAAACACGAAGAAAGCGGGAAGCCCCGTGTGACTTGCTCAAAATCAAGGTCATCCCACAAACCTGTACTTCTGGGAGTAGTCTCTGTAGGAGTAGTCGAAGTAGTGACACCTACTGAGGCGACTAAAGCTTTAGCCTTTGTCGATAGAGGATCTAACGCCAACTTGGTGAAGGAGAGGTTTGTTGGTTGACACCAACTCCAGAAAACCTGGACGTGGTTGGCTGTGGGTAAGGTGAGGGGGACTCAGGTAATAACTGCTGGTCAGCTGCGATTGCAAATCGTCTCCCTGGACATCAGTGAGTGGATCGAGCCAAAGGAAGCTTTCATATTACTGATCCTTCGATGGGGACACCGAAGTTGGTAGAGATGATTTTTATCCAGATAGCCTCATCCGCTAAACGTAACCATCGTAGGCTTGGAGGATGAGGAAGAAGATCTTATTGGTTGCTACGTTCCGAAAGCACTTCGGGTGCTAGACCAGAGAGTGCACAACCGCCAAGCACTCCAAGCAGCAAGTACGACGCCCGGGTTGATACTACATGGCCCAGAAGTCGGGCTGGGCGCCGTCATTTACGTATCAGCAGAAACAGAACACAGTGTAGCAGCTGCGTCGTCCGTAAGGACAAGTTTTATGATATTGAGTCGATCGGCGGTCACTGTTGTGAGGGGACTGTTTTGCGCTGCAGATAGTGTGGCAACGGACCGGAAGTCCGACAAATCACCTCCCACCGATTCTCCCGTTACGAGCACTGGCCGACCATCGCGTGCGCAACAGAACAGATGCTCTTCATAGGTTGTTGCAGTTGAACGAATTTTTCTGTCGTGACGAAATTCTCTAAAGAAATATTCAGACGTGATTCTGCTAAACGGAGCTCTTGGTTACACAGGAAAAGCGACTACCGCAAGCAAAGGCACCCGAGATACTGCGGGTGGTTTTCGGCCGTTGGTCTAAATTTCGAGGGAAGTTGTTAAACGGTCGTTTATCACAAGGGCCAGACTGGGCAACACAGCTGATTGAGGTCTTTGTCTGCTCGGACTAGCAGGATGGCTATGCCGGAGAGATGTTTCTTCGGGTGAACTCACCAGATGAAAAACGAAATGCATTGCCCTTTTGTTGGTGGGATGGGCACAAATTGGGCAAGTCAGTAAAAGACTTCCGAATGACCGTTCGCCTCTTTGGAGCAATTTCGCCATCCCTGTGTGCGAACTACGCCTTACAGGAAACCGCAAGCAAGTGCGGAGCTTCACTCCGCCGGTCAGCAGTTAAAAGCTTAAGCGGGAATTTATGTCGATGGATATTTTTGACCTTTTGATGTCGTTAAAACGGCTATAGCACAGCGTAGGCTTCGGACAAAATTGCCAGGGAAGGGCGGATTCCACCTGTCAAAGCGTAAATCAAAAGCGCCTGAGGTTCCTGAGGTCAGTCGGCGTAATGAAAAGGCGGAAGTGATTAGAGCTCCCAATAGATTACTGCCTCCTACGGAGCACATTCCAAGAAAGCAGTGGAACTCGAAAGTTGATGAATTCGTCTTCCAGCCGAAAGGTCCCTACCAGACAGTCGCGACCCGTGGCATACCGCCGGCGATCGCTGTTCCCTTTCAGCCACGCGATATCATTTTCCTTGGTTGCTGCCTATAAAGACACTACTGCAGCCGCTAAGTCGGAAGAAGATTGACTGGGACCAGCCACGTGGCACAGAAGACGGGGTTAGGTGGGAAGAGCTCCTGGTTGCGTTAAAAAGGTTGCCTTCCAGTAGTACAATCCAAACGGGGAAGTTACACTCCCTTTCTGATAAGTCCGAGGCTGGTTACGGGACAGTAGTTTACGGACGATGGTGCCCCATTGATGGATGCCACACTCTGGGGATCCCATCTTCCAAAGCCGCGGCTACTCCTCGAAAATCGAATCCAATCCCGAGTCTGCAAACCGTTGCATTTGTGCAGGCTGTTCGAGCGGTACAAGCGACAAAAAGATGCTTTGACTCCAATGGTTGGTCCTCCAGGTTTTTGACAGACTCGATTGTTGTGCATTATTGCGTCAATAATGTCAGGAGCCGCTTCAGCATGTTCATAGCTGACCGGCTCACAATTATACATTAGGAAACCACTGCGGACCAGCGGCAACCCATTAGGTTTGCCGACAATCCAACAGACCTATGTTCCAGGGTCGCGATCGACTTCCGGTCGCCAGATATTTGGACGGTAGGACCAAAAATTCCTGCACATTCCCCGCATAAGACCGGCCCGTTTTCGAAGTGAGAACACCCCTCGCATTGGAAATGGAAATGAAAAGCATTATAATGACGGTGGTTGCCTCCGAACTGGCATCCATTCTGCAATGGTTGGCAAGATTTTCCCTGGGAAAGAAGGTGCTCCGCTCGCTGGTATTGGTGGCCAGGTTAAGGTGACATTTACTGATCGTAAATTGTCTCCATCCTTTCTGCAGAGTACGTGTGGATTCAATAACTGCTGACGTGTGAAGACTTGTAGAATATGATCCCCTCAAGATGATGCAGGCTGAGGTGCTCACCAAGGATATTCAGCATCCTGGAGAGCCGGGATCAAGTAAAAGGGGACTCTGACCCAAAGAGCAAGTTGAAAACCCTAAATCCAGAGCCCAACTTTGGACTGGTAATGGCAGGTGGTAGACTGACAAGTTCTTGCCTGAACTTTGACGATAGGCGTCCAGTAGCTCTGCCCGCAAGACAAACCGTGATAGGTCCACCAATATGACATACACGATGTAGAGGGGCATGCCAAAGGAAGTCACGTGATGGGTCTTAGCCAGAGGCGGCTTTAGATATTGACAGGATGAGCGAGAGTGGAACGTGTCATCCGGCTTTGCGCTCAACGTCGAGGACGGACAGCGGCTGCTAGTAAGTAGTATATGACTCCTCTACCCAGGCGCAGGGTGACTCCATAATAGTAGCCGTATGGTGACAACGGGCTTGACTAGTTCTGGCCTTTTCCGGTCAGGTGAGGAAACCGGATGGAATAGGGATAAAAGTGTAATATGAGTGCATGAAATTTCGAGCTAATCACCTAGAAACAGCGCAGCCAATGGCAAATGACTCTTTACCCAGAGCCTCGCCACACTTCTCTAACAGGATAGGGTATGCCCTCAGAAATCAAATCCGACGACTGATCAAACTTTGTGGGTGCCCAACGAGAATACCCAGGTTAGGGCCCAAATACAAAACTGAGTGAACTACACTATCGAGCGGAGACCTGCGACATTCGGTGGCACTTTGACCCCCCACAGGCCAGTAACCGTGGCGGATTGTGAGGGGGAGCTTAATCAGACCTTCTGGGAGAATGTTCTTGCCTGCAACCGAGCAACGACCGCCGGATGATGAGGCCCTGAAGGCCGTCATGACCGGGGTCTATAGAATCTTGAGTATTCGCCCTGTGGTTTCTGTCTCATACAGTGACCCCACTCACCTGGTGCTTACTCCGAGTGATTTATTGACTTTGAAGTAGAACAATGGATTTCAAGGTCCCGTGAGTCTCCGAGGAGGCCTCTTACAGGCATGGAAAAAAGCGAGTCATTTAAACAGTGTCTTAGAAACTATGGTAGCTTGTGTATCCACCGACCCTAAGAACTCGAATTAGGTGGCCAACCAGGGAAAGACTTCAAAGTTGGTGACTTGGTAATAGTGGCCGACGAAAGCGAAAAGCAGGGTTTCCCGGTACCAACTGCGAAGGCTTTAGTGGAGTTTTCTATCTGCTCCAATCAATGGATGATCTGGTGCAGGCTCTACTTAGCGGAGGGATATCGCGGTCGGTCTCTCCAGTAATTCGTGTATCCTGTACATGGGTACCCAGTGCGGGGCAGTGATCGACGAGTGCAACGGCTTACTGGAGGGCGGCCGGGTTGGTGTTAGTAGCAAACGAATATTTTGAAGATGACATGAGTCTACTCCAAAGCAGCCGTCACTTGGCAATGGTGTCAAAAGGAGCCGTATCATGGAGAAGTAACTAATCAAGAAATTAGTTTACGTATGTCAGTAAAGTTTTTTATTCAGTCACGGAATAAAAACACCGTATCTGTAAAACGAGTGGACTTCTTGATCACTCGGCTGTGACTGGAAGCCATTTGGAATACGGCCAGGGGACTTGGATTCCGGTCTTGAAGAATGCGATAAGGTGAAATCGGAAGGAATGAATCTGGCCGTGAAAGCTGAATTTAGTCGGGTCATGGTGCCAGTATCCTTCCTGCCGCTGTGGTCAGTGGGGAACGTTTTATCTAGGCGGCCTGGGCACCTGTGGGGGCCGGAGTAGGGAGATTGTTGAGGATTGGGTGCTTTTGTCCTAAGGTAAGCGTGCATACAATCTCACACATATAGGCTTGCATAAGCCACGGCTTTTTTCGCGAGCTACGAGTAAGCGCGACTTGAGCATCTAGAGCTTCAGCTTGGCAGATACCCAGCGTAATCGAAAGCTACAGCGGACTTTGAAGCTATCATGTCACCAGGATCTCCAAGCGCGCAAGAGAACTGTCATTTCGGCTGGTGCCTTTTGCAGATCGGCCTCAACTGCTCTGCATCAACCTAGGGGCAGTAACGGCAGTGGTTCCCGCCAGTATGGATTGCTGTGAGCAGATAAAGCTGCCTTGAGTTGCCGATGAAAATGTTCTACCATTCCTTTTGCTGAGGGGCAGTAAGCTGTGGTACAATTACAACGGGTGCCTAAGCGATACAGAAGGCCGCCGAAGGCTCCTTTAAAATTTGAGCCGCGGTCAATGGTGACCACGGTTGGAAGGCCAGATAGAGCTACCTGGCCTACTTAAAAAGCTTGGAATCCTGCTTCGCTAGCTGCGTTGTGTAAAAGTCCATCTGAAGGCCATCTGGTGAAACGATTTACCCGGGTTAAAATTTATGATGCTTTCGACGGAGACGACCGCCCTACAAGGTCAACATACACGTGTTGGAAAAGTGAGCCGGCGGCGGGAAGTTTGAACAGCTAGCTTTTTGTGTGTCTATTCACTTTCGATTGCTACGCTGAACGTAGGCATGGGCCCATGCCCTACTTCACAACTCGTTTTTGTCCAACACAACTGCCGCCGATGGGTTTGATGGAGGCTTTTATACCTGGGTGGGACAAACCATGTTAGGTTTCGGAAACCTGTCTCCTAAAAGCTGACGGTGTGACGGTTATTTCGACTATAAGCAACACCTAGCCAACTCAAAACGAATCCCAAAACCGGAACAAGATTGATTCGTAGTTTCTAATGTACTGGATTAGCAAGTTATGCGCACATAAATATGTACAAAACTTCAACTGTACGGCCACGACGTCTAACAACGAGGACCAGAGTTCAACAAAGGCCAATGTCAGGTGCCACCGTCACGGCAGCCCAAGTTTGAATCAAATTTATGCCACTTCACGTGAGCACGATATAAACAAATGCTGAAGTGTAGTGATTGATGCATGTTGTACTTGTTCGAGGGTCAATAAAAATAAGGAGCGTGGTCTCAACAATACAAATATATGACAACGGCTGGGGGGGATTTCCACGCATGTACGTTACAGACGGCACGACTGGCCTTGGGTGGCTCTTGGGCTTGTCACGGATTACGTAACCTTCGTCTGAGGAAACGGAAGCCGTCTGAAGCCGCAGCGGTGAAGAGCTACGGACTCAACCTAACTCGAGGTTGTCTGCCTGTGCAGATGCAATAACTTCGAGGCTGATCGGGCCGGTGGTGCTGGGGTCCACGTTGTGAAGGCGAGATATTGCTTCTGCGATAGGATTATGCACACCTGAGATAAGACGTACATCTTTCGTGAACTGAGTGATGTGACCCAGATGTCTAGCCTACCTGGGAGATTATCTGTCTAAGGTGGCACGCAACGTGTGGATGGCTGGTTTGTGGTCGATGCAGACCACAACTTTGAGTCCTTGGGAGACTTGCTTGGGGTGACTTACGCTGAAGCAAACAGCAGGGATTTCACGCTCAAAAATGATGCTCTTGGATTGGTTGTGGTTTCTGGAGGAAAACACAACCGGTCGCTAAATGTTGGCTACGTCAAGCCGCAGTACTGCCCCTGCAGCTTTGTCCGATGCTTCGGTGACTAAATACGCTGAGTCAAGTGGCTCTAGGTGTGATATAAGGGATATGTTGCTGATAACCTGCTCCGGCAAAGCCAATGCTTTTCGAGCAGCTTCCGGGAAATTGAGGGTCTTTACTTTGCAGCTCCAGTTGCTGAGCGCACTGTGAAATTAGGCGCCGATAAGTGTCTACCAGTCCGTCGGAGCGCTGTCGATGACTGAGTGACGTGGCTTCTGGGTAGTCTAGGATAGCATGCACTTTACCTTGCAGTGATGTGATCCATGTGTGAGTGACCCTATGGCCGAGAACGTCCGTGGCTTGGACGCTTACTGCACAATTTTTGTGTTGACCTTGATCCTGTGCTGAGACTGGTGGTCCCAAATTTGGCTTAGACATGCAAGACTTTTAATCTCAGGCAAACTGGCACTCAGGAGTTCATCGGGGTAAGCGAACGCAAAATCGATACCCCCACCCATCATACCGATGAAACACAGGAAAGTTTGCGCAGCACTGCCAAGTCTGAACGGCATTCGCAGAAACTCAAAAACTTGAAAGGAGCCATAAAGGCCGTCCAAGCAGAACGACCGTCACCTCAGCGTCACCTGAACGTCACACGAGTGTCTCCTGGTCGTCCCTCGAGCGTCTTCTTTGAAACTATAAAAAGACACTCAGATGGTGGTCACCGAAAGTGACTAAAAACGGACCCCGGTACCACCGATTAGCTCAAAATACTTAATTGAACTTAGTACACCAAAATACACGTATCCCTTTCAGTTATCGTGCTATAATTCTAGGATATAATAAAAATTCGTCACCGATGTAACAATAGCCTTAACCGTAATTTCGCATATACCATATATCAGAATTGATTCCTAAAGTGCATGAAAAAGCCTGGTGTTTTGAAACAAATAATGTGTTAGGAAAATAACTTCGTACAAAAGTGCTTTACGAAACAGTTATATCTTGCCCATTCGGTCTTTGCTCTTACACCGCGATTTTCAGTGAACAGGTATTTTTCGTCCACGTGTTCTTGCTGTGCTCTTGGCGGATTCTGGAGTGAACGAAATGATGAAAAATTTTATTGAACCAGGGTGGTACAAAATGTGGTTGTAATTTTAAACGGTAACAGTAGACCTATCAGATGTTTAAGCAAAGGATGAGAAATTGACACTGATCGAATCACTACTGAACTCACCGCCGTGAGTTTGTACTGCGGAGTCTTTAAAGGTGAATTGGTGCTTGTCACCTCATTCGGTCCAAACTGCTGTATCCGATATTGTATTTTTTGCTGATGAAAGGGATTGTAGCCCCAGGGAGATTGCCCTTAGTGGGAGCTCTTCCAAGGACAGGATAGGATAACAGACCTCCACACTCACCGACGGTTATTCTGCAAACACATGTATTTGCGTGCGAGTTTTGCCAAAAAACACTCCGCCAATGTAATTTCTGCAGAAGACAAACCCTGCGCCACACAGCCCGTTCGTAACACTGGTCTTTGGATGGTTTGATTAGTACCCATTTTAAACGTATCAAAACTGAACTGATACAAAGGAAATCGACGGCCCGGGTGATGCACTAGGCTAAGTTAGGGTTTTATTTAAATATACTGGTTCAACTCATTGAAATACTCCGAAATACATCCCTTTAGATCATCTTATTTTATGCCCTCAAAATGGGCAAAATAAGGAAACCTAATTGAAAAATCGTAACTTTGGAAACAGAAGAAACAACGCACCGTAAAATGTAATTTTAGGAGGGGGATAGGAAGTAACGAAGCATATTCCGTACTTCAAACGACTGGCACAAACCGCTAGGAAAGAGTCAAGAAACCGGCCAGAAACTAGTCAGAAACCGCCCACAAAGCGATCAGCGTATTAGTGAAAACAGCCACAAGATCGGCTAAAACCGGTCGGTTTCAGAGCGGTTTTGCTACAAGAGTCTGAGGCCAATGGTTGCATAATCTGACCCGCGCGTTCATCGATAGTTCTTGTTCCCAAGGCGATCAAGAACCGTAACTGCGAATTCCAGAATTGTAAAAAAGGAAGATACGTTTTGTTCGTAGAAGGTTTTACCCTCCAGTTTTTGTTCAATCTTTTGAACCCTCATGCATTCAGCACAAGAATAATGCAACGCAAAAGCGGCACCGTTGCATCCGCATTGCTAAAGTTTGCAAATTGAAGTTTAAGATCCTCTAAAGATTTTCGTATCTTGACAAAACGAGTTGTGAGTTCGTTCATTATACCTGCAAGCATTGGACTCAACGTCCGAAGTTGAACACACAAACCCGAGTTTTCCCATAAATGCTACTTTCGGAAGCTTGGTCTTTTACATTTGTTATCTTCGTTGCTGTTTACATCTCAGTGGGAAAAGAATATCAGTGCATATTATAGTTATACACACTGTTTATTTTCTTTCAGTGTCGCTCATGGGGTTGACGTAATTGGCATCGCTGAGTGTGATATACCTTGAGACCTAAGGAATTATTGAAAGTACTGGGTACGCATATAGTGACAACTGGGCAAAAGTCATATTTTCCCGTGATTTTCAAGTGTTTACTAACTTGTCGCGCACCAGTGACATCCGAAATGGGTTCACCTATATAACTAAGTTCATTACGAAGACCGGTTGGTCGCCGCATTACTCCTAGACGAACACTGAGTACGTAGCCGTTGGGAACAAGGGCTATCGTCCACCAGTAGTTCTTCATAAAAGGAACTGCCAGTAAAGTGATTGCCTTGGCGAATATTTCGAGAATCAACATCACAGTGTGGACTTCCCTTGGTGGACAGAGGAAATGATTCGGCGTAGGATGAAATAGCCACGATGTGTGTATAGAAGACTTCCAAGGGCTTCTTGTGAACGTGTCTTCCATCCGGTCTGGCAGCGAAATACCAAAGTAGACCCCTATAACGGACGAATAGAGAAGACGTAGGTCGGTGTACAGATGCAAAGGTGGCACCGAAACAGTGCCGATATGAGAGGTACACTGAACAGATATGAACGCAACGGCTGTGCAAAAAGCCGACTGCGAGCGGGTGCAATCGGCGAAAGACCGAAAGTGGAAGCGATTCAAAACGAGATCAACGGAAACCTCGGGAAAGTCAGTCCAGCAAAAAGTACGCAACCGAATAAAGCAGTGAGGTCGACGTCAAACGTCAGAAAAGATGGCAGAGGAAATAAAACCAAAATGGGTCTCAGAAATCGGTCATTTTCTCAGAACGATTGAGGTCACATGTGCATCTGTGACAGCTGTATCACCTTTTTGAGTATTGCCTTCCACTTAGCCAGATATGTGCACATCCGCAGGCGCTGACGTTTTTCTCTTGGGTCCTCCTCGGCGACCCTTGCGGCGACCTCGGATCCAATGGTAAACGAAAATTCGTTTGTCTCAGAGCTCGTAATAAAATCCTCAAATCGGCCATCCATGTGTGCATTTTATTGCAGCTTGTCTCACAACATCGCTGGTGAAAGAAAAGACCGGAAAATACTGATTTACGAGCCCAATTACCTTCTGCAAGCCAGCTCATTATATTGCTCGGTGTCTGAAATTTATTTTCCCCAACCCTGAATGATAACTCTGTGGTATAAATTGCTGATCCCCATGAAGCTTACTGTTCGTGAAGTTGTTAGGAGCCAGATTGATCGATGCCGATTCGTAGCTTGGAAAGTGCTTGGTATTACTTATCATATTCTCACAACTCTCTATATTTATAAGCTCAGTAGGTACCAACTTACAGCGGCACAGATAGTAGCAACTAAGACTTGTTCCTCCGCTCGCGTTGCAGGTGAATTCTTCGTGGTTACAGGACAGTCATTGTTATCCATGAAAACATCTGACTCGTTACTTGTAGAATCGGAACAATGGCCTGAAAATTGTGACTGATGTCATAGCAGCTAACTTCCTGCACCATCATTCCAAATGAGGAATGGACTGAAATCTGCCGTATTCACCTTGTGGACTGCTATCTGCTTCTTGCACCTCCGTACTGTAGCTCTAGAATAGCCAACCAATTCCGGGCGTGTTTTCCCGTATAAAGATGCAGAGATGCGTGGGAATAGATCGCTTGTATCCATGGAAGTACCGCAGAGATTGACTCAACACGGTGCAGTGTCCAAAAATTGTGCCGGAGTAGAGAAAACGGCCGACCACCGTCAAAAACTGGCGGTCATAATGAGAATGCAATAATATAAATCAAGTACGCAAATTCATTATACACCGTTACTTGGACAATAATTATCTATAATAACAATTGTCGTGGTTTTCAATCATGAAATATTAGCTTCGAAATTGTTGTGCATGCACGATTAGACAGGTTTTCGTATCTTAAGCCAGTCGGAGTCAAACCATTATATTCCGAAATGGGGCTTAACAGAGAATCTCGTTGGAAATTTCTGCATTTACGGTGGATTCTTCGATATTTCTATGGGCCTAGTTTGTTCATGAGGGTATTGCACTGATTTCCGGCTACCTTCTCCCAGGGGACACTCAGGTGACGGTCGACTGTCTCTTTGTGCCGCTAGGTGTTTTGGGATGTCTGCCTCAGCAACTGATATTTGGTCATACGCCCGCACCAAATCTACCTCGCTGAAAATACCCTGCCCGTCAAGCCAGCTGTGGGGTCCGTGATGTGTGGAAACGTTTATCGGTCGGGCCTAGTCACCAGATAGAGTGAGCGAGAATCTCCGCGCGGTCTCCAGTCGTCAACTGACTTCTTTGGCACCGTGTGTAGGGGTGATGCGCACGGCTGTTGGAATGCCGGACAATTTCCAGTTTGAGCATGTGCTGGAACTCGGACCGGGCTACGCGGAACTTGCCTGGAGCTAACCTGCGGGGCTAAGCCTAGACCGGGGGTCACAGCGTGACGATACGATGGGCCACGTCAGTGATGATTGGGAGCGGACTGGTGTTTCGGGTGGACAAGATTAGGGTACTCGCTGAACAAACTACGGACTTCCGGTTGAGAAGTGGAAATTGGAGTAAGGATTGCTGGTGATTCAGGTGGGGTCAGTGAACTAGCAACGAAATTCGAGGTAATTCGATCCACAAACAATCGCTTGCCTAAATCGACAACCTAACCACCTCATTCTGAACTTCTAAATCTAGAATAACCTGATGCGCGTGAGCGACGATAAAATCCGTGGGAAATGATGACGCAAGCAGGGGTTCAGGGTGGGGAATTGACTGTCGTATGTTGGGATCTGAATGCCGCTGGCTGCTTACAGTATCCGGGATGTAGAAGGGACGGCGAGCCATCTTGAAACCAATACTACTCTGACCTTCTCAAGCCTGTCAACGGAGAATCGCATACCCGTAGTCTTGTCTGTCACGTAGCTGTGCTTCTAGGAGGCGGGATGCCGGTAGGGCTTGCTACCACCACTTGGCCGTGGAGGAAACTACAGGACTTTCTGCATTTGCAAGCTTCAGTTCCGGAACGGCAGTGGCAGTGACACTTGCCGGATGAGTAACTTGGCTAAGAGGCACAGTTCTTGAAATTACGGCTTGTTCGGCTCCGTTTGCGAAGGAAGTTGAGGGCCCACTTTTGCTGTTCAACCAATTGCATCAAAACTCGAAACACTTGACGAGAAGCCTGAATGTTAGAGCTGGTGTCGGCCGCGCCCTTGTGAGTGGTTGCCAATGTGTTGCTAACGACAACATCTAGCAGGGTAGCGGCGGCTTTAAGGAGCGCGTGGGCTGGTGGAGCAAATGCACTCCCATGCTCGAGGACTGTGACTGCAACCTAGCCCGTTCAGAAGCAGGGTTTGTATTATAGCCGCTACTATGCTTTAAGAGTACCGTGGGAGTCGTTGCCTCTGTAGCTGAAGCTGAAATGCATCGTCCATGGTCGTCGTACTCGCCATTGAACGCCTTTTCCGTAACAACTAAGGGGGTACCATATCTCTCAGTATGATGTCGAAGGGAACGTGCCGGGGCTTTTCCACTTCGAAGCAGCCACTCGCTTAGGGAGGGCTTCCCGGAGTGTGTAGCATGAGTTTTTCCCCGGGGTTTCATAGAAATATCCTTCGTTGGTGAGGTTACTCCTGTTGAGATCGCCGAGAAATGTTCATTGCATGTGTATAGTTCGATAGACATGCCAGCCTCCTGGGTGCGAGGTTCCAGAAAGGCGATGAAAGCCTCCGAATCTTTCGGTGGGGAATCTGGGGTTCTCATGTGCCTCGCATGACAATGGTTCATAATCAAGGTTAGGCTCCGTGCTTATCACAAAGAAGACGTTGACAGTGGAAAAACTAGGCTCGGATTCTAAAACGTTGGCTAAGCCAGATATGCAGGACTTGGACGAATGAGAGTGAAAATTGACTGGGGCAATAATAATGGCCATAAAAGTAGGTGATTGTGCCTTCGAAAAATATACGTGCAGTTGAAGGTTTGGAATCAAAATATCTATATGTACACCTGAAAAAGGGATCAGCCAATTTCAGAAAGAACAACTCGGACGGAGGAAAAACTACGGCTGACTTGACTCGGCAGGGTCACTTGGGTGGAGTCATTCAAAATCTAAAGAATGTACAAGTTCACAAATTATCAGAGGGAAAACTCCTACAAATTCCACGACCGAGTTCGACAAAGAAAACAACGAGAGGAGCCCATGGAATGCTAACTGCGTGCACCCCCCTGGACTTCAGGGTACTAGACACCTTGCTTCTAGTTACAGACCCGTAAGCCTCACTAGCATCACCAGCAAAATTTTTGAGGGAATTCTCAAGAGCGAGGTTCTTTCCCATCTTCATAGAAATAAGATCCTCTCACCGTCCCAACATGATTTTCTTCCTGGCAGATCATGCATCACCAATATGCTTACTGTCATGGATAGTCTAACGAAAGCCTATGATGATGGCCAGCTCTCACACGCTGTATTAACCGATTTTGCTAAGGCCTTCGATAAGGTCCCCTTGCCCCTCTTCTTTATAAGCTGCAGACATACGGGATTACAGGCTCCACGTTGACCATTCTTAATAGCTTCCTTACCGACCGCGCCTTTGTGATTAAGGTGGGGAATGTTTTGTCTCAACCCTCCCCAGTAACAATTGGGGTCCCCCAGGGGTCGGTCTTAGGTCCTCTTCTTTTCTTGACCTATATCAACGATCTACCGACAGCCCTTCCTGTGAACATTTCCATGTACGCAGATGATGTAACCCTTTGGAGTTCAAGCGTTGAAGACCTGCAAATTGCACTTTATGAAACGAAACGGTGGTCCGAGGATTGGAACCTCCCAGTAAATGATGACAGATGCGTGAGCATGTCTTTCGGCAGAGAGACTGGTCACACGTTTTCCATTAATGGATCAACCACACTGCCAAGGGTTGACCGACACAAGGTGCTCGGTTTCTGGTTAGATTGTACCTTGTCCTTCTCTTATCATCACGAACTTGTGAGCAAGTCTGCCTTTCGAGTCCTAAACATGATTCGAAGGTCCTTCCCGCGCATATCTAAGGATGATTTCCCCATAATTTTCGGCACGTATATCCGATCTCTGCTGGAGTACGTTAGTCATATAGTGCACTCTGGTCTTGTCCGAGACCGTGAGATCCTATAAAGAGTTCAGCGGGCCTCCACCAAGCAGTAAGGGGTCTATCCCATCTACCTTATCCCGTCCGCCTCTCACTCCTCAACCTCTATCCCCTTGACGTAAGACGCGTAAGTGGTGACCTGTTTTTGATGTTCCACCTTTTTGAAACAGATCAAAGCGATTGCTTCTTCTCCGTCTGTCCAGCCTCTTCTCTCCGTGGTCACAGCAGAAAAGTTTTCAAACCGAGGCCGCGCACTTCACTAAGGATTAACTTTTTTAGCTATAGGGCTATTACTATTTGGAATGCACTTCCGGAAGATATTGTTCTCTCGCAGAAAAAAAACTATCTTCAAGAAAAAGCCAGACATCTACCTGGGTCTCTCCCAATAATTCCCTTTGTCAAAAAAACAAATAATATAGTTGTCTTTTATCGCGTATGTGTTCATGAATGCCGCACCCCCACTCAGCTTAAGGCACTGACATCTGTGTGACACTGCATGATGTTATGTGTATCTTGTTTTCGCTGCCACCCCCGCCCCCCCTCCCGCTTCTTTTTGCTCTGGTTTCAGCTCGGTGAATCCGACAGAAGATCAAAGATTTCCTCAAGAACCGGGACAATTGGGCTCAAAGCCTCGAACCCGTGTAGTACTTCAAGAATTCAAGACTTCAGTGGAGGAACAGAAAGATATCTTTTGCCAAGGAGATGTGTGGTAAGTTCAGTTCAGCTCAGTTCAGTTTGCACAAGACAGATAATGGCCAAGGCCAAAGTAGAGTCTAGAATTCCTTCGATGGTACGCTTTCTAGGTAGGCACACACCACTGCTCCGACGGTTGCGGCGTATGAGAAAATTACAGTCAAAACAAGTGATAGATACGGTGTGATGGGGTGATACACACACACATATATATATATTTATGAAGGCTAGCTAAACGCGCCGAAAACGCAACCGTCTGGGCACACGACTGGCTTTAGCCACATAAATTTATGTGCAAGTTGAACTAAATCGAATCGCAATATTTTCTAGGACGTTTCGGCGGCGGGGTTTTAAGTTCCGTTGTCTGTCGTTTTTGGTCTGTGCACGATGCTCATGGCCTCATCTTGAAGCGTCATTTATTCTGCTTGCCTTCTTATTTGGTGAACTATTTGTGGGTTTTCCATTTCGTAATTTATCAAGTTCATTAAGTGTGTTGGAAGCATGTTTGCACTCCGTCGTATTTAAGTATTTGTAAAGAATTAAGTGCACCTTCCCGGAATTTATAGGCCAATAAGCCTCAACAGTATCCCTAGAAAAGTCTTCGAGCGCATCGTAAAACGCGAAATCTTGACACACTTGCGCGACAATAGTTTACTGTCTCCAGCGCAACATGACTTCCTTCCCGGCAGGTCATTCATTACCAGTATGCTGACCGTTATGGATAGTCTGACACAGGCCGCATTTATCGATTTCGCCAGAGCCTTTAATAGTGTCCCGCTTCTTTACAAACTCAGAATGTACGCCATCTCCGCGACCGCGGTCGCCTACTGTCCCTGACTGGGAGCTTCTTAAAAAACCGAACCTTCTCGGTTCGTGTGTATACCTCTCGGTCTCAGCGTGCACCCACCGATATAGGAGTCCTCCAGGTCTCTGTCCTCGGTCCTCTCCTATTCCTCATTTACATCAACGACCTCCCTGATGTGGTTCCGGTTAGCATAGCGATTTTCGCAGATGACGTCGCAAACTGGGACACAGATGCAAATGCTGTGCAGTCAGCCCTTGACTCGATCAAACGTTGGTCAGCTGACTGGAGCCTCCCAATAAATGATGACAAATGCGCGAGCATGTCATTTGGCAGTGCTCCGGCCCATCTCTTCAAGAAAAAGGGAACACAAATCCAAATAGTGGATCAATACAAGGTCCTTGGTTTCTGGCTGCGGAGTAATCTCTCATTCTTCTCCCACCAAGAGAAAGCTAGTAAAACTGCCTTTCGGGTCCTAAACCTTATTAGACGAAATGTTCCAATGATCTCCAAGGAGGACTTCCATCTTCTATATGGAATCTCTTTTAGAATACGGCAGCCAGATAGTACACATTGGCCTCGTCAGATACCGGAACAGCTTGGAGAGGGCTCAACGGAAAGCGACCAAAATGGTACATGGCGTAAGCTTCCTTCCCTACCCGGTTCGTTTAACATCACTCAATCTCTACCCTCTTGAGACAAGCCGTATTGGGGGAATGCTATTCCTGAATTATGATCTATTCTTAACGGGCCTAGTGGATCAGTTTTTCACTCGTCCGAACTTGAAGACCCTGCAAGGACACGAGAAAACTCTTCAAACCCCGTCCACACCTTCATTAGACAATATTTCTCGTCCCGGATAATATCTCTATGGAATAGCCTTTCACAGGAGGTAGTGGATGTCCCCCCCCCCTAAAAGAGGCATCTAAGGCCAGACTAAGCAACTGGTTAGGACTATTGTCAATGCCAGCCAGTTCTTCGATCGCCCTCGCGTAGATTATTCTCCCCCATGTTTTCCCGTCTCGTCTTCTATCCTATTTACCTGTACATTCTCCTTCCTCTTACGAATGTATATGCAAATCACTCTTCTGTGTAAATCTTAAAACAACAAAACTAGTGATATATTGATGTATCCATATTCATATTGTCGGACTCAGGCACTACATGGGAAACATTTATTTTAATTCTAACGTCGCTTTTGCGAAGATGGTTGCACCCTTGTTGTCGAGTTTTTGCCATTCCAGCTCGGTGGCACGGGAGAAAAGAAGATACATACAAGAACCGGGGACATTTAGGCTCAAGCCTCGCACCCGTGGACTACTTCAAGACAACACAAAGCTATCCATGAACCACTCGTTCTCAAGTGAGCTCGCCTTCTGATTTGGAATGTCCTGAGATTTATTCAACCAGTGATCAACCCGTGATCAGCACAACTGCGTCGCAGCCATTGATATTCTGCAGCGTGATCTTATTATACCAGTTTTGCCTCTTAACGACCGTTGCCGAGATGCAGCTCTCAAAGCTTTCCGTATCCTTACGTACCTTCAACGTGATACCATTATTGAAGACTTGTGATCATCTGTGAAAGGCTACTAGGTGCTGCCCCGGTGGTCATTGACGACAGGCAAGCAGCGTGCTTTGAGGAGCGGCACGCTTTCTGGCAATGTCCCTTCTTAACGCATCCTTTACATAAAGCCTCTCGCGCGGGACATACAGAAGGATTGTTTGTTGAATACCTAAAAATAACATTTATTGCTCCACGTTGCAGCAGAAACGGATGAAACACTCTCAGAGAGGACATCAACCTTCCTGGGAGTCGGTGTAGGCCCTAAAGCGTTGGTTCCAGAAGCGCTGTGTGCGTTTTTCGACTGATATAGATGCGATTGATAGTGGGCTATTTCCAGGGATCGCGCCTTTTTGAAGGCTGTACGTAGGTTGAGTGGAACATTCTCTAACAGACGTTGGCGCATAGCTTGGAAACGGAGTACAGTTATAAAGACGTCTCGAATAGTTCCTCTTCGGCCCTTCTCGGCCGTTGTGGATTTGAATTTGCAATCTTAGGCCAGCGATTTCAGCTGCTGCAAAAGACTGATCTGGGCTTTCGTCAGTCTGTTAGCGATAAGTCGTCAGTAATTGGCGAGCAAAAATTCAGTCTTTGGTTTGATGTAAAGATTTCTGAGTGTCCCGATGGCTGATTCATATCTGCGGCATTCTTTCATATAATCATAGACATTTGGGGACGCGTGGTTAACAAGCGTTCGGCATTTATAGAGCTGAATAGATTTTATACTACCCAAAAAGTAACTGAATGAGTGGAACCAGCGAGTCTACTGTTTTGCTGGGCTTGGACGGTTAGGATCGCCATCAACACGTTCTGGTCGCAGTATTCAATCCATTATTTGTTGAATAAATTGTCGTAGGAGCAAACAACCAGCAGTATGAAGAAGAAGCAGAATGTGAAACGTTCATTAAGCTTTATTCGACAAACAATGGACGCATAAGAGCTGAAAATAGAATAAAAGAAATGATAATTGGGGGTAATACAAAAGTGTTGTTCAGTAGTGCAACTCCATCTTTAAAAAGGGCTGAAGCGGGGCCATCAGCACAGTTTAGAAGCTTTCACGGCAGCGTTTGGCACTCAACCCAAAACCATCTTGATCATTAAAAAAATTGCCGTAAAGTGCTGAAAGCTAAATTGAGCTACGCTGAAGACGTTGTTCAACATCAAATCTTTGGTCCCCAGATCTCTGCGACAGTAGCCGTGTACGACTGCGTTCATTTTGTACCACTCGTTTCATTTAACTTCCATTTTGCTTGCACCTTCTTTCATCTGACTAAACTCCGCCTATTTCCGTTTATAATTAGCAACCTAGATTGTTCTTACATTGATGTTCTAGAACACTAGAAATCGGTTAGAACGAGTGTAGTACGCCTCTCTTTTTGAACAAGGAAATATACAAGATCCGGGATCACTTGGGGTTGAGCCTCGAACCCGTCAACCACATCAAGAACCCTACAGGTTACATTCAAGCGACCACCCGGCTGAGCGTCGGTGTTTAACCGTTTCCTTGAGTTGATTGCGACCATAAAAAATCATTTGGAACCACATTCCAAGCTTCGTTATGTGAAGCAAGTTTGCATGGCGTAATGCACAACCGACAAAACTAATATTCGTATAAATACTTGAGTACGACGGGGTGCAAACATGCTTCCAACACACTTAATGAACTTAATAAATTACGAAATGGAAAACCCACAAATAGTTCACCAAATAAGAAGGCAAGCAGAATAAATGACGCTTCAAGATGAGGCCATGAGCATCGTGCACAGACCAAAAATCGACAGACAACGGAACTTAAAACCCCGCCACCGAAACGTCCTAGAAAATATTGCGATTCGATTTAGTTCAATTTGCACATAAATTTATGTGGCTAAAGCCAGTCGTGTGCCCAGACGGTTGCGTTTTCGGCGCGTTCATCTAGCAGACCTTCCGTTTGTAATATGCTGGATGCAGTGTTTTTCCATCAGGCCATGTCAGTTCAGTTTGCACAAGACGAAAATGGTCGAGACCAATCGTGCGTCCAGATCGTTGTCTTGTCGCTGAGTTCCCGTATCTGCCTACACTGCGCGTTAAATGGTTAGTCCAAAAGGCAGAATTTGCGAGGCAGAATCATCTTCGCAGGTATATGTTTATTGACAAAAATTACCAGGGGCTCATTACTTCATCTCCGTCGTCCTCAGAGCTAGTTCTGGGAACCCTATGTTCCGGTGTGAATCTAAGGCGTTCTTTCAAGCTGGTACATTGCTTCGGCTGACAGCAGTTTCTGACAGTCTGTTCCACGGAGGTGAAACCCTGTTTATGAGAAGCTAAGTCCGTATGTCCAGCCTTGAGTGTGCCATTTGTAGCCGGAGACTATGTCCCCTAGTGCCGCACTCAAGATCAGAAGCGAATGTCACCCGTTTCTATATCCGACAGACCCTTTATAATCCCCCCCTCAGACACCACCCACCACCAATTTCCCAACTATACCTTCCACTCCTATTTTTCACCCAAAACTGGTGTCGGTGTCTTCGTCCACCAGTCAGTCGCCACATCCAGAATCCAGAATCTTGGCTTTTCCAGTCGCGAACTTCAGTTGATGTGGCTGAAGCTCCGACTTCCTTATTTCGATCACTACTTTTGTGCTGTTTACCCTTCACCCAACAGTAGCGACCCATCGGTCTTTGATTTTTTTTACCTTCGAACATCGAGCACTTATTTTTTACGGATCCCAGCTGCCATATCACTATCTTAAGAGATTCTAATGTACACAATCGGGATTGGTCGATTCACTCATCGGGCACTTCGGCTCTGGGGTGCTAGGCCGAACACTTCGCCGCAGTCAACAACCTGTACCAACTTGGTGACCTTCCCACACGTAGTCCCGACCGAGCTGGCGATCGTGATCATACAGTTAATGTTATTCTCACTTCTGTTCCTTCTCTGTTCTCAGGCATCTCTGTCCTTCCTCCACTTGGCTCATCTGACCACTGTATTATTTCCTGTTCCATCAATTTTACTCGTCCCGATCCTCCACCTTCTTCGAGACATATTTTGGCGTTACAGTTCTACCAGCTGGGATGGTTTTCGCGGTTTCCTAGCTTTATATCATTGAATTGATTGCTGTTTTACTTCAGACATTTCCGTTTCGGTTTCTAATTTCACTGACATTGTTCTTCAAGGTATGCAACTTTTTATTCCTCACTTTTCCAAACCCGGCAAACCCGAATCCCCCGAGTCGTTCAGCCAAGCATGCGATCGTGCTGTACGTTTGAAGCGTGCAAAATTTCGCCGCTGGCGCCGCTCGCCCACTCCCGATCACCACTGCCACTTCGTGCAAGCCAGAAGCGGATGCTCGTCGACCACACATGGACCGATAGAACGCTTCGTCTGCTGGAAAGCCGATCGCTTACTCTCATCTGCCACCGGTAGTCGAACATTTTGGCCCCTTGCCAAAGCAATTTTTTCCTTCCAATATCCCTCCTATCTGTAATTTCTCTGACCCATTGCATCGACCGGGGTCGGTAGTGATAAGTGGGCTATTGCTCAGAGTTCCCTCTCTTTTATTCAACCTTTGTCTTCTGTCCTCAACCACCTCTCTTTGCCCTCTCTATCCACCCATAATGCTCCCACTGACAACACGGCCGGTACTCGCAACGGTTCATTGTCAAATAGTGTCGGGGATAATCCTCTGTTCGGCAACTCTCATTTTCCGAAGCCTCGCCAGCCCCTGAACCTCAGCTCCTTCAACGTGCGTACACTCATGCAGGCTGGTCAGCAGGTGTGCCTGGCCCTCACACTAAACTCTCTAAGGATCGATGTCTGCTGCTTAAGTGAAACGCGTATCCAGGGTTCGAGCAGTGTGATTCAACTAACTGCTCCGGGTATCTCATCGAGGTATTTTCTGCGCACTTCAGGAGACGAAGCAGCTAGAGCTGTGGGTCAATGTGGTGTAGGAATTGTCTCGATTGACAAGGCTGAGGCTTCCCTTTTAGACTGGATCCCTGTTAACAGTCGTTTATGTGCTGTGAGACTCCAAGGGTCAGTTGGCGTATGAAAGGATAGTTGTGTTAAGCGCAATTTGTTTGTGATCTCGGCGTACGCCCAACGGACTGCAGCTCTGACAAGCAGGAGAATGAGTTCTACGACGAACACGCCACCCTCGTTCGGGGCAGTAAAGGTTCTGACATTGTAGTGCTAACTGATGACTTCAATGCACAAGTTGGCAAACTCAGTGTGTCAGAAGCCTGTTTAGGTGGGCGCTGTGCTTTACCTGCTGAGCGTACAGATAACGGGGATAGGCTTCTCCAGTTTTGTGCAGACAATCGATTGTTCTTGTCTAGCACCAATTTCCGACACAGCTCGCGTCGCACAGTGACATGGAGCTCTAACTCTACGGGTACTCCAAGCCAGATTGATCATATCACCGTAAGCTACCGGTGGCGCAGTTCAGAATTGTAGATCTTACTGGTCCACGTACGTAGAGTCGGACTGTGCATTAGTTTTATTGCGATTATCTCTCCAGCTCCAGGGTAATCGTCGCAAACCGCAAACCAGGTTAGCCGTGCAAAGTGTCTGATCCAGAAGTTAGCTCATGAGCTAGGATCTACGACAAACAGTAATGTAGGTGAGCATTGGGCCCATATCCAGCAGGCAATGCACGTTGCAGCAGATTTTGCCTGTGGTCCTAGGTCCGATATTCATCAAAGACATTGGATTTTGCTAGAGTCGTTGAGTATAATGGAGCAAAAGCGTCAGCTTTCGAACTGCAGAAGCAAGTTACGAAAAGCCTTAAGAAGGATCGCGAAAGTCGGTGGGTGAAAGTAGTCGAAGAAATGGAAATAGCAGCTGCTTCAGGTAACAGTCAACGACTGTTCAAATTTATTCGTGACACCGGTGGACGGCGCATCCAGGTCAGTGAAACGATTTGGGATAGAAATGGAGAACCCATCCATAGCAAACAGCAAAGGCTTGACCGATGGGCCGAGTACTTCAAGGAACAGTTTAGCTGCCCGCACGCTAGTGTAGTTACTCCTGTGTCAACAACTGCGACTCCTTAGGTAGCATCATTTGAGCCCCCATCAGAAGTGGAAGTAGAGTCATGTATTCGATTACTAAGGCGGGGGAAAGCGGCAGGTCCCGACGAACTTCCTCCAGTTCTTTTCAAACTGGGTGATGAGACGTTGATAAAATCACTAACCGCCTTGCTCCGTGACATTTGGAACGAGAAGCGTATTCCGTTATTGTGGAGCGACTCATTGATTGTTCCCATCTTCAAAAAGGGAATACGCAATGTCTGCAGTAATCACCGTGGGATTAGCTTCATTTCGATAGTCACAAAGGCATTAGCCTCGATTTTGCTGCACCGTCTTACACCGGCTCGCGAGAGGAACACCCGCGAACAGCAGGGTGGATTCCGCCCAGGTCGAGGATGCATCAACGAGATTTTTACTCTTCGCCCACTACTTGAAACGCGTCACACGCACCGCCGACCGACGATAATGCTTTTCTTAGACCTGAAAGGCGCTTTCGATTCAGTTGATCGAACATCGCTTTCCAGTGCCCTTCACCGGAAAGGTATGCCCCAGAAGTTCGTGAACCTAATGAGATCATTATATTCTCACTTCTGGCCGCATAAGAGTTTACGGCGAACTATCCGGTCTTTTCGAAACGACCAGTGGTGTTCGACAAGGATGTTCTATGTCTCGATTCCTGTTCAACTTCGTCATGGACCAAATAGTGGAGAGTGCGTTGCAAAGTCTTCAGGATATGGGTGTCGAACTAGGAAATAGTGGGAAGCTGCGTGACCTAGATTACGCGGACGACGTTGTCTGCTTGTTCGAATCCACGGAACATGCTCAGCGGGCACTAGATCGACTCGCAAAAGCTGTAGCTCCATTCGGCATGCGCTTCGCACCTTCAAAGTGTCAATTGATGTTACAAGACTGGACGTCAACGAGTCCGAGCTTGATGCTCGATGGGGAGGTGCTGGCAGTTGTCGACCACTTCACCTACCTCGGGATCGGCATGACGACGGATGTGAGCACAGTAGTAGAGTTGAGCATGCGTAT
This sequence comes from Fasciola hepatica, assembly GCA_948099385.1. Classification (NCBI taxonomy): domain Eukaryota; kingdom Metazoa; phylum Platyhelminthes; class Trematoda; order Plagiorchiida; family Fasciolidae; genus Fasciola; species Fasciola hepatica. Next base: position 17,248,279 of record CANUEZ040000182.1, read on the forward strand.
ATCCAAGGCTCGAGCGGAATTCACTGGACTGAAGCACTTGTGGTGCAAACCTGATATTTCACTGAAGTTGAAAGGTCGTGTATACTGTGCAGCAGTGCGTTTAGTTTTGTTGTGTGGTTGCGAGACTTGGGGTCTGCGTATGGAAGATATTCGTCGTCTTGAGGTTTTCGATCGTCAATGTTTACGTAGTATCACTAAGATTGGGTGGAATAGCCGAGTGAGCAATGCTGAGATCCGACAGAGAGTACTAGGTACCAGTTTAGAGAATATTATATCACAGCGTATCCAGCTTAGTAGACTTCGTTGGTTGGGACACGTGTTACGTATGACAAACACACGTCTACCGTACCGTGTCCTATTCTCCGTTCCTCCTCTGGAGTGGAAGAAACCACGTGGAGGTCAACAGATGACGTGGCAACGAGCAATGAGAAAATGTACAACGAACTTAGGAAAAATAGCTGCTTCACGTCTTCGTGGGTGGGGTCCGAAAGATCCATCTACCAGTTGGCTGGAGACACTAAAGGATATGGCAGCGAATCGCGAACAGTGGCGATCGTGTTGTCACTTTCTGTTGAATCAGAATGATTGATCGATGTGCGTTTGTACGATTAGAACCGTGTATTCCGTGTGTTGGCTACTAGAGCATTGTTTCCTTTTCCCACACCCGTAGGACCACTCCCCGTCCATCTTGTATATTCACACTTTCTAATTCAACGTGCAACATGGTGAGAAAGGCAGTGGTCAGTGGGGCTTGCCCTACTGTTTAACGCTGTACGATGATGACGATGATGTAGTTGTTAGGTGACTTTTACCTTTATTTAACGGCATATTCCGTGTGTTTTCCACTTTGATATATATATACATATATATATATATATATATATATACCGATAACCCGACACAATGTACAGAGGCTTGGTGCCATGCAAAAGCACGAAACAGAAAGATAAAAGTGAAGAATCAGATGGGAAATTTCTCAAGAGTGCGAACAAAGGTTATCACAACATGACCGCCACCGAGCACGACATTGAGCCATACCGACAATGTTTCCAGCCAGCTGTGTAGTGGATCTCGAGGTCCCCAAACATGCAAGCGTGAGAAACCGACAGAAGCAAGTCTTGACGTCAACACTTTGACAGATCGGTGCCATGTCGTGGCTTGGCCTCCACATTATCGTTTCCAGCCAACCTTAGACTCAGCGAACAAAGCGCGACGGGAAAGTCGATGAGGTGGCGTATGTAGCACATCTTCCTGCCAACGAAGCCGATGGAGGAATATGGTAGCACTAATTGGTTACGCGGCACACCTGGTTCCGTAGATGCTTGTTCAAACTGGGGAATCGCTTATTCGCTACTGCCACCACACCCGCGAGATACTGCTTAGGCATCGCTAATCGAACACGGACAATCGGTCGACATTGGCCGGTCGAACAGACCAGGTCTCACAGGCGTATAGGAGCACACTACGCACAACAGCGTTGTACACTTTACCTTTCGGCTGGAGAGAGATGTCACGCCGTCTCCACAGTTAACGCGAATTGCAAAACACCGCTTGAGCCTTCTCTATTCGGTTGTTCACATCATCTCCAATCCACCCATCGACAGTTACACAGCTTCCCAAGTGGACAAACTTTTCATCAATTTCTAACCGACCATTACCGAGAGTAAGTGCGGGGATAGGTTCCTGCCAGTCTTGTAGAAGCACTTTACACTTGGAAGTTGGAAAGCACATTCCGTACCGTAAAACAGACGACACAAGTTTGTCTAGGACACACTGTGCCACAGTAAAATCGTCGTAAACCAATGCGACGTCATCTGCATAGTCTAAGTCTAAAAGTCTGTTTCTGGGTAGGAGCTCAACGTCTTCATTCGTTTTATTTCCTTGTAATCCTCTTAGGATGTCGTCAATTACAAAATCGAACATGAGGGGTGATAGTGGGCAACCTTGACGCACGCCACTGCCAACTGGGAAGTGAGGTGACGATGAGCCAAATGTTTGTGCTCGGCCTGAAATTTGATGATATAGAGCCTGGATGATTTTTACATATTTATCAGGCACTCCCTGTCTGATGAGACAATCCCAGAGGGCCGTCCAATCAACTGGATCAAGAGCTGCTCGGATGTCCATGAATATGATTACCGTCGGTCTACGATATGTGTGGAGGATCTGAAGTCTCTGACGGATGATGAAAATTTGATCGATGCACCCGCGGTTGGGACGAAAACCGGACTGTTCTTCACGGACTTGTTGTTCGCGCACTGGGAACAATCTTTGGAGAATTACCGACGCTAACAACTGTGATGCGACCGAGATCAAGCTTATCCCTCGATGATTTGAACAGATGTTTCTAGCCATTTTCTTGTATGTAAGGATGATGGGTGCACAGTTCCAACTTTCTGGAACATAATCGTGGAGCCAAATCTCAGAGAAGAGGCTGGTGCGCGCCTTGGAGAGGTGAACACCACCGTCTTTGAAGAGGGCCGAGGAGAGTTCTTCAGGGACGGAAGCTTTATTGCTTTTCAGGAGGTGGAGAGCACGATCGATTTCTTCTGTGGGTGGCGTAGTGCAGATAGTCCATGGAGCATGAACTGGTTCGGATGGACTACTGAGTGGGGACGCTGGTACTGAAGGCCAGTTGAACTGTTCTTCAAAGTGTTCTGCCCATCGGTCCATGCGCCTTGAAAGCTGGTGGACTGGTTGGCCTCCAAATGCCTCAGTATGGCCTAGGATGGGTGTTTCGGGCTCCGAGATGGTTACTCTTCCTGAACGCCTCGAAATGCTCTCAGATGATTGTTCGTTTTCTGCAGCCTTTGCTGAGGAAGCCCTACTCACTGCCTTCTCGTGGCGGAGGTGTTCCCACTAAAGCAGTAGGACGAAAGCGAATGCCCGGCGCTCTCCTCCGGTTTGACTGACTAATAGTCAGTCTAGGGAAGATGATTAAACCCTAATTCCAAACCAACTACGGGCGACGTATGAGGCGTACAACAGTATGTTCACCGGTATCTATGGCGGAGGGATGTACTAGGCATCCAGGATGTTTGGCCTCATCCGAGGGGCGTATGAGTCGAGTAATCAGTCACCGGCCCTCAGAGGGCTACGATACCCTGATATTGTCCTACCGCCTTGTACGTTAGACGTTCTGGCCAAAGGCTTGAAGTGAGGCCCCCTAAGTCAATTCTCTATTTCGGTCCTGGCGTGCGGCTAGTATTCAGTCCTCATGCCTACATAAAATCTCCACGTAAATGATCACTCGTTCTCGCGCTCGACTTTATTCACTCACTCAAGCTACACAAGTTATGACCGAGGTGCCGGTGGTTGGAAAAAACCCACTACCTATTACAACACCACCCATTTTCACCCAGTCTTTTATACACGACAATGTTAACGTTATTCTGTGTACTTCTCAGGTTGCCATCGACAGGGGCGCTGGGCATGCAAATGAGATTCCTTCTTCTATTGTGTGCAGTTCATCAAAACCACCACCGAGACCACCTGTGCCACTGAAGCTTGCAGCCTTCAATGTGCGCACTCTGGGGCAAATAGGCCAACAAGCAGCCTTAGCACGCACACTGCTGCATTCAGGACCCCCCACCATCGTAGTTTGTCTGAATTCGCCCTCAGGATATGCTTTTACTCTGCGCTTATCCGGAGACGCCGAGGCTTCTGCATATGATGATGATCATCATCATCATCATCGTACAGCGTTAAACAGTAGGGCAAGCCCCACTGACCACTGCCTTTCTCACCATGTTGCACGTTGAATTAGAAAGTGTGAATATACAAGATGGACGGGGAGTGGTCCTACGGGTGTGGGAAAAGGAAACAATGCTCTAGTAGCCAACACACGGAATACACGGTTCTAATCGTACAAACGCACATCGATCAATCATTCTGATTCAACAGAAAGTGACAACACGATCGCCACTGTTCGCGATTCGCTGCCATATCCTTTAGTGTCTCCAGCCAACTGGTAGATGGATCTTTCGGACCCCACCCACGAAGACGTGAAGCAGCTATTTTTCCTAAGTTCGTTGTACATTTTCTCATTGCTCGTTGCCACGTCATCTGTTGACCTCCACGTGGTTTCTTCCACTCCAGAGGAGGAACGGAGAATAGGACACGGTACGGTAGACGTGTGTTTGTCATACGTAACACGTGTCCCAACCAACGAAGTCTACTAAGCTGGATACGCTGTGATATAATATTCTCTAAACTGGTACCTAGTACTCTCTGTCGGATCTCAGCATTGCTCACTCGGCTATTCCACCCAATCTTAGTGATACTACGTAAACATTGACGATCGAAAACCTCAAGACGACGAACATCTTCCATACGCAGACCCCAAGTCTCGCAACCACACAACAAAACTAAACGCACTGCTGCACAGTATACACGACCTTTCAACTTCAGTGAAATATCAGGTTTGCACCACAAGTGCTTCGGTCCAGTGAATTCCGCTCGAGCCTTGGATATACGCATGCTCAACTCTACTACTGTGCTCACATCCGTCGTCATGCCGATCCCGAGGTAGGTGAAGTGGTCGACAACTGCCAGCACCTCCCCATCGAGCATCAAGCCCGGACTCGTTGACGTCCAGTCTTGTAACATCAATTGACACTTTGAAGGTGCGAAGCGCATGCCGAATGGAGCTACAGCTTTTGCGAGTCGATCTAGTGCCCGCTGAGCATGTTCCGTGGATTCGAACAAGCAGACAACGTCGTCCGCGTAATCTAGGTCACGCAGCTTCCCACTATTTCCTAGTTCGACGCCCATATCCTGAAGACTTTGCAACGCACTCTCCACTATTTGGTCCATGACGAAGTTGAACAGGAATCGAGACATAGAACATCCTTGTCGAACACCACTGGTCGTTTCGAAAAGACCGGATAGTTCGCCGTAAACTCTTATGCGGCCAGAAGTGAGAATATAATGATCTCATTAGGTTCACGAACTTCTGGGGCATACCTTTCCGGTGAAGGGCACTGGAAAGCGATGTTCGATCAACTGAATCGAAAGCGCCTTTCAGGTCTAAGAAAAGCATTATCGTCGGTCGGCGGTGCGTGTGACGCGTTTCAAGTAGTGGGCGAAGAGTAAAAATCTCGTTGATGCATCCTCGACCTGGGCGGAATCCACCCTGCTGTTCGCGGGTGTTCCTCTCGCGAGCCGGTGTAAGACGGTGCAGCAAAATCGAGGCTAATGCCTTTGTGACTATCGAAATGAAGCTAATCCCACGGTGATTACTGCAGACATTGCGTATTCCCTTTTTGAAGATGGGAACAATCAATGAGTCGCTCCACAATAACGGAATACGCTTCTCGTTCCAAATGTCACGGAGCAAGGCGGTTAGTGATTTTATCAACGTCTCATCACCCAGTTTGAAAAGAACTGGAGGAAGTTCGTCGGGACCTGCCGCTTTCCCCCGCCTTAGTAATCGAATACATGACTCTACTTCCACTTCTGATGGGGGCTCAAATGATGCTACCTAAGGAGTCGCAGTTGTTGACACAGGAGTAACTACACTAGCGTGCGGGCAGCTAAACTGTTCCTTGAAGTACTCGGCCCATCGGTCAAGCCTTTGCTGTTTGCTATGGATGGGTTCTCCATTTCTATCCCAAATCGTTTCACTGACCTGGATGCGCCGTCCACCGGTGTCACGAATAAATTTGAACAGTCGTTGACTGTTACCTGAAGCAGCTGCTATTTCCATTTCTTCGACTACTTTCACCCACCGACTTTCGCGATCCTTCTTAAGGCTTTTCGTAACTTGCTTCTGCAGTTCGAAAGCTGACGCTTTTGCTCCATTATACTCAACGACTCTAGCAAAATCCAATGTCTTTGATGAATATCGGACCTAGGACCACAGGCAAAATCTGCTGCAACGTGCATTGCCTGCTGGATATGGGCCCAATGCTCACCTACATTACTGTTTGTCGTAGATCCTAGCTCATGAGCTAACTTCTGGATCAGACACTTTGCACGGCTAACCTGGTTTGCGGTTTGCGACGATTACCCTGGAGCTGGAGAGATAATCGCAATAAAACTAATGCACAGTCCGACTCTACGTACGTGGACCAGTAAGATCTACAATTCTGAACTGCGCCACCGGTAGCTTACGGTGATATGATCAATCTGGCTTGGAGTACCCGTAGAGTTAGAGCTCCATGTCACTGTGCGACGCGAGCTGTGTCGGAAATTGGTGCTAGACAAGAACAATCGATTGTCTGCACAAAACTGGAGAAGCCTATCCCCGTTATCTGTACGCTCAGCAGGTAAAGCACAGCGCCCACCTAAACAGGCTTCTGACACACTGAGTTTGCCAACTTGTGCATTGAAGTCATCAGTTAGCACTACAATGTCAGAACCTTTACTGCCCCGAACGAGGGTGGCGTGTTCGTCGTAGAACTCATTCTCCTGCTTGTCAGAGCTGCAGTCCGTTGGGCGTACGCCGAGATCACAAACAAATTGCGCTTAACACAACTATCCTTTCATACGCCAACTGACCCTTGGAGTCTCACAGCACATAAACGACTGTTAACAGGGATCCAGTCTAAAAGGGAAGCCTCAGCCTTGTCAATCGAGACAATTCCTACACCACATTGACCCACAGCTCTAGCTGCTTCGTCTCCTGAAGTGCGCAGAAAATACCTCGATGAGATACCCGGAGCAGTTAGTTGAATCACACTGCTCGAACCCTGGATACGCGTTTCACTTAAGCAGCAGACATCGATCCTTAGAGAGTTTAGTGTGAGGGCCAGGCACACCTGCTGACCAGCCTGCATGAGTGTACGCACGTTGAAGGAGCTGAGGTTCAGGGGCTGGCGAGGCTTCGGAAAATGAGAGTTGCCGAACAGAGGATTATCCCCGACACTATTTGACAATGAACCGTTGCGAGTACCGGCCGTGTTGTCAGTGGGAGCATTATGGGTGGATAGAGAGGGCAAAGAGAGGTGGTTGAGGACAGAAGACAAAGGTTGAATAAAAGAGAGGGAACTCTGAGCAATAGCCCACTTATCACTACCGACCCCGGTCGATGCAATGGGTCAGAGAAATTACAGATAGGAGGGATATTGGAAGGAAAAAATTGCTTTGGCAAGGGGCCAAAATGTTCGACTACCGGTGGCAGATGAGAGTAAGCGATCGGCTTTCCAGCAGACGAAGCGTTCTATCGGTCCATGTGTGGTCGACGAGCATCCGCTTCTGGCTTGCACGAAGTGGCAGTGGTGATCGGGAGTGGGCGAGCGGCGCCAGCGGCGAAATTTTGCACGCTTCAAACGTACAGCACGATCGCATGCTTGGCTGAACGACTCGGGGGATTCGGGTTTGCCGGGTTTGGAAAAGTGAGGAATAAAAAGTTGCATACCTTGAAGAACAATGTCAGTGAAATTAGAAACCGAAACGGAAATGTCTGAAGTAAAACAGCAATCAATTCAATGATATAAAGCTAGGAAACCGCGAAAACCATCCCAGCTGGTAGAACTGTAACGCCAAAATATGTCTCGAAGAAGGTGGAGGATCGGGACGAGTAAAATTGATGGAACAGGAAATAATACAGTGGTCAGATGAGCCAAGTGGAGGAAGGACAGAGATGCCTGAGAACAGAGAAGGAACAGAAGTGAGAATAACATTAACTGTATGATCACGATCGCCAGCTCGGTCGGGACTACGTGTGGGAAGGTCACCAAGTTGGTACAGGTTGTTGACTGCGGCGAAGTGTTCGGCCTAGCACCCCAGAGCCGAAGTGCCCGATGAGTGAATCGACCAATCCCGATTGTGTACATTAGAATCTCTTAAGATAGTGATATGGCAGCTGGGATCCGTAAAAAATAAGTGCTCGATGTTCGAAGGTAAAAAAAATCAAAGACCGATGGGTCGCTACTGTTGGGTGAAGGGTAAACAGCACAAAAGTAGTGATCGAAATAAGGAAGTCGGAGCTTCAGCCACATCAACTGAAGTTCGCGACTGGAAAAGCCAAGATTCTGGATTCTGGATGTGGCGACTGACTGGTGGACGAAGACACCGACACCAGTTTTGGGTGAAAAATAGGAGTGGAAGGTATAGTTGGGAAATTGGTGGTGGGTGGTGTCTGAGGGGGGGATTATAAAGGGTCTGTCGGATATAGAAACGGGTGACATTCGCTTCTGATCTTGAGTGCGGCACTAGGGGACATAGTCTCCGGCTACAAATGGCACACTCAAGGCTGGACATACGGACTTAGCTTCTCATAAACAGGGTTTCACCTCCGTGGAACAGACTGTCAGAAACTGCTGTCAGCCGAAGCAATGTACCAGCTTGAAAGAACGCCTTAGATTCACACCGGAACATAGGGTTCCCAGAACTAGCTCTGAGGACGACGGAGATGAAGTAATGAGCCCCTGGTAATTTTTGTCAATAAACATATACCTGCGAAGATGATTCTGCCTCGCAAATTCTGCCTTTTGGACTAACCATTTAACGCGCAGTGTAGGCAGATACGGGAACTCAGCGACAAGACAACGATCTGGACGCACGATTGGTCTCGACCATTTTCGTCTTGTGCAAACTGAACTGACATGACCTGATGGAAAAACACTGCATCCAGCATATTACAAACGGAAGGTCTGCTAGATGAACGCGCCGAAAACGCAACCATCTGGGCACACGACTGGCTTTAGCCACATAAATTTATGAGGAGTAGCCATCCTCGTTAGGTCAGGTGCAAACCACCTTGAGTCCCAGACCAAGATGTGCACTCGCAATATCCAGCTATGCGCCGTTACGATCATCCTTCCAGGCAGAAGGGTTAACGTCGTCTGTGTCTACAGGGCACCAAGCACAAACCACGAAAAGGACGTTTGCTTGCTGCGGACTTTGACTGAACTAGTTAAGGACGCACAAAAGACCCTCATAGTGGGTGACTTCAATCTTCCGCACATCGACTGGGTGGCTGAGGTCTGCGTGCCGGGATCGGAGGAGCAAAGCTACTTAGAATGGCTGCATGACAATGCGTTGCATCAGCATATTAGGGAGAATACCAGATATAGGACTGGATGCGTTCCATCCCTGCTGGATCTAGCTATAACGAACTTCCCCAACGATGTGGCTGGACTGCATTATTATGCACCGCTGGGAAAGAGTGACCACGTGTGTGTCAAAATAGTTCTATGCATGCGGCAACCGAAGGTACCCTCAAGGCTGATTAGGAATTTCGGTAGTATGGACATAGATAGGCTTCGTAATAGGGCGATGGGTTTGACCTGGGACGCACCAGAGGAGGCTACTGTGGAGGAGCGCTGGCAGGCCATAAAAGGATCCCTGACTGCCCTACAGGAAGAGTTCGCACCCCTAAAACGAAGGAGTGGGGAGGGCAAGCCCATGTGGTGGAAGGCTGCAATAGCCAAGGCCATCAGACGTAGAAACCGCTATTGGAACCAGTACAAAGCTTCCGGCAGCCAGCTAGCCTGGAATCGCTATACGAAGCTGAGAAACGAGACTGTAAGCCTTTTGAGAACTTCTAAACGGGAGTTTGAGCTGAAATTGGCCCAGTCTGTAAGACAACAGCCGAAGAAGTTCTACAGCTATGTACAATCTAAAGGCTCAACAAGAAATGCCGTAGGTCCGCTATCCACTAGAGAATATGGTATTGTCACTGACGACCAGGGCAAAGCAGACGCCCTGGGGGAATACTTTGGTAGTGTACATAGGATAGATAGTGGGGTACTAGTAGATCTGGCGCTGATACATCCTCCTCAGTTAAACGAGCTAGATCTTTCAGAGGAATGCGTGCGTAAGTACCTACAGGAGTTAAACAGCCACAAGTCAGCGGGCCCAGATGGCATTCATCCAGCTATCATCAAGCCGTTGGCGGATATCATAGCTCCATCGGTATGCAGATTGTATAGATCCACGTTGGACCAGGGAAAGCTGCCTCAGGACTGGAAAGTCGCGGCAGTCGTGGCAATACATAAGAGTGGGCCTAAGTCGGATGTGCAGAACTACAGGCCGGTAAGCCTAACTAGCATTCTCTGTAAAGTTCTCGAGAAGATCATCCGTGCCCATATCTGCCAGCACTTACTGCAGCACTCCATGCTAAGCCCGGCGCAGCATGGATTCCTGAAAAATAGATCTTGCCTGACCAATCTCCTGTGCTTCTTAGATGAAGTAACTCGACGACTGGACGAAGGTAAGCATGTTGAGGTATGTTACCTCGACTTTAGCAAGGCGTTCGACTCCGTTAATCATCGTCTTTTGCTATGCAAGATGGAGACTTTCGGGATAGGTGGGCCAGTATATAGGTGGCTGGAGGACTTCCTCTCCCACAGGACGCTTTATGTCAAAGTGGGGGACAGGTGCTCCAGTTTGGTGAACGTCACCAGTGGTGTACCTCAGGGATCCGTCCTAGGCCCGGTCCTATTCTTGTTATTTATTAATGACCTAGCATCCACTCTTCAATCGCCCAGCTTTATTTTTGCGGATGATGTGAAGATTGTTGGATCTAAGGGTAGGGCGGACTTGGGCAGGGAAATAGGCACCGTCCTAAACTGGGCATACAAATGGGACTTACCTCTAAACGCTCAAAAAAGCCATTTGTTGTCAAGGGCAACAGAGAGCCTAACTGTCGCTCATGATCAAGGGCTGTTCACCGTAGAGGCAGCCAGTAGGGTTAAAGACCTGGGGATCATCATGAAAAGTGACTTCGAATGGTCGGAGCAGTGCAACGCGGCTGCGCATAAGGCTCGTGGGGAGCTCTTTAGACTGCGATCGGCTTTGTCTTGCCGGAAGCCGGAGGTATTCGTACCTATTTACATGGCTATAGTACGACCTCACTTAGAAGGCAGTGTGCAGGCTTGGTCACCCTTCTACAAAAAGGATGCCGCCTGCCTAGAGAAAGTCCAACGTCTCGCCACGCGGATGGTTGAAGGGCAAAGGGGTAAGACTTACGAGCAGAGACTCTGTGACCTGAATCTCTTCTCGTTGGAAAGGAGGAGAAGTCGAGGAGATCTCATAGAAACGTTCAAGGTAATGAAGGGCTTTTCTGGCCTCAGACCAGATAGTCTATTCCAATTGGCCGTAGACTCCAGAACAAGGGGACACGAAAAGAAGTTGATAAAAGCCAGATCTAGGTTGATGGCAAGATCGCACTTCTTCAGCAACAGGGTTGTGAACAGTTGGAACGGTCTGCCTGGTGAAATGGTAGATCTGCAGACAGTCCAATCCTTCAAATGTGCCCTTGATCGCAAGTGGTACGAGATCTTTCCTTGTAGTGAGCCTTAAGAATATCAACTAGATGGACGACGGGAAGCACTGTGGTCCTTCTGAAGTATGTTTTAGCAGACTTTTTCCCTCATTGCATACTGTCTCAGTGAACGCTCACGATGCATAATGTCTCTCGCAGTTGATGTGCGATGAGGTTTTCCGTTTCCCTCTCATTTTTAGCGGGGATTCGACGAAATACACTCGGCAGTGGTGGGTGCATAACTGGTGTGCATACCATCGAAGGAATTCTGGACGCTCGATTGGCCGTGGCCATTACCTGTCCTGTGCAGACTGAACTGAACTGAAAAATTGAACTAAATCGAATCGCAATATTTTCTAGGACGTTTCGGCGGCGGGGTTTTAAGTTCCGTTGTCTGTCGGTTTTTGGTCTGTGCACGATGCTCATGGCCTCATCTTGAAGCGTCATTTATTCTGCTTGCCTTCTTATTTGGTGAACTATTTGTGGGTTTTCCATTTCGTAATTTATCAAGTTCATCAAGTGTGTTGGAAGCATGTTTGCACCCCGTCGTACTCAAGTATTTATACGAATATTAGTTTTGTCGGTTGTGCATTACGCCATGCAAACTTGCTTCACATAACGAAGCTTGGAATGTGGTTCCAAATGATTTTTTATGGTCGCAATCAACTCAAGGAAACGGTTAAACACCGACGCTCAGCCGGGTGGTCGCTTGAATGTAACCTGTAGGGTTCTTGATGTGGTTGACGGGTTCGAGGCTCAACCCCAAGTGATCCCGGATCTTGTATATTTCCTTGTTCAAAAAGAGAGGCGTACTACACTCGTTCTAACCGATTTCTAGTGTTCTAGAACGTCAATGTAAGAACAATCTAGGTTGCTAATTATAAACGGAAATAGGCGGAGTTTAGTCAGATGAAAGAAGGTGCAAGCAAAATGGAAGTTAAATGAAACGAGTGGTACAAAATGAACGCAGTCGTACACGGCTACTGTCGCAGAGATCTGGGGACCAAAGATTTGATGTTGAACAACGTCTTCAGCGTAGCTCAATTTAGCTTTCAGCACTTTACGGCAATTTTTTTAATGATCAAGATGGTTTTGGGTTGAGTGCCAAACGCTGCCGTGAAAGCTTCTAAACTGTGCTGATGGCCCCGCTTCAGCCCTTTTTAAAGATGGAGTTGCACTACTGACCACTGACCACTGCCTTTCTCACCATGTTGCACGTTGAATTAGAAAGTGTGAATATACAAGATGGACGGGGAGTGGTCCTACGGGTGTGGGAAAAGGAAACAATGCTCTAGTAGCCAACACACGGAATACACGGTTCTAATCGTACAAACGCACATCGATCAATCATTCTGATTCAACAGAAAGTGACAACACGATCGCCACTGTTCGCGATTCGCTGCCATATCCTTTAGTGTCTCCAGCCAACTGGTAGATGGATCTTTCGGACCCCACCCACGAAGACGTGAAGCAGCTATTTTTCCTAAGTTCGTTGTACATTTTCTCATTGCTCGTTGCCACGTCATCTGTTGACCTCCACGTGGTTTCTTCCACTCCAGAGGAGGAACGGAGAATAGGACACGGTACGGTAGACGTGTGTTTGTCATACGTAACACGTGTCCCAACCAACGAAGTCTACTAAGCTGGATACGCTGTGATATAATATTCTCTAAACTGGTACCTAGTACTCTCTGTCTGATCTCAGCATTGCTCACCCGGCTATTCCACCCAATCTTAGTGATACTACGTAAACATTGACGATCGAAAACCTCAAGACGACGAATATCTTCCATACGCAGACCCCAAGTCTCGCAACCACACAACAAAACTAAACGCACTGCTGCACAGTATACACGACCTTTCAACTTCAGTGAAATATCAGGTTTGCACCACAAGTGCTTCAGTCCAGTGAATTCCGCTCGAGCCTTGGATATACGCATGCTCAACTCTACTACTGTGCTCCCATCCGTCGTCATGCCGATCCCGAGGTAGGTGAAGTGGTCGACAACTGCCAGCACCTCCCCATCGAGCATCAAGCTCGGACTCGTTGACGTCCAGTCTTGTAACATCAATTGACACTTTGAAGGTGCGAAGCGCATGCCGAATGGAGCTACAGCTTTTGCGAGTCGATCTAGTGCCCGCTGAGCATGTTCCGTGGATTCGAACAAGCAGACAACGTCGTCCGCGTAATCTAGGTCACGCAGCTTCCCACTATTTCCTAGTTCGACGCCCATATCCTGAAGACTTTGCAACGCACTCTCCACTATTTGGTCCATGACGAAGTTGAACAGGAATCGAGACATAGAACATCCTTGTCGAACACCACTGGTCGTTTCGAAAAGACCGGATAGTTCGCCGTAAACTCTTATGCGGCCAGAAGTGAGAATATAATGATCTCATTAGGTTCACGAACTTCTGGGGCATACCTTTCCGGTGAAGGGCACTGGAAAGCGATGTTCGATCAACTGAATCGAAAGCGCCTTTCAGGTCTAAGAAAAGCATTATCGTCGGTCGGCGGTGCGTGTGACGCGTTTCAAGTAGTGGGCGAAGAGTAAAAATCTCGTTGATGCATCCTCGACCTGGGCGGAATCCACCCTGCTGTTCGCGGGTGTTCCTCTCGCGAGCCGGTGTAAGACGGTGCAGCAAAATCGAGGCTAATGCCTTTGTGACTATCGAAATGAAGCTAATCCCACGGTGATTACTGCAGACATTGCGTATTCCCTTTTTGAAGATGGGAACAATCAATGAGTCGCTCCACAATAACGGAATACGCTTCTCGTTCCAAATGTCACGGAGCAAGGCGGTTAGTGATTTTATCAACGTCTCATCACCCAGTTTGAAAAGAACTGGAGGAAGTTCGTCGGGACCTGCCGCTTTCCCCCGCCTTAGTAATCGAATACATGACTCTACTTCCACTTCTGATGGGGGCTCAAATGATGCTACCTAAGGAGTCGCAGTTGTTGACACAGGAGTAACTACACTAGCGTGCGGGCAGCTAAACTGTTCCTTGAAGTACTCGGCCCATCGGTCAAGCCTTTGCTGTTTGCTATGGATGGGTTCTCCATTTCTATCCCAAATCGTTTCACTGACCTGGATGCGCCGTCCACCGGTGTCACGAATAAATTTGAACAGTCGTTGACTGTTACCTGAAGCAGCTGCTATTTCCATTTCTTCGGCTACATTGACCCACCAATTTTCGCGATCATTCTTGAGGCTTTTCGTAACTTGTCTTTGCAGCTTTCTCCGAATCTTATTAATCTCCTTACGGTTCGAAAGCTGACGCTTTTGCTCCATTATACTCAGCGACTCTTGCGACTCTTGTTTGCTTCTATACATAGGGACAGGGGATCGCGCTGTTCGGTCAGTTGAATCGAAGGCTCCTTTCAAGTCGAGGAAAGCCATTATCATCAGTCGACGGTATGTGTGTGACGCGTTTCAAGCAACGAGAAGAAAAATCTGGTCGATGATTCTGCGAGGTGGGAGGAATCTGGCCTGTTGCTTGTGAACCGATATCGGACAACGCAGAAAAACCGAGGCTAATATCTTGGTGACTATCAGAATGAAACTGATCACGCGAGGATTACTACAACCATTGCACATTCTCTTCCTGAAGATGGGTGCAGTCACTGTGTGGCACCATAATAACGGAATACGCTCCTCGTTCCAAATGTTACGCCAAGGTGTTGGGTGATTTTATCATGGTATCTCCACCCATTTCGAAAGGAGAGAGGGGTGAGGGGGGGGGGGGGAGGGAAGTGGGCTCATCGGGAACGGCCTCTTTTGCACGCTTTAGTGACCGAATGCTCGACTCTACTTTCTCCTTCGATAGGGGTTCAAGTGACACTCCCCAAAGAATCACAACTGCTGACGTTTGAGTAACTATATTAGTGTGCGACCAGCTATGCCGCTTCTAGAAGTATTCAGTCCAACGGTCGAGCCTTTGCTGTTTACATGAATAGGCTCCCCATTTCTATCGTATATCGTTTCACTAACCGGAATTCGTCGTCCACCGGTGTCGTGAATGTTTAAACAGTCTTTGACTGTTACCTGAAGCAATTGTTGCTTCCCTTTCTTCGGCTACCTTGGCCCATCTATTTTTCCCATCCTTCTTGAGGTTTTTTGTGACTTGCCTTTGTAGATGTCTTCGTATGTTATTCACCGCCTTACGGTTCGAGAGTTGACGTTTGTACTCCATTAAATTCTTGAGAAATCCAGTGCCCCTGGTGGACACTGGATCTAGGACCGCGAGTGAAACCTGTTGCCACGTACATCGCCCGTTTGATATGGGACCAGTGCTTACCTGCATTGCTGTTCGTCGTAGTTTCTAGCTCTTGTGATAGTTTCTGTTCATAACAGCGGTGGTGGTGGTCGAGTGGGTTAGAGTGTTTGATTACCACCTCGGAGGTCCAAGGTTCGAATCCCCGCCACCACCGGTTAATTTGGTGGTAGACAGTATTTCACTGTCGCCCGGATCGTTACCAAACCTGACCTAATGGGGCCTTATGTGGTTCTCCACTTAAAGTCTCAGGGTCTGGTTGCCGGCTGTACCTGGTAGTGCAGTGAGCCTTCGTGGGTATGGAGTATAAACCCCTTCTACTGCACTCATGCACAAGCGTGTTATAAAAAAACTGGTGTGAACTTCTGGGTCATACAAGTATTGTATGGTTAACCGGGTTTGCGGTTTGCACCGATGCCCGTAATAAGTCTTGATAGAGCATTATAAGTTTCTGAGATAATGGTTTAGCATGATTTCCAAGGATGTGCTGTTGTTTCAGTGTACGAGACTAAAAGCAGAGAGTTGAGTGGCTTATTAAGAGGTTACTGTTTCGAACCGTCCCACTAGCTCTAGTGAAAAGACTCTTTTAACTACGAACTATCTCAGTCTATCAGTGCATAAACAACAGTTTAAATACGGTGGTCATATCCAAATCCTGGCCCGCAATCTTATTGGTACACCTGTTATTCGCAGTTAGCTCTTCTGGGAAGTTAGTCTGGTAACGAACGTAATTGGTTGATTCGACTCAGACGGCAGTTAATGCTTGATTGACCCTTCGATATGCTTCGTTCGCTTCAATCTTTTCCTTGATTCAGGGCAGGCGGAAGCATGTTAGTTGGCCGCCAAACCGTGCTATGCACTGAACAAAGTAGGCCGTCTGTTGACAATGTATCAGCCCATTCTCTCACAGCTAGTATATTTTAAATAGTGGTCTAAGCAGTACGAGTATGGGTGACAGTGTTACAGACAAGAAACCAAGTGGTATGAACTGAGAAGATAAATATCGTATCAGTCACACTTCAATCAGGTCGTAATTATACCATACCAAAAACAAGTATGAAACAGACAGCGAAGTTTCGGGTAAAACATGAATTAAAGCTTTAACTCAGTACCTTATAGCCATGATGAAGGTTTTTAAGTGAAACCAACCTGATTTCATCACGAATATCACTAAATGTCTTCGCAAACATGATTTCCAATCGCTATCAGGAAATGCCGTCAGTCCAGGCTACAGGTTGCTTTTCAGCAAAACAACATTCATTGGTGTCGCATAAATTTTCAGCTTTCCATCTAACTTGCAACTCAATTATCGCTCTTATCCGGAGCCGCTCCTCCGGCGACGAGCTGTACAGAGTCAAATTCTGATCCCGGAAGTTCACATTTAACCCGGCCAGTGTTATAAACTCTCCGCTGTGCTCATAGAACCATGCTTACCCACTACTTTCGTACCCGGTCCAAACAAGAACGGCTTTGGGACGCATGCAGTTACGGGCGTGAAAACACAGTGAAAACGTTGATTGATGCCGGCGCCAACTTAAACTGGAAATCACATGTGGTAAGAGTGTAGCTTTTCTCAGAAAATCACTGAAATATTCTTTATAGTACGAATGTTATCCTATTCACATAGCGTCACAAGGAAAGCCTGCGATTGTGCGCATGTTGCTTGAGGCTGGCTGCCAGGTGGACTCTGCGGATGCGGTACGTTTCTTATTTTATGTTTTGTGCTTTACTGGTCGATATTTATTACAATACAGAAAGGAAATACTGCACTACACCATGCTGCTATGTCTGGTCGTGTGGAAAATGTAGAAATGCTTCTGGATGCCGGGGCTGCTATTGATGCATGTAATGAGAATAATTGGACCCCTTTATTGAACGCTGTTTATTGGAATCACGCAAAAGTGGCCTCGTTGTTAATTGCACGAGGCGCTAACCCTCTAATCAAAAACAAGGTAAAGTGAATATTTGTCGCGTGGGTACCTTACTCATATTTCCTGTGCCTGATTTTGTTCAATCCATACGGCGACTTGGGGAGGGGGCGTGACCAATGTACTGAATATACCTGTCCGTCCAACTATTTTCCGGTCGTACAGGTGAAGTATTGCGTTTATTTAGCCATAATTCGGATCAGTAAACGCTGTACTCAATCAGTTGACGATGAAAATAAATACGGAAAGAATGTAGGGTACTGGTGCTACCAAAATACACGCATTCACGAATGAGTAATAAATTTCAACACAAGTTTTCACTGTTTTGGTAGCGTACACCGGTTAGAGCTATCCGGTCACCGATGAGCACATTTCTAACTCGTTTACTTTTTTGCGCTCTATGCAGGTTTTTGAGGTCGGGTTGTGAATATAATTCATTGATTATTATCTTCCTAAGTGAATCTGTTCTCATCGAGTTCCCCGTTATGCAAACGCACAATGATTAACATATTTACCTACATCATCCTCTCTTCCCAGTAGTGGAACATCACGAACCCAGATCGGTGCCTCTTATACATCTTACACTAGCTAATGAACTGGTTGGGTTCTCATGCTCTTCCGTCATATCCTCGACGGATCTTTGCCATGTCATTTAGCCATCACCCATCTTAGTGAACGATATACCCCGAGGAAGTCTATTTTGGGACATGCGAAACATTGCTCTAATAGGACAGTAATCCTGTGTAGTTATAAAGTGTGCCTGCTCCATTGAACGTACATGTAAGCGAGCAAAAAACCTTCCTAATCAGTTGAGGTTAAGCAGTTGATCTAGAAACTAACGTTTGATCCTGCTGAATAAACACCTGTCCTCAGTATTTCCAATACGATACTCTCACTAACCATCAGTCGTCAAACAGGGATTGCCGTCGAGTATCAGCAACACAGAGTGACCAAGTCTCGTAACCGTAAAAACGCTAAGAACCGTGGAGTTGTGCGCCCTTCCTTAAAGAAAATTTGGATATCATCACAGCTCCACAGGTGTCGTAGGTTAGCGAAAGCTACTCAGACTTTCACTGTTCGTTACTGTTCAGAAAAACTCCGTAGAAGGGGAGTACGTGGAGTTTCTCTTGACGATGGGAGAAGTAGTCACACTTCGTTAGGTAACAATTGCCCGCCTAAGCTGAGCAGCCCCCAGCTCCGTCCACATTTCGTGTATCTCTTTGGGTGCATGGGGTTTTTGAATAGATCCAAACAGCGGATTAATAACAAAGCACCAGCGAAGACAAAACGAGATGCGCACAACAATCAGGTCCCACGTGACAGACCAAAAAAGTTCCTTCATTGGTTTTTCGATCATGTTCTCTTGCTGGGTTAACGCCCCACTGTCGGTTACCGCTGACGCGTATCAGTTCCAGATTGTCTATCATTGTGGTCCACCTCTGTGGGCACTGATCACGCTCGTTTTACCCAACGTCTCGTAGGTGGCCGGACCAAAGAGAAGGCCAACTGCCCCCGCAGCCGTTACTGGACAATAACCATCAATCTGTTTTCAGAACAGAATTATCCGCGAGGTTATGGATGCAGTCATATTCCCAGAATCAAGATAAGCGATGGACAAAGATCAAGGAGGCCCCATTTGAGGCTGCTAACGATACTCAAGGCTGAAGAATCAGACACACAAAAACGGTGGATATCGGCATCTTCAGTTGCCATGTTAGATGCGCAAAGATCGATTCCTCCGGATTCCAGGTGCGATAACGGACGAAGTTGCCTTAGAAGCCAACTGATTCGAAGCCTGAGAAACGACCGTGAGCAGTGGTGGATCGCGAAGTGTAAGGAGATGAAAAAGGATGCGGCAATCGGCTACAGCCGCAACCTTTTCTGTCTAATTAGAAATATCGTTCCGCGAGAGCCAGACGTTAGCGAACCGATCGAACTGGCGAACGGCTCACTGATTCAGACTCGTCGTCTAAATCGTTGGGTGGAGCATCTTGAGAAACTGACATTTATTCACAACAAGTCTACTGAGTAGCGCGGTGGGTAAACTTCTCAGTGTAGATTCCTATCCTCTGTCGAAAGCGGAGGTTCTCCATTGTATAAGTTATCTCAAACAACATATAACTGCTGGACGGGATGGGCTGTGTCCGCCCATTTTATAAAGACGGTGGCTGAGCACTGTCACCGCAGTAGACAAAACTCATCGGTTTGATATGGGTGAAGGAATAGGTTCCAATGGTTTGGTGTGAGTTGGTGATCGTATCGATTTATAATAGAGACGAAAGGTCCTCCTGTGAGAACCACAGGGGAATAAGTATGGTTAGCAACGCATCTAAACTGTTCTCTGGTATTATTCTCCATCGCCTATCTAACGCTCTCAAGCAGTGCTCGTGCGAGAATCAGGCTGGGTTTACACCTGGTTGAGGTTTTTTCATTACACACGAAGTGAATTACGGTAAAAGGAGTGAACCCCATAGTTCGAAAACATACTGTAAGAAGAGTCTGCAGGGAACATCCACGTTAAAACAAGTTCATCGATTCCGCGTTTATAAATAGAAAGGTTGTAGGTGGGTGGTAAGACCAAGAGGGGAAGGGTGTTTAATAACTTAACAGTCCAGGGAAAAAAGAAGATTGAGAGATCGAAGTCCGAGGTCGAGCGACGGGAACCTGATAAGGGTGACTAGTTGCCTGTGCTCGGGATTAATGTTGAGAAGTAATGGGAATAGAAACAGCCGAGGCAAGCTCGGAGAAACAAAACCCAAAATAATGGTTGTAGAATGGGTACAATGAAACAACTGTCCGGCGATGGGCAAGGGACTGAAAATAAGATGTTATAACTGGGTCATCTACTAGACGAATGGCTCTACGTCGGACCCGGTCAGGAAGAGATAAAGAAGACGAAGCTTGCCACACGTGACAGCAATATTCAAGTGTGGGATAAATTTGAGGTGGGATGGTTTGAAGAAACGTTTTGCGTGGAGCAGAAAACCAATCTTGCGCACAGCACGAGGAACAAAGGAACAAACGTATGACGACCAAGATAGAAAGAAGACGATCGAAAGATCCAAGACGGGCATCGAGTTAGAGGAAAGAAGGGGAATCGAATCAAAATTTAAGCGGGGAGAAAAAGAATGGTGTTTGAGAGAGATTTAGAGAGGAGTTGTTATAGTAGCATTGAAGAAAACACGATTTTGAGGGACCCAAGAGGAGATCGGTTAAATGTCCGAACTGAGCGGTGTTGCAAGGGTGCAACAGTCGCGATCGATGTTGGCGGTGGCATGGTGGGGAAGTGGGATACAAAAACGAGTAGTAAAGGGTGGCGTGGTCGGCAAAACCGTGAGTGGGGTTGGAAGTGGTGGATAGGAGATTATTAATGACAAGCATAACGATTGTTGGTGAATATACAGAATCTTAGGGAACAGGAGCATTCACCGGAAAAGACTGTGATCCCATCGCCACGAAAGGAAATGGTCTGATTACTGAAAAACATTGACGTCCACAAAATAAGGGCTGGAAACAACCCAGAAACAGGCAATTTAAACAGCAGACCTTTTTTCCAGACACGGCCAGAAGCCTTCGATGTGTCTAGTGAGACCAGGCGTGTTTCTCTTTGGCTATAGAGTGCCGCTGACAAAGAGTGCGGAGCATAGCTGGTAGATCACTCGTGGAACGATGAGGTCGGAACCTGTATTGACGATCGCTTAGCAGTCCTTCCCGTTCGAGGAACGGTCACGACTGGTCGGAAATTGTCGTTTCCGTGACTTTTAAAATGACAAGTTAGGGAAATAGGACGACAGTTGTTCGGGTCGGAGTCGCCGTGTTTGGGCATAGAAAAATTACGGCATCTTTCCATGGGGCGGGAAATGTGCCACATTGGAGAGAAAAGCAAGAAAGATGACGTAAAACTGGTGCTAACTCTGGGGCACACATTTTCAGGACGATGGATGTTATACCGTCCAGATCAAGTGGTTTATTTTGATCGAGTTATTGTGAGGTCTGGTAGAAATTGAGGGATCGCCATTGTTGGGAGAGCGATATACGGTACGGAAGTAATGGTTAAAAGAAGGGAAAAAAACTTCAGCCACATCATCTGTAACTCGCGGTTGGCAAAGTACATCTATGGAATACCGGAGGTAGCGACTGACTGATGGATGTAGGCCAAGATGCCAGCGTTATATGAAAATGAGGAATAGAAAATGTAGTTCAGAAATTGGAGATGGATAGTATCCTTCGCGGGAGAGATATGCGTCTTAGTCAAGAATAAGGAAAGGGGGCAAGAGGATTGAGGAAAATGATGCACAGAATCAATATTGTGGTTCAAATCGCGAATGTTCTTGAGGGTTAGAGGTTTTCTTATTGTGAATGCTTAGTAGACATGAACAATGAGTTTCTGTAAGTTGGTAATTTCATGAGCTTTTTTGTGAAATCAGCAGCCTAACCCTGGATCTTGGAGTGGCTCTAATAGGAAGGGCGGTGGTACTACTCCCGGCGACGGCAGAACCGTCTACTATCTTAGGCCCATCATTTCTGTTTTTCTTGATCTGAAAGCGGCCTTCTACTCAGTCGACCGCACAGTTCTCTAGCACTGCCTCTTGTTGAAGGGTGTACCATCACGAAGTCCCTGTGCAGCCGAAGTCGAGTTAAGGCTGACGGTAGTTTCTCGTCCGAGTTCACTGCGAGATGTGGCGTACCTCAGGGTTGCCGTCTTCTTACTTTGCTCTTTAACTTTGTGGTTCGTATGGTCTTGAAACAGCCCTTTCCTCGTTTAGGGATAGTAGTATTAAACTTTTCCCGGTTGGAAAAGTGGCAGAGCTTGAATATGCGAACTGCATAATTCTATGTGAAGATCCAACTAAGGTGCAAGCTTTCATGAGCAGCTAGACGGACTGCGTAGTAATGTTTGGCATGCATTTTGGGTGTTGAAAATGCAAGCTGCCGTTGCGAGACAGGATCGGTCCAACACCAAACATTTCGGTGTCTGGGTGACTATGAGCGAGACAGATAAGTTTTGTTGTCTAAGCCGCAGCATTTCATCCGTAGATCGGATTTCGAATGAAGTTTGTTTGTGTATACAGAAGTGCGTGGTTAACGGTTGAATGAACTGTACTAAACTGAATACAGGAGGCTGGTTTGGCATTTGGTATTCTTAGTAATCCGTGGCTTTGATGTGACATTCCTTTATCTATCAAGGGTCGAGTGTGCCCTGTAGCAGTTAGGCTAGTTCTTCTTTATGGTTCAAAAACATGGCGACTGCGGTTGTTGAATATAGGAAGGCAATCGGTATTTGAAAACCGATGCATTTGTAGCATTGTTCAAATCTGGTGGGAATATCATATAATTGATGCTGAGGTTCTTCATAGATTCTTGTGTACAAAAAACGAATCACTAGATGAAACACTTGAGGTCACCGGACTGTGATGGTTGATGCATGCATTTTTCTTCGGATTGGATTTCTCGGCACGCGACCGGCGATGGTCAAACGGTTATCATCGTGGACTTTGGACAATAACGGCCTGGGTTCGATTCCGGCCACCGCCGGTCACTTTCTCATTTGCCAGCCTGTCATTGGCCGCGTCCCCCCTCCTGAATTGTTGTAATTAGTTGTATGATAAATAGAAAACAAAGTGAAGAGAGTTTTTTATTTCACCCGGGCCGGTAGTTTTTGGAAGAAAAGCAAGGTTGATTTATCCATGACGTGGTAAATTGTATGAAACACCTAACAATTGGACGGAGTCATGTGGGACGTCTCAAGCTTCCTGGGTGAGATCCAACAGAACTTCCCACTCAGTGGTTAGATGAATTACGAGATTTGGCTCGTTGTCGCGATAAGTGGCGCTCCCGTGTTCACGAACTTTGTTTAACGGTTTTATGGTACTACTTGTAGTTTTCTTCTTACATTTTCATATTCTTTTTCCCTTATTCCCGACTGAGGTGGTTGCTGAGAAAAAGCAACCGAAGCTAGCACACCGATTGCATAGTTGATGCGATTTCAACTTTACCATTTAGCAGACCGGAGAAGGCATTTTGCAGAAAAATTTGTATGGCACAGCTGAAAATAAGTGGGGATATTGTATAATCCTGTGTTCCACTGGCGGCTGCAGCAGATAGCGAAAGGTGGCCATAGGCCCTAACTATACCTGATGTATGACAATACAACTTTACGACGGACACACTCTTTAGATATTCCATTTCTCAACGAATAGTTCCACAGTACAGTTCTGTCGACGTAGTCGGAGGCCGCACGTATGTCTAGGAACACATGGATCGTTGATGTTTGGAAGGTATAATGCTGCTCAGGCGGCTGTCGGAGGCTGAAGACTTGATGGATTCGTCAAAGGCCAGTGAAAAACCCGGCTTGCTCCGCGCGAATCTACTCTTTACGCCTGTGGTACAGCTTGCTAAGTATGACAGACGTTAGCAGCTTCGATGCTGTTGGTTGGTGCAATTATTGCTTAAGCCTTTCTTGAAGTTGGGGACGACAATCGACTTCTCTCTATAGCGGGGACCTGTTCAGAGTTCATTGCATTGGTGAGCTGCATTTGAAGTTCCGTAACGAGCTTTTTTCCACCATCTATGAATGGCGTTGGGGGTAGACCAACGAATCCCGGTGCTTTGGGACGCCCTAATACTTGGATTTCCAAATGGATCTCCGTCTCAGCAGTTAAATCTGTCAAAGCAGGCCATGGGACGCTTACCGGATTAGTTATGAGCGAAGCTAGCACAAGCCGTCAGTTAAACTGTACCTTTAATTGCTGCGCTCAGTATAGAAGACACCACTGTTGATTGTAAGTCGGTAAATCGTTAGACCCACATCGGTTCACTGACACCTGGCGGTTTCGCACCGGCGACTCAGACGAGATTATATATATATATATATATATATATATATATATATATATATATATATGCACCGGCTTGGGGGCACTGAAGATGCCAACGCAACAACAGAAAACAAGATGCTGATTTTTTTTCAGGCTTTTCACCGCACACTTTTTTGATGTTTTTAATTTGTTTGTTGGAATAACAGTTTTGTGGTTACGGGGCACGAGAGTTCCACAGACAGGCCGCACAGCATTCGCGCCACTGACTTTTACCCTGAGCCATGTCTCTCAACGTCTCTAACCAACGGCAATCCTCCTTCCTTGGGCCCCAAGCACGGAGGCGGGAAGCTCCAACGGAAGCTAATACTGATGTTAAATGTTTCAAACCTTTACTCCAAGTCATGAACTGACCACCGCGTCGCTTCTTCGAGCCTTGCCCAGCATGTGCGAATAGAGCACGGAAAGGTAGACGATGTGCAAGCATTCGTGAAATGGTACAGCTTTCTGGAGTTTCCCCCGGCGGTAGCGTGCTCCATCTCTGCGTATTGTGACCTAACTGACCTGATTGCCACAGAGTATACTCGTCCTTCGACGGATTTCGTGCCAATTCTGAGGATGGCTCCGATGGGCAACGACAGAACGAGCCTTCTGTATTTTCAACAACGTTGAATTCAACATTCGAACACCAGTCGATATGTGGATGCTAAAGCAACGGAACATGTATGCTTCGAGTGAGGTCGCTAGTCAAGGTTCGGTTTCGGAATAAACCAGTCCTATAGTAGCATTTCATACTTGGGGGTGTATGCCAAGAAATATGGAGTCGTATCTCAATGAAGTGTGATTTGCTGCTTGAGTATACACACGCAATAAGCTTGTGATGGCTTATTATTTTTGCAACGTGCATTTAAAATGGACTTCCAGAAAAGTGTAGCGCAATCTCCATGTATCCGGGAGTATTAATAAGTTAAACAACAATGAAAGCCGCTTAACTTTTCTCAGTCTATTTATTGAACGACAGAACCACGGAATTATTACTTAAAGCATTTCGCATTCTCGTTGACGAAACTAGACGAGAACAGGATCTTAGAACACATTGGATGAGCATCAACGATTAGGGTCACCGACTTGTCATATATTTTTGTGTTATGTTTTTCTAGTGAAATACTACGCGAAATTATATTTTAAGCCAAAACGAAGATTTGATTCAGGTTAGGGTGGAACGCGGCAGCGGGACAATCACTTAAGTTCACATATACGTCGCGTAACTCATGCACTAACCTCGGACGCCCAACCTCTACCACCGTGACACGTTCGAAATCTAGATGAAGTTTGACCATGCTGTGGTATCATCACACGGTTCTTGTTATCTTCCTGTTGATCAGTCGTTGCATTTAGAGTGTTACAAGGTGCTAGGCTCCGATTTCATTGCCACATATCACTAATTAGTGATATACTAACTAGCTGAGCTGAGTGTTACAGTCTAATGAGCCTCGCGTTGACATACGAACGCCGATATGTGGTGCGCTTCGATGATCTTAGTTATTCTCAATTTCAGGATGGCCGTAATGCATTACATGAATTGTGCCGAAGCAAGTCCCGTGACTCATCCGGTCTGGAAGAAATTCTGGTGTCAATCTTGGACCGTGTGAGTGCGTGTGAGGACCAAGTGAACTCCAGCCAACCAGCAACTCCATGGGACCAAGTGATAGATTGTCGCGCTGAACGCCGCAATTCGTACGACTTTGAGGTAAGTGTAATTATACCGTCTAATTTTCACTAATCTCTTCCCTTCCAACTGGTACAGTGTTTTGGCCATTGTTCATCAAACGAAATCTCTACATTCGTTCCCTTTTTCAGTCTCTTCTGTTTAATTTCCTAACCAACTTAATCTACGCATATGCGAAAGCAGTGAAAACGTTTTTGACCTAAAGTAAACTAATCTTGAACACAAGGACAATATTGTGTACTTAAACGCAAGTCTTATACTACGCTGTTTGGACTGAACGGTATATGAACCTTTGGAGTCCCTTCTTGATGTAAAGTTGTACCATAGGTATCGTCAGTTTCACTGGAATAAATAATAAGGCCGAGTATTTACGTTTCTGAGAAGAAAGATGAATTGAAGAATTCTCTCCCACAATTCTTTCTGAAACTTTTACATTAATACAGGCCAAAAGAAGTGATTAAAACAGTCATTTTTCACATAGAGGACGGGAAAGTGTTCATCAATGTAAAATAAACATCCGCTTCATCGGCGATGTAATCGTGTGGTTGTGTTAGCGATTATGCTGTTCATTGGGCCTTTAAATGTGTCATATTTTGTGACCAAGACAGCCTTAGCTTGTTAAACCGGCGTCTTTGTCTGCATTGGTTGGAGTTGCAGATTCATAAGACCACTACCTTGAATGTGCACCAAATGATGCTTCTGACTTGACTCGAGAGGTTGAACGGAGCTTGGTAGGTGATATTCACAGAGTGTTACACAGTGGAGCTCCGAATGGCCTTCGCTGCTCCTTTCAGCAACGCAGGATGTAGTCCTTACATCAGCTGCCGACTGATACGACTGCTCCACAGGAACAAATGCATTCGTAGTTGAAAGTGGCTATCGATCTTTTTGTGTCGTTGAGTTCTTAGATGAACTGAATGAAACAGCCCTATTTCGGCAGCAGTTCGAGCTGTCTGCCTATGCCATTCCGGTTCATCGTGCCATCGGTAAATCCTGATGTAAATCAGAAAAGCTAGAAATGTCACACTTAGTTCTCTGAAAGGATGGGATTCGTGTGAGTATAGGTGGGTGAATTCTCTTGGTTAAATCATGTAACACTTTCACGGATGACTGGATCGCGTAACGGGTGATGATGGGATTGTGTCATCGTAACGACCCAGCAGCACCCAGTCGGCTTTGGCCCAGGGGAGTTGAAACGCGTGAAACAATTTTCGTTACGCGCATTGCACCGGTTTCAAGAGACGGACACTGATTGCTTCGGCATTTTCTTATGCCCGAAACTGAACTGCTCTTGGTGCATGTTGTCGAACATGTTTGCCAGTCCTTAAAGGTCGACTGGATGCCAACGAAGGGAGCGGTTATTATTTCTGTTCTCCAACAAATGTGTTTGTAATGGTTTGGGAAAACTGAAAACTTGTTGATCTACAACCCGTGCTCATAAATCCGCTATTTTGGATCAGTAGCGCTTCTTGAATGTGTTGAAGGTACATAAAACCTTCGTCTCTCGGGCATCTCGTTGCATGAATTCACCGCATCCTGCTTCTGCCATCCCACTTCATTCGTTGAGGTTAACCAATTTCGTTTCTCTCCTTTTCAAATCCACTTTTGATGACAGTTTGTGTGGAAGGATGTTTAGAGGATGTCGTCCAAAACAGGTGGCATTGAACCCTCATTAGGGAAATACAAACTGAATCACCCAGCTTTATGTATTGTCTGATTCGTGTTCCGAAAGTTGTACGGTAGCGCCACCCCCAGATTGCAATATTCTCCGTGCGAGAAATACTTTTGCCGTACCATAAAATTCTGTTTAGATATCTCCGTCCCTGAATGCGGTACACCTCAGCAAAAAAAAACAACTCGAGCGATCCCGACTGGTGTTTCTTAGTGGGAGGACTACTGTAACATGTTTAGTATCTGTCTTAAACACGGATACCTTTTGCTTTGGGCCTTATACCACGGCGGCCAGTGTTGTTCAACTCGTGTTCATGAGATATGATGTTTGTCAGTCTGATTCACCTCTAGTGCTGATACACAGACCTTGTTTTTGCTCCTCATTAGCGGTATTCCTTCAGTGTGTCAGATGTTTCCGGAAACCGTCAGCTCTCGAACATTGAACCTTTCCATGACATGTTCTGATGTAGATATTGTACTTGAAATGGGCACAGTGAACTAATTGGATCAATCACCATGCTTGCTGTTTTAGTCAGCTACTGTTTGTGCATAGATTCTTTTTATTTTTTTTTTCAACACCTGTGACCAGTATGAAAGGAAGCATGAGTAGGCACAGAACACTGCATTATTCGCTCTACTTGGACTGAGAACAAATTGAAATCGCTCTCCTACATTGTAATTGTCATGTTGACACCTTGCTTGATCTCAAGCCGTTATGTATATAACCCAGAACTGCGCAGGCGAAAATAGCAAGAAAGCTAAGGCTGTAAAACTGTACATTGATTCTCTTGCAGAATTGATTTGTGTAGATGTTACGTTAAGAGAAGTCATTGATGGATCTCAAGTTGACCAGCCACAGCGGACTTTTGTCGTACCTGTTCATGGCGATTCTAATTGGTTAGAATCCCTCGACGTACGTGACTTCAAAGCCGTATCGGGCCGTGACTCGTGTGATGCCTACTGAATCACCACAATTATGTACTGCATAAGCGAATACTTAGTCGACAAAACACGTTCTTGTTCATTAGATGCACAGTTAAAGCGCAGTACACCTGATACTATGTATCAGGCCAATATCAACAAAACTTCATACTCCAGGGTTCATCCAAAACCGGCATTTTTGAGGATGGATAATGTAATAATCATGAAGGTTTTTCGTTATCACCGAGTCACTGTTGTGTGCCTCTACGAAGAGGGATTGCAGTGAACACTAAACACACGATTTATAATTGAAATCTTGAATAAAGGATAATCCGATGCTAGGCGTTAATCATTTTGTAACAAAGCTATAGCCAAATCGTAAATAGACAAGAGTGACAAAACGTCGATATGTAAGAGAACAAGCAACGGACAGGAGCACATGCACAAAAAAGTTCAGTCACACCATGGGGACGTAAGATAAGAGCTCAGGTTATCCATAGACCATCACAAATGCAATAATACGGATCTTCCTCGATTTCCAGCAGTACGACAGGTACCTTAAAAAGATGCCACCCATTGGAAAACAAACCTCCCTATCTGGATCTATGGTGTGATCATATGTATTGGAAAATCTTTATTCGTCACTACCGTAACTTTCTTTTGGGAAATTCAAGTGCATCATTTGTAGTAGTAGTGACGGTCTGTTAGTGAATGTGTTGGACATGACTCAGCTATTCGTAGTTCTGCGCTCGTTGATGTTGATTATTCTGAACCTTCACTGCTTTCAACCTGTCAGAGATCCCAGCGATACTCTGCTACGAAACTTTTTGTGTTCTAACGAAGTTATCGCAGACCACAGGATGATTTCAGCTCCATGTTCAACCCTGTTTCCAACCTTTTCTGTTTGCTCCATATTACAACGGCAGTTTATTGTTTCCCGAGTGGAAAAGTGTCAAACCTTGAATATGCGGACGACATAGTTCTATGTGAAGATCCAAGTAAGTTGCAAGCTTTGCTGGACAGCATGAATCACTAGGTAGCAAAGTTCAGTATGCATTTTGGATCTTCAAAGTGTAATCCGCTATTGCAGGACTGGGTTAGTCCAACACCAAACGTTTTAATTTTTGGTTTAGTATTTGGTTTTCGACCATCGATGTTTGCATAGCATCGCTAAGATTGGAGCTGTGCTGAGGTCAAAAGTTGAGTACTGAGTACCAGTTCAGAGAATATTCTACCACAGCGTATTCAGCTTAGTAGACTGCGTCAGTTGGGGCGTATGTTGAGTATGGCAAACACGTCTACCGTACGGTGCCCTGTTTTCCGTACTTCCTAGAGAGTGAAAAAAGCCACACGGAGAGTAACAGATAACTTGGAAGCCGGGATTGAGAAAATGTTTGGTGAACTTGGGCAAAATGGATACATCACATCTTCGTGGTTGAGGTCCGAAAGATCCCTCATCCAGTTGGCTGGAGACACTGAAGGATGTGGCAGTGAGCAGTGAACAGTGACGATTGTGTTATCATGATCAGTCAGAATAAATGGTCAATGTGCGCTTCTAAAGTTGGACCATATTCTGTGTGTTGGCTGCTAAGGCGTTCGTTCCTTTTCCCACTCGTATAGGTCCATTCCATGTCCATCTTGTATATTCATTCTTTTTATTTCTACGTGGTAAGAAAAGCAGTGACCAGTGGAGCTGGCCCTGCTGTTTAACGCTGTACTATGTTGGAAAGACTATGAGCGAGACAGATAAGTTTTGTTGTCTAAGCCGCAGCATTTCATCCGTAGATCGGATTTCGAATGAAGTTTGTTTGTGTATACAGAAGTGCGTGGTTAATGGTTGAATGAACTGTACTAAACTGAATACAGAAGGCTGGTTTGGCATTTGCAATTCTTAGTAATCCGTGGCTTTGATGTGACATTCCTTTATCTATCAAGGGTCGAGTGTGCCCTGTAGCAGTTAGGCTAGTTCTTTTTTATGGTTCAGAAACATGGCGACTGCGGTTGTTGAATATAGGAAGGCAATCGGTATTTGAAAACCGATGTATTTGTAGCATTGTTCAAATCTGGTGGGAATATCATATAATTGATGCTGAGGTTCTTCATAGATTCTTGTGTACAAGAACCAAATCGGTAGATGTAACACCAAACTCACTCGGATGAGATGGTTGGGACATACGTTGCAATGGCCTAAGGGTTATCATGATGGATTTTTAGATTCTCCCATCCCGGGTTCTGTTCCTGACGGTATCAGTCACTTTTCTCTGTTGGAAGCCTCTAAGTCACCTTTTCCTCCTCCTGAAATATTGTACAATTATTATATAATGTAAAGGAGGTAGGTAGTGAAAGAGAAGTATGCTACTTTTCATAGTTTTGTTCTCACTACATTCATACTGTTTTTTTTTCATTACTTCCGATTGAGGTTGCTGCTGAGAGGTAGCAACCAAAGGCACCACGACCAGTTCATGTTGTCTAGACTGAAGGACGGGAGTTATTCAGACACTTGATCCTCGTGCCCTGATTCCACTATATGAATGAAACAGATTAGATGCGAAAAATGAGGCAGACGGCAGTAGGTACGTTACGCCGAAACTGGACTCAATTGGACACTGTCGGTCGCATCTTTCCCACGATCTCAGATTTGGTCAGTTGTCCAATTTCAAGGGTTTTATCCTCCTGAACTAGTTTAAGGTTTTAGATAGTGTTTGTTGACTTCTGTGTACTACAGCACCCTGGAGCCTGTACTTTCACGTTCATCAGTGGTGAGCTACAAAATGTGTATAAGTCAGAATTCGTAACAGGGGAGGAAAGGGGTTGGGTATGGTTTGGTATTAACCGCTTCCATTAACAGTTGGCGATAGTATTGGAGACTAACAGCTGCCGTTCGGCAGAATGCACTTTTCAGTATGTTGTCGTCCATTTATGCCCTCCTGTCCACGTAGCGTTTACGCTCATGACACTAAGTCTCCTAGTAAATTCTAGATATGCGTGCTTTTCCTTTTTCGACCCACTTATGCTTGCTTCTTAACTACGTGATACGCATCCCAATCTCGAACAGCTTGCACTCTGATTTCAGGCGATCGTCTGTGGTGGTGAACTTATTAACGGACTGATTCTAGTTTCATCCCATAGGATGGTGTGTGCGCATGCACGTTTGTTAACCATCTTCTGTTGACATTCCCCTTCGTTTTTCTCAGCCTTATTTTATCCCCGGTAGGTGCTGTCCTAGCTGTCCGGAAACCCGACTGCTTTTACATTTATCCGGTCAGTCAACCTGTGGCTGGTGAGTGTACAGACATCTGACGTGCACATGTGATCCCATTCGTTGTTTGAAATCCGCTTGAAATTACTACTGAGCATTTCATTTGTCCTGTGCTCTCTGATCGAAGTTGTTACCTCTTGCCCAATTTCGCCCGAGTCTGTACCAGGGGGGGGGGATTGTTTTTTGCGGTGTGAATATCAACTGGACCGCGACGGCGGGAAGGAGGGGGTCGGGAGTGAGTGGCCCGGATTTTCCGTGCTTTCCGTTCCAAATTTGTTTCATTTTCACGGTTCACGCTTCCATCTAAAATACAAATCCTCTGTTTATGGACATTGGTCATAAAACATGGTGCACTGAGTGGGGAAGTTCGGGTGTACAATGGGCCTGCATATGGTCACTGATTACCAGAACCTTGTTTTCCGCACAATGTTCTTTGATTGTTGTGGTCGCGCAACGGTGTAGGGATGCGTTTACTTCTCTACGCTAATTAGTCATTCCCGTAAACACTAGTTATCTTTTCATGATGGAGTTATGTTTAGGAGACGAAGAAACTGTAAATAAACGGTTAAACCGATGCCGTTCTCAAAAGGAACTAGGATCTCTGATTAGTTTTGACTTTTCGAATAATAATTGGCTGAATCACAGACATAGTAATCGTAACGTAAACTGATAGCTTTGGGGGTTATTTGTTATAGGACGATGATTTTTCGTCCATTCTTATCATCTCAATGCTATTCTCTTCCATCTTTTTCTTGTAAACTATTGATAACAAGTGTGCTTACAAGAAAGAAACAATCACATGGAAGTTGATGCAGTTCTCTGGAAGAAGGATATTATAAGTCTATACCTAAAACCATATGGAACGGAATTCACAATCGTCACCCCGTTTTCTCTCTCTGCGTTCGAAACACAGCCCCAGTTTTTTCCGATATCACGTACACCAGACCTAACACATTGTAACATCGATATGATTCATCCACTTTGTCAGACCTTTTGTTTGGGTTTTGATCACAGTCAAACTTTCAGGTCATTCTCAGCCAGTGCTCATTTGCGTACCTAAGTATGCCCGAAGTATGCGAGCATTGCATGGAGCTGACGTTGACTACGACCGCATTATATTCGGTTCAATGAATGTCAACTAGCTTTGTGAACTTCCACGACGACGGTTCTTTTCGTTTCCCGGGCAGTAAACCAGGCAGTGCATCATAAATCATAATTGTTCTGCCAGAGTCAGCCGGAGTTGATCATGAAGGACTATTTCTGGTACACGCTTTCAATGTCACAATGCTGGAAAGTGGCTGAAAGAACGCATGCATTTTGTCTGATTGTTACCGTTATTTGGGTGACTAGATTTTTTGCCTGTACGTTTATCAGTGTATTCATTGCTGCGCAATATGGTGTGTCCTCGCCCTCGCTACCCATCCATGTGCTTTCTCTACTCGTTTGTTTGTAAGTATTCATTGTCAGGTTTGTCTTCCACGGAATGTCGTCGAGTAACTCAATTTATATCAGGTTTGAATGTGTCGTTTTGCTTCTCTGTGGGCGTGTGTCTGCATGTGTGCTCGCGCGCGCGCGATCGCACCCTCACCAAACGCCAGTATTGTCGGATATCAACCAGTATTTCCGACTGAGGCTCCCACTGAGAGAAAGAGCAATCAAAATCACCGCAATCAGTACATGTCTGGTGGTTGCTTGAACTGAACTGATCTGTTGCCACTTGTGCAATTGATTTTTATCTATCCGGTTTCTAGGTTTTTGTCCAACTTTCATCAGAGTCATCTTTCCATTGTGGACAAACGCGATAGCTGGTCACCCAATTGTTTCCACCCGGTCACCTTGACAGTGTGGTGAGCATACAAACCTATCTAATTGACGACCTTTCCATGTACCGTAGTCTTTCGCTGATCAAGAAAGACTAGTCGGCTTCGCTGAAATTGTTTCTCCCATTCAGGGATGGAGATAGTCAAAGAGCATTTCACTGCATTAAAAGTGTTTCTTGCGTGGAGGATAATGCAGTCGAAGAGGTTTCAGGCCGGGCGGGGGGGGGGGGGGGGAGGACAACTGTATAGCACTCGTGTGTGTATGGTCAGGACAGCGGTTCATTCATGTTTATACTATCTCCCGTACACATTTTACAACGTTGTCAGAGTCCACAGTGATGGTAACCGTCTCATTCGACTCTGACGTTCGTTGTGTTGACGGTGCTTTGCATCCCTCTTTTAGCTGTTCGAATAGAGCCAGTGAAACTCTTGTGTATTAAACCTAGAACGACGAGATAGTCCAAGGGGCCCTCACTCGTGATAAAAATTGATTGACTTTTTCGTTTTTCATATCAGTTCGCTTAGTTTTTTTTGTCTTTTCCTGACTATAAGTTTTGTATTTTTCGCTCCAAATGTCGCTGAAATCTGTTGATCGGTTCACATTAGGACCACCCAAATCGCCTTCCAGGGCAAAAAGACGAGGCGTCCGCCTGGACTCTGATGGTGGTTTGCATTATTTGATTCGTTCTTACATAGAGTGACAGCCAAATCATTGATGGTAATCAGTAATCCACTGTCGTCCGGATCGTTATCACACCTGACCTATTGGGGCCTTATGTGGATCTTCGCCACTCCAAGTCTCAGGGTTCGGTTACCGGTTATCCCTAATAATGCAGTGGGCCCTTGTGGCTATGGAGTATATACCCCTTCTACTGCACTCGTGCACAAGCGTGTAATAAAAAAACTGGTGTGAACTTCTGGGTCATACAAGTATTGTATGGTTAACCGGGTTTGCGGTTTGCACCGATGACCGTGATAAGTCGTGATAGAGCATTATAGGTTTCTGAGATAATTGTTTAGCATGATTTCCAAGGATGTGCTGTTGTTTCAGTGTACGAGACTAAAATCAGAGAGTTGAGTGGCTTATTAAGAGGTTACTGTTTTGAACTGTCCCACTTGCTCTAGTGAAAAGACTCTTTTAACTACGAACTATCTCAATCTATCAGTGCATAAACAACAGTTTAAATACGGTGGTCATATCCAAATCCTGGCCCGCGATCTTATTGGTACACCTGTTATTCGCAGTTAGCTCTTCTGGGAAGTTAGTCTGGTAACGAACGTAATTGGTTGATTCGACTCAGACGGCAGTTAATGCTTGATTGACCCTTCGGTATGCTTCGTTCGCTTCAATCTTTTCCTTGATTCAGGACAGGCGGAAGCATGCTAGCTGGCCGCCAAACCGTGCTATGCACTGTATACCTCTTCCACTGCACTCATGTGCAAGCATCTAATAAAAAAGCCTTTTCAGTTCACCGGATTGTACCGATTCCACTTGCTACCCAGTCGCGTTTCTGGCATGTCAATAAAAGTTGCCACCGGTACCACGTTGGAAGTTCACGATCCTCATGGCGACGTACCGATAGTCAACAGTTCTAAATGTGTGAAGTACATACCACTTATATCACTCCAATCGTGTTGTTTTTTTAGCTGATGTCCCATCCGAGAATGTATTCAGCTAGATTCATTCCGTTCACGATGTAGACGTGGCTTGTAACTCGCCAGAAGCCTATGACGCTAACGCTTCTGGGGATGAAAATCGGCGGACGTGAACTGGAATCCTCAGGTAGTTTTATTTCATCAGTAAAAGGATGCATCAAGTTGTATTATGCAAAACTGGATGCCGTTGAACAGTGATGATGCCACTCATAGTTGCGGCCGAAACTCCGTGGAAAACGTTTTTACACTTACCCTTATACTCCGGAAGATGTATTTAAAAAATACATTCTGTACTCGATGCCTTCAATGCATTTGTCGATGACTCGCTGTTGCGCACTGTGCCATAATACACAAAAGTTCAGGGCTGTCATTATCGGTGAACGAACTGACGGTTTTATTGGAATACACTGTGCACATGATGTAGACTTCGGGTTATTTCATTCCCAGAATGTTGGTGGATGACAATTATTTACGAAAAGTGCCCAAATATCTCGTTTCAAGCAGTGGATCGATGGTTTCAAAGTAGCCTTCCAAAATTGTGCTCCGTTTCCCTCATATCAACCTTGGTATCCTTGATGAGATCCCATTATTAGCAGTCGAATGCGGTTAGATTAGTTTCTTTAGGATATTTCTTCCGGAGTTAGAAGGAGTGGTATCCCTACAGACAACTCGTCGTTCTGTCAAATCATTTCTCTCGTCGTTCTAGTGGTTCACTAATCCAGATTTTTAGTAGTTTTCTTGAGATCCTGGTAGAAAGTTCCTTCCAGTACGTTTCAGTGGTGTTTGTTTTTCGATCTCCTCTATGGTTATGTTAATTAATATTTTAACCGATGAAGCTCGACTGGTTCAGGTTGTTGACTAATGAGCTGGTTACCATTATTGCCCCCAAACTTTCGTGTTGCTGCGTTGGCACCGTTCGTGATTATGTATCATATCTGTAGATATTATCTACGGTACGAGGAGCGTTTATCTGCATCATTTTAGCCCTTGGTGCTATCGATAAATCCTACGGATATATCAAAATGTCCATTAGATGTCGTTCTGCCGTGCGCTGTTCGACACGCTCGGAAGCGATCGATACGTGGTTAAAGCTAGAGCAGTTACTATGTTTCATTGGAATGGTGGTTGCGCATCGCTGAATGTTCACCTGCGTTGTATATATATATATATATATATATATATATATATATATATATATATATATATATATATATATATATATATATATATATATATATTCGTTTGTTTGTTTGAATTTCTTTCCTGTTGTTAAGAGACTAAGTCCAGTCAGGTCAAAAAACGCTTTTATGCGCCCGACGTACGGTGAATTTTCAGCACTTACGTGATTTACAATGGAATCCAAAAGAAAACAATATAAGGGTAAATTGGGATGTGGAGAAGTCGTGGAAACATGATAAGGCGGTACATTCCATTGGATTAACGACGAAGGTCAACCGCGAGATCTTTCGTTACTTGGTCACGGTCTACGAGCGATCGGACGAGATTAGAAATGAGGCCATTTTTGTATTTGGACGTTCACGAGGGAAGTATTTCGAAGTTCGAGCGATTGGTCGGCTTTGGTCAAACGGTCACCAGAGTGGGCTTTGGAGTCTTTGGTCCCGAGTGCGAATCTCCACGCGACCGTCGGCCGCTCCCCAGCTGGTAGCCTCAAATTGGCCGCGATCTCCGTCCGGAAATGTTGTACGATTATTATGGAATAAAAAGGGAACAAATAAAAAAGAAAAGAAAAGTACGAGACGGTTTTCGAGTATGTGGAGTGAAGGTGATGATTTGTGTCAAATAAAAACCTGTTTTTCAAATTGTTGCAAGGATTAGAGTGCTTGTTTATGATGAAGCCATTGAGAATATTTCTAGTAATATTGTTACAAGGGAAAGCAATTTCAGAGGTAAAATCAAAATCTCTTTCTTATAAAGCAGGGACTATTGCGAGGGGACACTAAAGCCGATAAGGAAGAATGTACGAGGTTACAAGTTGGTGTGCAAGACCATGACGGAATATGAGCCTCTGAGGGAAAATAGAACAAGATTTTTCTCACAATAAATTTACCCAGACATTATTAGGAACACAATGTTCATACGCGGTATTGAGCATTTGGTTTGCCTCCCATTATCATGGATTTTCACACTATCATCGACATAGAGTCCACCATGCTGGTGATGAAATAATTCTCTACATTTTGCACCATCATATGTTGCACTTTTGACACCAATGGCCGGTGCGTAGGTAGGCCTTTGAATGCTCCCTTCAGAACACGGAAGTTTTTGCGATTAAGTTTGAATCTGCGATGTTAGAGGGTGATTGTGTGGGCTAGACCTTGAAGTTGAGCGTGCTTTCACGGATCTCACTCTAAATAATGAACATACAAATAGTTTTGCATCACTTTATTTACGAACCTGTCGTGAAACAGCATGAAGTGTCATCCTGAAAAACTGTTACCTACCGGGGTTTCTTCTTTTCGTTGAATTCGGGGACTTTTTGAATCATACCAGTGAA
This sequence comes from Fasciola hepatica, assembly GCA_948099385.1. Classification (NCBI taxonomy): domain Eukaryota; kingdom Metazoa; phylum Platyhelminthes; class Trematoda; order Plagiorchiida; family Fasciolidae; genus Fasciola; species Fasciola hepatica. The sequence continues at coordinate 17,286,081 of CANUEZ040000182.1, forward strand.
GATTTCTCCAGCATTCGTGGTGTCTCTAATGGGAGTCCACCAACAAATCTTCGTTTGTGAGATGTATCGGCGTCCAACGAGATAAATTTTCGGGGGAAATTCTTATGTCGACTGACTTCTGAGCCTTCCACGGTCCAGCATTTGCCAAATACTCACACGAGAAATAAACCCATCGTCAAATGACAGGCTTCGTGATCTGAATATTCTGATGGAATCAATACGTGTCCTCATTTGTTGGGTTTCCAGCGCAGCCTTCACATCCCATGACATTAGCCTCATTGCAAATTGCATCCACCTTATGTCCAACGGGTTTTGAGAGTGCCTGCGAATAATCTCGGGCTGGATTGAGGACAGGGATTTCCGGCACTTTTTTAGGCCTGATATGCATAAAAATCTTATTCAATTTTCTAGATATTCTACCTCTGAGTTGTGTTTTTGTGGGGTTTTTCTGTAGTTTATCCGATACTTGGTGTTCCTATTCATGGTAAAACACTTAGCAAGATACAGCACAAAAGACTTAAAATTACAGGCCTCTCCGTTACGGATATGTCGAGAAAAATCAGTTTCAGTGGATATTTTCATCGCTATCGCGATAGCAACATGAGCGATTAACGAGGCACGCTCATAGGACTTTGATGCCAACGCTCACATTGATGTGAACTGGAATTCCCACTTTCCAGAATGCTTGACAGGCATCGTAAATTTCCAGATTATGGAAGAATTTCTCGACTTTCTCATATGGGCATAACCATGAGAACTATAGCCGAAAAACCGGCTTCTACCGAAATATTTAGGTAGTAGTCCAATCTAAAACATAAGTAGGCTAATTTGTGATCCCGTTGATCAGTTTAGTTATATTTCCATACCCTGTTACAGTTTTGCTAACTTTGCTCATCGCCTTTTACTCTGGCGACGCAGGTCACACACATCCAACTAACCATAGCGCGGCAAGGAATCAACGTAAATAAAAGGAAGATTTGAATAAATGAGTTTCATATATATATAATATATATATATATATATATATATATATATATATATATATATATATCGAAAGGGAAGGATGAGGAGCCAGCATAGCATTCCATACAGCATTGACATTGTATCCGTCGGCGTCTCTAACCAACCGTTTTCGGTGTCATTCTTGCCCGAATCTGGTAGACGACAGGGCCTCACTGCGGCTAAACTGGAAGTCAGTTTTTTAAACTCCTCTGGGTGATCGGTTGTCCACCGCGCTGTCGGTCACATCCAGTGAGCGCGGTAAGGCAAATGCTGAGCGGGCATCCGTAAGACATGGTTTAACCACCGTAGCCCTCGAAGAGAAACAATTCCTCCTAGTGACGCACAATTCACTACAAATATCTTCCTTTGCACTTCGCCTTTACTGGCATGATGCTGCCACTATACTCGTGCGATTGATCATGAACACCGATGGTCGAACATAGTTAGTCAGTGCAGATCTCTACCTGGTCAGATTTCGCATCCGTAAAGGAGCACAGAACGAACTGCGGTGTTGTATAGCGTACCTTTTAGGGAAAACCTGATGTGATGGCGTTGCCACAGGTGCCATAGATTGGTCAAAGCCGAACGAGCCTCAGAGATGCGTAGCGAGATCTCGCCTCCGAAGCTCCCACCAGTAGAAATGCAGTTTCTCAGGTACACAATTCTGTTGACAGTTTCCAAATGTTCCCCACAGAGAGCGAGTGCAGGAGGATTTCCTTGACAGTCTTGAAGGAGCATTTTGCACTTGGATGGAGCAAAGTTCATGCCATACTCAGTAACTTCGATGGCTAATTGGTTTAAGGCATCTTGGACGACTTCGGGGTCGTCTCCCAACAAAGTGACATCGTTAGCATAATTTAATTTGATAACTATGGTACGCGGTAGAGTTCCACTTCACCGTTTGCAACACCACCGAAGGCTCCTCGGAAAAGATCGTCCATACGGAAACTGAAGAGGAATGAGGAAATAGGGCATCCTTGTCGAACACCGCCTGAGACAGCAAAGGACAGATAGTTGCCGATAGACCTTCGCCCTATCCGAGGTCTACTGATAGAGAGTTATCATGATGTAAACGTACTCCTCGAACGCCGTTCGTCAAATGCACGTCCATAGGGCGGACCTTTCGACAGAGTTAGATACAGCCCTGATGTCCAGGAACACGAAGATGATTAGCCTTTGATAAATGTAATGGTTTTCAAGCAGTAGGCGGAGGCTTGAAATTTGATCCATTCAGTCGCGGCTGCAGCGGAACCCAGCTTGTTCTTCACCGCACTGGAGTTCGCGCAAGGAAGAGAGTCTGCGAGAAATAACAGGCACCAGGGGTTTCGAAGCGACAGAGATCAGACTAACTCTTCGATTATTACAACATTATGTGGCAATCCTTTTTAAAGGTAGGTACGATCGTCGACTTTTTCTTCCGTTCATACCTTTCGGAATGGGGTTGTCAGTTTTCTCAACAGAACCAGCTCGCCAACTTCAACAGTGGGAAAATGAATACGATCTGATCCGTGTGCCTTGTGGCGCTTGAGGGTTTGCAGTACCTTTCGAATCTCCTCTTCTGTCAGAGTGCCGTCTGTAATAGGCCACAGAGAAAGGGTAGGAGATGTAGATGCAGTAAAAACAGCTGGTGGTCAGCTAAATCGAGAGTGAACGTGTTCTTCCCAGTGGTCTAGTCTACGCGACAGTTTGGCAGTTGATATCCCATTAGTCTTGCGGATTGTCTCACCTGCTTTTCGCGGTCAGGTGACCCGAATGAGTTGAAAGAGCTCCTTGGATTTTCCAGAAGCACAAGCTGTCTCTATCTCGAGGGCGCGTTCTGATCACCGTGTTTCACGATCAGCACGTAGACCGTTCTTCAAAGGCGAACGCAGTTCACGATGTACTTCTTTGTGTCTTACATCCGCGAATGTATGTCGGCGGCTATGGAGCAACAGGAAAGACTTTAAAGAAGTCCAACTGATCTGATTGTGGTGGACCGTACCGGAACTGGCCAGGCCGGCATTCATTAGGACTTCGTTCAGTCGCTGCCAGTACTCGTCAACATCAGGTGGAGCGGTGGATTCCAGTGTCTGGGCCAGCACAGTCTGGTAGGCTTTCAGCAGTAGAGGGTCGTTCAGCTTTTTGATAATAAGGCGATCATGATTCAAACTCTCCGAGCTCCCAAATCGCGGGCACATCGTAGCGCGACGCACTGCAGGACCTGAATCAAGACAGGTTGATCAGTAGGAGCAACAGTCTAACACGTTGCTGCTTCATCGGTAGGTAATCGCTTAGTGATTGGTTTGAGACCATTCCTGTGTTAAGTGAGGGGGACGCCAGGTGGCGGTACGTCATTTGGAGTTGAGAAAGTTTGTACTCGTTAGAAAAAGCTGGTGATCGGCACACAATGCCATAAGTCTGTCCCCACTGTCCGAACGATTGAAGTTGTGGCCAAATTGCCATCCTGTGAAGTTCGCTCGCCGCCAGGCGGCCGACGCGCGCGTTTAGATCTCCGGCGAGGACCATGATATCTGTCCGCTGCGCTGTGCGCCATAGCACATGAAGCTATTGATAGAAATCATTTCCAACTGTCTCCGGATTGCGGTTCGTCATGGCACAGGCGGAAATGACGAATGATCCGCTTGTGTGACCTTGATATCGAATGACTGGGCAAGGACCTCGGAGCTTGACTACGCGAAGTTGGATATTAACAGAAATCCAGCCGGACATGGCAGCCTTAGCTCTACGGCTCAAAGCCATTCCGATATCAACCCGACCGGCTGCTGTAATGTCCGGGTCTCCAAATAGGTGTAAATAGAACTTGGTGTAAGGGTTAGCTGGAGATGTTGGTCTAATCATGGAGCTTGCGTCTTGCAGTCTTGTCTCTGAGAGGCAGTAGATATCGGTCGAGAGCGATTCAAGTGTGCGAGCCAGACTCACTTGCTGTCTGACTTGCATATGTGTGCGTATGTTCAAGCTAGCCCGTTTGAATCGTAGGCAAAGTAGAAGAAAGGTGGGCTTTGTGGTGTGATTTGAAACGGCAGTCTTTGAGGAGATGGTTCCAGCGGAAATCTGGTCGCAATCGTCGCCTGTAGTAGGGCGGTTTTTCTGTCGTGAAGCGACGTGACTGGCATATAAACAGCTGCAGGAGTGAAGAAAGATATATAAATTCCGAGAGTGATGGTGAATATTATCTTACGATGGCGAAGGAGCGTGAGAGGAAAGCGAATTTGTATGGGATTCCATGGTTCAGAGTAACTTATGAATTGACGAAGACCAGATGTCAAAAGGAGCTTGAAGACGATGACCTACTACGAATGAAAACGCAGTTGATTTTCAGAGAATTCAATCGAACTGAGAGATGAAAGGACTTTCACCACTAGTAACGGATAAAAGTGATTATCTCTTGTGTTTACAGACCGATCGCCCCCGGAAACGTCATCGGTATGGATAACATCATCATTAGTTTCTGTGGGCAACCAACTTTCCTGTCGGAGAACTGCGCCAACGTTTTTGAAGATGATATTGGACGCTTCGTCAGGTTTCCCCAAAGGAGAACGAACAATTGAGGATAATACAGATGATGTGGGCATTTCGGGAACAGTTTGACGTTTTGAGGCAGCTTTCCAGCCAGCACGATGCTTTCTTGAGTGTCCACAAACCTTCCGAAACAAACACTGTACGATTTCTGACTGCATTGAAAATGCCTGAAACTCGTTGCCAAGCGTGAGGAAACGTAGAGAATTTAAAAGGAAGCCTTTTGTAGTATGCAAGGTTCAGTGGTCCTTCGCGGGGGGTTGCTTGTGTTCGATCTGAAACAGCAAAAACAAAGAAAACTCCATGAGCGCGAAGACTGAGTAATTGCTTCGCGGAAATCCTACACTTACATCAGTGGAACACCAATATGACTGCCAACAACCTGCTCACTACACTTTTTAAAATAACATTTGACCTTGAAAATTAGTTCTGTTACGGGGTCGGAAAAAGAAAACAGGATTCTTCGGTTAGTTACGGACGACGACCTGGTTGCAATGAGTCAATCGTGAACAGTCTATCTCCCCCCGTTACAGTTGAAATCACTAATGACGTGGTTACTCAAAACAAGACCGGTATTCAGAGGCCCTGCTAGCCTTCCGCATTGCATAGTTTTCCTGCCTGTCTACTCCCAAGCTGCCCAGCGACACATCAGATTTGATAAGTCTTCATCATTTTTGAGACCTTCATCCCCATAGAGCAATAATAAACTAGAGACAAGGTTAAACTGGTGTCTCAGCGCATAAAAACTCAAAGAATCAGTTCTTTATCTGAATGGGCTCTTCAGTGTATATGAGTCGACGTTCATGGCAAGCCATTTTATCGAACTGTTCTGCTTCGGGAATAGATTACTTTCTTGGTGTTCCAGAGGTATGCAAATTTCTGTTTGAGTGCAGTAAGAGAAGCACACCCCATATCCTCCAAGTCCCACTACTCTGTTAAGGAGAACTGGGAACCTGATCCTGAGACTTGAAGTGGCAGAGAACCACATAAGGTCCCAGTGTTTTAAGCGTAGCGACGAGCCAAGGAACAGTAGTTTGTTGGCTAACGTGAAGTCTGAGAAAATTGTTTTGCACCATGCCGCCACGGGTCACATTGATGGTAGACATCAGTCCTCTGTCGCCCGACTCGTTGTCCGGCTGATTTGTGATAACCTTATTGGAGTCTCCAGTTCAGCGATCTCACTAATTTGACGCTGTGCAGTGAATGAGCTGTTGAACAAGTTCTTACGGGTCTTACGTCTATTTCTATGCTACTAGCTTCTGCGAGAGGATGAGCCGGCTTCTTGCATGTCCCGAATGAAAGGGAACTTGTCATGAAGAGTTTTGGGAATTTGGTTCGAAGTGGTGTCCCCAGCGTCACTCGTTTTTTTTTCTCGAGTTAGCAACTCTAGCTCGCGCACAAACAAGTGCTACCTGTTGAGCAACAGGAAGTTTTTGTGTTGGGAGTCGGTAACCGAATGAGCGGTTTGTACGCCTTTTTGGTGGTGGTCTACCATTCCGGGATGCCCTACGTGTCCTAGTGATCTTGGTGCACGGTTGCTGGTGGCTCCCTAGGAGCTCGTTCGCCATTCAGTAGAAGTCACTTAGACCCGGCGGTTCATGCAACTCTGTTGATTGAGCCGAGTTCCTTGGTAGTCGTTGGATCCTGGCAGGTCTCATCCGCCTATGCAGGAGTATCCGTCTTCGCATGCTGGACGCCGTCTCACCGATGTTTTTAGGCACCGGTTACGTTCAACCTAGTTTGATTCACCTGTCGAGCGGTTTGCCGGGGTGTGGCCGTTGATGCACACCTCAGCTTCGTTTAGCCATAGGTGAGAGTCAGCAGGTGGTGGAGGCCATAGAGATGAAAGATACCCCAGGGGGCACGACAGTCTACCAACTCAGAGGTGCTACTCCTCTCAAACACCCGACTACAGGTCTCTGACACCCATATGCTTAACTTCTTCAGTGCTGCCCTACGGAACAGCAGGTACCTGGTCGTAATACTTCACCTTAAGTTGATGTATTTCATCACCGGAGATCTCTGTAGACAACCCATTTAATCTACACCTGTCATTCTGTTTTTGCAGCCCTGCGAAATAGTCGTGAGGAGAACACATCAAGAGTGCGGTGTTTCTGCACACCCAGACACAGTTTGTCTCTCGACTTGCAGATCGAAATTGTCTTTTTTCACCTTCACAGCCCACACGGGTCATTACGGCCGCTAACGCGTCGTAGTGTGTTTTGTGTAGAAAAAAGCTCACCGAATTCAGTTAGTTCCACAAATAGTGGCTATTTTTTTCTTTATTCTTTTGTTTAACTCTCTCAATTTCCCGGCTCTTTACAAACTGTTCGGACATAAGGGTTCTTGGTCTTTCGGTAACATTGGTTCTGTTCTACTCTTACGATCAGCCTGAGAGCGAGCACAGCCAAGTATGACTTCCAAAGTCCAGATTTATTATTGTTCAATATTGAGATGCCGCATAAAATACTATAAACCTTCCGTTTCGCGGTGGACTGGACTTCTTGAATTTCGTTATTTCTGGGTTTCGAGGTTGTGAAAATCCGTTCTTTATTACGCGTAAATGCTATCACTCCTAGCTGTTGTACACAGGCCTTTCTTATTAGTTTGTATCGAGGATTTATTGATATTTCTGGTGTGACTGGCAGTATTAATTTCTGGCCGCTAATTCCTTCGTATCACAGAAGAACTGTTCTTCACAAAAACCAGCCTTCTCCACCCATCCTGCCAAACATTGTTTGTAATCGTTCCTCGGTCTTTCTATCTACCAATTTGCATAATTATCTTCAGCATGGTTTGTTTATTGTGCGATATCGCGAAGACCGAAATTCGATTGCCATTAGATCGTTACATTCCCGTCCGAAGTAGGACGTGAAACCTGTTGTATTTTGTTCTGTTGGCATTTCCTGTTTGGTGCTAGTGCTGGTGCTGTCAAAGATGATTGGTATTTCCTCATTCCAGGTGACGCCTTACCGGTCGTCTGGAATCAAACATTGTTTCAGATCTCTGTGCGGGTCTGCGTTATGTTTACACAATCAAATGCCAGATTTTGCTCCAAGTGGTTATGCGATGACATTTTAATGTACATTTGTGTGTTTGAACGTCGGACGTGCTTCCACCGATCACTAGTTTCAGGATCTTTCTAGTCGGATTCAGGCATCCCATGTAAGCGGGCTTACGCCATTTCTTTGCAGAAATAATTGAAAGTTAAACTTGACACAATGTTGACCGGGTCAGCAGGCGTTTATTTCAGTTCAGGGATCCCAACCGCACAAAACCGGGAATAAAGACCATTTAGAGTGGACTGAGCAGGCAGCGTCTTATGGGAAAGCAGTTTTATCTCAATTAAAAACAAGTAGAATCACCGTGTGAGCAAACTTGACCATGATCACGTGAGCAACCAAATTTCTGGGTTTGTTTGCATTGTTGTGTTTATTTGCTTTTCATTATATTATCGTAGTAAAGTATTTCAGGAAGGAGTTTGTGGTCAGTTAAAGGCTGCCATTCAGGAAAGTGGTTGTTCCGAAGCTTTGTGGAGGTTGCGAAGTGATTTCGGAAACCCAATGCCGAGATCATCGGATGCACTAAGTTTTAGTCAGAATAGCCCTAATGTTCTAGTAGCTGTTTTATGTGATAGTTTATCCCGTCTTTCAAATAGTGATTCACTTTTCAACCGGTTTTCATTATTTCTCTAGGGAAGGAGCTGACTTCAGGATGCTTAAATATCACGTGTAATTTTGTGGTAGTGGTACTTCAGATGCGGTTGAATTGATCGATCTGATGAAAAACACGAACTGAAATGCTCCTCGGTTTTAGTAGATATTATAACCTCTTCTGAAGAGCTGAACGACGTAGGCATTTTTCGCCTCGTAAGAGTAAACTACATGAGGCTTTCGATGAAAAAGCTGTGCTATTATTTCATCTGTAGTCACTTTCAATCCTGATTCTTCCAATAAAAGATGCTACTTCGTGCGATTCCGTTAGAAGAAGAATACGGTGCATTCAGAACTTCTTCCAACACTAGGAAAAATCTAACCGGATCGATTTTTCTTTTGATTTCACTTCTACTTTTGCTTGTTTACGTGTTCGTCCTTTCGTTTAAAACAACCCGGTTAACGGACAAACCGATTCTAATGTGTCATCACTAAATGGTCGGATTTGGTGTCATCCCCCGGCGACAGGGGAATGAGGTATTATGGAATAAAGTTGTCGGTTGTTTTGATCGAATCGAGTCCCCCCCAACACATCGTTGTACTCAATCCATCGGTTTCTTTCTATCTCGCCAATAAACCTATCGGTTGGCATATTCTCAGCTGAACGATATAAACATTTTTCGAGTCTTTCTGAACTATTTTTCTGAAATTCTTACACACCAAACAAAGAACGCAACCCACCCGCCGTCAGCGTGGTGCCGATCAATGTCTTCTGGCCTTACAAGTTTTGAATGCATAGTTTTTCATGTATTCAATGAATGTTTGAATTGGTTTGGAAGGAAGATCAAAACCGACGACACGCATTTTTTATGTCAAACAATAATAATTGATCATGAAATACGGTTTGATAGCTTTGACAAATATTGAATTGATCGAAATGTGGAACTCATCGGACAAGATGGGACTCGAGGCGGTACTAAAGCGAGGGATTAGTACCGCGTATGCTGTACCAGTTTCGAAGAGCTTCGAAAATTACAACGGAATCAAAGATTTTTCACATTTGAATCGATTCAACGTTCAAAATTAATGGAGTCGCGCTAAAGGGAACTGTCTAAAGACAAACCGATTCATTGAGTTCAACTAAGTAAACCACATTAGTTGGAATGATTTTATTTTCGTTACACACGTTCGAGAACATACTGTGGGAGAATTTAATTGAGAGGGTTCACGTCAAAACCACTTTATTGAACCTGTTTTTGAAAAACAAAAGGTAGGCGAAAAGACCAAGTATGAGGAATACTTCGCAGTTTTACAATCAAGACAGAAAAATCGAATTTTATGCGAAACGTTACTTATAATCTCGCAGTATGTAGTTTTGTACGCGTTCGTGCATCTGTAATTTTCTGTATGAAATACACAACATCGATCTGATCACGCAACTGATGTGCGTTGGTTCCTATCGACTTTACTTTCTACCACTCCTGTTGTAAATCGGATGAAGAACCATCGTCTAAGATGTCTAAAAGTCCTTCACACCATTGTCAGGTAAACAGTAAGTAGCCAGTCGTATAATCCGTGAAGGACGACTTTTTGCGCACTCATATTCCACACTCAGTTCGTCTGCCAATCAGCCACTGCACCGTTTTGAACAATTTCGCACGCTGAAGGTACAGGATGTTCTGATTATGGACGTTTGCGCATTCACACGTGCGTGCACGTTTGTGCTTGCGTGTTTATTTCGCTCCGAATGAAGCACCGGATGTATAGAAGAATCACGGATAACAGTCATTTCCGAGGTCGTCCTGCATGAATGATTTTCGTTTCTCTCTTTTGTTTCACTTCTCTTATCTGTCTCTAAACCACGGGTGACATTTTCAGTTGATACATTCTATTAAAGGTGTATTTCGCATAACAACTCATTCTGTTATTGTGTACAACTGTGGGACGAGTGATATGTGATTACACATCCTGTCTACTCGCAGTCTCGGTAACAACAAGCGAGTCAATGATCGAGAACTAGTATTCAAATCCCAACTCTGTAGTTAACGCATTTTAGTACTATCTGCTTGTTAATAGATCCGATCAATCTCTTCTTGTCGTTTTTTGCCAGTACATAAATAACATTAAACTTGCTAACTGATTTTTTTCTAGTGAAGCATCTTTAGCAATTAAGCAATCGTACCGGCCCGTACCACTAGTCTTGAAATCAATGTAGCTCTTTGTTTTGCTATTTCCTGGTTAAAATGACTTCCCAGATGGGTTTAGTATATACTGATTCCAGTTCACGTTTTTCTGGAGCGCAGCATCAATGTGCTTCACCTTGTTACCTCTTACAAAGATATGATGATGAAAAATCCACTTGCATTTTTCACATCCAAAAGTCCAACACCGCGAGCCGCATCGTGCCCTAAATAATCCACAATAAAACATCCAGTTAGGACTGTGCACATGGTGATCTTGGAATAATGCAGCGTCAGAGTAACGTAGTGCCATCTGCGGAGAAACTGGCTTGACATTGTCGTTCATCTGGAATAACCCTGCTGCCTTGCAGGCTGTACTTGGGTATGTCAAGACTAGAGGTGCATCCTCGAACATAAAGGCTGGACGAGGTACCGTCAACTTACCTCCTACTTAGGACTGGGCGACCGGTTAGTGCAAAAATCACGAAAGATGCTGGGAATACCGTCCCGTACTATATCCCCGAGAATCTCTATGAATAGCTTTCGTGATATTCATGAAGTCGACTGTTCTTCCAGCAGGAGATGGTTGTGTGGGAATAAAAGTAAGTTCAGTGAACTATGTAAAACATTTTGACATTTTTACGAAATTGTGTTGGCAGCACCGTAACGTTATACAATGAAGAATGATGATTATCTGCGTTGTAAGCTGATTGGCCGTGTTAGTTGTCTCGGCCCAAATGGCTGAATTATCATGACTTCACTAAATGCCAACAGCTTGAGATTGCGACTACGCAGCAAAGATTCTGCAGATGAAATCGTATCAACTCTGTGTTTGATTGTCATCAGATGAATTTCACGCTCTCAATAGAGGTCGTGGCGTTAACGTTCACAATTCGTACATAGATCACTTAAGTAACTGTTCAAGCATAGAACATCATTTCCCGTGATCTCCATGACAAAATCAGATGCCATTAAGAACTACCACTTGTATTTCTACTAGGCTGCACCTAATTGCTCATATCCATCGGTTAACAGGACGAGTAGCCAGGGCCTGATAGAGCGGTTCGTACGTCTTCGCTTCTCACTTGTCGGTCCGGCGTGATCAATTATTCATGAGTAATCTACAGAATGGTCGCTATTTTATCCGTCACTTGGACTTATGACTACAAGAGTTCAGTTGTGGTAACCGCATCTAATCCCCCTGTCCTATTCACTTCGGTTACCGTAGTAGGTGGTACTTTTTATGATCAAATTTGCATGTATTTTTTAATACATGCTTGCGCATGATTGCAGTGGAAGGGGCATTTACCCCAAAGCCACGAAGGCCCACTGTACTATTGGGGATAATTGGCAACCAGACCCTGAGAATCGGAGTGGCGAAGAACCACATAAGGTCTCAATGGGTCAGGTGTGGTGACGATCCGGACGACAGTGGATTACTGTCTACCACCAAAGTAACCGGTGATGGCGGGGATTCGAACCTCGGACCTCCGAGGTGGTAATCAAACGCTCTAAACCACTCGACCATCACCGGGTAACAGTTTCAGGGCACATCATCGGACGTTTAGTCTGCCGTTCCGTGCTCATCCAGATCACGGTCCGCTGTTTGGGAACGTAAACTTTCACAACCTCTACGAGAAGGTGATTCGATTTAGGTTTTCAGTGGTTCGTCACTCATCCTTCACTTTACCCTGATTTATACAAATTGCCACGCCAAGTTCCATGATTAGTCGATGCGTTTTCCCTAATGATGCATTGCGTTCTCATGGTTGCTCACCCTGTCCTTTCACTTCATCCTAGTGAAGTAAGATGGCTGGTGTACTGAAATAGTTGAGAAATAATTCATCTAACCTGATCGTATTCTCATGGTGATAAGATGGCTGTGAAAGTTTCCATTTGGTGTGACATGTCTGTTCGTGTTTGCCCGCCCTAACCAAAAATCACCTCAGACGCGAATAATCGTTCAGCTAGCAATCAAAAACTTTAAGTGATTCAGGAATTCGTATGGCCTCAGAAGCCTGGCACGTCTTGGTGTGGCGACCTCGATCGAACATGGTTCGGTTCGGCCGTTTGCCACGACTTCCTTCGAAAATGTTCGCTCTTTCGTTTGCACGTGTGTATAGGTGTGTGTGTGTGTGTGCGTGTGTTATGGCCGACGGGAGGCTGTTGCCGATTCATATGCGGTATAAACTGTGACCTCTATCAGACGGTGTGATTTTCCGGGTCACTGTTTATGAATTATGTCCAGTTTGATGAGGGTGATGCAAAGTCTCAATCTGTCATTTTACTTGACAGAACCTGGTCTAGATTGCATTATTAAACACACAAATAGGGATTCGTTCCAGAAACAAGTCGCACTGACAGAGATGACTTCATTTCGGTTGGCAGTTATCAGCGCCTTAATCTGATAGGACTGATCTACAACTGAGTATCTAATTTACGATTATCGGTCTGAGGGACGATTGCTTTTTCTTTCAGTTGAATCTAGTTTCATTGATTTGCTTTAGACAAGATCGCCTAATTACTTTCTATTTCCGTTCACTTGCATGTGCGCCTGTACGCGCCACGCCGCTTTTTTGAATTGCGACAACGGTTAGCAATAGGGCTGTCCAGTCACTTCTTCCGTACGGTTTCATATCGTCGATGATTTCTCAGTGCGATAAATCCAATCTCGGCAATAACACTAACGACGATAATGAAAAAGGAATTTCTCAAATGAATGAAAAAAGGGTTTGTTAAGAGATGTCGGACAGAAATCCCCACAGGATACGTCTATGGAGATGTGCATATTTTGTTGGCACACATCATTTACTGGAGCGGTCGGTGGTTAGACGATGAGTCAAGGTCAGTCCATGATACAGTAGAGGCATGAGGAACTAGGCTGGCGAGTCTAAACATGCGAGGCGTATTGCGCACTCTTATAGGTCCACCTACTGTTTGGCGTAAAACGCAATAAAATATCTTTGTTATCTTTAAATTTGTTTTCAGAATGTCCCTCATTCACTCGATTTTCGGCTATGCTTTATGTTTCTAACTCAGAGAGCACCATCACAGATCAAATTGGGCTAATAAATGACAACCATAACCGTAACGCAGAGATACATGATTATCGATTGCTCCGAAAACCGTTTAACCGGCTTGAGCTTTATTTTGGTTATTCCGGACATATTTTGTTTGTTGTATGACAATACAACATTTTTGGAAGGGGGTCGCGGTCAGTCAAAGGCTGTTGAACGGAGGAAGTGTTCGGTCAGTTTTGAGCTCAAGACCGCAAGGTCTGGTGTGCAGGACGATGGTGATCGTTCGACCGCCGCGGTAAAACGACGAACACGCCGGGGTAAACAGTCACCGAGTCCGGTGAACGAAACCAACAAGCAACGCGGGTGCAACCGGTTGTGCCGTCATGTTTGCACTTGGGGACGATGAAGCACGCACGAGTAGTACCGCAATCAGCACGAAGCAAAATGCGGTCAACCGCTCACGAAAAAAGTATGGTTGATGGGAATAAAACGGACGTACATAATCCGTTTACACCAATTCATGTGGGAATTAGAGTGACGTGAAGGTCTGCTGTAGAAAAATGGCAAACCGTCCGAACACCTTGAAAAACGATATAGCGCCTGGATTGCATAGCGGTTTTAATTGACAATCAGACAGTGAGAGTCCACTGTTGTTTATTTTTCACACTGTCACAAATCCTTTTTTTCGAGAAAAAAACAACATACAAAACAGTGTATTCATGCACCTGTTCTTGTGGAATTAAGCACTTTGGTCGACGGACCAGGTGCTTGTCCGAACATGTTCGCGAACACCACCCGGCTTGGTTGAACACAGGAGTAACGAAGACAATTGCGAGTGCTCTGCGTTCACACCTTGTGGAGTCAAACCATTCAGTAAAGCAAGCAGTCAAGGCTTGTCAAGTGTCGCATCTTAGCCGCAGCCGAAGACGTGAGTATTCGTCTCTACAATCTTGTCCTGTGGGCTCAGAAACAATTTGCGCAAGCACTTAAACTCCCATCCCGCACTTTTTATCCCCGAACACGTGGGCAACCACCCTAATATTCTTCACTGTGATCTATTTCACATGCACACACGCACGTGCACAGACTGATATGGATTGTCGTTCTGGTTTGGAGTTGCGCGAGTCCTATAAATTGTTATCTATTGGTATGAGTACGAATAACCGAAAACGAGCTTGTTTACCAAGCTGTCTTGTTCTCAGTGTGTTCAGTGAGATTTTCCGTACATTTTTTTAAATTTAGCAAACAAATGCTTGCATCGGATATACCTACCTGCATGCATGCATTTGCCATTTCGGGAAAAATAAAGGAACGAAGTGTACCACACTTACGTCTAAGCCGTTTTGCTGTCAAAACACTCGCGTCACTATACATATTCATTGATATTGCTTCATGGCAATCACAGAACCAAAAATTGACTCCTCAGTTCAAACTCAGCAATAAGAAATGCATGTGATGAGGTCTTTTACTTTTTCCCGTCATATGGATATAACATGAAGTATACTCCACTCAATGTTGCATCACTCATCACCATATGAACAATTGGATGAATAGTTTGGGCGGGTAGGGTTTGGAGATGTTAGCGAAAATGCTGGTTTTCCTCTCTCTTTATGACCACGGTGCTAATTTTCTTTTCAGCCCGTGATTCCCGGGGCTCGATGAATCAGGTTTAAGGTTTCACTTTATTACCATTGAATACATTCATTTATCGCATCGATTAATTTGCCTTTTCTCTTTCGGTTCGCTTTGCAGTAGAAATCACCTGAAGCGTTCATGTTTGCCCTGACTGATGAGTTGTTAGATTCGTCAATTTTTCCCTCGGTTTTAACTTGCATCACTATATTACGGATGGATATGATTTTGTGATTGGATATTCGATGTCCATTCCTCTTTGACCTGACCAGATCCATTCTAAGTCAAATGCAAATTTAGAAGATACTCGGTTTGTATTGTGGTGCCCGGATGGTGCTACGGAAAGATACGTTTCCCAAGTTGTAACTACCTAAGCTGATTGATTTTTTTGAGTCCCTTCATGGTTACGTCATGACGTCATTGTTCCCCTTGATTAGTGTTAGTGGTCGGTGACGGAATCTACCAAGTGCACTTTCATTCGTACCTTAAGGGAACGAATGTGTCGCAGTGGTTTGAACGTATACCTCATTAGGTTCGTTGCTATTGGTTTCTACTGGTTTAATCCAAATCGATTTTATCACAGTAGCTGTTATTCAAAAATGCCCTCATAGTCCCCCGTCACATTTGAGTGAACTGATTTTAAATGAAATATTATCGATGAATTATGCTCTAAGTATTCTTTAAAACCCGTCATTCGACCCTTTTCTCTCTCTGTTTATGCCGGGGGGACGGTGTCCATGTATCACTCGCTAATAACAATGGAATCTCTACGTGTCTGGAAAAAAAAATCAGAAATTACTTACCCAGGAGGAGGACAACTGTTTTTTCCGAGTAGCTCAAAAGGAAAAATGGATACGTTAAGTTGCTTTGCTCTTAGGAATTACATCGTTCAGTAGTTTCATAATGGCAAGTTGCACTGTTGTGTATCGTAAAAAAGTTGTTCTGATTGTGTCCTCAGATAAATTGAAACTTTGATCGTAAATAACTTGAAAAAGGTCTACCTCCTCAGGATTCCGACCTTCAACCTGGGACTGGTCTTGTCCACAAATTCGGTAAATGGTGCGCCTTATAATAACGGGCGCTCTCTTTTGTTCTTTCTTTTTGAACGCTGTTGTTCTCTCTCTCTCTCTCTCTCTCTCTCTCTCTCTCTCTCTCTGTTCAATGCTTCCACATCTGTGTAGCCCATGTGAACGACTATCATCTCTGTTCAACTAGTTGCCATAACTCCAGCAGTCTCTGATGAGACTCAGTTGTACGCAACACTCCGTGATCCATGAAATAAGCGGGTACAGTATGAACTTCAGTGAACTGATATTACCGAAGAGAACCGTTTGGATGGCTACTTTTGAAGTTTGTTTTTAATGCTACCTGTTCGTGTACAGTCGAATATGTTGAACAGACATGTAGCATCGTTCATCATAGTTTCTCATTCCGACCGACAAAAACGGTTTCTTTGTGTGTGTGTGCTGATATTTAAGTGCCTCACCCACCAGGTTCTATACACCACGTGGTCTCGTTCGAAGTAAAACGGATGATAACTTTACGCCCCGATGAAACAACGGTGTTGTTACGCGTAACCGGTTCAGTCATTTCGTGATCAGCGAAAACGAATAATGCACCTCTGTTTATTGCACCGTAACTCACCCACGGCCTACTTTCTCGTGTGTTTGGTTGCACCGATCGTCCAAATGAACACCGAACATTTTATCTCCCATAAAGCCAAATTAGAGGTGGGGGAGGGGGGGGGGGGGGGGTTGCAATCATCTGACACGTCAATTTACTGCCTGTTTCTGATTTTCAATATAAGTTGAAACCAAAATAAAAACGACTCGGACAGGCGAATACCCGCCGAATTTAGGCTTTACACTGCTCTGTTGACGAAATGCAGCTTTTCTGCGGTTTCATCGAAGTGCGTTTGTAATAGCTTTCCGCCGGGGCAGTAGAATAGAGCAAGTCCAAACGTGGAGCTGTTGTTCGCCTTTGTGGTTTTTTAAATACATGCTTGGACATCAGTAGTGCAAGGTAAGGTGTATTACCCATAGCCATAAAGACCCTTTGTGCTAATAGGGATAACCGGCAACCAGGCCCCGAGATTTGGAGTAGATAACCACATAAGGTCCCAATAAGTCAGGTGATTTGATCGTTCAGTGACATCTTGTACAATATCATAACGACATTGGTCAAATAGTTGTCACGGTGAAAACTGGACCTTGTGGCTGGGATCTTGCTCTCATCGATCACTTCTCCACATTTAGTGTCTTTCAACGGCGACGACCTCCTTCCAGAAATATTTGATCTTTATTGTGTACTAAAAAAGAGAGTAAAAGGTTATTCGCCTATTTTGTCCCGCTAATCACTGGGCTTTAGGCTCACTCTTTTCACCCATTTACATTTTGGCCAAATACTGCTGATACTGTTTTGAAAGTCGTCATTTACACATTGTAACAGAAAGCAACCAGTGTGTAAAACAACTGTCTTGACCAAGCCGGACAACTTCAAGGCCGAACGCGCATGGTCATTTAACTTTATCAGTTTTCACGGTCGCACTCTGCCACCATCGGTCCTCTTATTTGTCGGTTTCTCGTCACAATATTTTTTCATAGAATCGAACTGGACCGCGTGTCTGTTATAGCCAAACAGTATAGTCTCTGTTGACGCCGTATTATGTGAAAGCTTACCCAATGCATCCCGTTTAGGTTATCCCCCCGGTTTATTGTTGATCTATTGCGTAAACGTTTGAACCACTGTAGAGCGACGTGGAATGAACCGTTACACTAAGGTGACTGGAGACAAAAACGTTCAACTGTATAGATTATATGGACCAGATAGAGTTATCGACCGCGTGATAGAGAGTATCAGTCATCTGACTAAAGATACAGTCTTGTTTTCTTCAATCAACCACATGATATGCTGAGAACACTTCAATAAAGGTTTTGTCTACCACAATGTTCTATTTAGTTCTCTTACTGTGTCATTGTCACTTGTTTTTTGGAAGATACGTGGCCGTGGGGTAAAACAAAGCTGTGTTTTAATTACTGAAGGTTTTCTTTTCATGACCGCTTTCGTTCTTTTTGTGATGCTTTGCGTAGGTGATAGTATTGTAAATTAATTTGCTCTTCCTTATTGATGTATATTTAGGGGACAAATGGCATGCGCTACATTGATATGTGTTTTGTTTAACTGCCTACAAACAACGTCTTGATCCGATACACTTAGGATATAGGAGCACGTTGTACCGAATACTTATTCGTTTCTTTTCAATAAATCGTCCTTTTCACACATACTTTGATTAGTTTTCGTCAGATAATAAATTTTCGATCCCGGATACAGTCACAATTGGGACTGTGTTCTGGCCTGGATTTTCGCACTTTCCCTCACGCTACTAGTTCGCCTACTGATCTATCCGACTTCACATGTTTTATACCGGTGAAATCTCACAGTTAATTTAAATAGTTTATGTCCTAGTCGGAACTGAGTTTAATAGTTTTTTTCCATTACATGCTTGCGCATGAGTGCAACGGACGGGGTATATACCCCATAGCAAGGAAGACCCACTGCACTTTTAGGGAATAAGCGGCAATCAGACCCGGCGACTTGGAGTGGAGAACCACATAAAGACCCAATTGGTACTTCTGAGGAACTGAGCACTTTGTATCACCAAACCCAGTAGACATCAGTTATTGAATCTGGTCTTGGCTATTTGGCCAAAATCTTTGCCTGACTAAAACCCTCATCTCACTTCATCGAACTTAGATAAAATGCATTCGGCCGGAAATAAAAACCCATTTGTTTGACATCAGGTTGCACAGCTTCACTGTGAAATAGGAAGTGTTGTGTTTGTGAACAGATGCCTTGCAACGTCCGGTTCTATTTAGCAGCCCCGTCGAGGCTGGACATACGTCGGTGTGTTGACGTAAGCGTCTTTCTACGGACTAACCCGACACCTGTTCGCTATTGGAAAAATTTTGAATATCGACACTGATTCGGCTCTTGTTTTAAGGATACCTGGAAATACCGTTCATATCTGCACGAAGTCATCGATTCATGCACGTTTGTGAGCTTTCTGTGACTACTTCACGCAGCTGCACGGAATCCGAACAAACCAAATTGGTATACATTGATTAGAAGCACAGGTGAGTGGTTACAACTTATCACGAGGAAATTGTCGACAGATTTTGTCGATAGCTGTTCAGGAAACCTCTACTTTTCGATGCTACGCACTCGTTTATTATTATTCCCACATCTGGTTTTCCCTGACTCAGTATAGCCAGTGTTTTTCTGTCAGTAAAAGCGGCATCACAGATGTGTAGTGACCTCGATCGCGCTGAGAAAATGACCGATTTCTGGACACCATTTCGCATTTATTTCCTCTACGATCTTTTCTGACGCTTGGTTTGGACCTCTCCGTTTTTTTCGGTTGCGTACGTTTAACTGAACTGACCTTTCCGAGGTTTCCGTAGACGTCGTTTTAAAATCACTTTTACTTTCGGTATTTCGCCGACTGTACACGCACTCGGTTTGTTTTCTGCTTCGCCGTAGCGTTCGTTGTATTTCTCGTATCGGTAGTTTTTGTACCACGACATAAAGGATACACTCCCGCATCTGTCCACCGACCCGGTTCTTCTCCATTTGTTCGATAAATGAGATTTTGTTGGTAATTTGCTGTGAGATGGGATAGAAGACTC
The DNA here is from genome assembly GCA_948099385.1 of Fasciola hepatica. Lineage (NCBI taxonomy): Eukaryota > Metazoa > Platyhelminthes > Trematoda > Plagiorchiida > Fasciolidae > Fasciola > Fasciola hepatica. Next base: position 17,305,769 of record CANUEZ040000182.1, read on the forward strand.
GTTCATAAGCCGCACTTAAACATCTGTAGATATATAGACAAATCCATGAGCAGCTGACCTTAAAACCACCGTACTCTGGTCCCTCTGGCAATTTGTGGCCCGGGAGATTTTGTCTTTTTGATTGCGCTTGTGCCTCTTTTTTGCTTGTCCTCTTTAGTTTGTTAAGAAAACAAAATGCCTAAATGGGAGAGCGGATGATGCCGTTCAACTGATCGTATTTTGGGCTACTGTGTAAACGATCATTTTTCTAGTAACATAACTAGCTACAAACCATGGTTTTGTTGAAAAAGCAACATCATAACATATAATACCTTTTACTAACTACTTGTTGTTCTTGCGTTTAAAACGTACTTGGTTTAAAGCTGATATATATATATATATATATATATATATATATATATATATATATATATATATATATATATATATATGCATGAAGTGTTTCACCACAAGAGCAGCTACTGTTTTCCCAAAAATAAGACCCGATCTTGAATTTATTTCCGTCTCATAAATTGCACTAGGATTTATTTTCGAGATGTCTAATTTTCCAGATATAAAAATCAACGTTTATTCACGTACACAAATCTACGTTCATTCAAACACAGTCACGTTATCTGGGATATCGTCATAAATTTCGAGGTCCTGGATCGGGGCCAGAATTTCTTGCGACTCGATTTCCTGTAGGACCATAGGCCCCAATCTCTTGCATTCAGCAATAAAGCTTTTCCCTGAATGAACATTTATTTTTCATGTAGCCTGCTCGTAGTGCATTTTTTGTGACGCTGGTTCTCTTCTACTTTGGGATTTCTTCATGCGGCCTAAAACTTGACATCTGCTTGCGACCCCTGTCGCGCCATCCCGAAATAATAAATCAAAAGACGGAAACACAACACGCGAAATATTTTTTTTTACTGAGATTTGCATCGGGATATCTAGAACCGAGATGGAACATTCCCGAATTCGGGCTTTCAGTCAGGTTCGTGCTCTGTTGGGCCGATTAGCTTAGTAAAACGTATGCCAGATTGACCATTGATCATTGGGTCAGACTGCAAATAACTGCTCGATTCGCGAAAAGGGGTTAGGCGTTGTGTGATCGGTGGTGTATGGGTTATTGTTTATTTGATCCGGCCTAGCATGCTCAAACTGATTAGCGACTCCCTTCAGGAGAGGTTTTTTGCGACTTCCTGACACATTAGTGACACAGCTGTCATTGATTTTATCCCATAAATTCTCCCCCCCAAGTCCGACATTCCCCAAACCAGGCTTCACAAAGTTTCCACGCTGATTTCTCTCATTCAGTGTTGTCGTCGATTTCTGCGCCAATGGTCCCTAAAAAGTGTATTTGTTGCAATATCGAAATCTGGCGATATGGAGTAGTAACACCTGGGGGAATCTATATTCGATCTTTTCCTCTCTCTCTCTGTCTCTCTCTACAAGGAACTGTCGTGGTGGGTGCTGGCTAAATCCCAGAGTAGTAGACCTCATTGATCACTCCTGGAATCAAAAGACCGCACTACATCGATCCATTTTCTCATAACTGTTTGCGTGCATCAGTCTTCTTCGCTCGCAAGAACCTAACTACCTGAAACACGTTCGGTCTCATCTTTTTGCCCAAAGCAATGATTAGAGGCGGGGCTTTCGGTTCAGATACATTGCCAAAATACAAGTAACGTGTACTTTCGTTGCCAATGGACGAAATATAGATTGTCGATACACCCATCTGATCGGATCATCGTTTAAAATGCCATGCCCATCAACTTTCCAGTTTAATTCATGGAAATCATGTTAGAGAGTTGGTATTTGAGGAAGTCTATTCCATCAAAGAAGCACCTAAATGCAAATGCACGTTTAATAACTTCCGTATCTTTCAGCCTGAACAGTGTTGTCGATCATCTTTGAGACAGTTTATATTGCTGGAGAAAGCCATCAATCAGTGTTGTGATGCTCTGAATTCTCCTGGAGTTATTCCCAAATGTCGTGTCATTGGAAGAGCAAATGCTTGGATATCAACCCTGGGCACAACCATAACCTTGGCTGTCTTGCCGTCAGCCCATTCACAGATGGTATCTTTCGGTACAGAAAATTATAGTTGCCGATCTGATCTACAGTGGCACTTCTTAGCATTTCCTTCTTCATCTTGCTGACTGAGGTTATCGTACTCTGCTTTGCATTTTCGGACCATTCGGAGATCAAGCTTTTTGTTCTCGCAGAAAGCTGTATTATTTTTGCCGTGGGAGTTGTCAACAATTCCTTTCTTGGAATCGACAGAACGGTTCCTTATTTTTCCACCCATCTCGATCTGGCGGCAAACACAGTAAAAACGAAAAACTGCCGATGTTAGAACTATACTTCGTTTTTTCACCTTAGTGGCGCGCTGAATGATGGTCCACATCCGTTCATTATCAAATGCGCACCGTTGAACAACCAAAGACGCTAGGCCTGACTGTTCACCTCCCGTAAATAATTTGCAGATCTCACTTTTGCATGATGGGTCTAACAGACGGTGACACGGCGCATTTGATCTGGTTGAAAGCTTCAGATCACCTTCTGTTAGGTCCATCTTGCAATAACTGAGACTCGTAAATTGCTCACGCCGAGAAACAATTCAGGCCTAGCATACTTAGTCATCAAAACCGCCAAAACAATTCAGTTGAGCCCTGCTTCAGTTGATGCATGGACAAGTCGGTAGTAGCTGACGATGCCAACTAGGACCTATTTTCGGGGCAGGGCCTATGTTGAAATAATCCTGAATAATTAAGCTAGGTGTTACTATCAGAGAAACGCGATATTTACCTTTTCACTGAAACAGCTGTGTGTGTGTGTGTGCCCTGTTTCATCGAACTGACACACACCGTAGTACACACGAGCTCCTGAAGCAGGGACAATTCTGAATTCTCAAATTATTCACGGTTGAGAGTGTACCCACGGTACGTCAGGTTCCAAGAACGTGCATGTGAATGGCGGGCTACCATTTGCCTTTAACGTGCCGTCGAACAGTTTTCGCCTTCAGCGCTCTCAGTAAGAAGTGGTTAGAATCGAATTTCGCCGTACTACAGTTTATAGTAATTGCAAAGTCGAATTTTACTCGTATGATTGTTTATAATGTAAACTTGAACTAAAATAAGGTTTTCAAAACCGTGTTTATTTCTTCTGCTCTGTCACAGTGCGATGAAAGAAAGCAGACCTTTGGCATCCAGTGATAGTCGTATGGGTTTTCTACTGACCTTGGGACAAACTGTTTTCAGAACTTTCCCACAAGGGGCTTTAAAATGACTTCATCATTTTCAGCAGTATTACTGTCGCTGTCTTTGAGTGATCATCTAATTTGTCTGTTCTGTAATCTTTTCGCAGCAGCGACCACTTGACTGTTTCTTATATTTTAATGTGTGAACTTAACCCTATCCACTCGTTTTGTACTTGCAGGCCAACTTCACTCCTCTCCTGTTTGCTTGCTATCATGGTCATTTGGCTCTGGTCGACACCTTGCTGCGTCGCGGTGCTGATATCAACGCGAAGGATCAAGTGAGTGATATCGATTCGCTCACACTCTCTTCTGTTTTTTTTTATTTCCGTCCCCCTCTTCCACGCACTTCTACACATCTTTATATTTATAATGTTTTGTTTTTGTGCGCATGAACTCTCCGGTCAGTTTGTCTTTCGAGTGAAAAGTGTTTGTTTTGATGATCTGTGTATTTTTGTGTTCGCTGGTTTGATGATAAAAACATGACCGTGGTTCACCTACAAGGTCGATGAAAGCGAAAATGCCAATCATCATCGTGCACAAAGAACTAAGGCAGTGAACTAAGCTGATATTCCCATATATGGGCGATAAACTGCTGCGCTGTTACACAGATTGTTACCAGGCTTGAACTGTTGCGGTCTCCTGTGATCTAACACTTACACTCTCGAGGTCCCGGTTTCCGGTTGTTGTAATTAGTGTGGTGAAATCTTGTGGTTATGTGATGCATCGATTCCCTGACACTCATGTCTAAGCATGGATCATAGAAGTACTGTGCATGCATTCACCTGATGGCTGTAGAAATTAAAGCGTGTAGTCCGCTGTCGCAATTGTGAATGGGCTCGTGTATGTTGTCCCCTGTGCTTTCTCTGTGTACTCTGTTTCGGTTATCCGTCGTTTCTTGTCTTTATGCGCTTATTCTTCAGGATAATGGTTAGCTAGAGCAAAACTCCGTTTGTTGTCCACAGTAAAAAAAATGGTTCCTTGTTATCATCTGTGTCTTGCTAGTATATAACGACTATGCAGTCATGGCCTAATCGCCACGTCGCTTCTTATAGCTTTACCCAACATAGGAAGGTAGATGAAATGATGGGTATCCAAACACAGAACAATTTTGAGCCATCGGAGACGGTGTAAAGTGGTTATCTTGGTTAGAAGGTAACTATCCGCACCCAACATACGACAACGAATCTCATCATTACTCACCCGATGTTCCCACCAGACACGAACAGTGATTCGGAGACACCGGTTGTCGACCAAAGAAGGTTGCCGAGCGTCCTAAACGCGGAGTAATCAAGTCTGGCAACTGTGAAGCAAAGCGCAGAAACGGTCGTAGCACACCCGTTCTCCAAGAAAGAGCCGGGTTTCATGGCGGCGTCTGAGGTGTCGTAGGTTGGTGAACTGTGCTCTGTCTCACGTTAATCTTGATGGGATCTGCTCTCCAACAGTACCTCCAACTTTAATGAAGCTCCTGAAGTGCTCAAACCATCACGATGAGACTGCACTGCTGCTTCGAATGCCACCATAATTCTGGTTCAAGTAGACCTCACAAACAATAGATATCTTCGACATCAGTCGCTCGCAGATCCGTCCCTCTGGATGCCACATTCAATGAAGTGCGCAAATCCCCGAGACGCCAACTGACTAGGAGCATGGGGAATGACCGTGAGCAGTGGTAGATTGCGAAACGTAAGGAAATGGAAAAGGCTGCGTCCATTGGCAATGCTCGCAACCTTTTCCGTTTGATTAGAGGTACCGTTCCACGGAGGCTTCGTGTTAGTGAGTTAATTAAGGAATCTGACGTCTCACTGATTCATTCTCAGGGATGTCGTCTGGAGAGCTGGGCAGAGCTTTTTAAGGAACAATTCAGTTGGACCTTCCAAATATACCTGCCAGCGAAACAATGCAGGTGAATATCAGTCCTCTATCAGAGATGAAGATTATGCGGGAGACAGGTTACTTGAAAAAATATAAAGCCGCTGGACCGGATGGGTTGTCTCCATTCTTTTTTTAAGGATGGAAGCGAAGCTTTGGTTTTGGAATTAACAAAACTCCTCCGCATTATTTGGGATAGTGTGCAGATTCCGAAAGAATGGCGTGAATCGGTGACTGTGCCGATTTACAAGAAAGGTGACACGTCCTCTTGTGAAACCCACAGATGAATTAGCTTGGTAAGCATCGCGTCTAAAGTGCTCACCGGTCTTATTCTCCACCGACTATCCAGTGCCCACAAAATAAGTACGCCTGAGAATCAAGCCGATTTCAGACCCGGTCGTGCATGTATCTACTACATTTTCACTCTTCGGCAAACCTTAGAGCAAACACATCTTTCGTAGGCCCACAATCTGTGTCTTTCCTGATCTGAAAGCGGCATTCGACTCAGTCGACCACACAGTTCTCTGGCGCTGCCTCTCATCGAAGGGTGTGCCAGAGAAGTTTATTTCTCTTTTCCAATGCTTGTATGCGAACAGTCGAAACCGAGTTCGTGCTTACGGCGATCTTTCCCCCGAGTTCACCACAGAAAGTGGTGTTCGTCAGGGTTGCCGTCTTTCATCCTTCCTCTTCAATTTTGTAGTTGAATTGATTCTTGAGATAGCCCTATCTTCGTGTGAGAATAGCGGCGTCGATCTTTGCTCAGGCAGTAAACTGTCTGACTTGGAATATGCGGACGGTATTGTTCTTCTGAGTGAAGATCCAGGTAAGTTGCAAACTCTTTTAGATAGCCTTAAAAACAGTATAGAAATGTTTGGGATGCGTTTTGCACCTTCAAGGTGTAAAATGCTGCTGCAGGACTGGGTTGGCTCAACACCAAACCTTGTATTGGCCGGGGAAGCTCTAACTGAAATGGATGAATGTTTTTACCTGGGTAGTTACATCTCACCAAATGGATAGATAACGGATGAAGTGTCATCGCGTATCCAGAAGGCACGTTTGGCTTTTCCCAACCTCCGTCATCTGTGGTACCGGCGTGACATCCGACTGTCTGTTAAGGGTAGAGTGTACACTGTAGTAGTTAGGTCCGTTCTTTTTGTACGGTTCAGGAACATGGCCGTTGAGGTTAGAAACTAGACGAAGATTTTCTCCGTAGCATTGCCCGAGTATGGTGGGATCACCGTATCAGCGATGCTGAGGTTCGGCGTAAGGTGTTGGGAACCAAAGATCAGTCTCTGGATCAGGTACTGAATCTAAACAGGTTAAGGTGGTTGGGACATGTGTTACGCATGCCCACGGATAGACTTCCTCAGCGTACGCTGTCCGCTGAGGCAGGTGGTGATTGGAAGGTAGATCGAGGTGGTCAGTCCATGACATGGCAAAAAGGTATGAAAACCTTGACCAGTGGATTTGGCCGAGTAGGACATGTTAGACTTCTAGGTTGGGGTCTACGTGATCCGCCTACTAAATGTTTTTTAGAACAGAGAGAAGACATAAGTCGCGAGATGCAGGCATTTCGTTTACTCTTGTCAACCGTGGACGTAAAACGTGTCAGTATATATACATGGTACAGTAGGGGGGTAAATGCAACAGTAAAGTAGACACGATCGAAAGTTCTTACAATGCGTACGTTGGGGAGAGTGAAGTCTGTCGTGTTAACGCCAAGGTAAACTAACATTTTGAGTCAATCGTTTTTGTGCATAGAGTGCTGGCTGATGCATCATGATTAGAATAGCTTCACTGAACGCCAATAGCTTCGGTGTTGGATTGCGCAACAATGCTTTGAAACCTTGGGTCAGGTCAACTTTGTGACCTGATGCAATCAAGTGTCTTGCAATCGAAGAGGCTGGCGGTTTCGCGTCATTGTATATTGCCCCAGCAGGTTGCGTCATCGAGTTTGACAGCCACTTGGGTATGTGTTCTGAAACTCGTTGAGTCAAGCAACGATCCGTCCTGCCAATGTATACGTCACCGCAACTTCAAGTGAACTGATAGACAATATGTGAGACATTGGGATCAGCAAGGCTGTTTGAGTGATTTTGAATACATAACCTTTTGGTCGTCTGCAGCAAACGCAACTGCGCCGCTGTGTATGTGTGCCTTAGAGCTAACTTAAGATTACAATTTATTTGATTGAATAAATGATCTCCTTTAAAAGGCAAAGTGATAAAAACTTGCTTCTTCTCTACGTTCATTGTTTTCTCGCGCATAAGTCTCGGCTTCTGATGTTGTTTGATGAAGTTTTCCGGATAACCGTTGGAGACATTAAGTGATATGGCTAGGTGTCGGGGTCAGTGGCGTAGGTGCATTCGGACTCTTTCCTTGTCATCTTGATTTCTGCTTACTACTTCGACTTTTTGGGTCTTTATCACTATGCTTCTATTCTTTTTGCCCTTTACTGGACGATGCTGGGAGGTAGCAACCGAAACCAGAGCACAGAAGTGCGAGAATAATGGTTGAATAAACTGAAACAGACTGAAGTATTCAAAACTATCGAATACTTCTGGCTGATTACTACATATGGTGATTGAAAACACAGACTACCGCCAGTCTTGGAAAAGTTATTTACACTTGGAAGGCGTAAAGTACATACTGTGTCTGGATACCTTCATCACCAAACAGTTCAAAGCTTGCTGAATTGCGTGTGCGTTGTGACTCAGCCAATCCATACCATCGGCACATTCTAAGTCAAAAAATGTTCCCTGAGAGGAGTTCAACTTCATCATTTTGTAGACCAGACGAAGTGTTCTATGATGCTATCTTATCGACGGCGTCAAAGACCACACAGATATCTAGGAAAACACTGATCGTTGACTTCTGGAAAATGTAATGGTGCTCAAGCAGCTCTCAGAGATTGGATATTTAGTCGATACAATCAGGACCGGTGCGAAATGTGGCTTGCTCATGGCGAATCTGCTGTTCAACCGTGCAATATGACCTGCGTAGTATGAGGGACGCCTTTGGTTTCGACGCTTTCGGCATCTCGATAGCACATTCCATTTTGTGACGAACTGTTTGTGAAGCAGTCAGTGTTTCTTTGTGTTTCTCAGTGAACGTTCGTCACTTCTCCGAGATGGAAGGGGAAAATTTGATCTTTCATTTCGTTTTCATCGTGTGGTATATCTCATTGGTTGTTACAAAATGCGTTATTAGTGCGTTTAGCGTAATTGGTCCTGAGCACGTCACTGTTCCTGTTTTGTCGTATTCTACGATACCGTTTTGCGGTATAAAGATACTCACTGATCAGTGGGCCCTCATCTTATTCCACAATGTTCGCTCGCTGAATACCGAATATCTTATTTTTGCATCTTTCCTGCCAGAATGGTTGGACAGCTCTTCATTGGGCTGCGCAACGTTGCCATGCGGATGTAGTCGAGTTGCTGCTGGACTATGGTGCTTCCCGGTCAATAGAAGATGCGGTACGTATTATTTGTCAAGTCCATGACAGTAGTTCGTTTCATTGGATAACTGTACAGTCAGGAAATCCACCAGAATGTTTTTATTTTGCAAAATCTATTGAATATTTCCTTTATTTTTTTCAGCGTGGTGACATGCCCTGTGATGTGACCAACGATTTGGGTCTACGTGATTGTCTCCTTCCAGATCCCGAATATCCTAACATCGTTTCCAACGGCTACGTGACCACAGACGAGGAGGATGACGAAGATAACGATGGAGATTTGCATCACGACCATGAGTGTAGTCCTGTTAGCCGCTTGGATGACCTCACTTCGCAACATCGTTACCACACGGCACCAAGATCACAACCGAACAACGTGAACGAGTCTATCCGAGTGTCGTCTGGTACCGCGGTTCCTGACATTAACAGTTGCAAAACAGACGCTCGAATCAACGAATTGAATGAACTCAATATGCTGGACACAGAAGTGCGAAAACTGCGTCTGGCAGTTTTCGAAGCCGCTGAGTTGTGACCCTCGAACTTCTCAAATAGAAGTCCCATTGAGATTCCCTTATCACACAGTTTTCCGTATCGCTTATTCCCTTTTTTCCTGTTTCGCATCAATGCACCAAAAGAATTGTGACTTTTTCCATACCTTGTGGCCTTGCAGTGCTACGCGATACAAGGAAGGTAATGGATGGATATTTTTCTCAACCATCTGGGTCCGTCCACTTTCTCCAAAGCACTTATCTGCATGCGACTCTAAAGCAAAATCGCTTACTTACTCCATATTGGCCTCGCCTTTATATCCGTCCCAACGCTGACACAGAAATATTGAGTGCATGTAACTGATCTCTGCCTTCCTATTTTTTCAGCACTTCATTTCAGCTTTCGCGCCACATCGTGATACGCTCGTGTACCTGTATTTTACTCGATTCAACCAACAGCACGCTGGTCATCGAGTTTGTCCTACCCCCCCGTTCACATATTTCGGCGCTGCTTTATTTTTTGATCTTCTTTCCTTCATGACACAAAGTCTGGATGCTATCCGATTCTTATTCTTCAGTCTGGGGAACTGTCCCATGTACTCGCGATTCCCGAACCAGTTGTCTGTTATTCGAACGACTACAATCTGTTCACTTTTCAAGGTGTTATCCATCTCACTTCCACCTTGTCTTTGCTCTGTACAGTTATGTTACTTGACCTTCCGTCAAGTATGACCTTCAAAATAACCATATTTTAGAGGTATGGTCTTTTTCATCTTTCAGTAGTGTTTCATCAAATCTGACGAGCCTCCTGGACATACTGTTGGTCTTATGTGCAACGTTCCGAAGAACTACGACAGTTTTTGAACGAATGTGGTTAATATCTGTCGAGATGTGTTTCAAAAAACACGGGCTTGTTTTAAGAGATCCTGAAACGATACGCATCACTTTTGATATATGGAAGCAAATTTTTCGGTAGCATTAGATTCATGGTTTAAAATATGTTAAAAGTGAGTTGAAAGTGGCAACAATCATCCGTCAGTTGCAACCGGATCAGTTTTCAGTTGCTTCTCCCAATGGCCTCTGCTCCCCTAAAATCGATCGCCTTACGGCGCTAACTTTTTGTAGGCGTGGGGCCGTTCTAATTGTTTGCATGCACTACCCTGGTGTACTGCATATTTTAGCGGAGATGCATGCACAATGGTACAAATGCTATTTGCCCGTCGTTCAGTTAAAAGTTAATCAGTTTTGTGTTTGGTTAGCCAAGTATGATTGCAACAGAACCCTTCTTCTGGGAGGCTGATAGGGTTGGGATGCGATCTGGGTTTAGTGGTGGCCCGGATAGTGCTGTGCTTGTCATTCCTCGGAGTGTTAGTGTAATACCGGACAGCCGGTGTTTTGCTGTCTCGGAATCTAGGTGCTTGTGAGTGGAACGGATCATTAGCTGGACAACCACCCTGCAAATCGCAACGGGAACAAGGTACAACCTGTCTGTTATGCGCCCGCACACAGCTGCGGACGTTCTGCACGGCCGATGTGCGTTGAACAAAACGGTAGACCGAGCACATCAGGTCTTGCTCTTGAATGAACCAGAAAGTGACAGGTTGGAATCCATCCGGGACTTATTCTTTTATCTTCCATCATGAGGAGTGACTAGGTCCTAACAGGCGTACAGGTGTTTGCCTGAAACTAAACATAGCCTTCGTCACTGGAATACCTCTCAGGGTGAACAAAAATGAACTGGAAAGAATGACACCGTTGAATGTTTGACGGAGTTGCAGGCACACAAACAGCGTCCGCGGCTGCTGGTCGCGCGGAACCACGAGGGCGAAAAATGGACCTGGTTGAATGTGATCGTACTGGTCTCATGGTGGACGATTGTACCGTGGCTTTTGAAAACCTGTAACAAGCGGTCTGTGGTAAAGTTGGTTACGGAATCGGTGAGACGGGTAAGAATGTTCTGTTTTCGGCGGTCGCTGCTTAATAGAGTTCCGTTCAATTTTGGTATAATTATCGGGAAGATTGGTGCGATTGCATTAAGTGCATTCGTGAACTTGGCTAGCAGCACTTGAGCCTGCGTCTATGCTTATCGAACAGTCGATCAACGACTTGCGACATCTAAAAAGAGTTTCATCAAGCGACACAGACCGTTTACGGTAGCTACAAACATGAACGGTTGAATTCATGATTGATGGTTTCTTACAGAGTAGGCAGGTAGGTTTCGGGCTGTTTTTCTGACGAGTTTGCCTTGCCCCGGCTGTTTGTGATGCGCATAGCGTTTAGTGTGGTCGCCATAATATGAATTCACGTGTGGCGAACGGGTTACTGGTTACATGCAACAGCTCGACCGACTTGATGCACATTTTTTCCTTGACGCTAATACGCAGGCTCGAGAGCGTTGATGATAGTGTTCGGCTCCAAAGTGGGTCAGTACTGACTTACAGTATGACTTCAACATGACAGTGAAAACACTGACCAAACCCTTGGTTTGGAGTGGTAGTAAAAATAGGCTGTTTTGATGCATTTCAGGTCAGTCGTGGAAAGGTGGCTGTTCAAGACTCAGTTGAAATACAGACCGTGACCCATTGTCACTATTTTTGAGCAGTCAAACTGACTTATGCAACCTGATCCGGAAATTCTTCAGTCTTGCTCGCTTCACTACGTTAATGCTCTGGAGCGATTGTGATATCTGCAGCACTCTCCGCTCGATACAAGGAGAGGCCGTCCTGGTGAAGAGCTATTGCGTCTTCGTTTACTGGTTATGCCATCTGTTTCTGCCTGATGATGAACGTTACAGATTCGCGTCAGAATCGTACCAAATGAATTCGGCACTGGAAACGACAATGCTTGTGTGGCTGTGGAAGTTGCCACTCCGTGACTGATGGACGATATCATGACAATGCGCTGTCGTTGGTAGATGAAGATTCCTCTAGTGGGTATTGTTTCGGTCCTGAAATAATGCACCAGTTCATAGGTTCAGCAGAGGTATCTCTGGGCCTTGTTTATCTTTTCTCCGCTCGCAACAAATTGGAAATAGATACCTGGGTATGGAGCGTAGATGAACCTTTTTTCGAGAACAAAATTGTGTTAGTGGATGCAACTGGTAGAACCAGAAGAATTTGATGTTCCTAACTATGCCGTTCACTAATCGCCGCGTGAATTGAATTGTGCATAGCAGACGGAGTGTGTGTACTGAAGAAAGAGAAATATTTTCTACACAGATGAACACCGTAACGGAGAAGACATGTCTCCATCCCCGAGACATTGAAAGCTTGTACAGAAGTTCATGGATTTTCCTCAGTAATATAGTAATGTGAGTACTACGAGATGGGAGAGTTATTGGAAGCGCAAGAAGGTCCTCAGTGCAAAGCGCTTCATTTTGGCGAGGCGACATTATGAGAGCACCGGCTTTCGTGGCCTGAATCACAGTCAATAGGTATGCTAAGAAAGACTGAATGTTGTCGAGTATTCCTTCAATCCTAATTCACAGGAGACAGTTACTCTTGGTGTCCATGTTGTTCAAGTAAAGCCACAAGAGTTTAGCCAACAGCAGATTAGGGGTCTATGGATCTTTCGAGCAGAAATCTACCGACTACCAGCACGTCGGGGTCGATCATTCATGCAGGTTAGCATATTCGTATTATTTTAATTTTTCCAGCTGGTCGAGAAATACAGCTTGGAAGAACCGTGTGTGTCGCTGGATTGGGAGTGCGCAACGAAATGCCGCTCAAAACAGGTTCATTGTTGCAGTCAAGGGCAGGTCAATGAAGTTTCTTGTCTTTGACTAAACTCCAGACGCTGTTCGTTCCATCCCGAGGTTCGCAGAAGAACCGGTGTTTGTCGTTGAGAGAGAAAGCGTTCGTCTATCAATGATGAAATCAAGGCGATGCAAAATAAGAGTGCAGGTACGTGAAGTATCATTTTCTTCGAGAGAAGTCTCAGGCTACTTTTCTGTTGAGATTTTTTTATTCATTTGATGTAATGAACACCTTTAGGCACTCTGAAGCTTAGTAACAGTTTACCCTAAATCACAACTCTAGATGTTCCTCTGACTTAGTCCGAGTTTATTTGATATTTTCGTATTTCACTGGTTATAGTTGTTTTGATACGTAGATTATCAGATGGTAAACCGTTGTGTTCAAAACAGTTTTTAATCAAACTATTTTTGAAACCTGTAAGTGAAAATGTTTTGTCCAGCTTTTCCTGCCACTGTCTCACCTTAGTGCATGATATTTCAGATCCGGTGACCACGTAACACAAGAATGATGAACATCTTCCGAACATTCTGAATGAAGCAGTCTTCGAATTGCAAGTTTATACAGACTTTGAGTATGTCACTTTATAATAAACCTGGCGATTCTCACAAACTGTTTTTCTAATCCGTGGCTTTGATCGAAAGGATGGATATTGGCAAGTGAACTAAGAAGCGGTTAGTTAGGATGGATTGAGAGAAGAAGAGGTGCCGATTTCCAGCGATTGTTTCGAACGTTGGGCGCAGTCAGCGCTGCCCAACTTTTTTAATGATGTGGTCCACCGTTAACCCAAAGTGTCCCAACGCGCGCCCAGTCGGGAACGCGTTGTGTGTGCTGCTTTGGGAACAACCCCGTAGCGGAGAATAATTGTCTCCATCACCGGGACCAGATAACATTAAAGAGAAACATGGGAGCGGATTTGGTGACCGTTTCCCACAAAGTGCAGTAAATAGTCGACAAGCGTTAACCCTAGTGCCCTTACTCAGAAAGTGTGTGCCGGGCGATTGGACTTCTTCAACTTTTATCGGGGCAAACAGCATGTTCTTATCTCTGTTATTTTGAGGTGTGCAAAGGCTGAAAATTGTCTCAGGTTAAACTTCCGGACCGCGTTGCCTGTATTGATTGTGGTGGTTGGTTCTCCTCTCCTCTTTCTCCCCTCCGGTTTTGAATCACTGTACGCCGGTGGAACTGCGTTCGTATCTGTCTGCTCAATACTAACTATGAATTAGTCTTTCCGATGGACGAAGGCAGTACAGTTGTGTAGCCGGCCAAGGCCGCAGTAATGGTGACCAGCCACTTCTCATCTTTAACGCTTGTAGTCTGAATGACTTGTTTCAACGTGCAATTTAGTCGTACCACCATGTGATTGACCGTTTGGTTGCACGAAGCCATCCGCGCATAACGAATGCCGTTCCTCAAAAGGTAATTTTTTAAACTCAACTGTGTAACTGAGGACCATTGTAGGTGACTATTTCTTGAGGCGGACCGAATCTCGCAAATAGGTGTTTCAGCCACCACGGAATAATTGAAGTAGTGAATTTTTCACGCAAAATGCTTGGAATAGAGAAACATGGCAACAGGAACGTTCCGTTGATGATGAGCGCATTTCTAAACGGCCCCATGATATCAGTTGCGATTTTCGTCCAAGACTTCATAGAGTACTGTATGAGCTGAATAGGTGCACTCAAAGTTTTTGCACTTTAATCAGCACGCTGTAAAGATGTGCATTTTCCTACTGGAGCGTAGACACCGGAGTTGAATCGTGGCCACCATCTGGGACAACCTATGCATGTCTTTAGTAGCACGACACCCGAGTGTCCTTCGTGTCCAACCACCATGACTTTATGGATCGAACCTTCTGGTATTTGAATGCGAAAGTCTCCGTTTGAAATTATTACTTACTGACAACTCATCTTACCAGCTTGAAGTCGTAAACATTTGATTCCCATCTGTTGTCTATTTTGATATTAAGTGGAAACATATTGATAGACGGATTTCAGAACTCAGTCGTCCCGTGTGTGTTTCTGGGCCTTTTGGGCGCAATCGTTTTATTAAAGTCATCATTGTTAAGTGCAGTCATTTCAACGATGTTTAGCAAATTGATGTCTAACCGATCGCACGAAATTGCTCAAGTTTATTTCGAATCAGCTTTCTGTCAGTCGGTTATACGTCTTTCGAATGGATTCTTACAGTTCCAGAGTTGGCTGTCAAGTCGCGGTAGGTACATTAAAAAAGGCGTTTGGAATTGTGAGTTTGATTTTTATCGCCACAGGTCTCAGAAAGTTCACAAGAAACGCATACCTGCGTTTCTCTCGAGAGAACGATCCACGGTAACCGATTGCGGGTGCGTTGAAAAATGTATATTAGTTTCATGGAACAACTATACGTTCTGTACATTACAGTGAGAAGGAAATGGTAGAATGTGCGAAATGTACAAGGTACCGCAGTATAACAGGGGGAATACAGTAAAGCAAAACAAAAGGAGTCAATCTTGAATGTCACATCCGCCGCACGCCGTGGTAATGAATGAATTCTTTCAGATCTTCGAATAGTTGATTGCCCCATAGGATTCTCGGATTCAAGATCAGGAATAACAGTTGGTGCAACAATAGGTGAAATGACCTCAGACTGACCTTCATTGACCTGCATCTGGTCAACATGACGTCTATGAATGCATAGATTATCTAGATCCAGAACGGTGACCATCCAGTTCCCGTTTTGCGAAATGAAAATCCCGTTCGCCGGTCGTAGATCATTTTCTCTGAAATAACTGACGTTAGCTTTCAAAATGCACTCAAAGTTGGTTTTCGACTAACGACATTTAAATAACTGAGACGGACTTTTACCAGTTGCAGTATGTGCAGCGTTACGATATTGCATAAGAAAATTGTTAATGACACGATTAAGTTCCAAAAATATATGGGGATTAGCGGAATAAATTGCACTCTTAGGGGGGCGCACAAAATCCTCTGCATGACCATTAGAATAAGGATGACGAGAAGCAGTAAACACATTTGCAACCCAGACCTTTTGACTACTCGTCCAAGAGTTCAGCAGTGAAATGTATGCCATTATCAAAAACTAGCACCAACGGAACCTTTTCTATGCTAAATTTTTCCCTGCGCGCAGCATGTATGAAGTCAGCCGTAGATGAAGCTGTTATATATACCTCTGGCCAGCAGGGAGAAACATGAATGACCACAAGAGCGAAGTATTTACCCGAGAAGGGTTCAAAAGAGTCTGCATGCATTGTTTGTGCACCCCGGCAAGGCTGCGCTCCACGTGCGTGGTCCAATAATCTCGCTGTTTGACGTCCAGAGGATTTTCCGAGACAGAATCGTTTGCGCTACACTAGCTAAACGAAAAGCCCTCTTCCACCGGCAATACCATATGCAAGATGCTGTCAAGATTTGTGTTCTGAACCCTCCCCAAGCAGCACACCCAACGTGCTCCCAATTGGGCTAACGTTGGGCTACACCATTAGAAACGTTGGGCAGCTCTGCATGCGCCCGATTGGGAACGCGTTAGGCTACGCCCAAAGTTCGAAATAATCCCTGGAAATGGGTACTTCTGCTTTTCTCAATCCATCCAAATTGCCTGTTCCTTAGTTTATTTGCCCATTACTCATCCCTTCGATCGAAACCACGAGCTGACTACTGATCAAAAGCTTTGTTTGTGGAAATCAGATGGTTCATTATGAAAATGGTATACTGTAAACTTGTAGAACAGAATATGCCGTTTTTGAAATACGGATATATTTTGGTAAATATTGTGGTACTTTATTAGTATATTTATCGTAAAATTCCACGAACTACTGTTCAATCTTTGAAGGCGCATGTCACGAGTCATTTCAGTCCAACGTTCGCCCAACAGCATCGGGTATTGTGCCGCTTGGGTTTCCCTTGCCATTGCTCAATTATCCGGTGAATTATCTTCGGGCTCACTGGTGGCATTCAGATAACAAGGTAACCAAAAGATCTGGGGCCATTTGGGATTCAGCCTCTTACCGGTGTACTACTTCACGATTTCCAGACTACTCGCTGCTACGCCTCTCAGGCACTGGCCAAGGAAGCCACTTGGAAGGTTTTGAATGTATCTTATCTTTATTCGACACATACACATATATATATATATATATATATATATATATATAGAGAGAGAGAGAGAGAGAGAGAGAGAGAGAGAGAGAGAGATGGAATTACATATACGGAGTGATAATAATAGTCCGGGAATAGAATAAACTGTAAAAGTGCGCATGAGTTATCTGTGTGGGTGGTGAATGATTTTTCTTCATACAAAAACTGAACTGCATATCCTAACAGCGGAGAATGAAGAAAACGAGTACGTCATCGTCTGGCGACAGGGGCATTCGGTAAAGCAAAATGCCCTGCTATTGTGGCGCAGATATATGTTAATAAATACTGTAGTACTCTTATTATTATATTCCTTAGGAAAATCCATGTTTTTCTGTGCAAGTTTTCAAGGTACATGCCAGAAGCCTGTTTAGCCCAACATTAGCCCAACGAATTGGGGTTTCGGTATGCTCGGGTCTGTGAGGTAGTTTTTCTTTTCTTCAGTACACACGCTCCGTCGGCTCTGCACAATTCATACGCGCGACGATTAGTGAACGGCATATTTAGGAACATCAAATTCTTCTGTTTCTACCAGTTGCATCCACTAACACGATTTTGTTCTCGAAAAAAGGTTCATCTACGCTCCATACCCAGGTATCTCTTTCCAATTTATTGCGAGCGGAGAAGAGATAAACAAGACCCAAGGACATTTATGCCGAACCTGCGAACCGATGTATTAATTCAGGACTCAATGACTACCCACTGGAGGAATCCGCTTATACCAGCGACAGCGCATTGTCATGATATCGTCCATCCGTCACGGAGTGGCAACTTCTACAACTACACAAGCATTGTCGTTTCCAGTGCCGAATTCATTTGGTACGATTTTGACGCGAACCTGTAACGTTCATTATTAGGCAGAAACAGATGGCATAACAAGTACACGAAGACGCAATAGCTGTTCACCGGGACGGCCTCTTCTTCTATTGATTGGAGAGTGGTGCAGATACCACAATCGCTCCAGAGCATTAACCTAGTGAAGCGAACAGTACTGAACAATTTCCGGAAAAAATCTTGGAAACACAATCCGCAGTTCGTTGTGCTGACCCACGAAGTTAGATATCGCTCTTACAGCCAGATTTTGGTCTGATAGAGTATCTCAACTCTAAGAAGAGATTCTTCTTGGACACTGGTCCCGATCACAAGCGCGCTGCATACGCCACAGCTATTCCAACATTGGCTTATCCCGAAATACGATTGCATGTGATATGCCACAAATCCGCCCCGGACGGGTCATCTTCATGGCTCACCGCCGTTCAACGTTTACCGTCATTTAAAAACCAGCCCGTTCCGGTATAATCGCCTTTGTATGATTAGTGACGGAGTGTTTTGTCTGGCGTCGTATCAAGCAGTCTCCAACATTAGGCTTGCGCTTGCCTACGTGTCAACGCGTCAAAACCTATCGGTGAAGTCAGGCGTCGTGCGCTACATTTCCGAACCAGCAACGCATTTCTGTGGCACAACTAGCAATGTCGGTAACCACATATAATTAAAATGGGGAAATCCAGTGTTCCATAAAAGCACAAGTGACAGTTTTGTAAGGTTGCTAAACCTTACTTCGCAGTCTCGTTATTAAACGCGTTCTTCTGTCCTTTGTACTGCATGGACCGCCTGCACCTTACTCTAATCCTCGGCACCGCGCGAATACTTTAACCAGAACAGTATTCTCCACGACCCGTGAGGACGAAAAGGCGACTGGGAGAGATAGTGGTTAGCGTGTATTTGAGAGCGTGCGCAAGAGCAACGGTCAAATGGCAACCGCGCTTGGCAGCCAGCGTTCAGTTAAACAATAAACGTGGTAAAAATATGAACGAAGATGGCAACCGCTACAGAATTACATATACGGAGTGATAATAATAGTCCGGGAATAGAATAAACTGTAAAAGTGCGCATGAGTTATCTGTGTGGGTGGTGAATGATTTTTCTTCATACAAAAACTGAACTGCATATCCTAACAGCGGAGAATGAAGAAAACGAGTACGTCATCGTCTGGCGACAGGGGCATTCGGTAAAGCAAAATGCCCTGCTATTGTGGCGCAGATATATGTTAATAAATACTGTAGTACTCTTATTATTATATTCCTTAGGAAAATCCATGTTTTTCTGTGCAAGCTTTCAAGGTACATGCCAGAAGCCTGTTTAGCCCAACATTAGCCCAACGAATTGGGGTTTCGGTATGCTCGGGTCTGTGAGGTAGTTTTTCTTTTCTTCAGTACACACGCTCCGTCGGCTCTGCACAATTTATACGCGCGACGATTAGTGAACGGCATATTTAGGAACATCAAATTCTTCTGTTTCTACCAGTTGCATCCACTAACACGATTTTGTTCTCGAAAAAAGGTTCATCTACGCTCCATACCCAGGTATCTCTTTCCAATTTATTGCGAGCGGAGAAGAAATAAACAAGACCCAAGGACATTTATGCCGAACCTACGAACCGATGTAATAATTCAGGACTCAATGACTACCCACTGGAGGAATCCGCTTATACCAGCGACAGCGCATTGTCATGATATCGTCCATCCGTCACGGAGTGGCAACTTCTACAACTACACAAGCATTGTCGTTTCCAGTGCCGAATTCATTTGGTACGATTTTGACGCGAACCTGTAACGTTCATTATTAGGCAGAAACAGATGGCATAACAAGTACACGAAGACGCAATAGCTGTTCACCGGGACGGCCTCTTCGACCCGTGAGGACGAAAAGGCGACGGGGAGAGATAGTGGTTAGCGGGTATTTGAGAGCGTGCGCAAGAGTAACGGTCAAATGGCAACCGCGCTTGGCAGCCAGCGTTCAGTTAAACAGTAAACCTGTTGAAAGCATGGACGAAGATGGCTGTCACTACAGGGGCCTCCTCCTAGAAGTCCGACGGGGTTGGGCTTTGGTAGTGGGACTAAACCGGGAGTGTTGATAGTCCATGAGCTCCTCGTAGCTTGCTCGTTATATTGTTTGTGACGTCAAATGACTGCTGTTGAGGTTGACGGCCCCTGAACTCTCTAGGTCCGATGTATGTCTTTCCATCGGTGTTTTGGCGCCCACGCGTCTCATGCGCTCGAGAGGCTGAAGATGCCGCGTCAGGGCATTCCGAAAAGGCATTCAGTTGTCGTCTGCAGCGCTGCGCCGACCAATCGCCCCTTTGTCCATTGATTGGTTGGCTACTTGAACGTGCAAGGGAGTCAGCTACGGATGAAGTCATTGTGACCCTGAACTCGTCCGAGAATGGAAAATACCAACTGGAACAAAATAACGCCGGCTCCGGCGGATGTTGGGCCGTATTAACATTACACGAGTGATTTTCGGTGTCGTTGTAGTCGCCAAAATACGAGAGCAAAGTGAAATTAAAACTACCCATTTTAATTTCTCCAGCCTGTTGATTAGCAGATCCAAGGCAAACAGTCCAAATTAGTGCTAAAAGGAGGTTGTAGAAATCATCACGAAGTCGGTGAAACGGACGGGATTTCGTAGTTGGCGACCACGACGGCTACTTCGCGTTGCAGGTACGGGTGGAGATTCTGACGGCCTAAATTCCGAGTTCTCCCTGAGTGTAATTGTGGGTGGTGCGAGTAATAACTAGCTCGATGGGGGTTGACTGAGCGGCTTGAGCAGGTGTAAATTGGGCTGGCGGCTCGGAATTTTATGTCAGCAGGTTTGAGGCGGCCAGTTGATACGGTGTCGTGTCGCACGTTGACTTCTATGGCAACGGATTTTGCTCCAAGTTTTATCACTCGAAACGGGCCGGTGTATGGTGGTTATAATGGTGATCGAACACCATCGACGAGTAAGAGTGTGCAAGAAGTGGTTTATAAATCATCTGGAACATAACTTGCAGACTGTTGTTCGCGCGGTGGACTAGCCCCGAGCACTCGCATATGCTGCGTATGGCACTGAGCCTAGTCGCCGTAGCCGAAAGTCACGGTTGGTGACGGGGTTACCATCTCTCCAGGCAGACGAAGTGTACAGCCATATTCTAGTACGGTTGATGTTGTGTCTCGACCTACTTAAAAGGTACTACGCAGGCTTATGGGGGCTAATAGTAGCGTCTCACTCCAAAGTGGGCTATCGTTTGCTCGAAGCGCGGCATGTAACTGTCGGTGGAAACGCTCAACCATACCATTGGCCTGAGGGTTGTAAGCTGTCGTCTTAACGTGTTGGCAACCAAGCGTGGCAAGTAGGCTACCAAAAGCGCCGTCAAAGTGTGGACCACGATCGGTGGTCACTATTGCCGGGCAACCGAAATGACTAACCCAACCGGTCAGGAGAGCTTTCGCGGCCTCTTATCACGTGGGACGAGGGATAGGGATAGCCTGCGGCCAGCGAGTAAAACGATCCATTCATGTGAGTACGTAGACGTACCCAAGTGAAGGTGGCAGTGGTCCTACGAGGTCGATTTGCACGTGATGAAAACGTGTTTCAGGTTCCGAAAACCTGGCGCAGGCCCTCTTAGTGTTCCCATGGGTCTCAACGAGTCCACACTGCAAGCAAGCACGGGCGCGCTGATGGATATCTCGTTTGACACTGTGCCGAACAAAACGCTCGGTTGCCATTTTCACCGAGGAAGTTTCACCTGGACGAGCCAGTTTATGGAGTGTAAGCACGGTAGAATAACGGTGGACAGCAGGAACCTCCGGCCTAGGGCAACCTTGTGACACATCGCATATGATGCTTTTCTGGGAAGTTGGGGTAGGTACAGTCTTCAAGCTCAGAGTGCCGTTTTGTCGAAGTTGTTCGATGCCAGGGTCTGTAGTTTAAGCATGTGCCATTGCGTCTAAGTCGATGTTAGGCTTTGGTGGAGGACAGCTGATGCACGCGTGATAAGGCGTCGGCGACGGGATTAAGTACCCCAGAGACGTGTCGTATGTCCACAGTAAACTGTGAGGCAAAGTCTCAGTGGGGAATCTGGCGTGGTGAAAATCGATCGAAAGCTGACTTCGCTACATAAACCAAAGGCTTGTGATCTGTAAGCACAGTGAATGAACGGCCATTGAGTGCACGTCAAAAATGATGGATGCTCAGGTAGGTGGCTAGTAACTCCCTACGAAATGTCCTGTACCTAGATTCGGCGGGAAGTAGGCGCTTAGAAGAGGATGCTAGAGGTTGTCAACAGCAGTCTACGATCAGTTGCAGTGAGGCTCCAACCGCCTTGTCCGGTGCAGCCTTCACCACCGAAATAAAAGCCAAAGGGTCGGAGCGAGTGAAGAGTGCTATGTTGGCGATATCATCTATTATTGAGGTCGGTGTTTCTTGTGCAGTGTCGGACTTCCGCTTGCTCCCGAGCACCAGGCAGGGCAGAGGTCGCATCATTTCCGCACAGGAGGGAATAAACCAGCGGTAGACGTTCACCAGGCCGGCAAATGGACGCATCTGCTAAAACGATTGGGGTTCAGTATAGTCGCGAATAATGGAAACATTTTCTGGCAGACGGCAGCCACTCAAGGAGGGGGTAGAATGTCCTATGAAGGTGACATCAAACCGGCCTAATTTGCATTTCGCGGTGTTGATCTTAATGCCGTGCTGGCGGTAAAGGACAAATATTGAAAATCCTTCCAAATGTTCTACGTGCTCTGGTAATATTACTGTAGTTGACATTAATTTGATAAGCTCATCCATACACCACACTTTCGCATGTTTGTTTACCCGCGTGAGAAAGTTGAACTTGGCCTTGAACCGTTTCTGACTGTCAGGCTTGAACCACTGGGCTTTGAACCTTTGGGTTTACCTGTGAAGTCCATCTGGCCGTATACTTGAGGTTTGTGTATATCTGTACTTTTTGTGGATTCCAAGTTAGTACAGTAGAAACTACGAAGCAATCCTGCTCTGGTTTTGGGACTCGTTTGAATTTGCTACGTATTGCTCGACTTGCGAGAATTGACTTACAGCACGCAAGTGGGAACTGGACAGGGAAACTCACTGGCGATGCCCGGACGAGGAAACAAGGACCTTATGAGATAAAAGGAATTAACTCGGCAAGTCTCTGGTGATGGTTTGGTTGTTGTTGGTTCCTTGGATAATTTCTAGTCGCGATGAGTTTGAAGATTTGAGTATTTATAAAGTGAGATTGATGGTATCAGAGAATCAGATAAGGTTAACTAGAAAGGGAACAGAGCCCCTTAAACAAGGAACTGGCCTGAGCAAGCCAGCAGGAGAACCATGCAGTTCACGATAATAACATTGAAATGGCGACTTGACGGACGAACACAAGCCCCTGGGACCATCTGAGACTACCGAGGTTCTGGCACTCGACCTGCCGAGAGTGGAGCCAGCCCCTTTTGACGGGCACCCCGAGCAAAACTGTATATTCATAATGATATTCGAAAATTTCTTTGAGTACATCGTTGCAGACCCTGGGAAATGCTTATGTATTTATTGCAAAACTATCGCGAGGGGGCTAAATGTGTTATCGGAGGCTGCGCGCTACCTGATCCACCAGTGGGGTACATCAGGTCAAGCAGGATCCTGGAAGATTTGTTTGGACAACCATTGAAAGGGGCTAGAAGCTTGATTGATGGTGTTTTATCGGGGGCAAAAAGGACTGAGTGAAACACTGACTTACTTTCAGATTCGGTGATAAAAGTGCAGAGTTGCGGCATAGCACTAAAACATTGATCTGAATGCGTTGCACACACGGGAATGCATCGCCCGATGTCTACCCATTGATTAACAGAGTCGATAGGCAGGGAAAGTAGAGGAACTCAATATGATTGGGCTAGAATCTACGTACAGCGATTCGACTGAGTTCGTAGGTCGTCAATCCCACATTGCCAACAGCCGACTTGGACAAGTCATGCGCGAGAGTTGCAGGCTAAAGCAAACAGCATCAACATTGGCTCAAATTTCAAGGAAAGACTGTTGTAGCGGCTTCGCAGACACCAAATTCAATAAATGCAATCGCGAGCCTAGAGCTTAGGCGCGCCTTGTTTAAGTCCACCGGTGTGAAAATAAGAACACGTTTAAAAAAAAGAAGAACCTTCGACGCACTACGTCAAAACGGCAAGGCGCGCTCCAGCTCATCAGCTCTGGTGATTAGCTCGATCAGCCTCCCTTCTCCTGTACTTCATACAGGGCAATCAATACAAGTACAAAAACCATCAATCGCTGTCGTTCTGCGTCTTTATTCGCTGGACGGGAATTGAGTCCACAAGTCGTGCGTTCGACTAAACTGTAACCGAAACCAGACTTTGGCTAACATGCACGTGGTCGGTCGAAAGCCCAAAAGGTCAACTAAATGCAAGCTACGTGACTCTGCATCGGTTACCGGGTTGTCCAACCTTTCGTGGGATAAATATACCCGATCAATGGTGGCATTAAAAAGGATCGGCTCGTGCTTTGTGTTTTTAAAAAACTCTTATTGAGCCTCTGGATGCCGCTTTGGGGTGAAATGTGACCAGGACGGTTGCTTGAGTAATCAACACCCCTTACCACATGGCCCTTGAAGCAGTAGGCCTACTCAGTCAGGTGAAACCAGAACTAACTGTTCAGCAGGACATTATGGTTTCAACCCGGCGAGACCGGGCATCGTGACATCCAAAGGATTGAAGAGGGCCATCACATTCTTGGACACAGGGTCGGATACTTCGCTGATTACGCGCAAAATGTAGGCGCAGGGCGCTACGCTCACCTTTGGAGAACAGCCAGAAGATTTCAGCAGGGTTAAGGACCTCAAGCTTCGCCAGGGCTCCAAGAAGCGAGTTGGTGATCTCGCTCGGGTCTGAACCTTTTGAGAAAGAGCTCCACGTTATTATTCGTCTAGTGCCAACTGGATCTGCCTGCAGTTTTTAGGCCGCAAGTGGAGCGAGTTGGTTTGTGACACTCACAGCGGTTCCTCCTGCGGCTGCACTTGGCAGTGAATTTAATAATAAGGCCTCGAGGTGGGCCACATCAGATTCTAACACTACGGTTTTCGATTGTAATGGTTCTGTGTAGATGTCGTTTTCATCAACAGCGGGGACAGTATCTTATGTGAACTCTTCACATAGCACTTTTTAACTGATGCACGGCATCTGTGTCGTCTTTTGGTTGGGAGGTGAGGCTCGCTAGAATTCTAGTCCGCAGATCAATACGCACCTCTGCGGTTTCACAGTAGGCGGAAAGCCCATTTTCTACGAGACACTGAAGCACCAACCCAGTGGATTCTCACTCGCCATTTTTAAGTACAAAGTTCTAGCCGTTAGCTGGGTTGTTACAGTGAATTAACGACAGGTCGTAAATGCCCATCAAATATAAAAACGCGGAAGCAGAGGGCATTTATTTCGGACCTTTTTACCTGAGTCTGGGTAAGTGCTGATAGTTTTCTCGCCACCCCTCGAATGCCGATAAGAACGTTACTTGCAGCAAGATTATGCCAACACATATGACTGTTAGGTTAATAAATAATAAGGAAAAAAACCGTTTGTGTCGGTCGGATGTTGGTAATTGTCACTCAAATCCTTGGTCGACCCGCTCGTAATATTTGTTTGATGCGACTATCATATGTAAACTGATAAGTAGGTGCTGCTGCTCATTTTTCCGGTGTGGCTCGTGCTGTTTGCTTGTTGCGGTCTTCGTCACTTTCTGGATAATTCAGCCGGAGTTCTGCCTGTGATATTTGAGGTTGGAGGCATTCAGCCACGGCTTTCATAACAGGCTTGAGTCTCCGCGTTTGCGGTTCATGAACCAATGAGTTGGCCGGAAAACGACTTCATCAAGTACCACTCCTGTACGCGTTTGGCACATGTACAATGCGATTTGAGGAAAACCAAGTGTGCTTGCAATCTCTGGCCGAATAATGTACAACCATGGATGAGAGAATGCGAGAACGGCCGCAGGGGGCTGTAATTTGCTGCTGATGCTGAGAGGTGCTGCCTTCCTTTGGATGCATTCATTATCTTTCACTAGGAGCGTTGGTTCGTGTGTTCATTCACGTGCGCCACAATGGGCCGTTGGTGATTAGATTTGTGGTGCGTCATGGACAGCGTGGCGATTGATGGACGGAGTCGGGATGCCATATTTACTTTCATACGAGATAGTGGGGTGATCCGTTTGTGAAGTAGAGGCTATTGGGCTCTTTGCGATAGCGATCGCCATGGAGCTTTAGTGGTTGCACCACCTGTCAAGTAGAATTAGCTGTTAGATGTTCCGTTAGCTAGAAACCGGACCCGAGTGTGTAGGCGTCAATGCTCAACCGATGCAGTTACCAGTATGTCACAGGTGATAGAGCTGCCCAGTTACTGATGAAGTTATTCGCCTAAGTGCCCCACTGTATGCCCTCAAATCAGTTAGCTCACATGAGTAATAAGTAGGAAAAGGGGAAACTCGCTGTATCTGACGAAGCATTTGTGTTTACTTTTAAAATACCAGCAAGCTTATTGTGGACTAGTAGGGGAGCCAGAGTGTAGAAACGGAACTATGGAATATACAAGGGACTACAACATACGTATATATAAGCATGAAAGTGTATCTGTATGTGTTAATAGTCACGCAGAGTCCAGTCTTCATTCGATACTCGGCGGCTTTTATGCTTGTAACCGAAGTCGATGCATATATATATATATATATATATATATATATATATATATATATATGGTGAGCCTGAGCAACCCACCCGTGGATACCAGTGAGCGGGAATAGACGGCAGAAATATGAGCTGCTGATGGAGATGCGACATACTAACTACCAATAGATAGTGTGGCTATTCTCGATCAGATTCAAACCTACCAAAACACGGTGCAAAGGCTGATAACGGGGAGGTATGAATTCCTAAGGTGTGTTCTTAGGGTTGCACACCTAATCACGAAGGTCTACTTCGAAACAGGGCGCACCTTAACCGTCGGCTAGCAATTGCGGCCCCGGTAGGTTCGGCAGTTGTGCATCAGCGGAAGGAACTTTGACGGTACTGAGAGTGAGCTTCGTAAAGGGTCAAGATTATCATAACGTAATACAATATAACTTTGGTATATTTCTCGACTGAGATGGAGACACGTGCCCAAGGAAAGGCCATGAAGTATAGCTCCCCAGAACAGAGTGAAATATACACAAATTCAAAAGATCGGGTTTGTACAACTCTGTAGCAGTGCGATGAAACTACGCAGCCTTCAAATTAACTAGAGTGAGAACGGTTAACGAGTCGAGCGCACAACGGTATCCATTTCTGGAGAAGGGTATTTTGGACGCGTTGTCAACACAATTCTGCTGGTTAAGGCGTCAGTAAAAGGTGAGGGGGATGAATTTTACACGGGAATGGATTAAATAACGGTCCACCAAACGATCAAGGAAAGCACAGGGCGTGGTGGAAGAAAAGCGTGGATGCGCCGGCTGATTGAAAGAAGGATGCGTATCAAAACACCGGAGGTAGATTTCCACCAATGAATATCCGGACACGGTACAAAGCAAGGCCAACGTGAAGTTGTCAGTCAGCAATGCCAGCGGCCTGCTGAGTGGTACTTCATCAATGTCACTTGGAAAAATCCCTGGGCCGGTGGACATTGGTTAGGAAGCACGAAGAAGGACTGGGCCTGTGAGGTCAGATAAGTCTATTTTGGTTGTCCTTTTTCAAGTGATCCCGTTGCGATGTGGACGGAACAACGTTTCAATTGAAGTGGGCATGGAGAGAAATAATTCACAAATAATTTAATGTGCTGTGGGAGAAGCACGAATGATGGTTCGACGCTTGGCTGGGGATTTCAAAACGAGTTTATTGAGGAGGCGATCATCTAGAACGAGAAGATGGAGCGGACGTGTCGAAGCAAAGATGAAGAGGTGAAATAAAGGTGCATTTGTCCTAAAGCAGTGGTTTGCGGGCGACCAGACCCGAGGCAGCGACGGATGCTGTTGGACATAAGGATGAACGTTTTTGTGTACACAACAAAAGAATATAGAGACAAGTTTCGGCCAACAGCGAATGACTGGTATTTTATTTCATAGATTCCATATTTGCCACCGGCAGTGGGTCACGAACTAAGGCCCGAACATGGGCGAGCTCAACAGACGCGATTGATTGTCCATGGAAAAATTATTTGTCATCAGGCAAAAATGGACCAGGATCGCGTTGGTTGGTGAAACAGGGAAAGTAGATTGAAAATTCTACGGCGATCGTAGGATATCGGTTATGATTTGGGAACTGCGACGATCAATTGGAGGGTGTAGTTGGACTAATTGTCGGGGCAGTGCGTGATGTCTTTCGATGTCGGGAATCGGCCTTGCCGTCCTTTGAATCTGCTATGGCTGTTTGTAATCTGGGTAACACTACTGTATTCGCAGTCGAGTGCGATGTACGAGGCTCGACGTAGCATTGGCCAGCTTGAGTATAAGCTTGAACCATGGCCGTCCAGCGTGGTTAGTAGTCCGGTCTGATTCATTTAGTCCGTGCGATAATCCAAGTGTGGCGCCTGGGTGACCGATGGCTACCCAAGTGACTGGTACCATCTTTAAGGAGACCGGAAATATGGCAGTCTAGAGGAATTTCCAGCTGGGGTTCATGATTAACCTATCAATAGAAATCCAACAGCTACAACTTTAGGGGTGTAATCAAGGCCCAGAATGCGCGGGGAGATCGGCAATCTGGAAGTGGTTCTGTAGCGGTGGCCATCTTCATTTATACCTTTACCACGTTTATTGTTTAAGTGAACGCTGACTGCCAAGCGCGGTGGCCACTTGAACGTTGCCCGTGCACGCTACACGCACGCTTCTCCAATATACACTAACCACTCTCTCCCTACCTATAGTGTTCTCCTTCTCATGGGTTGTGGGAAACAATGTTGTGGTGATCGTGATGGCATATTGCAGAGTACCACTGTAACGAACAGGTGGTCAAAGCGTGTTGGGAAGGACTAGCAAAAGTACGTAATGAGGAAACAGCATGATAAGGTCTAACCAACCTTACAACTGGTGAGCTCGACGTGATGCCAAGGTCAAGCCAGTTTTATTTTTGTTCGCCTATGGTCGTCCTGTTTTTCATGGTATGTTGATTTTTCGTAGAATGGTATTGGTTCTCTTGATTTTAGTACATGTACCATTGTTTTTTCTTCGTCCAATTAGCATCTTTTATCCTTATTCGCTGGATCCTTCCTAAACCTCGGCTTCTGGTAGTTTTCTCTTTTAATTGCCTACAGTCTGTCAAATTACGATACAGCACGTTTGGTGGGGAGTGATAGCTCGTCTGCTTAAGCATCTGTCATTTGCGACGTGCACTTAGATGTGTTCGTTCCTGGTGTTCACAGATCACGAGCCTTTGGTACGCACTAAAGTTCGCTTTCGACACTCATCTCGCGAGATTCGCCGTTTAGACTTTGTCTCACAGTTTACTGTGGACATACGACACGTCTCTGGGGTACTTAATCCCGTCGCCGACGCCTTATCACGCGTGCATCAGCTGTCCTCCACCAAAGCCTAACATCGACTTAGACGCAATGGCACATGCTTAAACTACAGACCCTGGCATCGAACAACTTCGACAAAACGGCACTCTGAGCTTGAAGACTGTACCTACCCCAACTTCCCAGAAAAGCATCATATGCGATGTGTCACAAGGTTGCCCTAGGCCGGAGGTTCCTGCTGTCCACCGTTATTCTACCGTGCTTACACTCCATAAACTGGCTCGTCCAGGTGAAACTTCCTCGGTGAAAATGGCAACCGAGCGTTTTGTTCGGCACAGTGTCAAACGAGATATCCATCAGCGCGCCCGTGCTTGCTTGCAGTGTGGACTCGTTGAGACCCATGGGAACACTAAGAGGGCCTGCGCCAGGTTTTCGGAACCTGAAACACGTTTTCATCACGTGCAAATCGACCTCGTAGGACCACTGCCACCTTCACTTGGGTACGTCTACGTACTCACATGAATGGATCGTTTTACTCGCTGGCCGCAGGCTATCCCTATCCCTCGTCCCACGTGATAAGAGGCCGCGAAAGCTCTCCTGACCGGTTGGGTTAGTCATTTCGGTTGCCCGGCAATAGTGACCACCGATCGTGGTCCACACTTTGACGGCGCTTTTTGGTAGCCTACTTGCCACGCTTGGTTGCCAACACGTTAAGACGACAGCTTACAACCCTCAGGCCAATGGTATGGTTGAGCGTTTCCACCGACAGTTACATGCCGCGCTTCGAGCAAACGATAGCCCACTTTGGAGTGAGACGCTACTATTAGCCCCCATAAGCCTGCGTAGTACCTTTTAAGTAGGTCGAGACACAACATCAACCGTACTAGAATATGGCTGTACACTTCGTCTGCCTGGAGAGATGGTAACCCCGTCACCAACCGTGACTTTCGACTACGGCGACTAGGCTCAGTGCCATACGCAGCATATGCGAGTGCTCGGGGCTAGTCCACCGCGCGAACAACAGCCTACAAGTTATGTCCCAACTGCGTTAGAAACCGCTACTCAAGTATTTCTTCGCGTCGATGGCGTTAGATCCCCACCACAAGCGCCGTACACTGGCCCGTTTCGGGCGATGAAACGTAGGGCAAAATCATTTGTCAGAGACATCAGCGGACGACACGATATCTTATCTATGGACCGTCTCAAGCCTGCCGTCATTGAGTGCAAGCCGCCCGGCCAATTTACACCTGCTCAAGCCGCTCAGTCACCCGCATCGAGCTAGATATTACTCGAACCACCCCCAATTACGCCCAGTGAGGACTCGGCAGCTAGTCCATTAGATTCTCCAACCATACCCGCAACGCGAAGTAGCCGTCGCGGTCGCCAACTACGAAATCCCGTCCGCTTCGCCGATTTTGTGACGATTTTTACAACCGACTGTTAGCAATAAGTTGGGAAGTCCACCATGGATTTATCAACCAACAGGCCCGAGAAATTACAGTCGGTAATTACGATTTTATTTGCTTCCGGTTTCGTAGCGACTACAACAACACCGAACACCGTTTGTGTGTTGTTATTACGGTCCAACATCCGCCGGCGCCCTCCGGCGCTATTTTGTTCCAGTTTACCTTGCCCCCTCTCAGACGGATCCACACGGTCACATTGGCTTCATCCGTAGCCTGGCTGACTCCCGTGCACGTTCAAGGAGCCAACCGCTCACTGGACAACGGGACGATTGGTCAGCCTGGCACTGGAGACGACAACTGGACGCCTTTTTGGATGGACCTGACGAGGCATTTTCCGGCTTGCAGTCGTATGAGACCCGTGGGCGCCAAAACACAGTTGGACCGGCGCACATCGGACCTCGAGAGTGCAGGCACCGGTAAACTCATCAGCAGTCGTTCGACGTCAACAACAATATAACGGACAAGCTATGAGGAGTTCCTGGACAACCAATAATTCCGGCTTATCATCACGATTGAAGCCCAATTCCGTCGGACTTCTAGGAGGAGGCCCCTGTAGCGGTTGCCATCTTCGTTCATACTTTTACCACGTTTATTGTTTAACTGAACGCTGACTGCCAAGCGCGGTTGCCATTTGACCGTTGCTCTTGCGCACGCTCTCACGCACGCTCTCACGCACGCTCCCAAATACACGCTAACCACTATCTCTCCCAATCGCCTTCTCTTTCTCACGGGTCGTGGAGAATACTGTTCTGGTTAACATATTTGTGCAGTGCCGCACATTAGAGTAACGGGCAGGTGGTCCACGCAGTACGAAGGACCAAAGCACGCGTTTACTAAGGAAACCGCGATAAAAGGTCTAATCAACATTACAGTTCCAGCTTTGGGTCATAATAGCAAATGAAATTATTTTTTGATAGGCCAGGTGTATTTGTATTAGTACGCCAAGAGTTGGGCTTCATTTTGTCGGTCGGTGACACATGCTTAAGCCACGGACAGGACTTTGAAGTCAGGTGTTGATAGCGGAAGCTTGGAGGGAGTGTTTTGGTGGGGATAAACTATGGTTTTGGTAGTATATAAACAGCTGAAAACTGATAAAGTCACTATGTGGCTGGGTGCTTCATGCACGACAGAATTTGTTTCAACTGGAGGTGAGTGGAGAAAATTTTGATATGATGTTAGGGCATAACTTGGTCTTTACTCCTCCTCAATGACCACTCTAGGCGAAATACTAATTTTCCCATTGAAAATTTTAGCCACACTTAGGCGTTTCCCTTTTAGTCTCACGTTTCATGGCCTCAATGTGCCTTTGGGATCCGCCGCCCCGATGAGCCCGTGCTTAACTTTTGTTCTTCTTGCCGTTAACCGTTGATCCTCAGCTGCATCACTCTATCTCACTTTCCTTGCCATAGTCTTTTGCGTCCGACCGCTTTCGCATGACCCGTCCGATGATCGCACCCACCTATACATCAATATATATATATATATATATGTTTGACGAAGTTGACTGCTGCGAAGGCTGGGTTCCGGCCATTGGTTTCGTACTGCAACGCGGGAAGAATTGAACTGTTGGGTTGGATTATTTGAGAGTAGACGTTGAGCGGATGTGTTGATGGTTGGTGTCAGGAATCACCTCTGCGATCCGGTGAGACTTTCATGAGGTTTTGTTAGTCCATGTACGGTGCCCCATGTAACGTCAGCGGGCGAGAGTATAGGTTTAAACCATTGATCAAATCGTCCAGTCCTTACGGTAATCCGGAATAAACGTCGATTCGGCCGATGGCTACCCAAGTAACCAATGCAATCTGGAAGAGATCAGGAGTGCGGCTGTCTGGAGAGTGTTCCAGCTGTGGGTTATGATTATCGTTTATATGGAAGCAAGAAAATGAACATTTTGTTATCCGAACAATTAGTTATCGTTTGGCTAGTGGACCGGTCTATTAGGGATCTGTAGACGGAGACTGGTAGCTTTCTAGGGTAGTTGGGTGATAGTAGAGATTTGGGGCGATATCAGGTAGGCGGTGGATGAGGAGAGGGTGTCCGTTTGGGAACCAGGAATAAAACAATAGTAGATGGTATGGTCTGGAAGAAGAATGAGAAAATAGGAAGATAACAGTCTGGTCAGTTCACCAGCTGTGGTCTAGGACGGTAAACAGTAAAAAAGGAGAAAAGCACTGAGTGTAAAAATGAGGATTTTTCATGTGGGGGCAAACGTGCTGGTATTCGGCAGGGGCATAAGGATTCCGGTTGGAATGGGGTCTCAACTTACCATGAGCATATGCGCAGAGAAGTGAAGCCTAGTTACTAAGGAATGGTAATCCGTGTGGCAAGGCTTCAGTGTACGAGAAAGGCGCAAAAAAGCAGGATGGGACGGCTGAGTTCTAGCCTGAGCCAGGAATTAAGTGGGAGCGAGCACCCATCGCTAAAGGACGGAGTGGTTTTATTTTGATATATGCAAATTGTGTTGTAAAATGGTACAATCTAGTTAGAAAGGGGGACAGGTTAGTGGAGCATACCAAAGGTATATATATATATATTGATGTGTAGGTAGGTGCGATCATCGGACGGGTCATGCGAAAGCGGTCGGACGCAAAAGACTATGGCAAGGAAAGTGAGATAGAGTGATGCAGCTGAGGATCAACGGTTAACGGCAAGAAGAACAAAAGTTAAGCACGGGCTCATCGGGGCGGCGGATCCCAAAGGCACATTGAGGCCATGAAACGTGAGACTAAAAGGGAAACGCCTAAGTGTGGCTAAAATTTTCAATGGGAAAATTAGTATTTCGCCTAGAGTGGTCATTGAGGAGGAGTAAAGACCAAGTTATGCCCTAACATCATATCAAAATTTTCTCCACTCACCTCCAGTTGAAACAAATTCTGTCGTGCATGAAGCACCCAGCCACATAGTGACTTTATCAGTTTTCAGCTGTTTATATACTACCAAAACCATAGTTTATCCCCACCAAAACACTCCCTCCAAGCTTCCGCTATCAACACCTGACTTCAACGTCCTGTCCGTGGCTAGTTCCTTAGCCTGCCTAAGCTGGGTTTCTAATTCAACTATTCTCAATCGATAGATATCACAACTTTTATATTCTATACCACTGGCTTAAGTACACGAAATTGCACTGACAGGACTAGCAGACCTAGCAATGTCTACGGAATCAGTATCACCAAAAAATACCCCAGGGACTTGCCGGGGTACTTCCTATCCAACTTCGGTTTGTCTATGCCCTCTTCTCGGCATTTCTGAATTGATTTCCTCCTGGCGATTCCAAGTTAAGTACTGTAAAGATTATTCCGACTGTGAGCAACGCGTCGCCAATTCAAAACGAATCCCAAAACCAGAACAAAATTGATTCATAGTTTCTACGGTACTGGATTATCAAGTTATACGCATATAAATATATACAAACCTCAAATGTACGGCCACAACGTCCAACAACGAGGACCAGAAATCAATAAATGCCAATGTCAGGTACTACCGTCACGGCAGTCCAAGTTCGAGTCAAAATTATGCCACTTCACGTGAGCACAACATAAACAAATGTTGAAGTGTAGTGATTGATGAATGTTGTATTTGTTCCGGGGCCAATAAAATAAAGAGGATAGTCTCAACAACACAAGTAAATGACAATGGCCAGGGAGGATTTCCACGCATGTACGTTACAATGCATAAGAGGAAATTTGTCTCGTGCCGAGAAAGGTAGACCTGATTTCTTCAACGCTCCTACTTGATGGTTCTACCGTACTGAGGTGATACTCGAGTGTGAGCAAGGAAATCTAATGTAGCGGTGATTGCAAGGTTACGGTGGTATCTTTTTCGCCGTTCGCATATTGCAAAGCAGGACAACACCGATGTGAGGACTGGTTTGGAAAAACTTGAGAGGTGTGAATCGAATGGGGCTGAATTTTCCCGAGAAGTGCAATCTGACAGTCTACATTCAGTGCTCAATGTAGGCGGTACTGAGGCCTGCACCAGGTAAGGAGGTGAAGCCAGCGAAGACGAAACATCCTTTTATCTTGGTGGTCTTACTGCCCCAGATGAAAGTTATGAAAGGTAAAAATCAACGCTGAGGGTCCTCTGAGCATCACCCAGGCAAGTGTTATTTGGGAGGAGCACCCGTAATAACAACAATAGTTTGGAGTTTCAAGTTTTAGGGATTGGAGGCTTTAGACACCTGCCGTATGCTCCTCACGCCATCCACTCCTGTCTATCGCCTCAAGACAGTGGTTCGCGCCAAAGCTCCATCGGATTTGCGTCCAGTTCCCTTTTAAAAAGTTTGTACTTATAGTCTTCCATCAAGTCAGGTGACTGTGGGTTCCACAGTATGGTTGCCCTTCCGGACAGACGGTAGACCAACCGTGGGTCTGTCGACTGCGGCTTCAAGAGTGTCATCGAGAGCCCCCTTGTCCGCAAGCGGCCACGAAGGGGGAATAGCGCCTGAAAAGCGGCGCTAGGAGCGCCCCAGATTATAAGCCGGAAGCATACCAGGTCACCTAGCAGGCTTCGATATACCTGCTGGAACAGGCCGGTTGAATACGGCCGCCTGTCCTAACTAACCCGTCTTGAACCAGCAGCGAGATGAGCGGCGGCTGTCTGCACCCGTTCCAGCCTCGCAAATTCAATGGCTGTGCAGGGAAACGAAGCCGCTCCTCCGTACTCCAGTCGAGGACTGAAGAGTAAGGTTCAAAAGAGCTTGAAAAAGCCATAGAGCAGCTTCCCGAATGCACGATGGAATGCTCCATGGATGCTTCGTGCCAAGGTGCGCTCCTTGTCAGTGTGGTTTCGGGTTTTCAGAGTAGATAACGCTAACACTCCTAGGTCTCTTTTAGCGATGGGCACTCTAACAGTAGCTTCTTTAAGAAGAGCATCTACCCTTAGGCCTCGGTCTCAGTAGCTGCAGCCGGGTACAGTTTTTTGCATTGATTGGGAGGGCTCACACTTTGGACCACTGTGTTAGAGCATCTAAATCCGTTTTTCGTGCCTCATGATTTGCCGTAGTTTTGATGGCAAGCCAGATTTTGGGATCATCGGCATGGACCAGACAGAGGGACGCCAGCTGTTGTGACCACTTTGTGATGAACACCACGAACAGAAGTGGGCCTAAGACCGGGCCTTTTGGTACTCGCTGACACCTCATGCCACTAACAGCATGGTGAAGCCACTTTCACAGAGGAAGATTTTCCTTACAGGAAGTCTTCCATCCACATGAGTAATTGTTCAGCCACTCCTAGCGACCTCAACCCATGGAGCAAGCTATTGTGAGGCGCTTTGTCGAACGCTTGGCAGAAGTCAAACTAAACAGCGTCCGTAGGGCGGCCCTTCCCTCTAGCTTGTGCCCAATGTTCATGTGCCAGTAGCAGATATGACAGACAGAATCAATCTTTCCGGGAACCACGCTGCTGGCTGTTGAGGAGCTCAGGACTCTCGAGGTACTGTTGCAGTTGCGTCCAGACCTGGAGTCCTGTCACCTTTCCTTCCTCACACGTAAGGCCTACTGGAAGACAATCTGCAGCTTCCGTCTTGTTACTGCCCCTGAACAGGGGGATGACAACGGTTTCCTCCAATCGGATGGCAGTATACCTTGTTCCATCGAAATGTTGAGCAGTCTAGTGATGGGAGGTGCGATAACTTCCGCCAGCTCCCCAAGGACTAGAGGTTCGATCACGCCTGGACCAGGGGATGTATGTGGCCGTAACCTTCTCATAGCTTTGGCAACCCCCTTCAACACTAAAGATCGCGATACCACAGTGATTGCACTCTGTGGAGGATAAGGCTAGAATGGTCCCCTCCTTGGCGTAAACATCAGCGTAGCGAACAGCCAATAGTTCTGCCCCATCACAACCGGAGCTTGCGATGAATCCGTTATGAGGCAGTGTTGGGAAGCCTGGGTGAGCCTAAGTCCTCCTTCTCAGGTATGCAAGCAGCCTTTCTGGGGCTAAGACGGACTTGTCCCCAGGTTTCTCTTCGTTAATATGGGTCTCTTCTAAGTTTCCAGCACCCAACACCTATTTTGAGTGCGTTTGTAACTATCATATTCCGCGCCGGAGAATTGAAAATGCTGCAAAGCACGGTTTCGTTTTCCCAGTTGACTACGTTGTTCCTTGTTAAGTCATAGCCGTCCCTCAGCATGACTTCATCGCCTGCGCGGAGGTGCAAACAAGCCCACCAGCGCAGCTTTTTCTCACTTGAACGAACTCTATGCTTCACTTACTTCAATAATAAGGACGAAGTCCTGTGGCAGGGCGGCAGCAGCTTATTTCACTTCAGCGAAGGGTATGGGCCACGCGTTCTGCCCGCAATGCGGGCTCTCAAGGAAGAATGCACCACGTCTATGGTGAATGACTAGAATCGCGTGGTCGCTGGGACCCAATGGTGGCAGAAGATCGATTCCACGTACGTCAAATGTTCGTGAAGGGAAAACTAAGTCGATAAAGGATACTTGATCCGCCCGACTCCAGGTCGGTTATTGCACATGCTGAGGCCAGTCGAGGTCATACACCGCCTCGAGCAGACAACAGGGAATTTTCCCGCGGTTGTTTTGCGTCCGCTCGACACCCAGTCAATAAAGGAAGCGGTAAAGGATCCAAGACAGGGACAGTGGCCGGCCGTCGACCATCGATGCATGAAATCCAGAATACCTCGTACCTCGGCCACCACAGTGCGACAGACGATCCCAAGCACAACACAGCCACGGTTGGAAATTTTCACTGTGCACCGCGAAGCTTCCCCTTACCCACATTGGTCCACAAAAGTATCGAGTATGTGTACTGGTATCCTACTTTCACTACATGACAACATCCTTTCCTCCTCTGGTACGAATTTGAACACCTCGAACCGCGCTTTTCCGAGTAGTGAGGCCTCTGGATCTGGAATATAATCCATTAGCTGCGGCTCGGTAAGTGCAATGACAAGCGGGGTTTTCATCAGCACAGGTGCCTCCAATTCGTCCGGTTCGTTCAATAATGCACGGACGTTGGTCAGCTGCATTTTGGCAGATGCCGCCCGGTTGTTCCCTACCCAAAAATCGCTTACTACTTCTGGCTGAGAGGGCTCATCGGCGGTAGTAGTGGCCAGTGCATCCTTATCTTCGCCGAAACAAGCGAAAATCTCGTGCATAAAGGACTGCTTCACCATTTTCCTTTCTCTTCCTAATCCCTGCACAGGCTTACCTCATCCTTTGAGGATAATCGGGAGAAAGATATTGTTGTAGAAGAACGGGCTCCCCATTAGGGCGGTGGGACCGTCTTAGAACACCACTCGCTTGCTCTTGCAAATCAAGAGCAGCTTTTAGATTTCGCGGTCTTCCGGACCATTGAAGAGTTCCAAGTCTGGATGCAGTTCCGACCCGAACCGACGCCGCCAGTCCTGTCTTGTCTAGATCAGCCTCGGTTGCATTAGATCATCATTCAGTCTGTCCCGAGAGGACTTTGCTGTAGCCTCCGGTATGTTTTGTGCCAGAAAGCATTGTTCATGGGTAGTGGAACCCCCTTTGAGATTGCTGGAAATTCCTTCCACTTGTTTGTGTCATCCTGAGCGTCAACTGTTAGGTTCGATGGCGTTGGTTGTCCGACAGCCGGTGCTTGACACAAAACATTGTCTGCCACCGTAGATTATTGACCGTCCGTGTTGCTCACATTCTTTTTATTCGTCTGGTGGATAGCCTCAGTAGAATTGGCAGCGATTGAGGTACAGGACACCGAGGGGTTCACATTTATTGCACATGTCTCCGCTGGTGGAGCGCCGGAGTGTACCTGGGTGGGGGAGAATCTGGTGGGGGGTGCTTGGTCACAACACAATTAGAACTCGCGATTTTAATAACCGTATTTTCGCACAGTTTCAGTCACTCACGTTTATCCGCAGGAACTTCGGCACGATAAATATGTATCCATCAATTACTTCCGTCGCAAAGCTGACCTTTTGCCCTGGATCGCACGGTTTTCTTGCAGAATAAACAATCACACTTTCAAACACAATCCTTTTCATTTGTCATTAGGTGATAATCCATCAGGACAGAGAGGATAATCCACAAGTGACCGAAATTCACTGAGCCAGAAGACACACAAGATTTGTTTTGAATAACCCCGAAGCATGCTACCGTGCTTGATCAAACAGTACAAGAGCAAGTGGAATTTGATGGAACGAGTACTTGAGCGCGAGGACGAGTAGGTGGAAGGTTTCCAAGCTAAACAATAGGTGAAGCCCGACAAATTTAAATTTAGGGTCCGGAGACCGAGGTGGGCCGCAATTAATCTGCCGAATTGATACGAAGAGCCGCCGTTCCTAAGGCGTTGCTCACACTTGCTTACCGCGGACATATCAACTGGTTTAATTAGTCAGATTCGGTTTGGAAAATCTGCGACTGCAGCAGAGGCGACTATTTGATGACATAACAATAAGCTCAGTATTTCCTCGCATGCATCAAATGCTTTTTAAGTAAAAAATGTGTGGAAAAGAAGATATAAATAAAATAAAAAATATGTGGATATGATTCCTAAATGAGGTGACGTCAATTCCTGGTTTAGACGCACGCAACATTTTCGGACTCGATTCCCGTCCAGCGAATAGAGACGCGGCACGATGGCAATTGATGGGTTTTAGTAATTATATTGGTTACCCTGCATTTATGACAAGAGGTGGGAGACTGAACGAGCTAACGGCCAGGGCTGAAGAGCTGGAGTGCGCCTTGCCGCGCGCATGGTGTGACGTAAATTGGCGATGCTGTTGCCTTTGCCGGTACCAGGTGGACCTAAACAAAACGGACTTCAAGCAACCGGTCGATTGGAGGGACCGAGGCTGAACCGAGTTCCTGACCTATAGAAAAGCCTGGTCAACGTTTGCTAAACCAGTTGCGTACCCCAATAAGTGACTGATGAGGATCAACCAAATGTCCTACAGGACTTCTAGGATAGGCTCATGTGTCCGACCGAAAGAGATTATAACACCACACTAGTGAAATCGGGTCTGGATGAGTGAAAGTAATTTGAAGTACTTTTGTTTTGACTATAAGCCACTTCATGTGACTGAGAAGAAAGATTCAAAAGAAAAGATTGCCTGTAGCTAGAGTAGGGCCTAGCACCGGAATTAGCCGCTCCTGAGGAGCGGTTGTTATTCTTAAGCAAACCTAAGTCAAAATACCTATTCGTAGACAAGGCGCGCCGAATCTCTAAGCTCGCAACTGTCTTTTATTGAGTTCGGTGTCTGCGAAGCTGCTTAGCGGGACTATCACGCAGATCGTTCTACGTTTGCAGCTGACCCAAATAATCTCACCTATCACACTGATCTGTGTATTGGCTGCAGTCAGCGAGGTCAATGAGTTGATGAAAAAGATGGACAAACAACTTCACCATCTACAGATCCGGGCAGACCTTCCGCCCCAAAAGCCGAAAGAAAGCTGAATCACCAACCGGCACACACCACACCTGCCCAGCCGCGCAGCAACTGACGTCCCAGCGGACTGAGGAATAAGCTGTGTTCAGGCTTATATATGACCGATTCACCAATAACAAGCTTTTTTCGTTCGGCCAATCAGAACAACACTAAAAACCACATTGCAGACAGTAAAAATAACCTTGGAAGCATGTATTGGCTAAACAGATTACACCGCACTCAGACACAGCTACATCAAATAGGAGGCAGCCGAAGAAGATTATTTACACTGTTTCAGGTAGCCGAGCCGGCCGAAGCCGAAGGAAGTTGGCTGAAGTTGGTAAAAGTTCACACAGACTCCACGAAAGGAAGACTGCTCTGCAGTAAAATCAAACAGGACGGAAGCAAGTTTTGCTAGCCTTCGGTAAATGAAAATTCTTCGTGAGGAGATACAGACCAGCAATGACGACTTGCAGATTACGAAATGGGTTCGAATTGAAAATCAGACGATTAACAGGAAAGTACTAACGGATATACAACAAAGACTAATGTGGTTGACAACTGTCGAATTACGAATGAATTGACTTCGTGACCTGCGGGAAAATCGTCTACTTTCTCTATAGTATAGTATAGTATATTTCTTGACCGTGGTCAATACACATGCACAAGGCAAGATCAGAGTATACAGCAGTACATGTCAATGTGAGATATTCACAGATTCTAAATTTATAAATCACACAGCAACCGAAATACACCAGTAAAGTCATGTAGTGTTTGAGTGAACAAAAGTGGTAATGGTTGAGGCGGGGATTCCGAATCGGTTTCGAAATCGCTGGAGGGCGGTGTGGATAGCTGGGCAGTCGTGGGATTGCTGATATAAGACACAAATGGACGGTCAATAACGAGTAACCGGGCGGAAGAGATGCCAAAGAACATTGTTAAAAGTAAGGCAAGCGTGGGGCTTTCAAAGTGCAGTCAGAGAACCAGCGGAATATTGGACACTGATCCAGCATTGGGTAGCTAATTGTGGAGGAAGCATGTTAGTGGAGCATACCCAAGGTATATATATATATTTTTGCACCTTGGGTATGCTCCACTAACCTGTCCCCCTTGCTAACTAGATTGTACCATTTTACAACACAATTTGCATATATCAAAATAAAACCACTCCGTCCTTTAGCGATGGGTGCTCGCTCCCACTTAATTCCTGGCTCAGGCTAGAACTCAGCCGTCCCATCCTGCTTTTTTGCGCCTTTCTCGTACACTGAAGCCTTGCCACACGGATTACCATTCCTTAGTAACTAGGCTTCACTTCTCTGCGCATATGCTCATGGTAAGTTGAGACCCCATTCCAACCGGAATCCTTATGCCCCTGCCGAATACCAGCACGTTTGCCCCCACATGAAAAATCCTCATTTTTACACTCAGTGCTTTTCTCCTTTTTTACTGTTTACCGTCCTAGACCACAGCTGGTGAACTGACCAGACTGTTATCTTCCTATTTTCTCATTCTTCTTCCAGACCATACCATCTACTATTGTTTTATTCCTGGTTCCCAAACGGACACCCTCTCCTCATCCACCGCCTACCTGATATCGCCCCAAATCTCTACTATCACCCAACTACCCTAGAAAGCTACCAGTCTCCGTCTACAGATCCCTAATAGACCGGTCCACTAGCCAAACGATAACTAATTGTTCGGATAACAAAATGTTCATTTTCTTGCTTCCATATAAACGATAATCATAACCCACAGCTGGAACACTCTCCAGACAGCCGCACTCCTGATCTCTTCCAGATTGCATTGGTTACTTGGGTAGCCATCGGCCGAATCGACGTTTATTCCGGATTACCGTAAGGACTGGACGATTTGATCAATGGTTTAAACCTATACTCTCGCCCGCTGACGTTACATGGGGCACCGTACATGGACTAACAAAACCTCATGAAAGTCTCACCGGATCGCAGAGGTGATTCCTGACACCAACCATCAACACATCCGCTCAACGTCTACTCTCAAATAATCCAACCCAACAGTTCAATTCTTCCCGCGTTGCAGTACGAAACCAATGGCCGGAACCCAGCCTTCGCAGCTGTCAACTCCTTCAAACCAACCCTTTTTTACCTTCTTCCCTCAACATTCTACCTGCCACCACCTGCAACCAAGGTCTTTAAGGAACAGAATACCAGCCATCTGCAGCCAACCATAATTTGGTTAACAATTTTCTATCATATAAAAAAAAAAACATTTTACACACTTCCAACTCCTGCCTAGCCGAACCACTGACGTTTTGTCTCCACTAATCCGTTTTACTGACGGCTTTTCTTTTCTTTAAAAGTCCGTTATATTTCCATACACCATTCATGCTCTTCAAACGTTCACTGAAGTCCCTGCGAAGCTTTTCGCCTTAGTTTGAATTTCCACATTACACTGTAATCACCTGCACAAAAGGCCCGTTTTATTATCACCTTTGACTCACTTGCCTTTATTTCACATGCTTCCTCCACAATTAGCTACCCAATGCTGGATCAGTGTCCAATATTCCGCTGGTTCTCTGACTGCACTTTGAAAGCCCCACGCTTGCCTTACTTCTAACAATGTTCTTTGGCATCTCTTCCGCCCGGTTACTCGTTATTGACCGTCCATTTGTGTCTTATATCAGCAATCCCACGACTGCCCAGCTATCCACATCGCCCTCCAGCGATTTCGAAACCGATTCGGAATCCCCGCCTCAACCATTACCACTTTTGTTCACTCAAACACTACATGACTTTACTGGTGTATTTCGGTTGCTGTGTGATTTATAAATTTAGAATCTGTGAATATCTCACATTGACATGTACTGCTGTATACTCTGATCTTGCCTTGTGCATGTGTATTGACCACGGTCAAGAAATATACTATACTATACTATAGAGAAAGTAGACGATTTTCCCGCAGGTCACGAAGTCAATTCATTCGTAATTCGACAGTTGTCAACCACATTAGTCTTTGTTGTATATCCGTTAGTACTTTCCTGTTAATCGTCTGATTTTCAATTCGAACCCATTTCGTAATCTGCAAGTCGTCATTGCTGGTCTGTATCTCCTCACGAAGAATTTTCATTTACCGAAGGCTAGCAAAACTTGCTTCCGTCCTGTTTGATTTTACTGCAGAGCAGTCTTCCTTTCGTGGAGTCTGTGTGAACTTTTACCAACTTCAGCCAACTTCCTTCGGCTTCGGCCGGCTCGGCTACCTGAAACAGTGTAAATAATCTTCTTCGGCTGCCTCCTATTTGATGTAGCTGTGTCTGAGTGCGGTGTAATCTGTTTAGCCAATACATGCTTCCAAGGTTATTTTTACTGTCTGCAATGTGGTTTTTAGTGTTGTTCTGATTGGCCGAACGAAAAAAGCTTGTTATTGGTGAATCGGTCATATATAAGCCTGAACACAGCTTATTCCTCAGTCCGCTGGGACGTCAGTTGCTGCGCGGCTGGGCAGGTGTGGTGTGTGCCGGTTGGTGATTCAGCTTTCTTTCGGCTTTTGGGGCGGAAGGTCTGCCCGGATCTGTAGATGGTGAAGTTGTTTGTCCATCTTTTTCATCAACTCATTGACCTCGCTGACTGCAGCCAATACACAGATCAGTGTGATAGGTGAGATTATTTGGGTCAGCTGCAAACGTAGAACGATCTGCGTGATAGTCCCGCTAAGCAGCTTCGCAGACACCGAACTCAATAAAAGACAGTTGCGAGCTTAGAGATTCGGCGCGCCTTGTCTACGAATAGGTATTTTGACTTAGGTTTGCTTAAGAATAACAACCGCTCCTCAGGAGCGGCTAATTCCGGTGCTAGGCCCTACTCTAGCTACAGGCAATCTTTTCTTTTGAATCTTTCTTCTCAGTCACATGAAGTGGCTTATAGTCAAAACAAAAGTACTTCAAATTACTTTCACTCATCCAGACCCGATTTCACTAGTGTGGTGTTATAATCTCTTTCGGTCGGACACATGAGCCTATCCTAGAAGTCCTGTAGGACATTTGGTTGATCCTCATCAGTCACTTATTGGGGTACGCAACTGGTTTAGCAAACGTTGACCAGGCTTTTCTATAGGT
This sequence comes from Fasciola hepatica, assembly GCA_948099385.1. Classification (NCBI taxonomy): domain Eukaryota; kingdom Metazoa; phylum Platyhelminthes; class Trematoda; order Plagiorchiida; family Fasciolidae; genus Fasciola; species Fasciola hepatica. Next base: position 17,349,924 of record CANUEZ040000182.1, read on the forward strand.
CAGGAACTCGGTTCAGCCTCGGTCCCTCCAATCGACCGGTTGCTTGAAGTCCGTTTTGTTTAGGTCCACCTGGTACCGGCAAAGGCAACAGCATCGCCAATTTACGTCACACCATGCGCGCGGCAAGGCGCACTCCAGCTCTTCAGCCCTGGCCGTTAGCTCGTTCAGTCTCCCACCTCTTGTCATAAATGCAGGGTAACCAATATAATTACTAAAACCCATCAATTGCCATCGTGCCGCGTCTCTATTCGCTGGACGGGAATCGAGTCCGAAAATGTTGCGTGCGTCTAAACCAGGAATTGACGTCACCTCATTTAGGAATCATATCCACATATTTTTTATTTTATTTATATCTTCTTTTCCACACATTTTTTACTTAAAAAGCATTTGATGCATGCGAGGAAATACTGAGCTTATTGTTATGTCATCAAATAGTCGCCTCTGCTGCAGTCGCAGATTTTCCAAACCGAATCTGACTAATTAAACCAGTTGATATGTCCGCGGTAAGCAAGTGTGAGCAACGCCTTAGGAACGGCGGCTCTTCGTATCAATTCGGCAGATTAATTGCGGCCCACCTCGGTCTCCGGACCCTAAATTTAAATTTGTCGGGCTTCACCTATTGTTTAGCTTGGAAACCTTCCACCTACTCGTCCTCGCGCTCAAGTACTCGTTCCATCAAATTCCACTTGCTCTTGTACTGTTTGATCAAGCACGATAGCATGCTTCGGGGTTATTCAAAACAAATCTTGTGTGTCTTCTGGCTCAGTGAATTTCGGTCACTTGTGGATTATCCTCTCTGTCCTGATGGATTATCACCTAATGACAAATGAAAAGGATTGTGTTTGAAAGTGTGATTGTTTATTCTGCAAGAAAACCGTGCGATCCAGGGCAAAAGGTCAGCTTTGCGACGGAAGTAATTGATGGATACATATTTATCGTGCCGAAGTTCCTGCGGATAAACGTGAGTGACTGAAACTGTGCGAAAATACGATTATTAAAATCGCGAGTTCTAATTGTGTTGTGACCAAGCACCCCCCACCAGATTCTCCCCCACCCAGGTACACTCCGGCGCTCCACCAGCGGAGACATGTGCAATAAATGTGAACCCCTCGGTGTCCTGTACCTCAATCGCTGCCAATTCTACTGAGGCTATCCACCAGACGAATAAAAAGAATGTGAGCAACACGGACGGTCAATAATCTACGGTGGCAGACAATGTTTTGTGTCAAGCACCGGCTGTCGGACAACCAACGCCATCGAACCTAACAGTTGACGCTCAGGATGACACAAACAAGTGGAAGGAATTTCCAGCAATCTCAAAGGGGGTTCCACTACCCATGAACAATGCTTTCTGGCACAAAACATACCGGAGGCTACAGCAAAGTCCTCTCGGGACAGACTGAATGATGATCTAATGCAACCGAGGCTGATCTAGACAAGACAGGACTGGCGGCGTCGGTTCGGGTCGGAACTGCATCCAGACTTGGAACTCTTCAATGGTCCGGAAGACCGCGAAATCTAAAAGCTGCTCTTGATTTGCAAGAGCAAGCGAGTGGTGTTCTAAGACGGTCCCACCGCCCTAATGGGGAGCCCGTTCTTCTACAACAATATCTTTCTCCCGATTATCCTCAAAGGATGAGGTAAGCCTGTGCAGGGATTAGGAAGAGAAAGGAAAATGGTGAAGCAGTCCTTTATGCACGAGATTTTCGCTTGTTTCGGCGAAGATAAGGATGCACTGGCCACTACTACCGCCGATGAGCCCTCTCAGCCAGAAGTAGTAAGCGATTTTTGGGTAGGGAACAACCGGGCGGCATCTGCCAAAATGCAGCTGACCAACGTCCGTGCATTATTGAACGAACCGGACGAATTGGAGGCACCTGTGCTGATGAAAACCCCGCTTGTCATTGCACTTACCGAGCCGCAGCTAATGGATTATATTCCAGATCCAGAGGCCTCACTACTCGGAAAAGCGCGGTTCGAGGTGTTCAAATTCGTACCAGAGGAGGAAAGGATGTTGTCATGTAGTGAAAGTAGGATACCAGTACACATACTCGATACTTTTGTGGACCAATGTGGGTAAGGGGAAGCTTCGCGGTGCACAGTGAAAATTTCCAACCGTGGCTGTGTTGTGCTTGGGATCGTCTGTCGCACTGTGGTGGCCGAGGTACGAGGTATTCTGGATTTCATGCATCGATGGTCGACGGCCGGCCACTGTCCCTGTCTTGGATCCTTTACCGCTTCCTTTATTGACTGGGTGTCGAGCGGACGCAAAACAACCGCGGGAAAATTCCCTGTTGTCTGCTCGAGGCGGTGTATGACCTCGACTGGCCTCAGCATGTGCAATAACCGACCTGGAGTCGGGCGGATCAAGTATCCTTTATCGACTTAGTTTTCCCTTCACGAACATTTGACGTACGTGGAATCGATCTTCTGCCACCATTGGGTCCCAGCGACCACGCGATTCTAGTCATTCACCATAGACGTGGTGCATTCTTCCTTGAGAGCCCGCATTGCGGGCAGAACGCGTGGCCCATACCCTTCGCTGAAGTGAAATAAGCTGCTGCCGCCCTGCCACAGGACTTCGTCCTTATTATTGAAGTAAGTGAAGCATAGAGTTCGTTCAAGTGAGAAAAAGCTGCGCTGGTGGGCTTGTTTGCACCTCCGCGCAGGCGATGAAGTCATGCTGAGGGACGGCTATGACTTAACAAGGAACAACGTAGTCAACTGGGAAAACGAAACCGTGCTTTGCAGCATTTTCAATTCTCCGGCGCGGAATATGATAGTTACAAACGCACTCAAAATAGGTGTTGGGTGCTGGAAACTTAGAAGAGACCCATATTAACGAAGAGAAACCTGGGGACAAGTCCGTCTTAGCCCCAGAAAGGCTGCTTGCATACCTGAGAAGGAGGACTTAGGCTCACCCAGGCTTCCCAACACTGCCTCATAACGGATTCATCGCAAGCTCCGGTTGTGATGGGGCAGAACTATTGGCTGTTCGCTACGCTGATGTTTACGCCAAGGAGGGGACCATTCTAGCCTTATCCTCCACAGAGTGCAATCACTGTGGTATCGCGATCTTTAGTGTTGAAGGGGGTTGCCAAAGCTATGAGAAGGTTACGGCCACATACATCCCCTGGTCCAGGCGTGATCGAACCTCTAGTCCTTGGGGAGCTGGCGGAAGTTATCGCACCTCCCATCACTAGACTGCTCAACATTTCGATGGAACAAGGTATACTGCCATCCGATTGGAGGAAACCGTTGTCATCCCCCTGTTCAGGGGCAGTAACAAGACGGAAGCTGCAGATTGTCTTCCAGTAGGCCTTACGTGTGAGGAAGGAAAGGTGACAGGACTCCAGGTCTGGACGCAACTGCAACAGTACCTCGAGAGTCCTGAGCTCCTCAACAGCCAGCAGCGTGGTTCCCGGAAAGATTGATTCTGTCTGTCATATCTGCTACTGGCACATGAACATTGGGCACAAGCTAGAGGGAAGGGCCGCCCTACGGACGCTGTTTAGTTTGACTTCTGCCAAGCGTTCGACAAAGCGCCTCACAATAGCTTGCTCCATGGGTTGAGGTCGCTAGGAGTGGCTGAACAATTACTCATGTGGATGGAAGACTTCCTGTAAGGAAAATCTTCCTCTGTGAAAGTGGCTTCACCATGCTGTTAGTGGCATGAGGTGTCAGCGAGTACCAAAAGGCCCGGTCTTAGGCCCACTTCTGTTCGTGGTGTTCATCACAAAGTGGTCACAACAGCTGGCGTCCCTCTGTCTGGTCCATGCCGATGATCCCAAAATCTGGCTTGCCATCAAAACTACGGCAAATCATGAGGCACGAAAAACGGATTTAGATGCTCTAACACAGTGGTCCAAAGTGTGAGCCCTCCCAATCAATGCAAAAAACTGTACCCGGCTGCAGCTACTGAGACCGAGGCCTAAGGGTAGATGCTCTTCTTAAAGAAGCTACTGTTAGAGTGCCCATCGCTAAAAGAGACCTAGGAGTGTTAGCGTTATCTACTCTGAAAACCCGAAACCACACTGACAAGGAGCGCACCTTGGCACGAAGCATCCATGGAGCATTCCATCGTGCATTCGGGAAGCTGCTCTATGGCTTTTTCAAGCTCTTTTGAACCTTACTCTTCAGTCCTCGACTGGAGTACGGAGGAGCGGCTTCGTTTCCCTGCACAGCCATTGAATTTGCGAGGCTGGAACGGGTGCAGACAGCCGCCGCTCATCTCGCTGCTGGTTCAAGACGGGTTAGTTAGGACAGGCGGCCGTATTCAACCGGCCTGTTCCAGCAGGTATATCGAAGCCTGCTAGGTGACCTGGTATGCTTCCGGCTTATAATCTGGGGCGCTCCTAGCGCCGCTTTTCAGGCGCTATTCCCCCTTCGTGGCCGCTTGCGGACAAGGGGGCTCTCGATGACACTCTTGAAGCCGCAGTCGACAGACCCACGGTTGGTCTACCGTCTGTCCGGAAGGGCAACCATACTGTGGAACCCACAGTCACCTGACTTGATGGAAGACTATAAGTACAAACTTTTTAAAAGGGAACTGGACGCAAATCCGATGGAGCTTTGGCGCGAACCACTGTCTTGAGGCGATAGACAGGAGTGGATGGCGTGAGGAGCATACGGCAGGTGTCTAAAGCCTCCAATCCCTAAAACTTGAAACTCCAAACTATTGTTGTTATTACGGGTGCTCCTCCCAAATAACACTTGCCTGGGTGATGCTCAGAGGACCCTCAGCGTTGATTTTTACCTTTCATAACTTTCATCTGGGGCAGTAAGACCACCAAGATAAAAGGATGTTTCGTCTTCGCTGGCTTCACCTCCTTACCTGGTGCAGGCCTCAGTACCGCCTACATTGAGCACTGAATGTAGACTGTCAGATTGCACTTCTCGGGAAAATTCAGCCCCATTCGATTCACACCTCTCAAGTTTTTCCAAACCAGTCCTCACATCGGTGTTGTCCTGCTTTGCAATATGCGAACGGCGAAAAAGATACCACCGTAACCTTGCAATCACCGCTACATTAGATTTCCTTGCTCACACTCGAGTATCACCTCAGTACGGTAGAACCATCAAGTAGGAGCGTTGAAGAAATCAGGTCTACCTTTCTCGGCACGAGACAAATTTCCTCTTATGCATTGTAACGTACATGCGTGGAAATCCTCCCTGGCCATTGTCATTTACTTGTGTTGTTGAGACTATCCTCTTTATTTTATTGGCCCCGGAACAAATACAACATTCATCAATCACTACACTTCAACATTTGTTTATGTTGTGCTCACGTGAAGTGGCATAATTTTGACTCGAACTTGGACTGCCGTGACGGTAGTACCTGACATTGGCATTTATTGATTTCTGGTCCTCGTTGTTGGACGTTGTGGCCGTACATTTGAGGTTTGTATATATTTATATGCGTATAACTTGATAATCCAGTACCGTAGAAACTATGAATCAATTTTGTTCTGGTTTTGGGATTCGTTTTGAATTGGCGACGCGTTGCTCACAGTCGGAATAATCTTTACAGTACTTAACTTGGAATCGCCAGGAGGAAATCAATTCAGAAATGCCGAGAAGAGGGCATAGACAAACCGAAGTTGGATAGGAAGTACCCCGGCAAGTCCCTGGGGTATTTTTTGGTGATACTGATTCCGTAGACATTGCTAGGTCTGCTAGTCCTGTCAGTGCAATTTCGTGTACTTAAGCCAGTGGTATAGAATATAAAAGTTGTGATATCTATCGATTGAGAATGATTGAATTAGAAACCCAGCTTAGGCAGTCTAGGGAAGAAGCGGAATCTGCCAGGAAATATCAGCTCCAGAGACGGGAACGAGGGGCGACTTTGGAGACCACGGAAGACACGACCGTTTAGCCTAGCAGTTCCGTGGAAAATCAAAGTCAATTTGTACCAGTATAACCGACGCTATTGTCTTACCAAGAGTGGAATTGCCCCTATTCGACTGGAGAGCAGAACAGTACTTTAAGTTCGTTAAACAGTACGAGAACTTTGTTGAAGGGAGAGCACCCAATCCAGGGCAGAGATTTTTGTATTTGCTGCATTGCTGTCGTGGAGGAGCCAGGGAAGCAATCGACGGGTGCTCGATGCTGGATCTCAAAGAAGTTTACACTTGGGCACGTGAAATTCTAGAAAACCTATTTTGGCAACCATTTAAAGTCGGCCGGAATTTGATCGATGGTGTACTATCAGTGACAAAACGTTCCAAAAGCCGAGCCGGGCTCTCTAGCCAGCCTAGTGATATAAATGCGGAACTGCAGCATCGCACTGAATCACCTAGATTTCCGATCGGACTTGAACGCATTGCACATATTGGAGACCACAAAGCGCAACTTACCCACAGAACTACAGGGTAGATGGGCCGAGGAAGCCGAAGGGATCAGCAGATTCTGGCGAGAAACCACGTTTGAAGACCTGACGCGGTTCATAGACCGTCATGCCCGAATAGCGAACAGTCGTTTTGATCAACTTGTGCGCGAGACGAGCAAGTTACCTAGGGTTACGACGACGCAAGCCTGGACCAGGGGACCAAGCAGAAGCGAACCATGGGCAAACACACACGCATTATCTCGCGAAGGTTGAAATCTTACGGGTGTGCAAAGTTTCTGGGGCGCCTGATCGCCTAGCGGAATGCCCTCGCTTCCGCAAAGTAGACGTCGACGAACGATGATAAATGGCTGAGAGACTGGGCGCGTGCTCCGTCTGTCTCAACGATTCACCTCAAACAGCGGTATGCGGAACGAGACCCAGTTTTAGTCAGGATGGATGCCATGGGAAGCACCCTTACCTATAACAAAAATGCCGGATTTTAATGCCAAAGGATCCCCGAAGCCAAATGTGGTCTGCTCAGTGTCTCACTCCACTAACAGGCCCATTCGCCTGGGAGAAATAGCAGTTGGCGTAGAAACCCCAGTTGGGGTTATAAGAGCGTTGACCTTTGAAGATCGTGGCTCGGATACCACGCTTTTAAGGAAGGAGTTTGCAGATATATGGGATCAGAGGGAATCAATCTTCATCAGCAGTGAGCACAGTGAGTGGCACCAAGGTCATCCAGTCGACCAAAGTGCATCTACAACTCGTTTCCTTGGTCAACAGCGATAGAGCAGAAACTCTAGAAGCATCCACCATAGAGGACCCGCTGATGAGAGTACCTCAGTCAGTGCAATCGATTCTGACTCAGTGGTTGCATCTCGACAGGGTTACGATCGAGGAGTGGCAGAGCAACGAAACTGACCTGCTGATCGGTTGTGATGTACCGGAAGCGCATTGGGCTCTGGATCAATGAATAGGAAGCCGCAAAGCACCCTTTGCTGTACGCACTGTGGTCGGCTGAACTTTATATGGTAGTATAGATGGAAGATCCGGCAAAAAATCCAAATCTGCTGCACTTCGGTGGAAATGGCGGACATTGAACAGGCATTCCAACAGCTGTATACCGCCGAATTCGCCAACCTGGCCACGGACAGAGATGTCCAGTCACGAGAAGATAGGTCAGCTTTGAAAATGCTAGCCGAGAACGCCAAGTATGTGATAGATAGTTTCGAGGTTCTTGTCCCGTGGAGACCCAACAAGAAACCTATGCCATACAGCCGAGAAATGGCTCTGAAAAGATTATGGTATCTCAAAACCAGGCTGATTTGAGAAACACAATTAAGGATAGGATACACGCGAGCCATGCAACATGACATAGACTTGGATTTTATAGGAAGAGTAGATACAGCGGTAATCAGCGCAAATGTGAGGTGGTGCCTACTTCATCACCTGGTCATGAACCCGAAGAAACCGGGGAAGGTCAGAATGGTTTTCGACTGTGCCACGAAATGTCACGGTGTGTCACTCAACAACCATATACTACAGGGCCAGACTGGACAACACCACTAGTCGAGGCTTTATGTCGTTTTCGGCTAGGAAAATTGGCCGTCTCTGCGGACATACGCGAAATGTTTCTACAAGTGAAGATGCCCGTTGAAGATATGGACGGCTTTTGCCTTCTCTGGTGGCCTGAAAGCGACGCAAATCGTGCACCAGACGAGTACAGGCTGACCGTTCATCCCTCTGGGACAGTATTATCCCTCTTCTGTGCTCATTTTGTTCTCCGGGAAACCCTCAGGCGTTTCGGCGGCACTAGCAATTTGTTAAGAAGAGCAATGGACCACTTCTACGTGGACGATTTTCTGTGTTCCTTTGACGACCCAAGTCCCCCTAATCTAAGTATGACTGAACTGACTGCCACTCTAAAAGCCGGAGTTTCAGCCTCACTGAATGGACTTCAAACAGCCAAGAGGTGCTCAATGTTATCCCGAAGTCCAATAAAATGGAGTGTGCGAGAGAGCTTTTGGGATCCTACTCACAAACGGAGCTCACTCTTGGACTTTAATGGAAACCCGGAGGTGACGAATTCATATTCACTCTGGACCTACCCAGACGACCGGCCACGCGGAGAGGAACCCCATCATCAGTCTCAAGCCTCTATGATCCCTTGGGTTTTTTCGCCATGGTTGTTACCGGGAAGGTGCTGGCTGCATTCGCTGTACCGGAGAGGGACGGGTTGAGACGGACCCCTCCAGGATGACGACGATAAGCAGTGGTGCGACTGGCTGCACAGCCTGGAGCAACTTGGTGAGGTCAAAACACATAGATGCCTGACAGCAATCAAGAGCACAAAAGATGCCCAACTCCGCGCATTTTCTGATGCATCAGAAATAGACTACGGGATAGTGGCCTACGGCTGCTTGGTGGGCGCAAATGGTGGGCGGCATAGCCAGATACTGTTCGCAAAGGGGAGAGTGGCTCCACTGGAGACGGTGTCCATTTCGAAGCTGGAACCGACACCAGCAGTACTGGCCGTGAAAGCCGCGAGGCTGATTAGGAGATGCTTCGACCGGATAAACTGGGAACCAAACTTTTGGACGGACTCAGCCGCGGTACTACATTGCGTAAACAACATTGGCACTCGTTTTAACACTTTCGTGACCAACAGACTCACTATAATCCACGATTTGACCAAAACCGATCAATGGCACTATGTACAATCCGCCAGTAACCCGGCCGATTTCTGCTCAAGTGGCCTGGAAACACTAGAAAGGTTTGCGGATGTGGACAATGGGACCGGGCTTCCTAACTGCAGCTAAAGGAACGTGGCCAACGCTACCAACGCCCAAGCGTGAAGATGGCGGCATCGAGACCAAAAGACTGATACTGGCTACAACCTTCACGGGAAGCGTAAGCCTAATAAAAAACTGTGCCATTTTTCCAGCTGGACAAAAATTTTAAGAACCGTGGTCTGGTGGACACGATACAAAGTACTCTTATTGATTATGAAAGACGCACGACCACAAAACACATTGAATGTGGGGGCGATACTACCGGGCGAGCTGAACTGAGCGGAACTCGACGTTCTACGCCTACTGAAACTAGATGCTTCCCCGTTCGAGGCCCGCGAGCTAGCCAGGATAGATGATAACACCATAGGAAGCAGGCTGTTGCACAGCAGTATCCGAAGACTAAACCCTATACGAACCAAAGGACTACTGAGAGTTGGAGGGCGGCTGACGAATTCAAGCCTAAGGTACGAAACAAAACACCTCATAATAATCCCTGGTGACCACCACATAACGAGATGTCTGATAGACCATGCACATCGAGAAGAGGGACACGCAGGTCTGAATCACTTATTGAACAGTATACGCCGACGATTTTGGGTGACAAAAAGACCAGCGACGGTCAAGCGAGACCTAGGCAACTGCATCACTCGTCGTCGCCGGAGGGCGGTAGCAGGCCAAAAAATGATGGCCCCTCTTCCAGCCGTGAGAGTTCACCCGGTATGGTGCCCGTTCGTGGAAATTGGCGCCGACTGCTTCGGCCCGTTTCTTGTGCGCTAGCAAAGGAGCAAGCAAAAGAGGTATGGCTGCCTGATAACACGTTTATAATCCAGAGCAGTCCATTTTGAAGTGGTGCGTAGTATGACCACCGATTCATTTCAAATGGCCTTTCAAAGGTTCATCGCGAGGCGGGGCCTCCCCAAGAATGTATACTCAGACAATGGCTCGAACTTCGTTGGGGCTAACGAGGAGTTGGAGGAGTGGTGGAACGGCCTGGACCACGCCAAAATACAAAACAAGACCGTAGCAAAGGGGATGGAGTGGCACTTCAATCCGCCTTATGCCAGTCATCGTAGTGGCGTTTGGGAAAGGCTGATACGATCGACTAGGAAAATACTCACAGCCCTGACCTCAAAATAAACCCTCGGTGACGAGACGCTGACTACTTTACTAACAGAAGTAGAAAGCATATTGAACAACAGACCCCTAATGCCGATCGTCCTAGACCCGGAAGGCGAACCGGCTCTCACCTCCAACGAACTGTTAATACTGCGGTCAATTGTAGGAGCAACCATACCGAAAACCCTGGGTGGAATGTACACCGTTGGATGGAAACAAGCAAACCACCCGGCACATGCTTTTTTGGAAACGCTGGACGAGGGAGTATTTACCGACACTGCAACTTCGGCAAAAGTGGATCTCCAAAGAGAGGTCGTTCGGACGTGGCGGTGTGGTCATCCTCGTGGAGAGCCACTTACTTAAGACCATTGGCCGGTTGGAGTGATCAGAGACTGCTGTACAGAAATCGATGGCCTCGTGCGTACGGTGGTGGGGAGAACGAACAGAGGAGGCGTATTGCGAGATATCCGTGAGGTATGTCCGCCTGAAGGTGACAATGGAGAGGGCGAGGTCGACGCTACAGATGAAGCTAAAACGATGTCTGCGACTGGCTGATGATAGACGAAGTCCATGGTGACCCGCGTATGCACTGACTTAGGGCCTAGGTAGGTCAGGGCGAGTCAGTACTCCTATCTACTCCTTGGATGTTGACCGTTTCATGGGAGGACTTGGTGGGCTATGTAACGTACATGCGTGGAAATCCTCCCTGGCCATTGTCATTTACTTGTGTTGTTGAGACTATCCTCTTTATTTTATTGGCCCCGGAACAAATACAACATTCATCAATCACTACACTTCAACATTTGTTTATGTTGTGCTCACGTGAAGTGGCATAATTTTGACTCGAACTTGGACTGCCGTGACGGTAGTACCTGACATTGGCATTTATTGATTTCTGGTCCTCGTTGTTGGACGTTGTGGCCGTACATTTGAGGTTTGTATATATTTATATGCGTATAACTTGATAATCCAGTACCGTAGAAACTATGAATCAATTTTGTTCTGGTTTTGGGATTCGTTTTGAATTGGCGACGCGTTGCTCACAGTCGGAATAACCGTTACATGCATCATTACCGACACCCTAACAATTTATTGTATATTAGGTTCCTAAGAAACTATTCAGTATAGAATATCAACTATACCAGAACAAACAGTAGCCAATATAGCTCTATGCTAGCTATGTACCAGTCTTATTCATTCAGGTACTGTTCTTTCAAACCTTTTTTACCGCTTCGGAGCTGAACTGCATTCTGCGTGAGCAAACAGTATCGAGGGTTACCATTTAAAATTCTTCTTAACCGTAAAGCCTTGAACTTTTATTAGTATCCGAGCACTGCCTCGCCGACTTGCAAACCGTAAATCCGTTGGGATACAAACTTGGTCGCCTTACCGATCTACGCAACTTTGCTACCCCGTAGCAGTATAGCGCCATCTTTGCGAGCCCACGTTACCCAGAATGCGGAATAGGTGCCACTGACCGCTTTGATGAAACTTCATCCTTGCCCCATTCACATAAAACTAACCAGTTCATTATTATTGTAGTCACATGTTACCATAACCCATAACTGAAACCACGTCCAGACTGCAATCCCCATCTATTTCAGGTTCATCATCTCCCACCATCTCAGTCGCCAAACTGGATAACCAAGGAATCTCCTTTGATTCGTGTCGACAGAGACCCAAGCGGAACCTTCCATGGCCACTGGGGCTGCTATCAAGCCACCCGAAAGAAAATATCCCCAATTGCTTATCAGATGGATCAGCGTTTTCTGACTTAAAACCTCACCTGCCGATATCACCATTGCAACCTATATGAATAACGGCTCACGTTCAACCTGTTATTATACCTGTCAATACCTGTCATCACTTTAGTCCGTCATATCTCGCCACACCCGGCCGATTGACCGACGCATCATTTACCTCACCAGACGAACCGTACCATAGGATGTTGTGCATTATCATTAGTGACGCTGAATAGCACTGAGGTTCAATAAATTTATATACATATAAATATATATTTGTCACTGAAACAGCATAATAAAGCTCGTCTATGCGGAGATTTCCCGCTTTAGTACCAGTTGCTAAGGTTCATTTTTCGCTTGAACCGTAGCCGGCTGGAAACTGACTATTCACTAATCCATGCCCCTCCAGTTGCGCTTTCTTATTTCTGTATTGAACGGATTACCGATTTTGAAATAAGACTCGCCGTTTTATGGGCCGCTGTTTCTTCCGCACTCACTAATGTTCTCAGGTTGGCTTTCATAAAACTGGTTTTCATGTCTCCGTTTCAAAACTTATCCTGTTTATTGAGCCCTGGTAAATCCGTCATTCAGGGTTTGTGTCATCTTCATGGATAGGTGATTACTTCGCATGCATCACCTTCCTCAATTATACTTCCGTACACCTTTTTCTTTTCCGTCCTTTTCAGAACTTCCTCTGTTCGTCAAACCCCAGTAAGCCTCCCTTTTTCCATGGCTTGCATCATTCTCATTTATAGTGCATCTTTAGCACTGTGTATCAAGGATCTTTCCGATATCCCCACGATGCACCACTGACCAGCTTGAACTCGAAACTGGTTAAAACGTGCCGTGCAAACCGCCATTAGAGTAATTCATTCAAACTATGGCCGGCTACGTTTTCCTGTTTCTGACACATTTGGCTTCTATTTTCGAAATTTGTGAATATTTCATCTTATTGGATAACGTATTTCACGATAATCATGCGCTTGCGCGTAAGTCTCGACCATGGCCGAGAAATATGCCATTATTATTAATTTTGTTTTAATAATAATATTAATTATTGTAAGCGCAGCCAGAAATTCACCACCTTACATTCTGGTGAAATACGGCCTCGATAAATGCAAAAAGTACAGTACACTCTCTTCAAATTAAACGGCTAAAACGCTGCACATTTGGAAACTTTGCTTCTTCTCTTTCCCGCTACTGCTACTTGGCCATTGGCAAGAGCACCTCATCTCCCGTCATGATATTGCCCCCATCTTTCCCACTTTGCACCAAGCCTTTCAAGCTCGCATGGGTGGAAAAGTCTTCCACTGCTCGCCACGTTTCTGTGAGCGCCACCATTCGAGCAGCTTCCAGCTTGACAGCTGACTTTTCTCTCCTTTCGCCAGTGCTCCAAAAGTTCTTGTACGTTATCTGTAAGTGCCCGCTAGCTAGCAGGTCATTACTGGTTTATTTCGGGGACACCCGAGCCGGCTTGACTGCCTGATCGTATGATACAAGTGAGGTATCAGTAAGGAGTCTTGGATACTCGGTTGTTTATATGCGAGGCAAAGGGCGTAGAGGGTTTATTGTTCGCGTGAAAAAAGCCCGGTAAAATTGAATTTGAAGGTCAGATGTTCAGTAGCGGCGTAGGTTCCGACCTGGAGATATTTGTATTGGGGCGGAATCCTGAAATCTTGAGGCGCGAGTTTTGATAAACGCGAAATTGTTCTGCTAAGATTATTTTGAAGTACAAGTTACTTGCTGCGTTTTAAATGACTCATCTGTTACATTTATAACGGCAAAATATTGGACAATTTTCCCATGGTGAAAATATTCTGATCAATCAAATTTTACTCATTTATGTATACGGGACTATAAAATAGAACTGCGGTGGCGGTTCTTACCTGTTAACGGCTGAAGATGTGTGAAACGTTTTGAGAACGTTGGAATGTTTCGTGATTGTTGTTTGAAAAGACGGTCCTTACTTCCCATTGTCCCGATATCCCCATTTTGCTTGGAAAAAGTGCTACTGGTGGTGGTGCGCTTTGAGGAGGACTACCGGATGGCGTGAACCTTGAGACAAGGATTTTAATGTGGGCTGACCCAGAAGCAACAACATAGACTATCTCACCTAGTGAAGTTCAGTGTTTAGAAACTGCTAGTACACTGTAGAGTCTTGTTTTCTGCCGATACACAGTTAGCATATGTGGTTACCCAAGTTATCAGTGGAAATGGAGCGGGTTCCTACAAGTTGTCATAGAACAATGTCAAGTTACATGACCGACCTCGTTGGGTTTTACGTTCACCGAGCAACACTATATATATATATATATATATATATATATATATATATATATATATATATATATATATATATATATATATATATATATATATATATATATATATATATATATATATATAGTAGGCAGTATGTAAACATGTGGAAAAATTACCCCAGAAGCACTCAACCGGTCTCGCGGTTGTTGCTGCTCATCAGGTATGCGTACCCGGTACTCCTCTGCCCACTCTTCCTCATACTTGTACACTCCGACCTTATATGTTCACTGGAATCTAATTTGGATCGTCTGGAGTGTGAACGGATATTCTTCATTGAAGAGCCCACAAATGAATCAAATCTGGGATTTCTCATAGTTATTCGTGTCTGGGTCACTGTTAATCCAAAGAACAACGAGGCCGCATCTGCAAGCGCTCATACTAATGGTAAGTAGTGAACATATAACACCTTTGTGTACAAGTATGAGGACGAGTGGGCAAAGGAGTACCGGGTACTCATACCTGATGAGCGGCAACAACCGCGAAACCAGTCGTGTACTCCCGGAGAAATTTTGTCCACACGTTTACATACTACTTACTACCAATATGAGGGCTTGCACGCAGCCTCGTTTTTCGTTGGATTAGCAGTGACCCAGACACGAATAACCATGAGAAGTCACCGTTTTGACTAATTTGTGGGCTCTTCGATGGAGGGTATCCATTCAGACTCCAGATGATTCATATTAGATCCTAGTGAACATATAGATAAATATATAAACAACATACTATATTCGAGAGTAGTTCCCACGGTGTTGCGGCTGGTAAACTGACGTTCGGTCGATGCATGTTTCTTCACGTTTCTACTATAACACCTTTCGCAATGGTTCCAGAAAACCTACACAGTAAGAGTGAACGTTTGGACTTAGCTATAATGAGGGCTACAGCTCTCATCAAACGGTTACTGAACTAACCAGTTGATCCTCTTTTCCGACCATTTCTGTACATATTACTGTATCTTATAATAACTGGTTAGCGGATGGAGTCGAAGGCAATTTTCTTTCCATCCTGTGAAGCTGCTGGACTTCACCAGGAGTTTAGCAAGTCACAAAGGTTTCTTCGTACCATACCAAACCAATTCATTTCACGTGAAATACATTCACGCATATGATCACCCCTATATTAAGCTGGTATACCCGCCGTAGTGCACGTGAAATAAGACGCTATATGGCAACAAAAATGGCTTCACGGGAGCAACACGATAATCAGAATGTGGTGGCCCCATAGGGACCATGTTACCAGCCGCTCAATCCTCTACGTTCGTCATCGAACCAGACAGTGTACGCATGCCTCCTGAATCGGTGAAGCGGCCGGGTTCACAAGTAGACATTTGCTTTCCATTTTGAATTGTGCCACTTCCCTTGGTCGTGAATCGTATGCGTAAAAACTGGTTAGTTGGAAGTGCCGAAAATCGAAAGCAAATTCGGGAACTAGGCTGAATCACCACAACGCCCCACTGCACGCAGAAAAACCAGTCACTGTAGCAGGGAAGGTCGAGTGAGGGCCGAACCTCGTGCAACAGATTATATATGACCACTAACCCAATCAACAATCAGCAGCGGCTAAGCCAGCGACTGGAGAGCTAAATACCGAGATTTGACCAAAAAACAAGATTCACCAAAAATGAAGAGTATAACTTCATAGAAGTCACCCCGTTACGCACACTTTTACGACATTTTTGTTCCATTTTGGCTCAAAAGTTTTTCTATCAGCCGTTTAATGTCTGCATTACACCAAGACAGGTCGGAACTTACTCCACTCCCTCAGAAGTTCACTTTACTCAGTGGTAAGCAAAATTGGCTTCGTGGGTGAGACACGTAGTCAAGTAGAGCAAGGATGAGAGAAGAACGTTTGGCAATTCGGGTAGTATCGATATGAAGTCGCAAGGTGAAATGTGCTGGTAGAGAAGCCTTAGGAAAAAGCGCTGAAGAAGAATTGGAAAAATCGTTTGCGACTGCGGGTGCGCATTTCAACCAGTAGCTTCAACAACTCGTGAAAAGTATGAATGTTATTCCAAAAGAGTTGCAAGGTTTTCTCTTGAAAGGGGAAGCGAGCAGATAAGATGAGAAATCCAACTGACCACGACATGAACACTTGGTATCCAGCGAGAAGCCGCATGAAAACATCCGTCATGGAGAATGGAGTAGATGCAGCATCATGGAAATTAGATGGAGCAGAGTGACAAAAGTTGGCGGGTGAGTAAATTAGGTTTTAAATAAAGGGTTTTTTCAAGTTATTATTAAAAAAAGTTTATTACCGATGATTCCGAAGCACACTGCAATGCGTGCTCAGGTGGCACAAGTGATTGCGCAATCAGGTTTAAGATCAGATGAGGAGAAAATAAAAGCAAAATGCCTTGCGCAACCCAAAAATAGTGGAGCTTTTGGCTAAATAATTGAAATGTAGAAACGCTCGATCTAATCTTCTTGTTTGTTCTCTCTTCTACTACAATACTTATGTAAACCAAGCACAAAATGTGCCGGGAGACTTTCAGTGTGATTTTTCATCAAAGTTAACAAGTAGTCTTACCTCGGTTATTTCAAGTCCGACTTCCAACTCCCCAGGAAACTTCCCAGTGGTTTCTTTTCCCCCAAACGATGTTTCAACTCTTCTGTCAGGTATCAGACTGCCTTACTACCCGGGGCCCGATGGGTCGCTCTCGGCCACTATCGGGTTGGGCGGACCCGATTTTCCAATTCCACAGTCAAACATATTCAACTTAGCTATGGAGCGTAGTTCTTATCCTAGCCAATGAAAGACCTCGGTTGTAATTTCATTTTACAAAAAGGGGTCAAAACAAAACCGGGCAAGTTGTAGACCTGTCACTCAAACCTCAGTTGTCTCAAGGAACTTAAAGAAGCAAATTACCGCTGGGTTTACGAGCTACCTTCCCATAAAATTTTATAATTACGGACCAGCACGGTTTTCTCAAAGGCTGCCCTTGTTATACTTGTAGAACCGATTTTTTAAATCACACAACAATGGCTGTTAACTAAGGCGAAAGGATGATCATAATTTTTCTCCATATGACTAAAGCCTTCGACAGGACTTCTCACCCTCGACTTTCAGCAAGTGTAAAAACCCATTGCGCTACTGCCAAATCGTATTTGTGGTTGCCTCCCTATTTGGCTTCAAGCTATCAGGCGGTAAGCTTGAATGGCACCGAGACAATACAGAAAGCTGTAGCCAGCGGAGTCATTCAAGCTAGCTTTCTAGGACCGGTACTCTTTCTAATATACCTACTCTATAGATTCGGATATATCATCAGCGAACTCCTTTTCTCCTTACCGATGACTTTAAAATATCGTAAAGCTTTAATTTCATCCTTTGAATACAACCGTCAGTAACGTGTTGCAGGATCTCACCCCACTGAGCACTTGGGAGGCTACTTGGTCAATGAGGTTTACCGCTCCTAAAAGTAGTATTGTAACTTACCGATGTTTTGTCCCATCAAGACTCCTCAGCGTGGATGGTCAAATAATTGTAAACCATTCACCAGCACGAAATTTGGGTCTTTTATAATCTTCCTCGTTCAGTCTATCGGAAAACTTACATCTACTCTAGTTTTGAAGGCCCGAGGGTTGACTGGATTGCTTCATGGAAAATGTATACTGTAAAATTAAACTGAGTCTGTAAGACCTCTTTCAGACCAGCTTTGAAGTGTAGATCAGTAGTTCATTCCCTCGTGCGGCAGTGTGACCGAATATCTATTGAAAATGTGCACCTATCATTCACAAAGAAATAAGTTGGATGCTCTACAACACTGAACTACAAGGGACGCTTCAGTCTCTTAATTTTTGATCCTCTGTGGCTAAGAAGATTAAGAATAATATATCTTTCTTCCATAACCTTATTAAACATCAGACTTGTGGCTCGAGGCCTCAACTCAAAATACCCAAAGACTTCCGGTACTTCTTATGACGAACCAGCTTCTTGGTGGTTGTCCCAGTTTCTAAGAAATTTCTGCGGTTCACGTTATTAACACTGAAGTACCCTCCGCTTTGAAATAAATTGCAGCTAGAGAGTGGTTCACACGACCACCCATCGGAGTTTGATAAAAAGGTAGAAAATTCTTTGTAGTGCTAAAAATTATCCATATTATCAGCCCTCACCTCACATAAGATGAAGCTTATGAATTGATCTAGGTATACGATCGCCCGAAATGTTGGCCTCTGCTTTCAGTGAGCAACGGGATTTTGCCTTTTCCAAACCTGGAATTACCGAGTTTCGATTACTGGGATCCACCGAGAAACAGACAGTTTATTGTGGCTAATGCGGTACCTAAAGTTGGAACAAAAACAAATCAGAACTTTGCAAATCTTACTTCGCCAGGCACTTTCCCAGGCTGATGATAAGAATTGAACAGAATTAAACGTGGCTGAACGACCAAAACCGGATGTCTGGACGGTTAATTAAGAGACGTGAAACTGAAACAGCTGAGAAAAGATTGAAGAAAGGGAAGAAACAACCTCTTCGATGAACCAACTGAGTTCACTGTAACTTTTTCCATATGCACTCTGCTACTACGCATTGACGGCCGTGATACCATTGTTTTTGATGAACGTTACACTGTTAACGACTAGATAACAGCTTGATTCCTCCCAGACTGTCGCTTCCTTTGGTTTTTTTCCAGGTCAGTTTTGTCGCTTGGATTTCCATGACTGCTGGGCACCATAGAAATTTTCAAACAATCCGGCCGCCGCATTGAGTGCAAGGAAATTTTATATCACTTGATTAGTATTCGTCAAAGTGCTGGCCTCTGGAATCATTTTACCGTTACAGTTAGTGAACTACAGACGGACTTCTCAGTTGGATGATTTGTGTCATTTCCCTGATCAACATCCGAAACCTCCCTGGGATATACTATCGGTACTCTCTATCATCTTTCAAACCCCATTTAGTTTCTGCCTACTGGCACCCAAGCCTTTAAAAAATTCCTTGACGAAATTACCCTGGGGTACCAGGCAGAAGAACTTTTGTTTTTATTTCCGTTTTGCTGACCCGCCGTAACAGGCATTTATCGCGGTGCATAGAAATCTGTCATTCACTGGCACCTCCCAGATTGCCCATCATATACACGCGCTGCAGCACTTGATCCGCAGTCCAGCTTCATAGAATCCAATGAAACTCTTCTTGAACCCTTCCACAAAGCCCTGCTCGACGTTTGGCAATGGCAGTCTCATTGCACTTTTCGCGGGAACACTTGTCGGCGTCCTGCGAGCCTTAAACTCGTCCCATTGCATATTTCTCCTTACCAGTTTTGTGATTGGTACCATTTTGACCGGAGTTACCTTGAAATAAATTTGCTGTCATGATTTTTCTGGCTTTATCTCATTCTTTGGTCATTTACAACATTTTCCGAGCCAGTTTTTAGCATGAATCGACTTTTTAGTCAGCTGACCTCCGTCCATTTCATTTTCCTTCAATGACGTCGACTCTTAGTTTTGCCCGGTAAATCTTTCTTAATTTGCCCCAGTGAGTGGTAAATGTAGTCTGATCTTCCATTTTACCCTGCTTTGTGCATCCTTGATAAAACTTCGTTCAGCTCTATATAAACCCATGACCCAAAAGCCCTGATCATGCTTACTGCATCACCTACGCCAGTACCAAGTGCACATGGAAGATTACAAGAGAACTCTGGGGTGGACTAAAATGATAACAACGCCCAGCAAACTGGAAACTCGTGTTCGGGTTTTCGGTCCAGTTATCTATGAGTAAGGTCAGTCAAAATTCTTAAATTCATATATATATAAATCCGGGAAATAATTGCTGCTGTCGGAAGGTCAAACGTTCAAAAGGCAAGTTGCTGAGCCTTATACAAGGAGGAATTTTTCAAGTAAAATGTAAAGAGTCACTAGCGGGCCAAGTAACACGGCATGCACATGGATGGAAAACTGGTAGATATACTAGAAAAATGCAATCGGAGGATGGTTCACATCATGAGAGGTATGTCAAGAGGCATCAACATTGAAATTCACCGGTCAGCGGAGATGGCGGCATAAAGTGGTGGCCAGATACTTGCAAAGTCGTATACGTAGCCAAAACCTGAAGCATCTCGAGTGAGAGACTACCTGATTGGTGGTGAGAGGAAACAGCCAGAGGAAAACAGGTAGGCATACAGTGAATTAATAACTCTGCATGGGGTTGGCCAAGAAGTGTGAAAGCGAAAATGGAAGGTGTATAAGAATGGGCTACTTGGCTCCAGTGGTTGCACTGGTGTTTAGTCCTTGCAAGGGAAGTAATAGAGTAGATGACAGGTGTGTGCATAGAAGGATGAACGCTGAGTAATATGCACCACGCGAAAATTACAGTTGAATAAAGCTGCATAACCTGTGTCGTGGAACAAAATACATCAGCCGGCGAAGATAGTGGTAAAATTTAGAGGCTGGATACAGCGTCAGTTTTGGTAATGTGTCACACGAATGGGATACTTGGACGGGGAGAGTAACTGCCGGACCAACGGTGTAGGAAAGGTGACGGTGTAAAAGGTGGGCAGATAGAGCACCACTTCTAAAGATCATTTTGACAGGCTGCACTTGTGACAATGACGGAGCGGTAAAGCCGCAAGAAAAACTTTTCAGAGATTTTTGAACATGGGGGAACATGGTAATTTGCAAAATCAGGATAAATCAATGAAGTAACTTTGCGTGGGCCATCAGATAGACCGTGAAAAGGCAAATAATCACCTATCTCAGCACTGACCACAGGAGGGCTGAGGAGAGATATTTCGGCGCAGGGAGTAGTTCGGTGACTAGAGAGGGAATGAAAGAAGCAAATAAGTGAGCCAGAGATGGAACGGTTTCCGCGAGTTCCAACTTGAGAAATGTATTTGAATCGAATTTGGCAGAAGAGTAAGAAGACGTCTAACTCAGGGAAAGTAGGCGATGAGGTAAACGCCATGATCGGTGATTATTTACATAAGCGACCACGGTGTGCAAGGAAGAAGCGGATGGCTGATGGAGGTGGAAACTACCCACTGTTCAGTAAAGAGATGATGATAAACTGTGCTGGACTTGAAGGGACAGGGATAAAAAGTCAATATGGAGGGCATGTTCGGAGGAAAACTGGTGATAACTGGAGAGTAATAAGGCAACCAATGTCTGCGGCCGCATGCTGGGGTAAAAATCAAACTACTTAATCCACAAGCGGTGCCAGTAGATTAGACGGACCGGGTGCTGCACGCCAGACCGGAAAACCGTTTCTGGATGCAGGAGGCGTAATCCGCCAACGTGGTTGCGCCCGCACTTTGTTGCAAGCGTACCGCATGCCCGATGTGTGCCGGCCAAAGCCGGGAGGCCGACGGCTGCCTGCGCGGTTGGGACTAGAATGAGTTGTGAAAATGCCCGGAGATCACTTAGTCCAGGTTTTGGTGACCGGGTTGTTGGAATCCTGGGAAAAGTGTCCTTGTGAGAGATGAAAATCAAGTCGTTTGGGAAGTTCAGTTTTCACTCCAGCGAGGAATGTTCGAAGCTGTTATTCACGGGATAAAGCCGGGGATAAGGGTCCTCTGGTGTAGGTTCTGGAAGCAAAATCGGAAGGGCCGCTGTGTGATGTTTTTAATGTCTGTGATCTAAGGGTGAGATACAGAACAATAACATCATGCCAAGAAACTATCAGTAACAGAAGTGGACTGGTGTGAAGTTGAGGGCTGGTTTCTAGGACCATACTTAAAGTTGAAAATTGAATGGAACGGTTCTGGCGACAGAGTATCGTGAGGCCCAATGCTGAAATTACTAATGGGACAATGAGGTGTGGATGCTCATTGTATGGGGCTGATACATGTGTGTGATTCGATGGATGGTGAATGGAAAACCGAATAAGTTGTGGCTGTTGATTCATCAGAACTAGTCCTGCCACCTCTTATGTTTAAATAGGGTATCAACAGCGAACGGCTTACTTGTGAATAAGGCCGATAACTTGGTGCCTCAATACCACATATGCTGCCAAGCACTTTCTGGCATCAGTAATGCTCCTACAATTGGTAGCGGCTGATGAGAAAGATCCAGCTACTTAAGGCGAAAAAAGACAGCGTAAATTGATGAATCGACAGAGAAGCTGTGCCCAGAGAGATGTCGTGGTCAGGTGCTTTGAAAATGAGAAGTAGATGAACTGATACAGGGAAGGTATTGCTTCCAATCTTAGGGTAGGAGCTTGACTGTTTCTGTCTACTCACTACCACGTGGAATGAATCCAAATGCTCCTAAGTAACCATCAGTTGTCGTGAGGTTGCTCACCAGTTCCACAGACCACTTTCGTGGGAGTCGGTAATAGAGGTGTGAGGATCATGCATCAAAATGAGATTTCCTACGGTCGCAAGTTTACTTGTTTCTTTTTTGAATGGTGAAGATGCTGAAGACAGCGACCCTATTTGCCGTGGAAGCTTGTTTCAAAGAAAAAACTCTTTGTTTGATAAAGAAATGAAACTGCATTTCGGTCCCAGATACTGGAGTCAAGACCATGGAGTAAAGAATAATTGGAGAGAAATTTTATTGGAGAGCCGGGATGCAAGAGGTACACTTCATTACATAGCAAAAGAATGAGCTTCATTCTTAGACAGCTTAGCCATAGGGGTTCCAGATGCAATATTTCACACTTTTCCCTATAATCACAGGGTGAGAGATGTCTCAGCATCTGTTTGGTAAACCAACATCACACATTCTCGTTCTTGGGAACTGGGATAATGGCTGATGTTTTCCAGTGGGAGCAGAAGGTTGTTATGCCCTTAGATAAATGAGACCACTTTGAAAATAAAATTGGGGTGCCATTTCCGCTTAAACTGGAGGTAGCCGGCGGTATGGTATTCGGCCGGGTATGACGGCTTAGGTTTGGTCAGCCGTGCTGTTAGGTAGTTTGGGTGGGATAAAATAGCCGAGAACACGTTAGATGTCCATGGTTCAACCTGATGTAGGCAATGGGAGTCATCGGTCGTTGGAGAAGAAGAAAATAGTGGCTAACTGCCTCTGGGCTCTCCTGCGAATGTCATAAAATTGTTGTTTTATACAATAGATGAGATAAAAGAATTGAATTGAAAGTTTCTTAGTTTCGTCAGCATGGATAGAGCTTCGGTCCTCTTGGGGTGACTCAGCACCCTTAGTTCATGTTTTTGTTGGGGGATGTTTCGGTCAGCTGTATCGAATGAGACAAACTGCTCATTCGTAACAAAAATAAACCTCTCTACTTAAGAAATTTGCTTTGTAGTGCAGGAAGCTCCTCCTTTGATCGAAAAACTTGGACTCTAGGCTTATCAGCCTCAAGCTGGAGAGCCAGCCCCGTTTTCTCTTTCACTGTCCTCCATTTCTCCAAAAGTATTCACAAGATTAACCAGTCGGGGCCCGTAACCCCCCGTTTCATAGATAATATTGTATTGGTGAGAGCAGGACGAGCGAAGCCCTTCTAAAATTTATCAGTCAAGCCAGCAAAATCAGAAGAACATTTGCAGCTGCCTAAACCGCCCGCTTCCAAACTGTGACCTAGCAACCTCTATCTTCAGGCTGCATGAACGTTTCGGCCTTGGTCCGGCCATGCGCCTGTCGCCGTGAGTTGGTTCCCTTGCCCGCAATTTGGGTCAGGTTGATTCGACTGGATCTGCTGGAGACTTTTACTGCAGCTCTCAACACAATCCATCTTGTTGGTTCCCTCAATTCTCGCAGAGTTTCTTTTAGTTATCTGAACGCCTCTTCTTGTCTGTTGACGGAAGCTTCCGACGCATTCACCGTCTAATTTATGGTAGGTGGCTCTGAGTTGGCTGACTCCATCTGTTTGCTACCCACTTCGTTCTGTCGCTGCAATATCCATGCTTCACTCGCCTTTGCTTTTAAATATTCAGTGTGAGTGTATCAAGGAAAGAAGAGGCACCCTTTGACCCATTTTCTTTGCCGTCCCTGAATTTTTTGGAAGTTGCCACTCCTCCATGCTGACATAGTGCACTGTTCAATCTATTCTCTCCGAAACATTTTGACCCCGAACCCGACCACACCAGAGCTGCTCTGTTCTTTGTTTTTTACCAGATCTTAGTGCACTAGAGGCTTCCATCCTTGGTATCAGTTTCGTTCTCCGTAGCTTGTTTTGTTCCGAATGTGGACATCACTCATCTGTGCTACTTCGAATCTCTATGGGCTCTTCCAGGAGCTGCTGTCGGAGATTTGTCGCTTCCTACTTTAAACCATAAAATCAAGCTCTTTCTGGGTTCCTGCACAAAAACCTGTCGAAAAGGTGCCCTTTTCTTTATTGAGTGGTTTCTTCTGGGATGAATGAGCAATATTTTCGACAGTCTTTCTTCTGAACCACATTCGCTCTTTGTTGACCGTTCTTTCGTCTCCCCGCTTCTTCTTTCCGCCATTTGTCAGACTCCCCGCTGTTCCAAAGTACCTCTGCATGACCGGGACATACCTTAGGATGATGGGGTGTTCTCTTGGCCGTCTGTGCACCATACTGTATAAACTTCGGGATCGGAGTCTGTCGGGACCGGCTTCGTTTTGCCTTATCCTTAGGCTTTTCGTAGCTCCCATCCGGGCTTTATTGCACTTTTATATCGCCTCAGTACTGGTGGGCATGCCCAGATGTTTCTCTTTAGGTGCGTTTTTATGAGCTAAAAGAATGATCCAGGTGGACGACTGTGAAATAAAATTACCGAAATTCCATTGAACTGGTTTGTCGTAGACGTTGTCCTGCTGATCGGTTTCCTGAAATGGGTTGCCCTCAAGAATCTTACCCAAATCCCTCCCCCACCACCCTGTTCATTGTACTAACCCCTGCATGTACTCACCGGACTGGTACTTTTCAATACAAATTACTTCGCATTTACTTGTATAAAATGGACGGCTTTTTAGTGGCTGATAACCGATGTACGCTGTCTAGGCCCGCCTGAGGAGCATCTTTGTTCAGTGCGGTTTGAAAACGGCGGCAGATTTCAACGACCTTGGCGCACAAAAATTTAGGATCTACCTTTCGTGGAAGGTCGTTCACGAAGACGGGGAACGGCCTTGGGCTTGGCATGAAGCCTCACTATGCCCCACTTTAGGCATACATTTTTTCGGGGACAGCCCTTTTACTCCAAAGAAGAACAGTTGACCTCTTGGATAGTATGATGTCTCGGCTACAAAGTGCTCATTGAGTCCTAGGTCGAGCAGCTTTTTCACTAGCAGGGATTGGTGAATCAGCCAGGACGCCTTTGAGTGATCTACTGAGACGACGTCCACCTGAACTCCTGTGATTGGTATCACAGCACCAAGCCATATCCTCGATGAGGCTTTTTGGGCACTACTGGTGCCCCTCAAATCCACGTTGAGCGCCTTGCAGGTGGCCCTCTTCAGCAAATTCACAGTGGCATCAGCCGGGCCTTCCATTACGTAGAGACTTCCGACAATAATTCTACTCGTCAATGGGTTTGGAGATCGGACGGATTGTTGGACATGAAAATTGGGAAAAACTTTTAATTCTTTCACTCCCTGAAAGTTCATCCAGCTCCTGTTGGTTGGTGAAATAGCTCGCAAAACGGGCCCTCCAGATGGTTGGTGCACTGTCAAGGTAGGCAAAACAAAATCCCTACGAGACTTGAAGAATTCTTTGCTTTTAATTTGTTGAGCTTTCACCAGATCTGCGCAGTCGAAAAGCCATCCCACATGGCTCTCCGCCTAGAGGAGTGCCTTACAATTACCGGCCACTGATGCTGTGTGCCCCCGATAGGCCGGAAGCGAATGCCTGAGAGTAGTACGTAGTCAGCCTATCGGCAGCATCCGTGTTGCTCCACTGCTATCCATCTTCTGTTTGCTTGGGTCTACCATGCCTAGCTTAAAGTGGGTTATCTCAGAGAGCTGTCTGCAGAAGATCCTGGGATCCTGCCGAAACCGTTTTAGGAAACGACCTTGGTTCTCCGAACTGCCTTTCTTTTGCCTTGTGTTGATGAGGATTCTTATGCGGAATAAGTGGGCGCGATCCCGTTTGCTCCGTGATGAATGATTGCGATCTTGAACAAATCTTCTCTAATTAAAGTCTTTCTGCGCCCCCATCCGTAGTCTTGGTCACCGCTTAAGTGTGCCGATCGGTGGCCGAGGCATACTTAGGTGCATTTCCTTAGTCAGTGTCTTGTTAGTTTCGCTTCAGATCTGCATTGGCTTTTGGTCGAACCCGGTGCCAAGTAAACGAAACATTCACCCACCAGGTCTAGACGGTTTGATATGGTTCTACGGTCTGCGTCGGTGGCGTCGCTACCACGAGCTTTCATTTTCTCTGAAACCCCTGACACGTTCCTACGTGGACAACATATTGTTGCGTCTTGGGTCAGAGGACCTTGCTCCGAAATCTTTCGAAGACGTGTTTTTGTCTCAAGAGGTCCGTGTTGTAGTTTCACACGCTCAAGTAAGGCCGCTGGGATAAACGGCAGCTCACGTCCCACGTCAGCGTCCACAAGCTGTCCGCCACTATCAGCATTCAGCCGATTTACGTCTTCGTTGGGTCATGCAGTGCATGGTGAACTCCAGCCTTTTCTGCTTCGGGCTTGAAGATATGAACAAACTGTCCACTTTAGGCTGTCATAGGGTTTGTGTGATGTGCTGAGGAGGAGAAGCACCTCTGAGCCGGCGGACTGTCGTGTTCTGTGAGAAGTCGTCCATCACCTTGTTCCGCACCGTCTACACTACCCCACCATTGGCTTCACAAATCTGAAGCATTCTCCAACGGCCGCACCCAGGCAAACCTTTCGGCAGGCCGACCAAATCAGCCTGAAGATAACCGAGGCCCGAAAGCCTCCTTGGCACGGCGCTCAGCAAGCGAAGACAGAGTCCCACAAAGGCGAAGGATATCGGCTGAGATCCTACGGCCCACAAGACAGTCCTTCCAGTCAACGGGATTGCATGGACCCCCGTATCTTGGTCCCACCTATCGAATGGCGAACGAGCTTCTGGAGGGCCACCGGCGGCCCTGCGCCAAGATCTCTAGGACGCGTTAGGCACCCAGGATTGGTGGGCTGCCAGCTAAAAGGGGGTACGAACTGCTCGGTCGGGCACCGTCTCCTAGCACAAAGACTTTCCATCGCCTGACAGGTGGCAGTTAGTTGTGCGCAAACCAGAGTTCTAACTTCGAACAAAAAGGCTGAGTGACTCTGGGATATATTTTCGTACCAAATTTCCAAGACTGTTCATGACAAGTTCCTTTGCTCTCCGCCCACGTCATAGCATCCCCGGCAAGCTACGTACTCCTCGTTTTCCCCGCCGTCGGGGTGACAAGTATGCTCGCTGAGATTCTTAAGAAGTGAACTCACATCAAAAGAGTTTGTTGTGATGTTAAAATACTCTTGGACACCGGAAGCTAAGCCGTCACTGCACGGAAGATACATGACAATAGGATGGTAGGTCACAACTAGACTTCATCTATAAGTAAAATCGGTTTGTCTCATTTTTTTCTTCTTTCTTCATCATTTTGGCTTGGCTTTGTGCCATCCACCGCAGGGAGTCTTCATTTACTTTGAGATACCATATTTTCAGAGGTATCAGTTGCGCCACTCTACTGCGATTTCATAATTTCTATCGCGAAGTATCAACATAAGACTGCTCTAGAAGTGTTCGGTTTAAACCTGCCTAAAATCACCCCTCCGCGACCTTGTCTGTGGGGCATTTACTGTTTCTGTACCGGATGGCGTCATCTAGGTATCTACCCATACCTAACTGACTTGTTATCTCTTCGGCTTTATAGGTTATTCAGTGCTTGGTAGGGCTTTTCTGGGTTAAAAGTTGGCCTAGATGCTCAGAAAAGTCCAGTAATTTTTTCCTGACACTCGGAATCCTACCAGACTGTGGCTGGCGCAATCAGTGACAATACAGCCGTTTTTGAAATCTCAGCCCCCTAGTTTCCAGTGACTTCTCTTACAAACAGAGGCATATCGAGCACATCAGCTTCCGTCGATCCAAGCAACCATATCTATTGATACAGTGACCTGGTGATCTGTCCACAGACTTTTCTTTCTGAAGTGTAGCAGTCCAATGAAAACTTCGCGCGGCTCAGATATACGCCGCGCGCTCCCCACAAACACGGCTGACCCTGTTTTAGACTCAATAAATATACCTCGGTACGTATTTGAATCTTGTTATCGCCCAGGTCCACTCAGGCCCCCAGGATGAAAAACACAAAAGCCGACTTGACGGGGTCAGTCAGTATATGCTTAGCATCACTCGGTAAAAGAATCAGTGGGGCAAAAAATCAAGTCAGTAATTTGGTACAGAAGATAAACGGTTTTTATGTAATAAACGGTAATCCATCGAGTGCGCTTTATTGAAGATTTCCCTATTGACAGTCGCCGCCAAATCAACGGGTAAAGCTGAGCCCGAAAGTCTATCCAAAGCCAGCCGTTTTATGGATGCTGTCGCCTCGGGAAACCACGGGACCGTGAAGAACGTCTGAAATGTTATATTGTTGAATGTCCCGGAAGGAGTGCGCACGTGGTCCGTCGGAGACAAGAAGCAGAGAGCAAGCTACGTGGCTATCAAGTGTACCATTGTGTCGGGCTGCGGAAAGGATCACCACCTGACCCCCCTCCTCTGATTTTTCAGTTTCTCAATCAGTTACTAGCCGTTGAGTCCATCGAAAACCGCCAAAGAACGGCTGAGACTTAGCCATTTTTAAAACGTCAAAATACGCACGGACTTGTCTCTTCTGCAGATGAAGGTGTTCTGCAGGCGGAAAAGCAAACCAGCGCCTTCCGCCGGCCCGAGGCAGCGGGACCCGCAGATGCACTGCCGCGTATTTCTTTGAACAAGGTTTTAGCGAGAACGTCAACGACCTCAGTAGCTTCTCTGGCTTCAGTAGACCTTGGCCAATCTAGCCTCAGCATCCCTCGTAAAGTTCGCGCAATCTATCCCGGAAGGTGGCACATTTTTCTACGTACATGCCTGGGGGGCCACTACGAAATGATCCTCTAAAACCAATAAGGTACTGGTTAAACGTGGAAGAACATCAGGAATGTAAATCTGCATTAACAATTCAGCGGAATTACGATCTAGGCTTGTGAAACCGTAGACGTAGGCTTAACGCCGCTTGTGTCACAGATTCAGCCTCCAGGAAAATGTCGGCGCCCAGCCCCCTTACTTACTACCTCTGCGAACAAAATAGCAAAAAAAACCTCCTTTGAACCTGCAGTACCCCATTTTTGGGGTCACTCACAAATTTACCCAGAAATACTCCTCCTTAGTTTAGTCACCAGTCAGCTGATCATCCAGCGACATCTGTTCTGCAGCCAAGCATGCCCATCTGGAAGCATAATGATATGGCTGCTATAATACGGCCGTCGCATTTATCTAGAACTTTGGCCATAGCGCCCGATCGGGGCCCTTCACCAGGCGCGCAAAAAACTAACCCCGCTGGACACTGCCAATGCCTACCGAGGCTCCCTCAGGCCCGCCAACAAGAGATCACACCACTTTACGAATCCCTGTATTCCGATACCTGCCACGGTGGTAGAGGGCACCGGGCCCTACCGCCGCAACGCAGGAACCTCTCCCAAACTTCATGAGACTACCAAGACCGCACCCCTTATGAGCCTAAGAACTCCTCTCACATTGCAGCCGACATCAGCTCCACCAACGTCAAATCAACTATGGACCCTGTTTGACGAGCCCACGACTACTTAGGCCTCCACCCCCAATGGCAAATCGTCCTAATGCCTATGAAAGTAGCTCCCTAATTATTGGCTTTTGTTCCCTTAGGCACATTCAGTCACCTTTCGCACCCCATCTGTGATGGCTCCGTACTTCATCACAGCCGGTTACTCATTCCTTACCCATACTTCACAGGGAAATCTGTATTACAAACCAGAGCTGGTAAAGTACTACGGTGCTATGGAATTTCACATCATTACCAATCTTCGGACAAACGGAGACTTCAAAACTGCAGACTTCCCAACTATCCCTCAGGTCATACAGGGTAAGGCTACATAGATCTTTAGCACAGCCCGACGCGGTAGCCTCATTAGCCCTTCTGTTTCCTAGAGAGCACCATACCACCGAAAAGCTCACGGAATGAACCCCCAATTCTGGATGCCAATTTGCCAACGGCTTATGGTTCTTCAAGTCAGGTCACTAATCGGAACTGTTCGGCTACACGCAACCTACCTGTCCAGCCAGATTCCGTAGCATTGAATACCAATAATAGTACCTCTGATTCTTCTTAGCAGCCAATCCCCAGTAAGCAAAACTGAGCTCATACGATATCCAGCCACCGGTTCTAATTATGATGTCACTTTGAATACCGAGACGTGGTTAACCGATTACAATCCAACGGACCAAATTCGCCTTGTAGAGTATAATGTCTTCAGGGTAAATAGGAAAATCCGGCTTGGCGGAGTTTGCTTGGTATTCGTCAAGCAGACCTTTGTTGCAACCACACTTCAGCACCCTCTACTTGGCTCCATACCCGACCGGCTTTGGTTCTCTGTCCGCATTCCCGGATCTCAGTTCCATACTGGATGTATTTTCCATTCACAAGGCAAACATTCCTCTGGACTGCCCCACCTGGCTTTTGCTTTTGAATATTCCTTATCACTGCCCTCAGGGGTAAAGATTATTGGTAGTGACCTTAACCTACTTCAGACAGCATGGCAATTTTTATCTGCATCCGCTAACGTTTTATCTTTTTGTAGCGAGTATCAACGTCGGAGGACGGGGGCAGCATTTCTGACCTCCTACGATGAAAAACAGAACTAAAGATCTCTTTCTCATTCATGGCATCCATCACGTGGTCGTTCCAATCTCTCAAGACGCTCCAGGTGGCCACCACAATACGATTAACTGCCGCATTTCCTCTCGCCCAAAGCCTACCCCGAAGTCAAGCTGTACCAAATCTTCCCCCCCCCCTGAGTAGAAGGTTCATTCTACTACTATTCAACAAGCCAGCCGGAGCGAATTTTCTCTTTCTAGTGATACGCAACACTTTGCGGATATTTTCTAGGCGCAGTCATGTCAGCGGTATATTTCTCGACCGCGGCCTAGAGGCACTCATAAGAGTAGAATCAGGTGTCTTGAGAAGATCGTCGGTCTTCCCTGGCAACGGAATAGCGGAAAGTTTTATACCATCCCTCAGCAAACAAGGAAGGCCAAACTTCAAAAAATTCATCAAACCACGCACGACTTCGAAATTCTTGTTCAGCTTATTTGCACCTCTTCTACTATCCAAAGGTTTGGAAGAACTACAATTCGTATCCAAGAGCTAGAGGCTGTGCGACTCCCAAATAGATCTCTTCGATTATCTTTGCTGTATGAGGCCGGAGACTCCAATAATCATCGAGGTTCCTGCACATGGGCACAGTAGACAGCGTAAACGTTTCTGCTCCTCTAACTATTGCGATGTTTTAAGCCTAGTCTTTAACTCAGCTATGGCCCCCTTTGCCAATGTTGACCCTCCTCCTCCCTCTCCGGTGACCGCTTCGACTCTGTCCATGTTGGAATTCGACGCTTCAGTTACCTGCCAGTTACTGACTACTTTCAAGCCGTTACATTGCCCAGGACCTCACTGTTTACCGCCCACTGCAACAGTAAAGTCCAAGCCTGACTCACCTTTTACTCAGTCTGTTTACCCTATGGATGAACTCCAGTCTAGTGCCTACCAACGGGGAAATGCTTAGTCTTAACCCCACTACACAAGAAAGGCCCACTCCATATGGTGACAAGCTACCGTCCCAAAGAAAAAACATTTTTTTATCTCCGTTAATGGGGAAAATGCTAAACGAACACTCTTTTAATTACCTTCAAAAATTGGACATTATTAGCCCCTGACAGTACGGTTTCCTACGGTTGAGAACTTGCTCAGCGTGCCGAGTTAATTTTTTGAATTTCATCGCTGAAAAGGCAGAAGATGAAGGAGCTCTTAAGGCACTTTACTTGGATTTATCAATGGCACTCGACCTTTTGCTACCCCCCTCCACCTTATGGCCAAAATCCGATTCTTTGGCATCGTTGAACCCCTACTATCTTGGATCACTTCTTACCTATCTACTTCCTCTCGGGCAGTCTCAAAAAATGGGAATCTTTCTACGCCTAAACCATTTACAAGTGACGTTATAGAAAGCGGCTTCCCTGGCCCCCTGTTGTTCGTGCTTATAAAAGACGAATTCCTGTCAGTGAGTCAGGACACTTCATTTCTTTTGATGACGTCACCTGATTATCTATTCTTCCGAGTCTGACTGCTTAGTCTCGGCCATCTCAGATACCTCTGGAGACGTATTTGCACTCAATAGATGGTGCTTGTTGTGGCAACCTACCCCCAGGGTCTCTGACCATTTATGATTCATCCGTTGCTAGCAAACAGACTGTTCAAGACCTTGGCTCAGGCTCTTCCTGCACATTTAATTCCTC
Organism: Fasciola hepatica; assembly: GCA_948099385.1. Taxonomy (NCBI): domain Eukaryota; kingdom Metazoa; phylum Platyhelminthes; class Trematoda; order Plagiorchiida; family Fasciolidae; genus Fasciola; species Fasciola hepatica. Next base: position 17,382,559 of record CANUEZ040000182.1, read on the forward strand.
CGAATATTCGGCTCTGCATGTTGCTAAGGACAGCAAATGCTACGCTTGGTATTTCGCTCCACCCAATCACGAGGCTGCATTCTCTCCCTCTATGAGGCTCGTGCCAGGCCGTTATAGAATACTGCCCCTTGATCTTCTCTAGCATTTCCGAACCAGAAGGAAATGGTACCGAGTCAGTCCAAAGAAGTTTCACTAAGCGGCCGACTGGATAGAGTTCATCCCCCAATTGTAAAAAAGGATGCTTATCTATCAAACCAGGCCACTTGCGGCCTCGCCGTATGAAGCAGAACCTTGTCTATCTGTGTACCTTCCTGCAAAAACTGTCATATCCTTCCAATCTATTTCAATTTGCACCTATTTCTAGCTATCCACCACGTCACAGGGTTCGTACCCTTTTGACCCCTATTACAAATACTAACCCTTGTTCACAATTATTCATCACAGTGTACTCTATTATATGGAATAAGCTGCCGTTGACCCAACGCAGTTCCACTTCCGGCCATTGGCTCAGAAATTCGTTGGATAAGTTCCTCTCGGTTACCCAAACCTTGATGCTCCTCAGCTTGAACGTGCACAATGACCAAGCCCACGATAAGAGTCTAGAATTTTGGATAATGCAAACACCGGAAGTCTGTGCCAGATGAAAACGGGTAAAAATTCTTAGTCTATGTCAGCCCTCTGCAGTTAAAAGCTAATTCCAGAGACTCACTGACTGTCATTGTCTCTTCTTATGTCAATCCCTTATGTCCTCGGCCGGCCGTGGCCCAGACCGCGTTCCCTTGCTTTTTCCCTGCTTCCAGAACCTCATTCGCACTTATCCTTCTCTGGATGACTTTTAATACTCTGGAGACCACACTGGTCATTAACCTGGCGTATTCCGCCACCTGTCGATCGGCCATTCATACTTTACCAAGCTGACGCTTTCTCGGCTACTTTCCGGGATCCCCTGATGCCTGGTCACCTGATCACGGACTACCTGAAATTTGAGTCAGCTGGGCCTCACTAAGAAGAATCTTGCTAATCCCAACGTCACGAGGCTCGATCTGATCTACCGCTCTTGCCGGGGCCTATCGGACTGAACTAGGCTGGCGAAAGTCACCCCCTGTTGCCAGAAAGGGTTTTCAGGTTGGGTTTCCAGCGCTTGTTCAGCCTCATCCACTAGCACTGGTTGCGGATTAAAGAACAGCATCCCCTGCATGGTACTGCCGCTTCCCGTTGTCTCTTACACCTTCCCTGAGCAAGACCTACCGTGCACCCGGCCATTTTCCAGATCGACGCGCACATATATTCGCTGGACTCAGAAAAACACGCTTATAATTGCTACTGCCAACCTTCTTCTCTACTTAACTGCCTTCTATCTATCTGGCTCGACCCCTTTACTACCCTTATTCTATCTGGCCCGTTCACCAGATTCTCTACTACGAAACACAAAAAAACTGTTCAAATACTCACTGTTCAGATACCTTCACTGTTAACATCATATCTTGACGAGTCCACTCGTCCTCTAGGTAGTTGGTATGCCACCACCCCATTTGTCTGAACTAAGCCGTCATTTAAGTAGCATTTCCCGCACCAGCCAACAACATCGCAAAGAGCAGAGTGGTCCTCTTTCCAGCTCTTCATCTGCCTGACACCAGCTCTTTGTTCCATTGTATCCTTTTTCTGCCTCATCTTCGTTGCCAACTACAGCTCACTAATTAGCCTAAACCAAACCCTTTATTTGAAGAGTATTCCATCGACTCGTGAACTTTTGCTACTCTGCTCCACCAAATTTCGATGTTTGGGCACGTGCGTACACTACGCTGTGGGTGTTTTCCCCGCTAACTACCGCTGGGTGCTAAGTGTTCTTGTTGCTGTAAATCGGACTTCCAGTCTCGTTTTCGCAGTTCCTCTCCCCAGAGGACACCAAGCAACCCCCTATGTGGTACATTTCTGCTACTTTCTGGGTCGTCAGAACCACTGGTTCAAGAGCTTACCCGTCATCACCAATAATTTTTCCAAGTTTTCTTCAGTGGTTTTTCCGAACGTTATATGTCATTGTACTCTTCCTCACTACTTGATGTCGACACCAACGGAGTTCTTGAGCACTTTCCTTACTTCCCTGCATCATTTGACTAGGTGTCCTGACTATGAAGCCCATTTAACTCATTACCGGGCGATGGGTTTGTGAAAATAACCAACGTGGCACACAGCCCGTTCCATGTGCTAGGCTCGGAACAGTCCCGGAAAGGGTTCCTCAATCAGCAACTTTGATGGTATAACATTTTATAGATCGCCACAATGTTCTATTGGGAACTCAAAAGGTATATACTTTCTAGTTTGGTTGTCGAAGATTGCATTAAAATATCAAAGGGCTTTGTTCTAATCAACAGTCGGCCTCCTTTGTGTAGCTGTTTCCTACACCGCAACGGTCGGTATATTTCTGACAATATCTAGAAAATCGTTCACGGTAAGCCACATTTTCCAAAACATTTACCAGTTGCATCACACTAACTGTTATTTTGGGCGACGTATGGGCTTCGTTTTAGGTCACTACTTTAATAATTGACCAGCTGAGTTCCGAGCGGGCTTGATCTGGGCTGAGGACAGGCTCGCAAAGGGTATCTGGACGGCCCCTGATCGTGTTTCGGCCCGGCCTGGCCTCGGTTGGTCTATGAACAAGCCCCGAGTAGGTTTGCTCATGGGTTTGTCAGGCGTACTATGCATACCACTGTACTGTACATATATCTGATACATGTTTATTGCTAAGGTGAGCGACAATTCTCAGTTATCTTCAATGTTCAGTAATGCATATTACGCAATAGCAATAGTTTCGTGTAATAATTTATTAGAAATGTATGCCACCTTCAACGATGTCCCGCTGGAAGTGATACTGGATAAAAGAGAAGTTACTGTAGGACATGAAATTTCATGCTCCTTCAAAAGCCATTCTCTGGGAACAACACTACTGATTCCCAACACTTAGCAAACCCGGTGTTAGTCGTAATTTATGAAGTTCCTTGCATCTACTACTAACGACGAAGGTGCATCACAAAATGAGGAAGAAGATTTACTTCAGCTTTAGTAGGTAAATTCAATTATATAATTAATACACCGTGTATGCAGTCACTTCCTCGCAGAGATTGGGGAACCATCCATTGTGCGAAACAGACGGGCGCACTGTGTGCTGGTTCGCAAACACAGGAAGAGTGGAAAGTACGTTTCGCGCGTGAAGTACGTCATTGTCACCTGTTTCATACGCGTGCGTGTTTCTTTATCATTACTCCATCTATTTTTGACTGTCGTATAACAAATAATGCAGTGTATACGTGAATTTTTACATTCCACTATTTTGCTACTTCACAGCTCATACATCCCTGAAAAACGAAGGTTGTTATGACCAATACCAGTTTCATATTTTTACACGTTTTTGTTTGTTACCCATATTGTTATTCAACCTTGAGACTGGAAACACTGTTTTATACAGCTCCCAATCAGTTACTGACTAGATATAGGGTATAATTAATTAACTTTTCTTATATTTAAGGGCTAAACGGAAGGCTTGTGGAAAATACGCCAATAGGGACACGCAAACTGTAATTTTTAACCTTAAGTGTATACTGAATTCCGAATAAGCGGGCATCATTTCTGACGGCTTCTTTAGTTTTTATTGTGGAATGGGGAGTAACCGCGGCCCAAGGCTATTAGTAAACTGAAATCGTTAGGTTGGGGTTCGCTTAGCGTAAAGTAGCGGGCGAAGTTAGCACACTTGACAAAGCTATAAGCGAACCCAGCCGGATCCGTTCCTAGCCCGACCAAATCCAAACCCGATTGCAGCTGGTTTATGGCTGCTTTGCCTGGTCAAAACCTGGCCGGAAACCATCCGGGTACTCCTTGCTGACCCCACTCAAGCCCAGCCGAAGCTAGCTTCTAGCCTTCTCACCCACCCCGAGTCCGACCCAAAAGCTTCCAAGACCCGGCCGGGTTTGCCACTTTGGGGTCCACATGATGCTGTGCAGACCAATGCCGAAGTGATTAGCACGAAAGCGAGAAATAGTGATTATAGTGAAATTCGAGAGTGTCGTCTTCTGGAGTAATCAGTGTTACAATTGTAAATCCAGTATTTGTCTAACGGTGCTACTTCGTCATGCTTGTTGGGTTCTGATTGGTAAACTGGTCACATATAAGATCGTGCGCATGGCAACTTCACTTGAGGTTGTCCAGGTGGCTCAGTGGAGGGAGTGCCTGTCGACGATTCTGTTGTGTTTCAACATCTGGCAAGGAGCATGAATCCAAATATGGACGCGTTTAAAACTTACTTCCGAGCTTTCCATAAGGCATCGTGTACATCACTTTACGCATGCACTTTTGCCGCATAATTAGCCCTATTATTTCTTCAGATTCTGCTTCCACCGTAGACGGGAAGTTAGCTAGTCCTCAAGGTAATTTTCTATTTGTTTGTAAATTCACTCGTTTAGATACCCTGTTTTGGACTGCGGGGCTTTCGTGGCGATTCGTTTATTGGGGTCATGCTACTATATTTTCAGCTGGCCAGTAGAGCACTCGCATAGGCTTCAGGTGGGAATTGAGGGTTTTTACGTAAGCAGTCTGAGGCCTACACGTGAGAAAAGGATTCATGTGTTGTAGTCAATGGATAATTTCAGAAACATAATAGATCTTGAGACCCACACTTTGGAGAGATTCAGCAGTACTTAAGTAGCCAGGATTTTAGGTCCACAGCAGCAGAACACGGTGGGAGAGAGTCGTTGAACAAACCGCAAAGGACTAAAGGGGTTTATAGTCCTTAAGCCTGTTGCAGGTGAGGAGCTGTGTTTGAGGTGCGGGGGCTTGCTTTTGGCCGATTCTACCCACCAGATCACCCGAGCTGGGTGCTGCCTGTGGCGCATCATGGCAGTAGATGGAAACGGTTTAAGTAGCCCTTTGTTTTATGTCACCCTGGCCATCCAGAGTAATGTTAGTTACGAGAAGGCGTTAAATTTTCTGATTCAGTCACCCAACGGTCTAGGCTGTGTGACTGTTTTGGTAGACCGGCGTTTAGCATTATGCAACGCTTCCTCGGAAGTGTATGCTCAGGCACGTGTGGCAATCTGCAAGTCTCATACCACGCGGAGTATGAAGCGCAGATGTAGAGGACAGTATAGGATGCACCGTTATGATGTGTAGTTTATTTTTAAAGTGGATGTGTAACTTAGTTTTCTCGCTTTGTTGACTAAATTTTTTGAGGTCTTTGGTTGCACTTGGATCAAGGGCTTTCGAGGCAGCTGTACGGCTGCAAGCCACTCGGATGCTCTATAGGGAATTCTAGGCGGGCTACATGTTCCTTAAAGTTCTGCTTTGGGTAAAGTTACAAACAAAAGGGTGGAAACGTAGAACAGACATTTAAAAATAGTCTTTCGAAAAGTTCCGCCATGCTGGATATATTCAATAACTTCATTATGCATTTTCAGTTATTGAGTAAAATCCGTTGACATTAAATGGCTATGAATAAAATCAGGAGTTGTGACTCACCTGCCTCAGTACTTGGGTTGGGGTCGCTGTTTTCGAGGTTTACTAAACATGTGCGTGATGTTTTTGCGGCACCTGAGTAAGTAAGTGCCTGCGTTGTTGGAATTCGCAAATCACACCTGGTTTGTACATGATCGCCAGGGTAAGAAGCACCGTGGTTCTTTGGCAGCAGCCAGAAAGTGTCAACGTTCTTTCAGTCTCCAATGGGCACTCCAGTGTAAGCACCTTTCGAATGTAGTTGGCGAGACCAAACGCCCAGTGCTTGGAATATCACTGGGTAGGTGGTCTCTAGGGGGACCAACATTGGCTAACACCAACCGGACGGATACCGTTCCCATTCAAAAACAGAGACCACTGTCTCCCACCACTCCACAGAGCGATCGATCATTTCAAACGCAGAAGGTTCTAAAGGGTACAGAGAAAGCACTGTTCATGTTAAGGCACAGAAATTCCAAAACTCCTTTAGTCATCTGAGATTAGTGTTCACTATCCTCAGCGTACTTCCGGATGCGCAGTTACTGTCGTCTTTGCCTGAAAAAACGTCGTCAATAATAATTCGATCGAAGCCGGATATCTCCAAGATGTCCGGGTCTGAAAAGCTCAACGCCACACTGAACAATCAAACCATTCCAAACGTGAGCTTGTACACCCCCTTGCAGTACGCTTCGGGGGAGGAAACACGTATTTCCAGGCAATATTACACACTGCAGGCAAGAAACATTGGTGAAGGTGATAGGTTAAGTTATTCGGACCAGCTGCGCATGGAAGCATTTGGGAGCTTCCGGACGACAACCCGAGCCACTTACCATCCGATGGCCAGATGGTGGAGGTTGCACATCGCACCGTCACCAATACATGAGGATATTTGCAGGGTCTGCAAGAAGAAGGGACCAAAGGTGGATCTGGACGGGGTAGTTCAGTAGGCTCAGAGTAGATTATGCGGAAGGTGGAAACACCCCTGATGTGCGGCTTTCCACAGCGGGAAAACTATAAGTGTGTTCAATCTATAGCTGGCTGGCACCGGCGCCGGGACTCAAGGAAGAACACATGGCCCCTTTCAGGGCCACAACAATCCTCTCAATGTCTTTCTTATCACCTGCGCCTGCTGATTTGGGAAGATGGCGAATGAATTTACGCGATCGTGTGCAGTTTTGAGATATATAGGGTTGTGAACGTTCACTGCCTTAGCGCTCGCAAGTAAAGCAACTAGGAATCGGGATGCCGGCAGAACTTATCGCCACCACCTGATTGGGATGGAAACTACATGCCTATTCGAGATTGCGAGTTTGAGATCCGAAACGGCGATGGAATTAGCACTTCTCGGATCGGTAATTTGACTTAGAGGCACGAATTTTGAAAAGATGGTTTTTGAAAGATGTTGAGGGTGCAATCTTTCTGTTCGACCACCTGCACCGAAACGCCAACCTCCTGACACAAAGCCCGAATGTACATGCTGCTACTGGGGGCGTTGCAGTGATCGGTTGTCAGTAAAGAGCTAACGATAGCATCTGGAGGGGCAGTTGTGACGTTGGCTAGCCCATGAGGTTGTAAGGCCCTGTACCCATCAACAGAAAGCATTTATTGTGGAAATCAACCAAGTCGGGTTTCTGAAATTTAGGCTACATCCGATATGCAAGAACTCGGAAAAATGCGAGCAAATAAAGATGATGCGATAGCGACGATCAAAACGAGGAAAATAAGGCTGCATCTTCAAGAAAAATTTGTATGCATCTGAAGTTTTCCAAGCCATATATATTGATGAACATTAATAACTTTCCTTTATTAGCTGTCCTTGTATCACCCCTTTAAAGGTAGTGAAATAGAACAATACATAGCTTCGTGTTCCAGAGCACTCCGATGTGTTTAACAAATATACTGAAACAGGATATCTTTCAAGCAGTGTGCTTCACATCATTTGCCGACTTCCTCCGTATCACCTTATGCTTGATCCTTGTAAAAAGCTACCACATAAACCGGCAGCAAGCCAACTGTACGAACTGGCGGATCTGATGGATATATAAGTAAATTTATGTGCAGCATTCCCTAATCCCGTAGTTCAATCGGTATTTCAGCTGACTTTTCGTGGAGTCACTGGATGGAAAGGAGGATAACATCATCGATTTCATCGGTGGGGCTTGATAAGTCACATTTAGCGCCATTCAGTGAGCTCGGGAACTCCTATCCATTAAAGTAGTTAAAAAGCATTTCTTTGGAAGATGATCGTTTGACAAAATTTTATTGAGCACAGTTTTCAGTATTAGTCTCAGTATCTACACAGGCTCTGTACGTAAGGATCATCCTATAAGGAAAAAAGGAAAGAAAATTTTGATTTTGCTAGAATCACGATTTTCCACCGGGTGCACATCTGCCCCGTCGAAGAGCTGGAGTCAAGTCGTGAAAATCGATTTTCCTAACATCAAAATCCAAGCGCTTTTGTTGAATCCAGTGGTTAGCACATGCACCAAAACCTGACTGCCGGGGAACCTTACCAAATACGTTAACGAGGCTTCAGTCTGGCATACCGAAACTGAAAACTTCTGGCACACACCAGCAATTACACCCGGTGAAAATCAATTTCTAGGGTCATTACCATTTATGGTAAAGAAGTTTTATTCCGTTAAGGACTACTACAGTAGTGAAACTAAATTTTTACAAACTGATCACTATTTTTAAAACTTTGACCCCTCTCCCGGAAATACTGTCATTTTTTAGCCTTATGCCACTATATTACAACAATTTAGCAGTTCATAGGCATTTCACGTAGCACATTTATTATTTATGGGTAAAATATCATTCACTTTTAGTGCTTTCATTCACACAACTTGATGCCTCGTCATTTTGATGGTACTAAGCAGTAAATGATCGGCTAGGCTATAGTCAAAATGACAAAAACGTTTGAGGGTTCATTCCCCTCCAATGGACTATTCTTAACCAACCATATCTTCCGCCAAAGTCCGGCCATGGCAACCAGCCTAGAAAGGGCGGTGTCTCGAACTGACCACCCGGACTGATTTCCCTGTGCCACAGGGCGTTGTGTCCGTCTGACCTTCCAAGTCAATTTCACCGGGCATTTATTCATTTGACCACTGAATCCCCTACAATCCTTTGTGCAGCGCATATCTCGTTGAGATCTAGGGATCCTTTTTTGACCTCACATGCACCATATGATCATGCTACCAAGCACGCTCCGGGTGTCCCCAAATTAAACCATTATAATTATAAGTATAATTATAATCATAAAAATACTAATTATTATTATCATCTCTCCAATTTTGGCCGCCGAATTCTGGCACCCAGTGCATAAAGACTGTCGTAGTAAACGACAGTTACAACCTCCACCACAATTTACTCACGGACCACTCTGGTTTCCACGGCGTCGCCATGGAGGTCGGCAGTAGAACCAACAAGGCCCTTTCCTCAGGGAACCCGACATCCAGTAGAATCGCCTTAGTCCGTTCTCGCTTCTTAACCGTGGATTTGTTTGTTGTTGCGGTCTATACCCAGACAGCTGTAGCCGAAGACGCGGCAAAGGACGAGCACTATGACAGGATACCAAAGGCGGTAAACGGCATCCCGAAGCGTGATACCTCCTGGTTGTGTGAGTCTGAAACACCCTGACGGGTGCCTTCACCTGAGCAACTAGACACATTTTCGGAAATATGGCCCCGGGCAGCAGGGTGGCAAAGCTGAAAGTCGCGTAAACTTTTTAAACTTTGACAGCCTAACCGTCACTAACATGCACTTGCCATCCAAGTAGTCACTTATTTGGTACTCTGATGGCGGCTGCAAAACGAACTTGGTCAACTACATTCTAATACGACCACTCTGGTCGTCTTTGATTGAAGATTTCCTGCGGTACCAGGGCGCGAAGACGGATAATCAGAAGAATAAGGGCCGCTCTGTCATCTATGCACGCTTTGTTACCCATCCAGCCGATCGCCGCAAGCCTACGGCCTGAAGGGGGCTAGAAAGGCAGCCTTTAACTAAACGGGGACGCACTAAGCTGCCTTCGCCGCAGTGCCCCCTAATTTTGCAGCGCTTTTGTGGGGGAAATAGGAAGACAAGTGGAAAATCGGTGGACTTAATTAAAGGCTCCGACGAACAATTCGCTGTAGCTAAGTAGAGCTTTACACCACGACGACAGAAGGACTTGATCTCAGGGGAGATTCTGCATTTAGCCAAGAGGTCTTTTAAAACCCACACAAAAGGTCACCCAGACTTCGCTGATGTCTAACGAAAGGCCACCCGTTCTGCCAGGAGAGACACAACAGCCACAAAACTAAAATCATGAAAACCATGAAGGCTGCGTTCAAGAGCGAGAACTTCTCAAAACTCTTCCGTTCAATCCTCAGCGCATCTGGTAAGCGACAACCAGCGGAATCCGTCGTTTGAGAAGCTTTTTAGCCACCTATTCCTGCGCGGGTTAACAGGATGCATCAATGGACTGAACATTTTGACTGTCCACTGATATATCTTGTGGCTAGCTCTTGACCGAAATCCCAGTAATCCAGAGCGAGGTCTTCAACGCCGATAACAACCTTCCAGGCTGGTCTGAAACTACCGATACACGGCACAAGGTAAATGAGCGGAAGTCTTGAGAGCAGACGGCTTCGCATCGGATATGTTAAGCAGGTCGTTCGAGGCCGCTGAAGGTGTTGCGCATCTGATTTTGCTCAACCTTAGAAGAATTACGGTCGCTTCCGGATTACGGAACTTCGATTTTATAACCTGATCCAAGGAAAAGCAACAGGGCCCTGTTAGAAGCCACTCAGTTTCACCCACGAGTAGCTGAACCAATCTCCGTGCTTTTGTAGAACTACCTCTCATCGGTCAGAGGTGCGTGTAAGCCGTAGCCAAGGAGTCATCCGCCATGCTGGATATCGCGCGTGGTAAATATTCACTCCTCGGAGTGTTGGAACATTGGCTCGGGCTCAGCAAGAGGTCGAATAATTGTTTTATTGACTTTTGAGCTGTCCTAGACTCCGCTGATAGACGGCCGTTATAAACTATTTAACAAGCGCATGGAATGCCCGAAAAGTTTTTCGGTCTCGTAAATTCGTACTACGCGAGCACGCGCACGACAATAGGCGTCTACGGAAAGACGTCCGGCTACTTCATCCTCAACTGCGGTGTTAGGCAAGGCTGTTTCTTGTCACCAGTGCTGCTGAACCGCACTTACGAACGGATAATGCGCCAGGCGCTTGCTGAACAACTTGGAATTCGGATAAACGTCATGCTATCCCTGTGGATAACAAAGATGCTCCACAGCCGGTTCTCAGTTGAGAAGATTTCTCTGCTAAATCCTTGAGGCTAGAGATGGGTAATATGAAGACGAAGATCGTTTAGTCAAGCACTACCAGGCCCGTTCTCCTGATCTACATGAAGGGCGAACAAAGTTAGCACCTCCCGGGGTTCAAATATCTAGGCTCCACAATTGTGCCAAACGCTTATGCCAAATATGTAGCCCAATTGCTCGGTGGCAGTGCAAAGATTGCGCTTCGCAGCGCACCGTAGGGTAGCATTTCTTTAGCAATGCAATACAGTCTGGGCCAGCAGCTACATCAGTTCCCGGACGAGGGTCCGCGTCCTCCTGGGCTACTAACCATGTAATGCAATGCTTGCCAAATGTGACCACAAAGCCCCGAGGAAACCAGGGAGCTGGGTGGGTTTGGCCATTTGTGTCTGAGGCAGATACTGAAATTGGCTTTGCATGACAGGCTTCCAAATAACACGACAAGAGAACGACTTTTCAGAAGCGAAAAGCCCTCACTGTCCCCCAAAGCCGATGATTGCAATGGCTCGATCATGTCTTGTGACGTCCAAGCACGGAGATCCCAAAACAGTGTTTTGCTCTGGCGTCACGTTCAGGACGGGGCTTTCGGCTTGCAGTGAAGCTTAAAATATGGGCCACAGTTATCTAACCAGGCTTTGAGGGATTATAAACGCATTCATCTTCCACGTTCATAGCTGGAAGTGGAAATGGATTACTTTGTGCTCTGGTCTGACATCCGATTGTCACTCATCTGCAGTTGCCATTCGGGACATTCATGAAGCCTGTTTGTTCTTTTTTAGAAGCTGGCGGCATAAAAGCGAGTGTAAGTTAGCAGTACCAACTTCGGCCGAAAGTACCGTTGTTTGGTATTACCCAAATCATTGGGATTGCTTCTGCTGTCAGCCGGTCATCAGGGACTGGGTAGGACGGCACTTTAGGTACCCCGTTCTATTGGCTGCCAACTTGTTCAACTGTAAAAATGGATTCCTGCACGAATTATGCTTTCAGCTCCAGTCTTTCTTTCGAATCCGGTTTGGCCATTGACTAACTCAACGGCTTGTGATCCATTTTGATGCAAAGGCTGGTAGCAGCCGTACATACCCTCCACTTCTCCAACGTCCGCACGGCTGGTAGATATTTTCTTTCCAAGGTACCTCGGCTTCTTTAAGTACTCATGGCCAACAGGCCTGGTGAAGCAGTTACTTCTGGTGGTCTCAGTGATAATGCCTCTTTGGTTTCAACCTTGTATACGTCATCTGCCAAGGCAAAGTTCTCATGCGGCATTGGCATGGTCAAGCAGCTTTTTGGGTTTTCCTTTTGGCTCGTTTTCCTGGGGCGCGGCCCCCTTATTTGAGTCATCTCGAACTCCTAGTATTTCAAGGAAGACACCGTCTATCTGGGCAACGCTCGGTATTAAATTGAAGCCGTCACTAACCAGACCAAGGAACGATTTTACTTGACATACTTATTCTCGTGGGAGAAGTTTTTAGCCCTTTCCGCTTTCGCGGCTAGTGTTTGCAGTTTGCCACCCACATCCAAGTCCAAAATAGGCCATTTTGTCACATGTGACCTGACATTTCCTTGCTTTTATTTCCGACCGGCCATTTTAATTCTCTAGAAGACTGCCAATGGCCTGGAAATTTCGTCGACAATCTGTCTTAAAAATAACACTATGTCCACCCCATAGACCACAATACTTTCCAGAATTTCTAGCACCTACTGCAGCGACTGACTGAAGGTAGCCAACGCGACAGGCAGTCCAAAATGTATTAGCAGGAACTTGTGATGCTTTCCATTGACACATAAGGCTGCCCTTGCGCACTTCCACGGGCAGCGGTACTCATCACTAGCTCCGCTGACAAACTTTCCAACATCAGCTGGGTGTGAAAACAGACAGATATGCCGAGAGAAAAAAGGAATTATCATAGAGAGACGACGGCCACAAACACTGTTGTTCCCTCGAGTGGTCCTTATCAGTTTGGGCGACAAATGAAGCCCCCATCTGCTGCTGGCTCTACCGCATTCGCTTATCCCCGTATTCATTCGAGGGATCTTATTCTTCCCCCAAAAGCTTAGGCATCTACCCGGCCTATCGAATGCAGCCCGCCATATATTACCTAGAGGACTAGGACGACGGAAGCTTGTATACCGAAAACGTCATGGTGGAGTTTACGAGAGCTCCCGGAAAGAGGCTGGCTGCCGAGAACTCACATTTCCCAGCCACACCACTCTCATCCTCACTATTCGCAAGTGTATCCTTTTGAGATTCACGCGGAATAACTTGGATCGATTGAGCAATTTCCCCGTAATGCTAATTTCTCTTATTTCCACTACCCTGCGGATCTAAAAATCGACGTGTTCTAAATGGGAAATTTGGGTGTAGGCTGTAACTTGCTATCCGCTACCCCAGTAATTCATGGCCCAGTGAGAAGACCTAAAATCAGATCAGTGTTGGTTCTATAACTCCACGGCTCTGGGTCAGTAATTTACGAGAATGTAAGACCAGGAGGTAATACAAGCGAGAATCCAGTGCGAAATAGGACAAGTCCATACAAGAATGCCACAATGAAACCCACGGAAAAGTGGAATGTATCGAGGGTCAAAGTAAATAACTTAAATAAATAATATAAAACGCATTACGTGATGCGTTGTATGACGAAGTAAGGCCTAAGGTACTGTTATTAGAATTAGCAATGTCTGCGGTAGGTTTTTGAGGGACTTATAGTTAGCTTGATAGAGAGATCGCTCCTCCTAGAACCCTGCAGCAGTCTCCCTTCCTCTCCGCTCAACCAAAATGGACCTCTAGGAGGAAAGCCGTTAACGAAGCCTCAAAAGTCGGCTTTGATCAAGAGAGAACTTCCAAAGACACCTTACCAGGTCTTTTCTCCCCTAAAATGGTCCCTAACCCTTCAGAAAAATGGCTGAGCTTGCAGGGCCGGTGGTGTACCTCAGTAGCCCAGCATGTCCCCTCCCCAGATTATTTTCGCATTCCGTCAAACTCCCCCTAATGACTCGCTGTCTGTAATGTTTGTGGTCCTTCCCCAGGGATTCCCTCGGTGGACACAAACTACTGTCCTACACAAACCATTTGATGCATAGTTCTCAGCACTATAAAAACCTCGTTGCCTAAAGACCAGCTACGGAGTCATCCACCTTTCAATTCCAAGTTTCAGTCAAATGAGAAACAGCCTTCGTAGTCCATACGGTTGGACGGATCACGACTAAAGCCTCATGGTTGCAACACCTTGGTGGGTCAACTTGATACCGTAAGATGCACATCCTTTGAACGATCCATCTGGTGATGTTCGAAGAGGACCAGCAAGCAGATTTGGCCAAAGCTTTACCCCCCATAGGCAGAAGTGACCATGCATGCCTTCAATTCGACCACGTAATATGATGGCCAGTTTCAGCCTCCTTGTGCAAACCAGCCCATGCATTCAAGAGAACTAACTTTGTGATTTCAGGTTTCTTTAAGCTCATTAGCTTAGCACTTTATAGAGATTAGCAGAGGCAAAGCTCTGGACAATCCATTAAGTTGCCGTATCCGTCGGGCTGACCACAGTCGTGCTTATGTGAAGCAGGTCACTACTGGCAGGAAATCTTTACTGCCGAGCTGCAGCAAAAGCCCAGTAGTTGAGTGCTCCAGAAGGTGCTCCAGGCCCAAGTCTATCGGACCGGAAATGGATGCTGCAGAAATAAAACATATTTGCAACATATCCGGGGCTACAATAAGGACGTTCCACATTGGTTAGCAAGAGGCTATTGTCGATCTGGAGACCTTTAACCGACAAGTTTTTTCAGATTCAGCTTCAGAACAAAGCAGCATGTTTCCACCTTACTTGTGCTCTAACATAGGGATAGTTATCCAGCAAGATTTTCCCGGGCGGTAGAAATTTTCAGTTCGAACTTTCACAGCGTGTACACCCTGTAGCGTACTACTCTCTCTATACGATACAATAAATTAATGCTAACAGTATCTTAGACAACACTAGCAGACTAAGATGAGCGGAGGAGCGTGTTGTGATAAAAGGCCAAAAGGGCACGTACATTATAAATCAAAATGAAACAAAATGTATGACGCAAACTTACAGTAGTTCGCTGTTCTTGTGATCAGGAAGGGAGCGCCAAAGAGCTGATATCCACCAATATCCCCAGTTAGTTCGGTCTGACAGACCTTTCGTTAAACAAAACAGGATGGTGTTGAGAGAAGCGCTAATTGACACCGTGAAAGCTTCCAAAGTGTTTTGTTTCTCACAGTTAGTTACGGCCGATATAATTTCAAGGCATTCCAAATCAGAAGATAGGACCGTGCAAGAATGAAAAGTTTATTGACAGCCCTTTTTGCATTGCGCGGTGATGACGTTCAAAAAGCTGTGAGCTTCACATTAAAACTTCGGTACAACAAAGAAGCGTTGCACCAAGGGACGTTGATGATAATGGAAAAAAAGTCGGAAATGCACAGGTTCCTGCACAACTACCCCGTCAGGGCGCTTGTTGTACAGAAAGAACGCCCGATAGCAAAACATAAAGGGAAGACAGCTAGCGAAAGAAAACGTTAAATAACAAAGTTTTGAGATCTGCCAGGATGTCGAACGTTTCTGCCGGAACGGCGGGTTGCCATGGGTGGTTGACGCTGCGGTGGTGCTGGCGGGTGTGGTGTAGTGTCTGGTGTGATGATGGAGTGTGGATCCTCAACGGAAATCGTTTGTGGTGTGTCTGTGGATGGTGATGGTGTCGGTGTTGCTGTTGGTGGAGGTGTATCAAAATACGCGTGTTCCAATCTGCCAGTAGAAACAGGGCCTGGTTTACTGGACTTCTGAATCACAAAATATTTGTCTGTGCGGCTAAGTACCTCAAATAGATCGTCATATGGCGGTGTGGGTGGTTTGCGTACTACACCGTCACGAATAAAAACGAAAGGTGGCGAGTGTAGATCAGTGTGTACTAAAACGTGTGTATATGACGAGCGAGTGGGTGTTGGACGTTGATGAGACACGGTCTTTGAGTTGGTGAAAAAACTGGGACGGGTCAGGACTGTCAGCAGTGCTGGATTGGACATACCCGCCTGGGAGGAAAATGGTGGTACCGAAAACGAGTTCAGCCGACGCGCTGTGGAGGTCTTCTTTGACTGATGACCGGAAACCCAAGAGAACTAGTGGCAGTTGTCGCTCCAAAAATCGGGGTTTGGCTGTAATATCAGTGCTGCTTTAGGTTGGCGGTGAAGGCGCTGTGCCGCGCCATTGAACGGAGGATGGTATGCAGTAGTTGTGATGTGTTTACAGCCAAGCAGTTTAGTGAACTCACTAAACGAAGTCCATTGGAATCGGCTGCCACGGTCTGTGGCAAAGTCTGCGCATTCTCATCTACCAAATCTGTCCCTTGATCACCACATGTGTTATGCTGTATAGGCAGTAGGGAGCTATCTTGATCAACCCAACTCATACAGTTTCGTTGTCATGAGTGAGGTCCACACTTCAAGTCCCAGGAGAAAGCCCACACTATTGGGGAAAATCTTTTCGGACCTCTTACAGCAAAGTTTAGACCTAGGCAGGTTTTGGAACTCTTGAAAGCTAGCCATAGTTAGACCTATCCTCAAAAGTGTTAAGCGCCATCGGCCACGTGGCGACAGGTGCATTAGCCTTATTGGCAGCCCCGGCAAGCTATCTGAGCGAATACTGAAAAGTGTCTTATGGGCTCACCTGCGAAAGAGTAGCTTTGTTTATTCCTGCCATGGCTCCCCACCGGGAATTTTTGCGCGCTAAATATGCTTTAATTCA
This sequence comes from Fasciola hepatica, assembly GCA_948099385.1. NCBI lineage: Eukaryota > Metazoa > Platyhelminthes > Trematoda > Plagiorchiida > Fasciolidae > Fasciola > Fasciola hepatica. The sequence continues at coordinate 17,399,113 of CANUEZ040000182.1, forward strand.
TAGATAGCGTTCATCAGGCCCACCACGAAGGTATGAATCCGTACGCAATATTCATGAACTATGCAAAGAAATCTAGTGGCGTACTTAACACTCCCCTTCTAAGCGAGCTGGCAACCTAGGGAGTTTTCAGTGAGGTCTTCACCATTCCTTGTAGCTTTCCTACGGGTTGCCCATCCAGGTAAAGCAGGCACCTATCCCCCAGAGCCTCCTCTAAGTCAGCGGATTCCCGTCGGGTAAATGTGCTGAGCCCTTTATCGTTTCTGACTCACGTAAATGACCCTCTAGACATCACTGCAGCTAACACTAAATTTTGCGCTAACAGAGTGATCTGCAGAAGTGCATTCGGCAAAGGAGCCGCGCCGAGCAAAGGTTCGCATACTGGGGAACACAAATTATTGACGACAAATATATAAACACATCGTTTAGTAAAACCCGAGCTAAGCTTTTATAGATGCTTCAACAATAAAGAATTTTCTGATCACTGGGTCATCAGCTTTTGGGTGAACCATTCACCGTCTTCCTTCTACCGTTTCAGTTGAACAGTGCATCCACCAGCCGTATTTCTGACATGTCGAAAGGAAATTTCCTTTAGCTTGTGAGCGATGAATTTTTATTGTTTTATGGGCCCCGTATTCAAGCTTTTTTAGAATACCGCAGTCAGATTGCATTCCTCGGCCTGACAAAAGATGAGAAATGCGGAAAATGGAGAAAACCCACGAACCTATTTTGCGGAATTTAGTACACTCATTATCCTCACAGCACAAAATGTGGTTTCCCTGCTGTTAACTGTTGTACAGAATATTGGTTGCCCTGCTCGAATTCAACTAGTCACGGCTACGGAAATCACCATTATCTCAAGTCGGCTGTGACAATTCATCGGGCTTTCGTCAATTTGGAAGGAGCCTACCACAGCCATTGGTGCTTGCGGAGTGTCAGTAAAAACTGTTGCAGTTTAAGGGTGAACCATGACGTTCCGAAACACCGGTTCCGATTGTTGAACTTCGTTCGTCAGGGGTCCGAGAAGTGTCCAGTCAAGTATCGCTGGCTTAGCGAGTGGTTCCTTTCGATTGCCTATGCTCTGTTCAAGCACGTAATGAGCCGCTGGTACACTGCACCCAGTTAGTATATCAACTTGGAGGCTAGACACTTCTTCGGATACTACTTCTTTGAGATAAGACCATCTTTTGGCGATAGATCTTACAGAGTCGACTGGTCTCATTGGTGAGCTGTCTATTGCAAAGGCTTCCGGATTTCTACGATCCCTCAATCAGTTAAAGATGTTGACTGCAGGGTCAGCCTTATAGAATCGGTAACATGACCCCCTGCAATCGTGCTGATCGTGAGAGAGGTAGGCTGGCGGATTAGTTCACGGCTTTCTATAAGCTCGCAAGCAATCAGCGAAGTATCCCACCCTGTGTCCAGCAATGCTATGACCATCTTCAATCCTATAGGTGTCACGGGGCCGACAGGTACGATGCATAAACTTGCCGGTTTGAAATCAACGTCCTGTTGAACAGACACTCCCGCTTTCATCCGGCTGGGTAGGTCTATTGAATTTAGGGCCATGTAGTAGGGGGTGATGGTTACCCATGCATCTGCCCTGGTCACATTTCACCCCGAAGAAGCATCCAATGGCTCGATGAGAGCTGTATGGACATGGAAGGTATGAGCCGATCCTTTTTACCGCTTACCACTGGCGGAATGCACTCATCCCACGAGAGGCCAGACAACCCGGTAACCGATGCAGAGTCACATGGCTTGCATTTAGTTTGCCTCTTGGGCTCTCGACCTATAGCATGCTGGTTAGCCAAAGTCTGGCTTCGGTTACAGTCTTCCCCTGCAACCAGAGCCAATTTTGACGCTGTTTGCTGCAGTCTGCAACTCTCGCGTATGACTTATTCGAATCGGCTGCTGGCAATGGGGGATTGACGACCTGTGAATCCGTGAAGTCATCGAACGTAGATTCTACCCCAGGCATACTTATTTTCTCAGCTTCCTCTGTCCATCGGCCCTGTAAATCAATAGATGGATATTGGACTATGCATTCCTGTGTGTGCAACGCATTCGGATCAGAATGTTACTCTAAATGTTCTAGTGCTATGCCGCAACTCTGCATTTTTATCTCCAAATCTGACAGTAAGTCAGCATTGCCCTCGGTCCTTTTTGCGTCCGATAAAATACCTTCAATCAAGCTTATATCCACCCTTAATGGATGTTCAAATAGATCTTTCAGGATTTTGCATACCACGATGTACCCCATTGGTGGATCAAGCAGCGCGCAGCCTCCGATGGCACTTTCGGCTCTCCCATGACAGTAAACATTAAATACAAAAACCTCTGGCCAGGGTCTGTAACTTTGCATTCAAAGAAATTTTCGGATTGCTTCGCGAGTATACGGTATTGCTCGGGGTGCCCGTCTAATGGGGCTGGCTCCACTCTCGGCAGGTCGAATGCCAGAACCCCGGTAGTCTCGGGTGGTCCCTAGGGCTTACGTTTGTCCGTCACTTTGCCATTTCGATGTTAATATCGTGAACTGCATGGTTCTCCTGCTGGCTCGCTCAGGCCCGTTCCTTGTCTAAGAGGCTGTGTTTCCTTTCTAGCTACCCTTAGCTGATTCTCTAATACCATCACTTTCAATTTATAAATACTCATATCCTCAAACTCATCGCGACTAGAAACAGAATTGGCACTAACAGAACTAGTAGACCTAGCATTATCCAGGGAACCAATAACACCCAAACCATCCCCAGCGACTTGCCGAGTTAAGTCCTGTTGTCTCATAATGTCCTTGTTTCCTCGTCTGGGCATTGCCAGTGAGTTTTCTTGTCCGGGTTCCACTTGAACACTGTGAGTCATTTCTCACGAATCGAGCAACGCGTAACAAAATTCAAACGAGTCCCAAAACCAGAACAAGATTGATTCGTAGTTTCCACGGTACCAAATTGAAATCCACAAAAGGTGTAAATATATACAAACCCCAAGTATGCTGCCAAATAGACTCCACAGTAAAACTCAAGGGTTCAAAGCCCAGTGGTTCGAACATGACAGTCAGAAAAGGTTCGAGGCTAAGTTCAAATTTCTCACACAAATAAACATCCGTGCAAAATGTGTGGTGTATGGAGAAGCTCATCAAAGTAATGTCAAATAAAGTCACATTCACAAGGCACGCAGAACATTTGGAGGAATTTTCAATATTTGTCCTTTACACATGGCACCCTAGTTGAAGTGGGGTCCACGGAGTCAGCCAGAAGAATTGTTTCCCTGGCTGGTAAGCTCAGGGTGGATGGTATAGGGCTCAGGAAAGTATCCATTCACAGACCACTTCACCTAAAGCTTCTCGGTGAGATGGCTGGTCCAGCAACCCCACCGGAAGAGGACCCGAAGCTCAGAGAGCTGACGGTGGTCCGGGTAACTCGCCTTGAGGACTGATCTTCGTGTCCACCATCCGATCTTTGGCCACTCCCTACCCGTAGGGGAGAGGACCCGGAGTAGTAAATCAGATGCTACAAGATCCTCTGTGGTCCATAGTAAGTGACTCAGAGCCCAAAACTGATTACCAGCCCATCCTAACCGGAGAGGCTCACCAGCCCCTGAGCCCAAATACCGACTTGCAACCTATTTCTGCTGAATGCTGCGGTGGGAATGGTAACGCGCCGGAAAATCACCTGGTGCGACCATGCAAAACAGAATAACGAACAGGAAGACGCAGAGCAGTGAACTGCGCGGTGCACACAAAGGCAAACCAAAAAAGCTGCCCATTCGTTTCGTAAGTCCAGAACCATAGACCATCCGCCTGGTATAACGACCGGGTGTGGAGAATCCTCCGAAGACACTACAATTTCGCATTTCCTTGATATCACTAGCTCGCATACACTAATTGCGTGTTCTTTATACACCTTGTTTTTTATGAACCAAACTTTGTTTGTTTGCGTCCGAAGCGCTACCCTGCCGTGTCCTATCTTGAACCTGCGTGATGCGCGTGCTTGTCTCTCGCATGCCGTGACTTGGTTCTCGTGGTGTGTTCGCATATATGAGTTCTGTACGTGTTTTATGTTAATGTTCATTTATTAATCCAGTATCGTATATTAACGGATCAATCGTGTTTTGATTTCGGGATCCGCCTCGAATTTGGCTCAAAAGCATGTCACAAGGCTCATTTGATCAATCTGGAACGAGAAAATACTCAACATACCCAGAAAAGAATCGAAATAAATGGAATCTGGGCGGGAAGTATTGCGGCAGGTCACTGGGGAGGGTGTGGGTACCTTGAATTTTATAGTTATTGTAAGGTCACCTGGCGCCTTCAGTGCTAGTTCATTTATTACTGGGGGTAATATCTATTGCAAGAATTGTGATTCATTTAAGTTGGCGACACTAAGCCTAGAACAGCAGATGTTATTGGCTAGGCATCAGGCCCAGGAGGCAAAAGAAAGGGATATTCGTAGCGAGCTTCAGCAAAAGACCAGTGACAACCATCAATCCGACAGATCAGGGCAAGTGAAAATAGGAAGCACTACGCCAGCAGTCGAACATAAGACTTCAACAAGACCAACAACTGACTTGCCAAGAATAAAGCCGGCGGCTTTTGACGGACGGTCTGAACACTACTGCAAGTTTATACGACCATTCGGAACCTTCGTCGAAAATAAGATAACCGACCTCGGACGAAGCCTACTCTATTTGGCCCATAATTGACGGGGCCGAGCGAGAAAAGCCATCGAGGTGCGTACCATGCTCGAACTGGAAAAAGGCTACGCGCGAGCAAGGAAGATTTTGGAGGATCCGTTCCGTCAGTTATTCAACATGGCTCGCAACCTAAAAGAAGGCATGATGTTAGAGGCCAAAGGAGCAAAAGGCGACAAATACGCAGCGCCCGACCTAGTAATTTAAATGCAGAACTATTTGATGGTACTCCATCATTAAGACACAGGGATGATCGCGACAAAATGCGTACATTGGAGAATATGGCCTGCTGACTCTCTTCCGAGCTGCGGGGTCGGTGGGCCGAAGAAGCAGAATGCGTATGCAGGAGCGACCGTGAGGCCGACTTCGAGGATCTGACTGAATACTTGTACAAGCTGACCAGGAAAGCAGGCAGTAGATTTGGCCGACTCATCCGTGGTAGCCACCGGAAAATAGACCTAGCACCTTCGCAGCCCAAAACACTGCACGACAACACTCGAAACATCGGCCTTCGACAAATTCGCAAGGCGTTTCACCCAAGGATATAACTCACCCAAGCTGCATGAACTGCAAAGCCAGCCACGGGTTACTGGAATGTCCGAATTTCATCAGAGCAACAATAGGCGAACGTTGGGGAATGGCGAGGCCGTCAGGAGCGTGCTTTATCTGCCTTAATGCCAAGCACCGGGCGGCAGTCTGCCGAACAAGAACCATATGTGGTCACGAAGGCCGTCCGGGCAGACACCGATTGCTACAGCAGGTGACAGAAACTACGTCGGGGGCGAACTAAAAGTCCAGTGTGATCTGCTCAACCTCACGGCCTGCCAGTAAGCTATTACGATATGGAGCAATTTCCGTAGGAGCGACGACCCCGAATCGGGTGGCCGAATCTTTGGCATTCGTCGAAAGCTGATCACAAACCACCCTAGTGAAGGGGTGGTCTGCCGATAAACACCGGCTGGCTGGTTGGCAGTGAGCACGGTGGGCGGGAGGCAAGTGGTAACTGCAGATCGGTTGGGGTTACAGCTCATCGCCCTAGATACCGACCAGCAGACCCAACCAGCAAAGGCTTTCACATTGGTCGATCTAGCCATGCAAGTGCCAGGGACAGTGAGCGCAATTTTAGGTGGGTGGCCCCACTTGCAAGATGTAACCGTCGTAGAGTGGGAGGATGATGAAGTAGATCTTCTCATCAGCTGCGCCGCGCCAGAAGCACGTTGGGCGTTGGACCAAAGAGCGGGCTACAGCAAGGCACCCTGTGCCATTCGCTCGACACTAGGATGCGTACTATATGGTCCAACCGGGGGAAGTGGCTCCGTAAATTACTTATCAGCTTGAAAGGAACACACAGAATACCAGTTGAAGAGCCTGTACGAAAGGGGGTTTCGTGACATCCCAGAAGAAAGACTATAACTGTTTCAACAGGGCCACCTCGCACTGCAGACATTGCAACAAAGAATCATAGGCTTCAAGCGCCAGTTCGAGATTCCACTCCCGTGGCGTACACAAGCCGACCCTGCGGTTGATGACGGGATTTATACTCTTCAAAGACTACTGCGATTGTAAGAAAGTTTCGTCCGCGATCAGGCTTCTGAAAACGGTACACAGAAGTAATAATGCGGAAAGAAGAGCTTGGATACTTTGAAAAGGTGCCAGCAAATACAGACGGCCGGAAGGGGGTGGGGTATCTGCATCGCCGCCCGGTTCTTTGCCCCGAGAAACCCCGAAAAGCCGCGGTTTGTCTTCGATTGTGTAGCCAAATTCCAAAACAAGTCGTTGATTTGTCGTCTGCTTCAGGCCCCGACTAGACCACGCCGTTGATTGAAATATTGTGCCTTTTCAAGGTAGGCAGAGTGGCCTTGTAAGCGACACCAGAAAAGTGTTTCTCCCGGGGAAAACACCGTTGGAAGAACTGGATGCGTCGCGATTCTTATGGTAGGACGGGCGCGACCAGAAAAATCGGTGTCAAATTATGGAATGACAGTCCACCCCTTCGGAGCGATATCATCACCGTCGACGACTGCCTTGGGTCTTTCGATGATGTTGACCCGGTCGAAGCGCAATTCAGGTGCCTAACAACATTTTGAGAGGCCGGTTTCCGTCTCATGAAAGGGATGTGAAATGCTAAATGAATCTGTCCCACTGGACCAACTTTCCATTGCTGGTTACCAGACCTTCATAAAAAATCGTCGTCGTCGTGGAGGAGGCTGTCTAATCCATGTTAAAAACAGCTTGCCTACCATTCCTTTCTCTGATCCAACACTGGACGTAATCCAGGACTCAGTATGGGTAACGGTTCTCCTGGCCAGCTCTCCACTGCATGTCGGCTGCGTTTGTCGACCACCCAATTCAAACATCACGGACCTCGCCCAGGTTGTCAGCGCTTCTGACCACTTTTCATTATTACCCTCTTCGTCAGAACTCATTGCTGGCGATTTCAATGCACCTAATATCAGCTGGAACATCATGTCATCACCCCAATACTTCACAAACTTCGTTTCGACCACACACGCAGGGCGCTGGGTCCAGCACGTAATGACACTAACCAGAAGAAACAGCATTCTTGACCTGATATTTACCGTTGGTCTATAGGATGTGATAACTGCCGCCCTCAACCTCTTCCCAGGCAGTGACCATAGAGTGTTATCTTGCAGATTCACAGCCGGACCCATAGACCCCATACGTAGCTCATCTCGACGGCCTCTACACACGATCATCTGGATAAACCTCAAGCCCATGCTTCGATCCCTCAACCGGAATGACTACTTCCTGCAGCACGATCCTCAGCTCGCCAGTGACGTACTCTATTGTAAGCCACATAGTTGCTTGTCAGCAATCACCACCATCGAGACCAACCGTCCTCAAGCCCGCTTCTCTTACCAAACAAGGCTGCAAAATAAACATGCAAAACTGCAGAAGATCTATAATAAAGCCAGAGACTTCTCCATATTATTGCAACTCTACTCTCTCTCTCTGTAGTCATCGGTCTTTGGACTGATGAACTGCTGAGGAAGCAGGAGCTTTTGGCCTTGAAATCCTTCGACAGATCTTACCGACTGTCCCGACTGCTAAAGAGCAGAAATCAGAGAGAGTATTCAGGGACGCCCTATTTAATTTGGGGAAACAACACGAAAATCAAATCTGCAGCCGAAATCGCTGAGGCGCTCAATACCTTCTTTTCAGAATCCATGACCACTGACGCCACTTCAAATCCGCCACCCGTGCTTCTCATCACCGAGCAAGTTCTTTCTGACATTGAATTCAGTTTGAACGACGTGGCCCACCTGCTGCTGCGTGTTTGACTCTCCTCCTGCCCTAGCTACGACGGCATCCCCCAAGCACTTTTTCATCTTGGTGGAACTGACGTCGCTGCTATCTTTATGAATCTCCATAACTTATCCCCTAAACGTGGCATTTTTCCATCCCAGTGGAAAACTTCAGCCATTATTTCTATCCACAAAAAGGGTCCAGTGCATGACCCTTCAAATTATCGTCCTATTAACCATACCGCTTTAGCTGCCAGAATAATAGAGCGTTACATAAAACAGCGGATGTCCGATTATCTCATTTCCCATAACCTCACTCACAGCGGTCAACAAGGCTCCCTAAAGTCACGATCTTGTATCACATGCCAGTTTGATCTCTTCAACCTACTGACCACGGTAGCCGACGACGGCAAATCTATGATTATCATCCACCTCGATATGACCAAGGCATTTGACCGAGTTCCTCACTCCCGGTTGTTGATAAAACTCCGGGCCTACGGTATTTATGACCCGCTTTTATCATGGATCACTTCCTATCTGTCGGACAGAACCCAGGTTGCATATGCTTATGGTCATCTATCGCAACTGGTGCCCGTCACTAGTGGAGTCATACAAGGAAGTGTACTTGGTCCGCTATTTTTCTTACTCCATACTGACGACATTTTTTCGATTGTGCAGCACGGCACGCTTTTCTTCTTCGCCGACTACATCTAAATCGTTTATGAGTTCCGCCAACAAGATCTGAGCAAAGCGCTATATGAAATAGATAATGATCTTGAGAAACTTGATCAATGGTGCACTTCATGGCAAATGTGCTTCCCGACGTCTAAAAGCTTCTACACAACCTGGAGATGTCAAGTCCCCCCCGGAACTCTGTCAGTGAACCAAAGGCCCATCACCTCAAGCTCATCAGTGAAGGGTCTCAGGCTTTAATACACTAACAATCTAAAATTCTCGGAACATGTCTCATTTCAGACGGCCAGAGCCAGATAGATAATAGGCCTAGTTCTCAGACCATTTAAAATGAAACAGTTTTCTCCTTACATACCAATCCCATGCTAGACTCCACCTCCAATATTGTCCTATAATCTTCTCTGGAGTGTCTGAATCTGATAGAATACGCCTTGAGAAGGTCCAGCGTGCTTTCATCAAGAAGCTAATAGGATACTCTTCTCCACTGAGCTATAAAGAGCGATGCACACTACTAAAACTTGATTCCTTATGGCTTAGTCATGTTAGGCTTAACTCTTGTTTTCTATATAGACTTATTCATCGCTCTGCGTTCACTTTTACCAGTTCTATACAGTGTTCGCTACCCGAATCTTACCCTCTGCGCCACAGAGACTTCAGTCTGACCATCCCACGGTCCAGGCTGGCAATAAGCTTCAGCTCCTGTCTCATTAAATACTCAAGGCTTTGGAATGAGCCACTCCTGACCATTCGCAAATGTGGGTCAATAACCCAGTTCAGCCATGCCCTAAAATCACAACTTATCGTTAGACATCTGTTATCTTTGACTAACACAAGCATATCTGAGGATCGAGTCTATGAAACAGACATCGAACTTTAGAACCCTAGCTTTCGTCTCCCTTCCCGCTCTCTGCTATCCGTCGAGCTGGCCTTCGAAAACGGGTTCCACTACTAGGATCATGGCACCATATCCCAAACCTGTCATTTTTTGCATAACGACAGAAGCTGGGCCTTCCATTTATTATCACTCTTTATGTGTACCGCACACAACCCACATTGCAGTAGGATACCGTTTTTGCCGTTTACAACTATAACTGGTTAGATACCTGCCGGCTCTCGCTACTCACCCACGTCAACCTACTATCACCTAACCCCTATACGACCCTGCCTTATCTAATTCACTAGTAGGTCCTCACAACTACGTCCAGATAATTACTGCCTCCCTAGCTATTTGGCACCAGGGCAGCCATATAAAACAACTTTCCTCTAGCTCAAGGCTTTTAGCCATTGATGTCTTACCCTAGCATCAAATGGTTCAGTAGTGCCGGGTCCTGTAAAATTAAGTTCCACTGCCCACTATTTCACTTCCTAATCCTTCGACTCTTCTCTTATTTATTCTGGCTTTCGCTTTTCTCAGCTTCCTTGCCCGGCCGTAATTTGCTTTCCTTATTCATCCCGGTTGAAAATCTTTCATCACATACTTCCACCTTCCAACAGCTACCTGTTGGCCTCAGTTTCCTCCTTTTATATTTCCCGATATGAAAGCTAGCCTGTACCGCCAAGATTTCTGAATCCATCACCCAATTTAGACTGCTATCCTCCCTCAGTGTATGCAATAACAACTCCTACTGGCGCAGCCTAGCTCAACCACATCAGAACGGCCTCTGGCAGTCCCAGGCACGGTCTGGCGCTGTACGAACTGAAACATATATGCAGGCGCGTACATTACAACACTCGTTGTCCTACTCTGTGTGTGTGCTCAACCCCACTCTGTACTTTCTCAGCCCATGCAAGCGAAACCCCTGATGTCAACGGCACATTCACCATAGCTGCGTCCGGACGTGGAGAAAACAGACCGCCCCCAGCAGTTGCAAAAATGACATACGCGGAAAATTGCGGTCGGGCCGAGGGGCTACGGGAAGTTCCTACATGGGCCCAACCACCAATCCGTTAGAATAAAAGCCAAAAGAGAAAAATTGGAGGACAAAAATGACCTAGTGGGATCGATTTGACCTATAAATACTAATAATATCGGGCTGTGAAGGAAATGGGCAAACTCCAAGCATGGGAATCTACCACCAGCTCAGACCTGGCCCTGCGAAAGGGAAAACCCTACACTTCCCTTGTCCGCTTGACATGCCTTTGGTTCCTACGCACGAGACTGGGTGGGGTGATGGTGAACTGGTCTCTCCACGAATGCTTACTCACCCCCGCTCTAATTTTCAACCATTTCGTACCCTCCCATGCACGCCTAGCATGTTTGTTTGGGTCAGCTACAAAGCCACGGTGGCCCTGGACAACAAGTCGATACATCAGACGACAGACACGTCCCATCAAAGTGCTAATTATAGCCATGTAGATGTTGTTGTATATTTAAATAGGCACGTAAGAACCTGGAAAAAAGCGCCCGTATTTTTCGCCCACTTATCTATTTTTCCTTCTTTTCGTGAGAAAGCGGCGTTCCCCTTGTCCTAAAATCCAGCCCACTCCTCAGTTTACAGCCTTACTTAAAATCAACCCGCAGCATTAGATCTGTAGATAACCCACGATATGATTTGTCATATATCCTCTGGATCTATCGTGTAAACTTGCCATTTGCGTTCTTAGTGTGTCCCAGCTGCTTTCTTGTGACCTGTAAAACACTACCATGGGATTTGTCATATGTTCCTTAGACCTATTATGCAAACTTGTCATTCGCCCAAGTAGCTCATTGCCCCAACCTTTGGGGTAAACCTGGGGCTTGCCCCAAGCTTGCCACAAGATTGATTTTCATGCGAAAAAGATGCTGATTGGTTACGGAATTACTAGGATTATATCCCTATGTGCATATTTTGTCGTCCTGGGGCACCCTTATTGTGGACCGTTTTGTTTCATTACGTCATCATTAGTGGCGACCTTCACGTGGTCTCGTGCAGTCGTCGTTCTGTCCTTCACGTGACTGTAGTGTGGTTTCTCTGGCGAGTGACCCACGAGTTGGGCATGAGATTCGTGCAAACAGTGTTGAACACATCACCTTCACGTGTTTGCATTCGTGCTAAGCAGCACGCTTGAGGTTTTCCCGAAGCTTGGGCGACCCCATTAAGTAAACTTGGGGCAAACATGGGATTATCCCCAAGACTGTGGCCCCTTGGAGCACTTTTCATGTGCTATTCTCATGTTGACTGATTTATCAATTTCCAATCAGTGACGGAAGTAGATGAAATGCAGCGCAATGAGCGTACGCTGGCGCTTATTTATACTAAATATATATAGGTATAAATGTGAGCAGGCCATGTGCCTATATATATATATATGTACATATATATATATATCTATATATATATATACAGTTATATCATACGGCACACCGTTTTTGCGGATACCGTGGGTACCTGGACTACACATGTTTGATGTTTGTGGATATTTGTTGTTAATTATCATTTTCGGATTTCAAATGGAGAAAAATGTGGCTCAGGGCTTACCATTTTTGTGTGTTTACAAAGGACAGCTAACTCACATTGGACCACCCAAGCAAGTTGCAAATTTACAGTCGGTTTAACGGGCGTTGAGTACTCTATACTATGCTATACTATGCAAGTTCACGTGTAGCGCCGTCATCTTATTTTTTAGTAAACCAGGAAAAAATTCCGCCGTCCATAGACAGCTTTACAAGACGTGTGGAAAAACTAAGTGCCTCTATAGAATCCATTTCCACCACTTTCGGTGTGTCATGTTTACAAGCTATGCCGCAGCCAATCACGTGTGAAAGCTGTGGATGAATTTCACCATTTACACGAGGTCCTCCGAACAGACGAAGCCTTCAATAAGATGATAAGTCACTATACGTGTAGGTGACAAATATAGGTCACAACATTGCTGCGAAGCACAACTAAAAATCTTCAGGATGCTTTTAAGCAAATGCCATCTGCTGCGGTCAGCGACGACGTCGCAATGAAGTGCTGCTGGTTGCGTGGCAGCAAGAGGATAGCCGTCTGCGATCATAGACTCATCCAAGCAATAAAAGCTATATCAGTTTATTAGTGGTCTCACCACTTACTAGAAGCTATCAGATTCAGTACGATTTTACCGAGGAACCAACTGTCAACATCGAAAAGCACATCAGAAATTGGTTGCACAACGCTCGTAATCGTTGAGCGGGTGGAGGATATAATAGGTAATTAGAATGAAAGGGAGTTGCCTCAGTTCTTCTCTATGGTTAACAGAAACATGTTTACTGTAAGACTAAAGTTTAAAGTGCGTTAATTGTTTATTGAATTACATTGGATTTCCGCATTTTTCCCATACGCCACTTTCACTATCCGTATCATATATGTGACTGTGTAGAGGCAGCAGTTCTATGCAAGCCTATGTTGCTCGGTTAACATCGACAGACCGCTCCATTACGAAATATCAACGTAGATTCATCTCTTGTTTCAGCTTGCAACATAGTTGAAAAATGAATTGCCGTTTGTTGGATATATTTATATCGGATGCCATTATCACTTAATATATAGTGGCGGAGTGATTCACTGGAAGTTCTTCAATAACAGTTTACATTTTATTCTGATATCTGCAGATATCGCGACCACAGACAACTGGATCCAAGGTTCAACGGGAATGTTCTCTGACGGATTATTGCGAATTTGTACAAAGTACACATTTATTGAACGTAAATAAATTTTTCTTATTACGAATTTGGCTTTCAATTTTCGGTTACGAATCCGCCAGAAATTGGTGTATGTAGGACGCGTACGCAAACGGCCAAACTGGAAAAGACACTAGTAGTAGTCCGTGAAACGGCAGTTAGATCTGGTTTCGCTTACCTTATTGCAAAGGTTGGGGCTAGCCCCAGGTTTGCCCCAATTTTGCCCCATGGGGCTGCCCCAAGTTTTCCAACGGCAAGCTTGGGGCAGCCCCATGTCTGCCCCAAGTTCGCCCTACATGGCACGCATTGGGCAAACTTAAGGTGTGCTACTTGGGCAGGTTCTTCGCGTAGCCCAACTGCTTCCCCAAGTAGCTCTCAGACCATATGGTCCAAATGCACCTCCACGGCCTTATTAACCCCGAAAGATAAGACTTCCCGGTGAACGGCCGAATCCGTAATCAACAACTTTGCCCAGTAGTGCAAGCGCAGTTAGCCCTCACGAACAACGAATCAAAATACCAACGACTCCTCATTTCGCCAAGACCACTGTGCCTCATCTATAACCCCCGTACCCTTATCTGTTATTTTGCTCACGCTAAGCTCCATCCGAAACATCTCCCAGACATCCATCCTACCCTTTTCAATTTCAGAACCACCCGGCCGTCACGTTGCCTGGCTGTAATATATCGTGCAGACAGCTCCTCATTTTTTTCTGACCGCCTACAACCGCACCAAAGGCTGGCTGCCGCGAATACGATCTAGCCACCGGGTTCCACCCACAAGATGTCTTGGTATTGTTGCATATGCCCCTGCGAGGCTTACTGAGGAATTCTCACTACAATACCCTCCGACGTCGAAGTCACCGTGCGAGGACTCCTAATTAAATAGTGATCGGTTCAGATTCGGCGACGTCTTCTTCCTTCCCAGGATGAAGCAGCAAACAAAAGCCGCAGCCAACTCTTGCCCAAAAAGCCCAACACAGACAAAGAAAAGCCACAAGAAACTCAACGGAATGATGTATTCGCTAATTTGCCATCATAGCCTGGCCTATTGCAACGGTTTTCACCCTTGTCTTGCCTTGTTTTGTTTCTCGTGGACACGGCCTCCGATTGCTGATTATTCCTTCCTGGAACTTCATCCATCTTCCACCATTGGCGAAGTGCCGACACCAGGTGACATGCACTATTTCTCATGGAAATTGTCTCCCCTTTTCAGGGGGTACTTTTCCTTTCCATATCCGTAAATCTATGAAAATAAGTATTCTTCTGCTAATCTGCATGAAATTCCTCTCTGCCTCCTTTGTCTCAACACCAACAACCTTTTTAAGTGAACATGAGTATGCATTACTGGCCACTCTCTTCAGTCATTCTTGTGAATATCGTATTTCCTGCTTCCTAAGCCAATGTCCTTCTGAACCTTCCTATATCTGGCCGATTAATTACTATTGCCGCAGTTGACTTGAAATTACTTCGTGCCCGCCGTGTATTTTCTTGTCGATTTGCTTCATTTAAATTCTCCTTAGCCTTATTCCATTAGTGCTATGGTGTGCGAATCACTCTTTGAAATTTGTGAATTTTCCATCTCACTGAATTATACTATAACCTCCGATCGTGCTTACACGCTTGTCTCTCGACCACAATCCAGAAATATACCATTATTATTATTATTATTATTATTATTATTATTATTATTATTATTATTATTAACTAATACCCCCTCTGGAATTGGAGCTGGAGATCAAAGGCCTAGTGATGACGGCCACAGCCGTCGAAGCTTCATTCATTTTGTCACAACTGGTTGGTTGTTCTTCCTGGACGAAGATATTCCACGCATTAGCTTAGTTGGCCAGGTTCAAGAGACATTTGCTAGTCATGAAAGGGGTCCACCCCTCCAGCCGGACAAGAGGGCGTCCGATAAGTTCCGATGAACTACGAGCCGCAGAATGTGATATATTCAAGATGATACAACCGGAGGCTTTCACCTTAGAACCCGAGAGGGCGGAAGAGGTGGAACTTATCGACAAAGGACTGTCTTCTCTGAGAGGCGACCTAAAGCATTTAAACCCCAAACTCATAAGTGGACTTCTACGGGTAGATGGCAGGTTGATTAACTCCCACCTGGGCTTTGGCACGAGATATCACATATTGCTGCCGGCTGGACAACCTGTGAAAGAGCTAACGATCCAACGCATCCACGCCGTGGAGGGACATGCCGGGGAAAGTCACGTGACGAGCGTCATCCGAAAGCGCCTTTGGTTGCTGAGAGACGGAGCGGCTGTAAAACGCGTAATCCAACTTTGTGTACATTGTGAGAGACGCGAAGCCGCAGCGGGCAACAACACATGGCCCCACTACCAGAATGCAGGGTGACTGTGGGCTAGTGGCCGTTCAGCGACACCGGGTTGGACTATTTCGGGCCCCTGTGGATCAGGCGTGGGAAGAGGCTGGAAAAACGATACGGGTGTACCACGACGTGCATGGAGTCACGTGCGGTACACCTAGAAGTTGCGCATTCAATGACAACTGACTCTCTCCTACGGGCCTTGCAGCGCTTTATCAACCGAAGGGGCGTAAC
Organism: Fasciola hepatica; assembly: GCA_948099385.1. NCBI lineage: Eukaryota > Metazoa > Platyhelminthes > Trematoda > Plagiorchiida > Fasciolidae > Fasciola > Fasciola hepatica. Next base: position 17,414,950 of record CANUEZ040000182.1, read on the forward strand.
GGAAGATGTATACTCCGACAGTGGGTCGGAGTTCGTGGGCGCTCACCGGCAACTGCAGTGTTGGCACAAAAACACGAAAAGGGATGAATTGCAGAAACGAACCGTGGCCTACGGTATACGATGGCACTTCAACCCGCCGCAGGCCAGTCATCCTGGCGGCGTATGGGAACGTCTGATCCGGTCCACAGGCGAACATCGCTGTTGATCATTGAGAAACAGCCGTCGGACGACGAAACGTCGAGCGCCGTGATGACTGAGGTCGAGAGAATTCTGAAAAACCGCTCACTGGTTCCAGTAACCAACGAAGGCCCCACCCATCTGGCGCTCACTCCGAGCGAGTTATTGACGTTAAGGTCGAACGAGGGTTTCGAAGGACGGACGAACCCTTGTAAGAGCTACCTTCCTGGGTGAAAGCAGGCAAACTATCTTTCCAAGGTTCAGTGGAGGCGATGGCTGCAGGAGTAACTACCGGCTCTGCGGGCTCGACGAAAGTGGCCAATCAAAACAAGACCATTCAAGTTTGAGGATGTAGCGATCATCGCAGACAAACACGCGCATTCCAGCACCTGGTCTTTGAGCGTGGTTACGGAAACCATCGAAAGCTCTAACGAAGTGATAAGAACTGTGACGTGGAAGACCGCCGATGGAACGCTAATCCGCGACGTGCGCAGTATCAGCCTCCCCGAAAGTGAAGACGAAGAAGCCGGTAACACAAAAACCCAGTGGACAATTCCTCATTCGTCTTTGAAGTGGTTGAAGGAACCTCCCATGTCTGGGGGAATTTACGACATACTGACGTATTGAACTGTCATACACCCGGACAAATACACACTTAAATGGTACAAGTTTATACTTCCCGACCTCCACCAGACACGTTGCGGTGCCCACCGTTTTTCGTTGACGTTACTCGAGGCCTTTCCCGTAGGTCGTAGTAGTTGTGATTCCATCATATATCCGGACACCTACCAACCACGGTTACATAATACACGTTTACACTTCATGACCTCCATCAAAATGCGTCGCAGGGCTGGGTTTTCCTCGTTTATCACTGACATTATTGAAGATATCTCCCGTAAGTGATAGTTGCCACTATTTGCTCATATACCTGAGTGCGACCTCACCCATTAAGCACGCACTCAAAAACACGCGGCCGAGGCACAAGGGCCCATCTATTTTTCGCCTTCACGCCAGCCATCGATCAACCATTTTCATGGACGACGCAGAGTAACATCGCTTCAGTGTCTCTACCGGATCAGGCTCGATGGCGAGTAGAACGTTGACGACAAGGTTCTCGGTAAGTGCGCTGACAGCGGGGTCTAGGTATGTAGGAAGAATCAACACACTTATGCCAAACCTTTGACTCTGCCAAGATTCTGGAGGATTTTGGTGGGCGGTGCACAGACCGGTCGTGAAAAATTTCTTAAAAACCACAGCGGTTCCATGTTTCCCTAATATCGCTCGCTTATTGACAATATTGACTTGCTTCAAGCACCGTTTGCTTTTATTAACCAACGTATGCTTGTTCGCATCCAGTGCGCTGCTGTGGCATATCCTTGTGCTGGACCTGCATGATGCACAAGCTCCTTTCTCGCACGCTGCGATTCGGTTCTCGTTTTCTCAGTCCTTGTGATCGCATAATTGATGTTTGTATCTGTTTCGTGTCACTGTTCATTTAGTAATCTAGTATCGTAGAATTTCGCGGATAATTGCCTTCCGATTCCGGGATCCTCTGCGAATTTGGCTACGCACTGCTCCAACGTGTCTTACACCCCGAACAACCTATTGATGTTAAAGTCGAAAGTGGGTTTCCTGGCGCCAACAAGCCTTCGTTGCAGCTGTCCACATGAATGGAAACAGACATATTATCTTGCCAAGGTTTTGTTGCGACGATGGCCGCGGTACTACCTACTAGCCATGCAAACTCGACAAAATTGGCTGACAAGGCAAAACCGTTCAAGGTCGGTGATGTAGTGATGATCTCCGACAAACGCGCTCATTTCAGCCCCTGGATGTTAGGCGTTGGCAGGGAAGTCATCAGTGGCTCTGACGAGCTGATAAGAACTGTCAAGGTGAAAACCGCCAAAGGAATGCTAACTCGCGACTTGCGCAATATCAGCTTCCTGGGGGGCGAATATGGATCAGCCGACGCCATAAAACCCCGGTGGACTATTCAAAACCACAGAATGCCTCACCATTGTGTTCCACCTACGGAACAATTCCGCGAACACTGATTTTTGCTTTCGATATGTGCTGCATAATTCCAGACAAGACATGCCATATTGTTCACCTTACCTGGTGACGTTGTTAAAAACGTCGCCCGTGTGTGGTAGTACTTATGACCTGCTCAAGCACTCAAATACACTCACACTCAATCACCCACACGAGCATGTCTCTGCTCCACAACCTCCGACAGAAATGACATGGCGCTCACCTTTCCTCTTTTGTCACTGACATTATGGAAGACTTTTCCCGTATTTGGCAGTAGTTGTTACTAACTCATGCCGGAGTACAACTTCACCCACGACACCCATCAGCACACACACAAGCACAAGCAGCCAATTCACGACGGCTTTCTCGAACACAGCCCATATGTTTCGGAACCCACGCATCTCCCTTCACGCCCGCCGTCGAGCAGCAGTTCTTATGAAAGATGCAGGGTAACGTCGCGTAGGCCTAACAACCGGATCAAGTACGATCATGAGTAGAAAGCTGATACCAGAAGTATTTGTTACGCGTATTGACAGCGGGATCTTGGCAGGCAGGGAGAATCAGTACCTTTATTATAAATATTTGACCCTGCTAGGAGCACGGAGGATTTTGGTGGACGGTGTAACGACCGGTTGTGGCAAATCCTCCGAAGACACTTGTTAATTCTAGCCAACAGAACGTTCAAGCTACGCGTTGCAACCAATTTCGACACAATTCAAAACAGAGTCGATTCCAAATAGCTACACTTCGCTCGAACTTTCCTGTGGCTGGACTTTACAGTACTCAATATCCTTGGCAACCGCTGAGACAAGAAATTACGCAGCGATTCGGCGAACCTTTCCGAATCAAAGGACAATACCCTGCAGGTGAACCAAACCCTTTTGCCCGTAGGTGTTGGCCACGTTTCTTGCTCAGGCTCTAGTATATCAGGTTGTTCTAGGGTAGGCTTGGCTGCCCATAGAGCTGGGGTGGATCTGTTGTTAGCTGAGTTGAAGGAGAAGCAAGTTGCAGAACAATTAGAATTAAGTAAGCAAAGTAAGCTGCTCAAGGTGAGGAATGAGAAGGAAGTGTAGAAACTGCTTTTGGCACTCGCAGGAGAAAAAGAAATCCTAGTCAACAGAGATGAAGTCGAGGGTGGAGTAATGGTCAGTGAACATCTTTCTCATTACCTCGGTGATTGTCAAGTGCAGAACGATGCACCACGAACAACAAGCTTGGTTCCAGTGGCTGAACTTGCAGTGGATAATCGTTTGGACTTACCCAGGGTGGAACTGGCGTCATTCGCGGGCTGCTCGTCAACGTACTGGAGGTTTGCGAAACAGTTCGAATATTACATCTAAGGTGGAGTTCGAGAGGATGGCCAGCACTTACTTTATTTGATGCATTATTGCAAGGGACGAGCAAGGGATGCGATTGTCAAATGTGCTATGTTGCCTCCAACACTGGAATACAGTCGGGCTAAGGAAATGTTAAAAGATCTGTATAGACAAGATAACATAGTGGCTCGTTCACTGATTGACGGCTTACTGCAATGTTTGCAGCCTCTGGTGGAAGGTTCGGATGCTCCGACCAAGTCGTTGTTGAAAACGCTCAACTGTGAAGTTGCCCTCACACAGATGAATTGCATGTTGGACCTCAACTCATTGCAGACTATGGAATGTATCACTCGAGTGCTACCAACGCGTCTCCAGGATTTGTGGTCTAGGACCGTTGATGATATCTTGAGAAGAGGAGATGAACCCAGGCTCCAAGATCAGCAGTACCTAGTGTCCCATGAGGCACGGATTGCTCGAGGTAGGCTTGGCAAACTGGCTGCCGATAGCAAGGCTCAGGGGTATTCGCGGTCATCCAGTTGGAGGAATTATGCACAAAACCCGCATCCAGAAGCGACACAGTTCACGCCAAAACAGGGTAGTACTTTGTTGGTCGCAGAAAATAGGTGCTCGGTATGTAATGGAATACGCGCACTTGAGGGATGTCAGCGATTCCTGTCTCGTGATATACCCGGTCGTTGGGCATTGGCTGAAGAAATCAAGGCTTGTTTTTCGTGTATCATGCGTGGAAATCTCTCCAGCAACTGTCTCGTTTCCAAACCGTGTTCAACATCAGGTTGTCAGAAACGGTATCACCCTCTACTGCATGTTGCACAAAAGCAATGCACCGATCGAGGCACGCAGGATACAACACAAGGGCTGCAGCTGGATAGGCTGGGTGCGGACAATGCATAAAGGCCTTGGCAGTGGACCAATAATTGTGCGGCTACTCTTAGACCAGAATATCGTGTCAGTTTAGGTGTGCTACCAGTACAAGTAGACGGACCGGGGGGCTCTGTGGAGACCTAAGCTCTGCTGGACAACGGGTCTGATGTGACTCTAATACAGAATGACATTATGGAGCCGGTGGGCTTGAAGGCATTCCCGACCTTACTTTGGATTTTGACAGTAAATGGGACTACCACTTGGAATTCGGGGATAACGGAGCTGCGACTGAACTCATCGTCAGAAAAGCATTTCATGATTACAAAAAGAGCCTTCTGTGTTCATAGGCTACCAATCCAAGCAGTCCAGTACTGCACAGATGCGGATGTTCTATCCTGACCTCCTCTGCATTTTGTCCCAGAGGAGAATCTGAAAGATTCGAGAGTGTGAATCCTGAGAGGTGCCGACTTCCCAGAGGCAAGTTGGGCATCAGAGCGAATATGCGGTATAAGGAAACAAACATGTCCCTTGCGGACAATTTTAGGATAAATTCTTCTTGGTCTGATAAACCAGGAACCAAGCGTTGTGAGGACAGTTAACCACTTTGAGAGAGGAATCAATCCCTCAGCAGAGCAGGTCAACTGACTATACGACACCGATCTCCGCGATGGCTATGCATCGCTAAACTCTCTTCCATCAGAAGACAAACAGGCTGTTAATATGGTTTCCAGTGCCATAACTCGGTTGAAAGGACACTATGAAGCTGCACTTTCGCGGAGGAATCGTGTAGTGAGACTTCCAAATTATTTTATTGTGGCCAAAGAGAGGTTGATCAGCTTGAGGAAAAGGTTTGCGCGTGACCCTGAATTCTTTGATAAATACTTCACAATAATAGAGGGTTATGTGCGCAAGGGCCAAGCCCAGTTAGTGCACGATGTACAGTTAAAGATGGGTTTTGGGCCAATGTGGTACTTACCACATCACGCAGTTATAAACCCTAAAAATCCTAGCAGGTTGGGGGTGGTGTTTGACCGTGCGGCTGCATTCCAGGGACGCTCCTTGAATGATTACTTGCTACAGGGATCGGACACGACAGCAAGCTCAGTTGGAATGTTGCTTCGTTTTCGAAAGGAAGTTGTCACATTAGCTTCGGATATTGAAGAAACGTTCATGCAGGCTCGAGTGCCGACAAGAAACAAAAGAGCACTGGGGTTCCTTTAGTGGGAAAAAGGTCAACTAGATGGTAAGCTTTTTGAATATCAAATGAATTCCCACCCATTTTTGCCACTTCCTTCCCGTTGTGTGCGAATTTTGCGTTATCTCGCACGGCAGATGATTGGGGAGGACAGTATGAGGATTGTGTCTCCAGGGCCGTGTATGATAACTTCTATGTGGGCAACTGTCTTGTGCCCTTGCCCACGTCAGAGAATGCAAAAGTTTTCGCTATCCAGATGGGTGAATTACTATCACGAGGCGGATTCCGGCTTCATAAGTGGGTGTGTAGTCGTAAAGAGGTGCCGGATATTTTACCGAAACCTGATCTGGCCCATCCCACTTTGGAAATAGATGATTGCGCGCCACTGCCGGAGAGGACTTTGGGATTGGAATGGAAATCAGTAGAAGACACGTTCCAGAACTCATTCACAATACACGAAAAACCTCAAACAAGGCATGGCTTGCTGTCTATAGTATCGCCAGTGTTCGACCCCCTAGGGTTGGCTTCGCCTTTTATTCTGCCAGGCATGGTTTCATTGCAATCACTGTGTCGCTTGAAGCTTCGTTGGGACGGCCCAATTGGAGAAAAAACCCCACGATGCTGGAATGAGTGGTTAAGAAGTATGGAACAACTTTGCGCATTCAAAACTCAGCGTTCTGTTATTGGAGGTGACCACTGAAGGAAGATGCATGGCTCTATGTATTTTGTGACGCTTTTGAAGTTGGCTATGGAGTGGTGGCGTATTCCAGCATGGTTTCAAACCCCCTATTGTGCCACGTTGTTCTCCAACTCGGCAATAGCTCCTCTGAAGACAGTAACGATCCCTCGATTGGGGTTAGCCGCAGCAACACTGGCTGTTAGAGTCTCTCGGATTCTTAAGGAGGGAACTGGGATCAAATTCGATAAGACTTATCACTGGACGGACTCTGCTACAGTTTTGCGCCGCACCAACAGCACTAAAACGAGATTTAGCACGTACGTTGCGAACCGTTTGGCTGAAATCTATTAGTGATCAGAACCCTGGCAGTGGCTTCATGTCAGATCGAAGGTTAACCCTGTAGACTTGGTATCAAGAGGCACAACATCACCGAGTGATATCAGCTGCTGGTTTGAAGGTCCTAACTTCTTGGTAAACGATGAAACTTTATGGCCGACCAGTCATACTGTTGCTGCAGCCCCACCGGACGTGGAGTTAAAACAAAGTTTGGGGAAACATGGGGGGCGCACTTCTAGCTGGGTGCTCCAGTTGGTTTCCCCTGCTGAAGTCGGTAGCTTGGTTAACCCGTTTTAAAATGTACTTTGCAGTCATGAGAGGCGGTCACACAGACCTAGGACTGAAAACTGGGCCGTCCAAGTTGCACTACATTGCTAAAGCTGAAGAAAGTGTTATTCTGATTGTACAAGCTGAGGTCTATGGTGAAGAGTTGAAATGGTCACGAGTCAGGAATAATAACCTATGCGCTAACGAATCTCTGATGAACAGGACTCGATTAAAACTGGATCTAATTTCAATAAATAGAATTATTTGTGTCCGAGGACGAGTGAACTACTCCAATCAGCTTCAGGGTGTGAAACATCCGATGATACTACCCAAGACTCACCCGATTACAGACTCGTTAATCCGATGGCGTCACGCAATGAAAGAACATGCAGGACCATCTCAGTTACTCGCTGAACCTCGCAAAACTTTCGGATTTTACAGAAGGGAGCTGCCGTCGAGTGTGCGCTTGGAGGATGTTGGAATTGTCGGGAGAAATCGGCAGTCGTAGGCGAACAAATGATGGCTTCTCTACTAGCCATTAGAGTCCAACGAGGTTGGTTTCCGTTCAAGTACTTCAAAATAGATTATTTTGGGCCGTTGGCAGTTGAACATGGGCGAAGCATGGAGAATTGATATGGATGCATCTCCACCCACCTCCAGATGCTTGCGGTACATATTGAAGTTTCTTATTCTCTAAGCACGGATTCATTCATTATGATATTGCTGCGTTTCATGTCGAGGAGAGGGGAATCGTTTGAGATTTTTAGTGATAATTGTACAAACTTTGTTGGGGCTGAAAGGGAATTGAAGAACCTAATGGGAAACTGGTCCTGTGATCGGATTGCTGATAGATTATTTCAACTGGGCTTGTAGTGACACTTCAAGCCCCCTCATACCAGTTTCCGTGGTGGCATACGGGAGATGGTAGTGCGCTCGGTTAGAAGAGTAATTCTTTCAGTTTGTGACGAACAGCCAATGACTGGCGAAATATTGCTGACATTTCTTGCGGAACGTGAGCGGATATTAAACGGAAGACCGCCAGTGCCTTTGACCTCGGACTGTCGTAATCTGCCAGTACTCACGCCCAATGACCAACTTGTCTTGAGGGCGAACCCACGAGATATTCCGACGAACTGGTAGCGAGATAGAATGGTTCATCAGTGCAGGCAGGCAAACTACCTAACCTGCGTGACGCACGTGCTTGTCTCTTGCAAGCTGCGACTTGGTTCTCGTTTTCTGAGTCGGTGTGGTCGCATACATGAGGTTTGTACATGTTTTATGCCATTGTTCATTTATTAATCCAGTATCGTATATTAACGGATCAATCGTGTTTTGATTCCGAGATCCGCTTTGAGTTTGGCTACCTATTGCTCAGAGGCGTGGTACGCCTACTATGATACCTCCCAGTTTCATCACCTCTTGAACCCTCAGGGTCTCTTTCCCACCCCGAACTCTCCGTGTTTCCCCTCCCCGAGCTGAAAATCAGTTGTCTAGGGCGATTCTGCAACAACTCCCGAGCACCTTCTCAAGTGTTTTTACGGCGATGGCCTAAGTGTGCTGAATAAGACCGTGGAGCGTCGGCAGCTTGTGGTGGATAGGGAGCCTCAGGTCTCAGCCCCCACGGAAATCTGGCCCAAACCGGACGTGCTTGATGCTGAAGTATCCATTCCGGGACACTTCATAGTTGGGCAGGACTCGAGCAGATTTCACTCCAGTGGGGTTATCATATAGTGAATTTATTACATCCCTTTTCCGACTATACTAACAATTTCTACCTTTTCGTGTATCACTTCTCTTTCTCTAGGACAGACACCCTATCGCCTGGTGTGGTCAACGGCCCTCCTGCATGAAATTCTACCGACAGCCTAGGTCTAAGACTTATTGGGCTCCCTGGGAAACTACTCATGATTCATCCATTTCTTAGTCACTGGTGACTTCATCTTACCCGGTATCGACTGGCAAACAGCCGTTGCTCCAGGTGTCACCTTTGAATAACCCCTCCTAGATCTCGTTCCCAGATACTCATGGGTACAGAACGTAAAATATTCGACCAGGCGTCGCACAGGACATGTCCCGTCCTTACTAGGCCTGGTAATCACTGATAAATTGTTCCAAATAGATGTGGTGGACTACTTGCCACCTCTCGGTAAAAGTGATCACATCCTCATCGGGTTTTATTATATTGCGAAGTGGCCTTCCCTTTCCACAGAAATAAAAAATTTCAGATCCTTCAAAAAGACCAATTTTGATCAAGTCGCTGCTTTCCTCCGCTTTCACCTTAACTCAGCTAACCTAGTTAACACTGCTGATGAGATGGCAAAGAACCTCAGGGAGCTGATCTCCTTAGCTAATAGGCTATTTGTCCCCAGAGTTTTTCTTCCATAGACCAGTAGACAGCCCCTCCCTCGGCCCATCAGGGGCCTTCTAGACAAACTTGCCCGCCTCTTCGTTAGATATAAAGCCACTGGTCTTGCCTGCTATGCGAAAAGCTCCCGTATCTTCGGTGACAAAAGCAAAGACAAGATTAAGTCATATCATAATGCAGTCCAAAGATCTGTACTTGCTCGAGCACGGACCAACAAGGCATTTTTCTTTCAGTACATGCCCCGTTTCCGAGGCACAGCTCCGACGCCACTTGCTGTCAGGGCTCATGCCCGATCCCCATATACTTCCCTCAGCCAAGTGGTCGAGGCCTTTAGCTCCTACTTTCTTGCGGTTTTTAGCTCCATACCGATACCATCTCACCCCGCCAAGCACCCGATATCATTAATCACTACCCTTGGCCATACCACTATTCCCACTATTGCATTTGCACAAAGTTCCCGTCGGCTCAGCCAGTATTGATTTGTGGGTCTTGACTTTATCCACCCCCACTTTCTCAGGGAAACCGCGGACACATCCGCAGCTCCTTATGAATCCCTTTTTCGGTGACATGTTGACGATGGGGTTTTCCCCAGCAGCCGGAAAAAGCAGTCATCGCACCTATATATAAGAAGGGCAATAGACATCTAGCTTCTAGTTACAGACCCATAAGTATAAATAGCACCACGGGCTAAACTTTCAAGCGAATTCTCATGAGTGTGGTTCTTTCCCATCTGCTTTCAAGCAGGATCTTCTCCCCGTCTCAACATGGATTTTTTCCAGGTTGATTATGCATCACCAATATGCTTACTGTCATGGATAGTCTGACGAAAGCTCACGAAGACGGCCTGCTCCCACATGCTGTATTCGTTGATTTTGCCAGAGCCTTTGACAAGGTCCCACATGCCCTTCTTCTCTATAATCTGCAAACATACGGGATTACAGGCCCCACGTTGGCCATCTTGGGCAGCTTCCTTACAGACCGCGCCTTTGTACTTAAGGTGGTGAATGTTCTGTAAAAAGTGGGGTCCTCAAGAGATCCTCTTTGGTCCTCTTCTGTTCGTGATCCACCTAAATGATCTTCGGACAGCCCCTCCCGTGTACATAGATATGTATGCAGACGATGTAACCCCCTGGAGTAAAAGTGCTGAAAACATGCCAAGTGCAGCTGATGAAACGAATTTTTGGTCCGAGGACTAGAACCTTCCAGTTAGTGATAACAGACGATTGTGTATGTCTTCCGGCAGATAGACTAGTCAAAAGTTTTCCATCAAAGGAGAAACCACGCTGCCAAGGGTTGACCGACAGACGATGCTCAGTTTCTGGTTAGATTGCGATCTGTACTTCTCCCATCATCACCAACTTGCAAGCAAGTCTGCCTTTAGAGTCCTTAACATGATTCGAAGGTCCTGCCCTCGCATCTCCAGGGAGGACTTCCCTATAATTTTCAATACTCACTCCCGTTCTATGCTGGAGTACTTTAGTCAGCTAGTGCTCTCCGGTCTTGTCCAAGATCGTGAGATCCAAGAAGGGGTTCAGAGGGCTTCCACCAAGGCAATACGGGGTCTGCCCCCCTATCTTACCCAGTCCGCCCCTGACTTTTCAATATTTATACTAATGACTTAGGACGCATAATAGATGATCTGCTTTTGATCGTTCACATTTATAAATCAGATCAAAGCAATTGCTTATCCTCCGTCTGTCCAACCTCTCTCAGTGGTCACAGCAAGAAGTTTTTAAAACCAAGACCATGTACTTCTCTGTGAATTATCATTTTAGCCACTGATGTAAAGACCGGTCTTGAAAACCCCCCTAAAACCTTCGCGATTCAGTGTTTTTCTTAACCTCACCCACTTGCTTACACTATTGACGTGTCTTTACGAACTGTTCGTTTTTATGGACCAGTTGTTGTTTGTTCGCGCCCAGAGCACTACCTTGTCATATCCCTGTTCTGGACCTGCGTGACGCATGTGCTCCTTGCTCGCACGCCGCAATTCGGTTCTCGTTTTTTCAGTCCTTGTGATCTCATTATTGAGGTTTGTATCTTTTTAGTGTCGTTGTTCATTCAATAATTTAGTATGACAGAATATCACGGATAATCGCCTTTTGATTTCGGGATCCGTTGCTAATTTGACCATGCATTGCGCAAACGTGTGTTACAATAATCAATAAATCAATTTGGAACGAGGAAATACGCAAAATGCCAAGAAAAGATCGAAAACATTGGAATCTGGACAGGAAGTGACACGACAAGTCACTGGGGAGGTTTTGGGTACATTTGACTTTTTAGTTAATGTTAGATCGCCCAGTCCTGTCAGTGCTAGTTCATGTGTTACTGAGGGCATTATGGATTGTAAGGATGTTGATCTACATAGGCTGAGAATAATAGACCTAGAACAACAGTTGTTATCGGCTAGACAACGGGCCCAGGAAGTAGAAAAGAAGTGTAGACAGAAAGAGCATGAACATGAGACCAGCAACTACGACCTCTCCGATAGATCAGGGCACAATAAGATAGGGAAGCCCACGCCGGCCGCTGACTATAAAACACCATCGATCAATTTGCCAAGAGTGGAACTAACGGTTTTCGACGGGCGATCTGAACACTACTGCAAGTTTTTCAAGCAGTTCGAGACGTTTGTCGAAAATAAAATAACCGACCCCGGTCAAAGGCTCCCGTACCTGACTCACTACTGTCGAGGCCGAGCAAGAGAAGCTATCGACGGGCGTACCATGCTCGACCCGGAACAAGGCTACACCAGAGCAAGGAAGACTCTAAGGGAATTGTTTGGCCAACCGTTCAAAGTATCCCGTAACCTAATAGGGGGCGTGATGGTAGAGGCAAAGAGAACCAAGGGCGACGTCTACACAATGGCCAACCTGGTGATCAAGATGCAGAACTGCTCAATAGCCCTCGACCATTTAGGTTACAGGGCTGACCTAGATTCCATGCACGCTTTGGAAAACATAGTCCGTTACCTCTCTCCCGAACTACAGGTTGGGTGTGGGGAAGAAGCGGAACGGATAAGCTGAAGCGACCGGGAGGCTAACTTAGAAGACCTGACCGAATACTTGGACAGGCAAACCAAGATAGCCGACAGCAGGTTCGGCCGACTTATCCGGGACAGCAACCGAGCAAACAAGCCCAGTACTAGCCAAGCTCAAACTCCTACATGGGAACATCTAAAATACCAACGTTGGACCAATGCGAGCGCCATTTCACGCGATGCCACGGCGCAACCAAGTTGCAGATCCTGTGGTGCTAGCCATGGACTACCAGAATGCCCGAAGTTCGGCAACGCCACAGTAGACGAACGGTGGGGAATGGCGAGGATGACAGGAGTGTATTTCATTTGTCTCAACACCACCCACCGGGCGACAGCTTGTAGGACAAGGAACCGATGTGGTTACGAGGGCTGTGCGGGCAGACACCATCGACTGCTGCACCAGGCGAGAGAAACTATACCCGAGGCGGGCACAAAGCCCAGTGTGATTTGTTCAACGTCCCGGTCTGCCAGTAAACCGGTACGTTCGTGCGTAGGTACCTTGGGAGTAGTGACCTTAACTGGGGTGGTCAAAGCGTTGGCTTTCGTCGATGGTGGATCTGACACTACCCCAGTGAAAGAGGGTTTGCCGACAAACACCGGCTCGCTAAAGGTGTGACGTCGTTGGCAGTGAGCACGGTGGGCGTAACACAGGTAATGACTGTCGGCAGGTTGAGGCTGCAACTCATCTCTCTAGATACTAACGAGCAAATTGAACCAACGGAGGCATTCACGTTAGCTGATCTCCCCATGCAAGCACCAAGGTTGGTGAACTCAATCTTGACAAGGTGGCCCCACCTGTAGGATGTAACCGTTGTAGACTGAGAAGACGATGAAGTGGATCTTCTAATCGGCTGCAACGTGCCAGAGGCTCATTGGGTACTTGACCAGAGAGTGGGCGACCGCCAGGCATCTTACGCCGTACGCATGGCTCTGGGATGGATGTTGTACGGTCCAGTAGGGGTACGTGGTTCCGTGAACTATTTATCCGCCGAAAAGGACTGCACAGAGTGCCACCTGCAGTGGCCGTATGAAAAGGAGTTTCGTGACATTGGAGAAGAAGGACCACCGTTGTCTCAAGAGGATCACTTTGCTCTGCAAAAGGTGCGGCAAAGCACTAGAGGCCTTAACAAACAGTTCGAGGTTTCCCTCCCACGGCGCATATCTGCCGACCCGTGTACCGACAACAAAAATTATGTTCTTCAACGATTACTACGACTGAAAGAACGTTTCTTTGAAGACCAGAATCCGTGGGAACGATACGCGGAATTAATGAAGCGAAACGAAGCCCTCGGCTACGTTGAAAAGGTGCCTGCCAACACCGACGGCTGAAAGGGTATCTGGTATCTGCCTCATCACCCGGTCATCAACCCCAAGAAACCCAATAAACTGCGGGTGGGTTTCGACTGTGCAGCCAAGTTCCAGGGCAAGTCGTTAAACGATCGCTTACTACAAGGGCCTGACTGGACCACACCACTGATCGAAGTTTTGTGCCGTTTCAGAGTGGGTAAAGTGGCCTTGTCCGCCGATATTGGGAAATGTTTCATCAGGTGAAAATACCGGTAGGATAACGAGGCGCGTTGCGTTTCCTGTGGTGGGAAGAGAGCGACCGGGACAACGCAGTGGTGAATTATAGGATGACCGTCCACCCCTTCGGAGCCATATCGTCACCATTTTGGGCGAACTACGCCCTCCGAGAATCAGCGAACAAACTTGGCGACCTAGTACATCGGACGGTAGTAGATAGTGTCAGCAGGAACTGCTACGTCGACGACTATCTTGGGTCATTCGATGATGTGGAATCAGCCCTAACGCAGTTCAGGGGCCTGACAAGATTGCTGGAAGAGGGCGGCTTCCATCTAACTAAATAGATGTCGAACGCTTCAGAAGTGCTGAAGGTCATCCCGTATCACGAAAAGGCCGAAAGGGTAAGAGATTTGGACGGCTCTCCACTTCCTATCGAGCGCACCTTAGGGATACAATGGGACGCGGAAACGGACGATTTTGTTATCGAGGTAAACGTTCCCGAGCTGCCAATAACCCATCGTGGAATACTATCCGCTGTCTCAAGTTTTTCGACCAGCTCGGTTTCGTCTCAACCTGGCTGTTATCCGTAAAAATCTTGCTGCAGCGGCTGGGCCTTAAGAAAGTTGGTTGGGACCAGTCACTGGACCGAGAGGGCCGGCTGGACTGGGAGGAATTTTCAAACACCTTGAAGAAACTAGGGGACATAAAGATTCCACAGTGTTTGACTCCTGGTCATACAACACGGACGGGAGAACTACATGCCTTTTCCGATGCATCCGAAGTCGGTTATGGAGCTGTGGTGTATGGACGATGGTGCACAGGAGATGGACAATATACTACGAGGATCCTGTTCGCCAAAGCTTGCCTCGCCCCACTGAAGTCGGTCTCGATCAAAAGCCTTGAACTCAGCGCAGCCGTGTTGGCGGTCAGGGCGGTGCAAGCTGTGAAGAGATGTTTCGATCTCTACATTTGGTCGGTGAGCTTCTGGACGGATTCAACGATAGTACTTTACTACATTAACAACGTCCGGAGCCGGTTTAGTACTTTCGTTGCTAACCAACTCACAATTATGCACGATGAATCAGCCATGAACCAGTCGAAGCATATCATGTCTGGTGATAATCCGGCCGATCTGTGCTTCCGGGATGCGACCAACTTCAGGCAACTGGACACGTGGACGAGAGGGCCGAACTTCCTGCACTTGTGCAAACAGGACTGGCCCGTGTTCGAATTAAAAAACCCCACCGAAGTAGAACTGGAGATCAAAGGCGTAGTGATAGCGGCCACTGTCGTCGAAGCAACATCCATCCTATCGCGATTGGTCAGGTTTTCTTCCTGGATGAAGACAGTTCGTGTGATAGTTCGGTTGACCAGGTTCAAGATAAATTTACTAGTCATCAAAGGGTTACGCCCCTCAGGCCGGATACGGGTCGGCCCGATAAGTCCCGATGAACTACAAGCTGCAGAATACGATATTTTTAGAATGAAACAACGAGAGGCTTTCGACCGATAGCTCGAGAGGGCGGAAGAAGGGGGACCGATCAACAAAGAAATATCATCTCCGAGAGGCGAATTAACGCGTCTAAACCCCAAACCCGTTGATGGACTGCTGCGGGTGGATGGTCGGCTGGCCAAAGCCCACCTTAGCTTTGACACAGTATCCTCTACTGCTGCCTGCGAAACAACCTACAGTAGAGCTAATGATCCAACACGTCCACGCTGTGGAGGGACATGCCGGGGAAAGTCACGTGACGAGCGTCATCCGAAGGCGCCTTTGGTTGCTGAGAGGACGAGCGACTGTATAACGCGTAATCCGACGTTGTGTGCAATGTAGGAGACGCAATGCCACTGCGGGCAAACAACACATGGTCCCACTACCAGAATGCAGGGTGACTGTGGGGTAGTGGCCGTTCAGCGACACCGGGTTGAACTATTTCGGGCACTTGTGGATCAAGTGCGGGAAGAGGTTAGAAAAACGATATGGATGTATCATGACGTGCATGAAGTCACGTGCGGTACAACTAGAAGTCGCACATTCGATGACGACCGATTCGTTTCTACGAGCCTTGCAAAGATTTATCAACCGAAGAGGCTTACCGGCCGATATATACTGAGATAATGGGTCGAAATTTGTGGGCGCTCACCGGGAATTTCAGCTTTGGCACAATAACATAAACAGGGACGAACTGCAGGATCGAAGCCGTGGCCTACAGCATGCGATGGCACTTCGACCCCCATAGGTAAGTCACCTCGGCGGCGTATGGGAACACATGATCCGGTCGGCCAGACGGATATTGCTGTCGATCATGGAGCAACAGCCGCCCGACGACGAGACGCTGAACACCGTATTGATTGAGGTAGAGAGGATTCTGAACAACCGCCCCCTGATTCCAGTAATGAACGGCAACTTCACCAACCTGGCGCTCACCCCGAACGACTTATTGACGTTACCGTCGAACGAGGGTTTCCAAGGGCCGGCAAACCTTCGTGGGAGCTACCTCAAAAGATGGAAGCAAGCGAACTATCTTGTCAAGGTTTTCTGGATGTGCTGGCTGCGGGAGTACCTACCGGCTCTGCAGACTCGACAGAAGTGGCTGGTCAAAACAAGAACATTCAAAGTTGGGGATTTGGTGATGATCGCCGACGAACGCGCACGTTTCAGCACCTGGTCCTTGGGAGTAGTTGTGGAAACCCCCGAAAGCGCTGACGGAATGATAAGAACGGTGAAGGTGAAGACAGCTAACTGGGCGCTCATTTGTGATATACCCAGTATTAGCCTACTCGAGAGTGAAGGCGGGGAAGCTGATAACGCTGAGGCCCAGTAGACTATTTCGCCTTCGTCTTCGAGGTGGGTAAAGAAACCCCATATATGGAAGCAATCCCGACACACTGACGTATCGAACCATCATACACCCCAAAGCACACTCACCTACATTGTACTCGTTATACCACATGGTCTCCGTCAAACACGTTACAGTGCTCACAGTCTTTCGTTGACGCTACAGAAGGTTTTTTCCGAAATATGGTGATAAATGCGATTCCGTTGTACATCCAGACACACACACCCGATGCACGCCATGTCCCGCAGCTCCTATGAAACATGTGACGGTGTTCGCAATTTGCTTTTGTTGACGTTGCTGAAATGTCTTTTGCATATGTGGAGGTAGCGGCGATTAAATCATACACACACACACCCACACACACATACTCATGAAAGCACATACAGCCATGGCAGGACGGCCCTTCCAAGGACAGCATCTGTGTTTCCCCTTCAAGCCAGCCATCGGTCAGTTGTGCTCGTGGAAGATGTAGAATAGCCTCTCGTCTATTTGGCCAACGGATTAGGTGCGACCATGAGTAGAACGTTGACGACAAGCATTAGGCGCGCGCACTGACAGCAGGACCTAGGCAGGTAGGAAGAATCAGTACCATTATACAAAACCTTTGACTTTGCTAAGGATTCGGGAGGATATTGGTGGGCGGTGAAACGACCGGTCGTGGAAAATCCCCCTAAAACCTTCGCGATTCAGTGTTTTTCTTAACCTCACCCACTTGCTTACACTATTGACGTGTCTTTACGAACTGTTCGTTTTTATGGACCAGTTGTTGTTTGTTCGCGCCCAGAGCACTACCTTGTCATATCCCTGTTCTGGACCTGCGTGACGCATGTGCTCCTTGCTCGCACGCCGCAATTCGGTTCTCGTTTTTTCAGTCCTTGTGATCTCATTATTGAGGTTTGTATATTTTTAGTGTCGTTGTTCATTCAATAATTTAGTATGACAGAATATCACGGATAATCGCCTTTTGATTTCGGGATCCGTTGCGAATTTGGCTACGCACTGCTCAAAAGTGTGTTACAACTGGGTCGTTACTCTGTGGAAATCCTTCCCGGGGTACACTGTTCTCTTACAGAACAAAACGATCTTTAAGAAAAAGTTAGACCTGGACTTTGGTCTCTTCAGAGATTTCCTGTTCACAAAAAAGTAAAAGCAAAAGAGAAATGTATGCTTTTGTTGCATTCCCATTCCGATGTATGTTTATTAATGTCGCACCCTCATTCCTCCAAAGGCACTGCCCATAAAGAGCGACGGTTGGTGTCACGTATATTTTGTTAAGGTTGCCATCCCCGCCCCCTGCTTCCCTTTACTCTCAGTTCAGTTTGGTGAGTCCGACAGACGATCAAAGATTCCATCAAGAACCGGGACAAATGAGCTCAAAGCCTCGAACCCGTGAAGTCCCTCAAGACTTCAGGAGTCACCTGGACAAGCGCCAGCACAACCACTTTCTTTGGATCAGAAAGTATGCTCACCAATGGAAGAGCAATAGTTGAAGCTTGAGCAACCAATAGCTGGAATGAGAACACAGACTAGTGTCTCGACTGACGCAGTTTACTGTCCCTTTGGGCACCCCAATCGTGGGGTCCTGGGAGCACAAAACTCGGCTGCTTATATTGGCGATGAACAACTACGAAATGGTTGCAACAGATGGCAGATAGGCTGAGACATTAGCCAAGCACTATCTGTCAGTTTATTCTGTGGAGGAGGGTGCGTCTATCCCGATAATGGTTGGCTCGCCGCTGTTCATTATGTATGATTTTGGGGAGCCGGAATTAAATAAACTTCTCAAATCCATCAAAACCCATAAGTCGCTGGGACCGGACGACGTGCATCCTTTGATGTTGAAGGGGTTGGCGGACCAACTAACCACACCACTGACGCGTTTGTTCATCTTATCTTTCGTCACTGGCAGTCTACCTCGGGAGTGGGAAAAGGCAGTCTTTGTGACGCTGTACAAGGATGGAACAAAATCCACCTCGGCCAACTACCGCCCAGTTAGCCTCACTTCCGTAGCTGGAAGGTTCATGGAAAGGCTGGTGGCTGCTCGCATACGTGAGCATCTGGAGAGCTGCCAACTGCTAAGTGCAGAGCAGCACGGTTTTCGGCGGAACAGATCATGTCTGTCAAACCTGTTGACTGCCCGTGAAAGTTGGTAGAACTCCAAGGCCAAGGGATATGTCACGGACGTCTTCTTTGTGGGCTTTATTAAGGCATTTGATAAAGTTCCTCACAATGGGCTGTTGCTGAAACTCCGGGTCATCAACATCTCAGGGCCCACGCTTCACTGAATTGAGGACTTTTTGGTCGAGAGAACCTTTTCCGTGAGAGCTGCACGTTCCCAGTCCTTGTGGTATCCAAAAAGCAGTGGCATGCCGCAAAGCATCGTGCTAGAACCCCTGTTGTTTCCAGTTTTGTGAACGACTTACCACAGACCATTCGATCCCAACGTATTATCTACACCGATGACCTAAAGATCTGGCGCACCGTTCGATCGGCAGAGGATCGCGAGATAATACAGGAAGATCTGCAGGCTCTCGTCAATTGATCGATTACCTGGAGTCTACCGATAAACATGGACAAATGCGTGAGCATGAGGATTGGTGGCCCCAACGATACTTCCGGCTACTGCCCTGGGAGTATCGTACTCCGTCACAAGCAGGAGGAAAAAGACCTCGGAGTTGAAGACAAGAGTACACACTGAGACAGCGTGCGCCTTAGCGAGGAGTATACTTGGTTCCATTCACCGTTCATTTGGGCCTCTGCCCATGGACACTTTCCGACTGCCGTATGTCTCACACGTACGTCCTCGCTTGGAATATGGCGGTCCGGCTGACTACCCGTGCACGGCGGCGGAGGTAGCCAAACTGAAACGAGTTTGACGTGCCGCCACAAGCATCGTGGCTGGACTGAGTGGGTTCAGCTAGGGGGAACGCCTAGAAGTCACCGAGTTGTTTCCCATTGCCTATCTGTAAGGTTGATTAGACCTTACTTCGCGGTTTCCTTAGTAAACGCGTGCTTCGGTCCTGCGTACTGCTTGGACCACCTGCTCGTTACTCTGATGCTGGGCACTGTACGAATATGTTAAACAGAATAGTATTCTCCACGACCCGTGAGAGCGAGAAGGCGGTTGGAAGATATGGTGGTTAGCTTGTATTTGGGAGCGTACGTGAGAGAGTGCGCAAGAGCAACGGTCAAATGGCAACCGCGCTTGGCGGTCAGCGTTCAGTTAAACAATAAACGTGGTAAAAGTATGAACGAAGATGGCAACCGCTACATCCCGACGTCTTCGAGGCGACCTCATCTATGCCAGGGGAATAATCCATGGTGAGTTGGGCCGGGAACTACACTCGGAATTCCCGCTCAGGAATAATGATCGTACCAGAGGACACACCCTGAGGCTTTGTAAGGTGCATTCCACGGGCCTACCGGCCATCTTTTTGTTGTCAAGGAGAGTGACCAATCTTTGAAACGCTCTACCGACCGAAGTGGTGGAAGAAGCAAACCGAAACACTATTTAAGAGGAAATTGGATCAGACCCTGAATAGTTATTGGCGGAGCACCGACTTCTGGCCGGGTCAACAGAGTACGATGTGATCGGGCTCACGCGGGATGATTTCTCACCGCTCTTCACCTGAAGACTGACTGAGTAAAGACGGAAGATTCCGCTAGGTCTGAACTGAACTGATTGACCTTGTAAATCAACGGGCAGTTAGGGCAACCTTTCAGCGCGGAGGGGAGCGACATGGATGTTACCAGCGTATCGTGGCGCGAAGGGATACAAATTTAAGTTAGCTAGCAAGTGGCTGGAATAAATCGAAAAACGGAACGTTTTTGGGGAAAATAATAGCACCATTGTGATTGGCGCCTTAATATTGGAGGAACAGCACTACCCTGTAGAACTCAGCTCGTTCGTAACATCAGTTTTCGGTCGGTTAGTTTAGTAGCAATTTTACACGGATCAACATTGAGTTGGTACGAGGGAAATCGACGGCAGAAGTAATGTGCAATGCTTAGCTGGCGTTGCATTCGAATATATCTGTTTAATTCATCGAAATGCCCTGAAATACCTCGGTATAGCTCGCTCTATTTTATTCCCTCGAAAAGGGGAAAATAAGGGCAACTATTCGGAAAATCATGAAATATGAGATAGAAATAGGCATACGTAATTTGGGAAAAGTGACAGAAATTAACGAAGCACATCGCGTACTTCAAACGATTGCCACAAACCGGCAAAAATCCGACCGGAGCCAGACGAAGTGTAAGGTTGTTTAGAACTAACTTCGCGGTTTCCTTAGTAAACGCGTGCTTCGGTCCTGCGTACTGCTTGGACCACCTGCTCGTTACTCTGATGCTGGGCACTGTACGAATATGTTAAACAGAATAGTATTCTCCACGACCCGTGAGAGCGAGAAGGCGGTTGGAAGATATGGTGGTTAGCTTGTATTTGGGAGCGTACGTGAGAGAGTGCGCAAGAGCAACGGTCAAATGGCAACCGCGCTTGGCGGTCAGCGTTCAGTTAAACAATAAACGTGGTAAAAGTATGAACAAAGTTGACCACCGCTACAGAAGTCCAGTCGCTGCACCAGTTGATGGGCAACATCTGGCTCTACCTACAGTGCACCTGGGGAGGATAATCCAGCGAATAAACACGGAGAGAACCAGTTTACCGGTCTGCAAACCTCCACTAGATGGACTTAGGGGTGGAGTACCTGGGGTTTCTCTAGGCGGTGAGAGAGGTCATCGCACTTCACTGGACAGCTATCACCCGCTTAAGCTTGTAAGGTTGATTAGACCTTACTTCGCGGTTTCCTTAGTAAACGCGTGCTTCGGTCCTTCGTACTGCGTGGACCACCTGCACGTTACTCGAATGTGCGGCACTGCACAAATATGTTAACCAGAACAGTATTCTCCACGACCCGTGAGAACGAGAAGGCGATTGGGAGAGATAGTGGTTAGCGTGTATTTGGGAGCGTGCGTGAGAGCGTGCGTGAGAGCGTGCGCAAGAGCAACGGTCAAATGGCAACCGCGCTTGGCAGTCAGCGTTCAGTTAAACAATAAACGTGGTAAAAGTATGAACGAAGATGGCAACCGCTACAGGGGCCTCCTCCTAGAAGTCCGACGGAATTGGGCTTCAATCGTGATGATAAGCCGGAATTATTGGTTGTCCAGGAACTCCTCATAGCTTGTCCGTTATATTGTTGTTGACGTCGAACGACTGCTGATGAGTTTACCGGTGCCTGCACTCTCGAGGTCCGATGTGCGCCGGTCCAACTGTGTTTTGGCGCCCACGGGTCTCATACGACTGCAAGCCGGAAAATGCCTCGTCAGGTCCATCCAAAAAGGCGTCCAGTTGTCGTCTCCAGTGCCAGGCTGACCAATCGTCCCGTTGTCCAGTGAGCGGTTGGCTCCTTGAACGTGCACGGGAGTCAGCCAGGCTACGGATGAAGCCAATGTGGCTGTGTAGATCCGTCTGAGAGAGGGCAAGGCAAACTGGAACAAAATAGCGCCTGAGGGCGCCGGCGGATGTTGGACCGTAATAACAACACACAAACGATGTTCGGTGTTTTTGGAGTCGCTAGGAGACCAGAAGAAAATGAAATCATAACTACCGATTGTAATTTCACGGGTCTGTTGTTTGGTAAATCCATGGCGAACTTCCCAACTTATTGCTAACAGTCGGTTGTAAAAATCGTCACGAAATCGGCGAAGCGGACGGGATTTCGTAGTTGGCGACCGCGACGGCTACTTCGCGTTGCGGGTATGGTTGGAGAATCTAATGGACTAGCTGCCGAGTCCTCACTGGGCGTAATCGGGGGTGGTTCGAGTAGTAACTCGCTCGATGCAGGTGACTGAGCGACTTGAGTGGGTGTAAATTGGCCGAGCGGCTTGCACTCAATGACGGCAGGCTTGAGACGGTCGATAGATACGGTGTCGTGTCGTCCGTTGATATATATGACAAATGTTTTTGCCCTACGTTGTATCACCCGAAATGGGCCAGTGTATGGCGCTTGTAGTGGTGATCGAACGCCATCGACGCGGAGGAATACATGAGTAGTGGTTCCTAACGCGGTTGGGACATAACTTGTAGACTGTTGTTCACGCGGCGGACTGGCCTTGAGCACTCGCATGTGCTGCTTAAGGCGCTGAGCATAGTCACCGTAGTCGAAAGTCACGGTTGGTGAGGGGGCTACCAACTCCCCAGGCAGACGAAGTGTACAGCCATATACTAGTACGGCCGGTGTTGTGTGTAACTCCTCCTTAACGGTACTACGCAGGCTTAAGAGTGCTAATGGTAGTGTTTCACTCCAAAGGGGGTTACCGTTTGCTCGAAGGGCGGCTTTTAATTGCCGGTGGAAACGCTCAACCATACCATTGACCTGAGGGTGGTAAGCTGTCGTCTTAACGTGTTGGCAACCGAGCGTAGCGAGTAGGCTGCCGAAAGCGCCGTCAAAGTGTGGACTGCAATCAGTGGTTACTATTGCCGGGCAACCGAAATGACTAACCCAACCGGTCAGAAAAGCTTTCGCGGTCTCTTCCGAGGTGGGACGAGGGATAGGGATGGCCTGCGGCCAGCGAGTAAAACGATCCACGCATGTGAGTATGTAAACGTACCCAAGCGAAGGTGGGAGTGGTCCTACAAGGTCGACGTGCACATGATGAAAACGTGTTTCGGGTTCTGGGAACCTGGCTAACGCTACCTTAGTGTGCCTATGGGTCTTAACACGTTGACACTGCAGACAAGCACGAGCCCATTGACGGACATTTCGTTTGACATTGTGCCAAACAAAACGCTCAGTTATCAGTTTCACCGAGGCAGTCACACCCGGATGAGCCAGATTATGAAGTGTCAGGAACGTAGGATAACGGTGGGCAGCAGGAACTACTGGCCTAGGGCGACCTTGCGACACATCGCACACGATGGTATTCTGGGAAGCTGGGATAGGCACTGTGGTTAAACTCAAAGAACCGTTTTGCCGAAGTTGTTCGATGTCAGGGTCCATAGTTTGAGCCTGTGCCATTGCGTCTAAGTTGATGTTAGGCGTTTGTGACAGATTTAGTTGATATACGCGCAATAAGGCGTCTGCGACGGGATTAAGTACCCCAGAGACGTGTCGTATGTCCACAGTAAACTGTGAGACAAAGTCTAAGTGGCGAATCTCGCGTGGTGAGTATCGATCGGAAGCTGACTTCAGTGCGTAAACCAAAGGCTTGTGGTCTGTAAACACCGTGAACGAACGGCCTTCGAGTGCATGTCGAAAATGACGAATTCCCAAGTAGATGGCTAATAACTCTCTACCGAACGTGCTGTACCTTGATTCCGCGGGTTGTAGGCGCTTGGAGAAGAATGCTAAAGGTTGCCAAGAGTCATCTACGAACTGTTGCAGTACTGCTCCAACCGCTGTGTCCGAGGCATCCGTCACTACCGAAATAGGAGCCAAAGGGTCGGGGTGTGTAAGGAGTGCTGTGTTGGCGACAGCATCTTTGACCAAGGCGAATGCGGCTTGTGCCGTGTCGGGAAACACGAACTTCCGCTTACCTCCGCGCAACAAATCGGTGAGGGGTTGCATCATTTCCGCACAGTGAGGAATAAATCGGCGGTAGAAATTCACCAGGCCGGCAAATTGACGCAACTGGCGAAAAGATTGGGGTTCAGGGTAGTTGCGAATAGCGGAAACTTTATCTGACAGAGGGTGAATACCCGAGGATGAAATAGAATGTCCTATGAAAGTGATATCAGACCGGCCTAATTCACATTTCGCGATATTGATCGTAACGCCGTGCTGGCTAAGGCGTTCGAAAAGTGCTCGTAAGTGTGTAGCGTGCTCTTGCTCTGAAGAACTCGCCACCAAAATATCATCCAGGTATACGTGGACATTTTCCAAACCACGAGTTGCCTCGTGCATGAACCGTTGAAAGGTCTGGGCTGCATTGCTGAGTCCAAACGGCATTCGCAGAAACTCGAACAGCCCGAAAGGTGTAGTGACGGCAGTTTTAGGGATATCGGCCTCTGCTACCGGGATCTGGTTGTACGCCCGAACCAAATCGATACGGCTGAAGACGGAGAAACCTGATAAAGACGAAGTAAGATCCTGTATATGGGGAATCGGGTATCGGTCCGCGATGGTGACTTTGTTAAGCGCTCTGTAATCACCACAGGGTCGCCAGTCGCCACTAGACTTAGAAACCATGTGAAGGGGAGAAGCCCAAGGGCTACTAGAAGGGCGTATTATACCCAGTTCTAGCATATGTTCGAATTCGGCCTGTGCAACACGAAGCTTGTCTGGCGCTAACCGACGCGGCCTACTGAACACTGGGGGTCCCTTGGTATCGATATGGTGAGTGACACTGGTCGTCACTGCTGGGAGAGGTCCGGCCTGCCGAAACATGGCCGGGTAGGCGGCGATGAGTTCGCCATAAGGTTGGTGTGCCGGTGGTTGAACGTAAAAGGGCGTGACGTGATTCACTCGCGAATTATGACCCGCAACAGCGATAGTGGTCTGACGATCCACCACTCTGCGGCGCCGTGCATCAACTAACAAGTCAAAGTGCTGCAGGAAGTCAATGCCCAGAATTGGGTACGGGACGTCGGCAATGATGAACACCCAACGAAAATTACGCTTTAAACCCAAGTTTAAGGTGAGCGACCGCTGGCCAAACGTTGGGATGGCCGTGCCATTGGCAGCGCGTAGTGTTTGGGCCTGCGGTGTGCTATTGTCGTCTTTCGCTCGGGGGAGGACGCTCACTTCGGCACCGGTATCTACAAGGAATAGGCTATTTGAAATGATGTCCCTTACGTTCAAAAGACGACTATTGGTGTGATACCCGGCTTCGTGGGTCGCCACCACGGGCCGGGGGGTTAGTTTCCCTGATGAGCACCGGGAAACGTACACCCTGGTTCGCATCGTTTGGCTCCCTCACCGGAGCGACTGTGGTATTTACAATACCCTTCTTTTGAAGAACCGACGAAACGTCGTCGCAATGACGGACTATGGAGCCTAGGTGAGCGTGCGCGGTGCCGCTCCTGTGACCCACTTCTAACTGCTAGGCGTTGCAGGCTCGCGTCAATTCTAGACAAAACTGACGCGAGGTCATTAGATGTTGGCAAGGCAGGCACCGTTGTGACGGAGGGCCTGGTTACTCCAGCTACAGCGGGGTTGTATCGTGACAGAATGTCATCAGCTATCGCTGCAGTTTCCTCTAGGGAGCATTTGCGCGTGGCACTTAGTAAAACTGGAATGTTATGCGGCAAACGCTGCAGTCAAAGTTCCCTTAAGAGCGGGTCCTCGCCTATCGTCGGTCCTCTCAAGCGCTGCATCTCACGCAGCAGTTCGGAGGGCTTCCTACTTCCAAGCTCAACGTTTTGAAGTTGTTGCATACGTTGGTCTTGCGTTGGGGTCGTGCGGGCAATGACAGCCTCCTTTAAAGCCTCATAGCTTCGGGAAGAGATTATTACGTCCCTTACTTGCATTGTGACCTCTGGCGGGAGGCGGCCTGCTACCCACCTGAAACGGCTGGCGTCGCTGGTTATACGGCAGTTTTCGAATTCTAACTCAACCAGCGTGAACCAGAGTTCTGGATCAGCAGGTGTGAATGCCGGTATGTGCAGCGTGATCGCCCCAACGGTGGGGTCTGAGCAGGATTTCCGTTCGGCAGACATAGCGATTACTTTATGGAATACAGACGGGAAAAGAAATCAACGACCAATGGGGCACTATAGTCTTCGCGAAAAAAATCACGACGAGTTAGACACACAAAATATGTATGGACGAAAAAAAAAATTATTTGGTAAACCAACCAAAAAAAATCAAGATAGGGAAACAATAAAACACACAAAAACGTACGCAGACGGGACCTTGAACGGTAGAAAACAAGGAAACTCACGTGACCTGGGGATCACGTCGGGCTCACCAATTGTAATGTTCATTAGACCTTACTTCGCGGTTTCCTTAGTAAACGCGTGCTTCGGTCCTTCGTACTGCGTGGACCACCTGCACGTTACTCGAATGTGCGGCACTGCACAAATATGTTAACCAGAACAGTATTCTCCACGACCCGTGAGAACGAGAAGGCGATTGGGAGAGATAGTGGTTAGCGTGTATTTGGGAGCGTGCGTGAGAGCGTGCGTGAGAGCGTGCGCAAGAGCAACGGTCAAATGGCAACCGCGCTTGGCAGTCAGCGTTCAGTTAAACAATAAACGTGGTAAAAGTATGAACGAAGAAGGCAACCGCTTCAAGCTGGACAGCCCCTGGTCAAAAAGATGCCGCCCGTAAGATTTCCGCTTGCTCCTTCTGGAGCATGGGAATGAGAAACGAATTTGAAAAGCGGATCGATAACAAAGCACCAGCGAGGACAAGACGAGTAGCATGCAACAATCAGATGTCACGCGACAGACCAGAAGTCACCTCACAGGTTCTTCGGTCACGTTCCCGTGATGGGTTGACGCCCCACTACCGTGTGGATGTGCCTTTTGAGTGAAAGGCTCCGGTTAGGGCTCCCAAGGGAAAACCTCTTCTGCGGTGTGGGCAGCCACGAAGGATGATGTGCGCAGGGGCCTTCAGCACCCTTTTTCTACAGGGCTTACCAACTTTTTCCACCCTTAATTCAAGACCGATGCAAAACGCCTCTGGTAACTGCGGCTCTTAAGAAGACAGTATTTCAGCAGTTGGGTATAAACTGAATGCACTCCTCAAGCCTAAATGTTCACTTCACTTGGCTGCCCTTAACGACCGCACGCTGTCAGGCAGGGCAACGGGCTGCCCTCGCTAAAACTCTTGATAATTCAAAATAGATTTATGCTGTGTCCCCGAAACGCGCATACAGACCCTACTTCTGTGATCACTCCGCACCTCAATTACAACTCCAGTCTCTCGCTCCACTCTTCGCGTGTCGGGTGATTTGGTGTCTAGTGCTCGCGGTCAGGCTGGCGTTGGAATTGATTTGAGCACGAAAGTTGAGCGTGCACTGCTAGCATGGATTCCAATAAGCAGTCCTCTGTGTGCAGTTCAACTGGACGGTGCTGTGCGCGTCGATAGAACAAACCGAGGCGTGGATGCTTGTTCACCGTGTCTGCGAATGCGCCTGCTGACCGCAGTTCATCTGAAATTCGAGGACGACTTCTACCACGACTTGTCTCACCTGCTTCGAGGCGTGAGTTTAACAGAAGTGGTGGTCATTGATGGGGGTTTCAACACCCAAGATGGCCGCTTGGTAGACTTTATTGCTATCCTAGCCGATCGTACCGATAACTGCGATCGCCTCACTCAGCTGTGCTCTGACCACAGATTGTTTCTGGCGGCCAAAGACTTTTGTCAAAGTAAACGACATGGACTGACATGGCGTCCTCTTACATCTTCACAAGGATGGACTTAGATTTACCATATTGTGACTGGTCACCGCTGGCATGGATTAATTGAAGATTGTCGTTTATTAAAGTCTACGCCTGTAGACTCAGGTCACGCCTTGGCACGGGCTCGCTTCCTTTTGCTTCTCGTCTGTGGCCACACCAAAGTAAATGTCACCCGTCCTGTTCAGTTACTTCTAGATGATAACCAATGATCTGAATTCCAGACAGTGCTGTCTACACGGTTATGTACCCAGCCGGATTTCCAGGACCCAGGTGAACGCTGATAACAGTTCAGGGAAGCCTTGTATGCCGCTTCTAATGCCACGCAGGAATCTGGTTCAGAAAGATCGATATTTTCGATAGTTGCTCTGTTGGATACTTGCAGACCCGTCCCTCCGGATGCCACATTCAATGAAGCAAGCAAATTCCTGGGACGCCAACTGGCTAAGAGCCTGAGAAATACCGTGAACAGTGGTGGTTTGCTAAATGTAGGTGAATGAGAAAGACTGCTTCTATTGACAGTACTCGCAGTCTTTACTTTTTGATTGGAAGTACCGGTCTATGAAGCCCCGGGGTTAGTGAGTTATTGAGGAATTCGACGGCCCACTGATTCCATCTCAGGGACGTCGTCTGGATTGTTGGGCGGAGCGCTTTATACAACAATCCAGTTGGCCTACTTCAACAGTGGACCTTCCAAAGATATCCACCAGAGAACTGATGCAGGTAGATATTGCTCCTCTATAAGAAATGGGGTTACGCGGAAGATAGATCGCCTGAAAAGGTACAAAACTGTGGAACCGGATGAGTTGCCCCGATCTTTTTCAAGGATGGAGATGAAGTTTGGCTTAGGAGATAACGAAACTCCTCGGGGTAATCTGGGGTAGTGAGCAGATTCCCGGAGGGTGGTGTGAATCGGTGGTTGTATCGATTTACAATGAATGTGACAGGTCCTCTTGTGAAAACCACAGGGGATTTAGCTTGATATGCATCGCGTCCAAAATGCTCCCTGGGCTTATTCTCCACCGATTATCTAGCGCCTGTGAATTGCGTATGCGTGAGATTCAGGCCGGTTTCAGACCTGGTAGGGATTGTACCGACTACCTCTTAACTCTTCGGCAAATCTTAGAACGCAGACACATCTTCCATGGACCCCCCACCTCTGTCCCTCTTGACCTGAAAGCGGTGTTCGAGTCAGCCGACCGCACAGTTCTCTGGCTCTGCCTCTCATTGAAGGGTGTGGCAGGGGAATTTATTTCTCTTTTCCAGTGCCTGTATGCAAACAGCCGAAGCCGAGTTCGTGCTTACGGCGATCTTTCATCGGAGTTCACCAGGGGAAGTGATGTTCGTCAGGGCTGGCCCCTTTCGCCCCTGCTCTCCAATTTTGTGATTGAATTGATTCTTGAGGCGGCTCTACCCTCATGTGAATATAGCGGCATCGATCTTTGGTCAGGCAGTAAACTGTCTGACTGGGAGTATGCAGACGATATTGTTCTTCCGACTGAAGACCCCAGTAAGTCTCATGCTTTCTCGGACAGCCTAAGTAACAGCGTAGCAACATTTGGGATGCTTTTTGCCTTTAAACTGTAAAGTGCTGCTATAAGACTGAGTTAGTTCAACACCAAACCTTGTGTTGGCAGGGGAAGCTCCAGCTAAAGTAGATAAGTTTTGTTGCTGGGGCAGTTGCATTTCACAAGATGGAGGGATATCGGATAAAATGTCATCGCGTATAGAGAAGGCACTTTTGGCTTTCGCCAACCTCAGCCGTTAGTGGCTTCGTTGTGATACCTGGCTGTCTGCTAAGGGTCGAGTTTGCAATGCGGTGGTTAGGTCTGTTCTTCCATAGGGCTCAAAAACACGGCCGTTAAGAATGGAAGACAGACAAAGACCGTCGGTGTTCAAGCACAGATGTCTCCATAAGATTGCCTGAATATAATGTTCACACCGCATCAGCAATGCTGAGGTTAGAAGCAGCGTGTTGGGAACCAGAGGACAGTCTCTGGATCAAGTACTGAATCTAAACACAATAGTGGCTGGGGCATGTATTTCGCATGCCCACGGATAGACTTCCTCGGTGTACGCTGTTCTCCGAAGCAGTTAGTGGTTGGAAGATGGGTCGATGTGATCAGTCCACTACATGACGAAAAGGCATGAAAGCATTGATCAGTGGACTCGGTCAAGTAGGACTTATGAGACTTCCGAGTTGGGGTCCACGTGGTGCACCTACCAAGTAGTTTGAAACATTATGTGATATGGCTGTGTGTCGTGGCCAGTGGCGTAGTTGCATTCGGACTTCTTCATTGTCTTTCCGATTTCTGCTTATCACTTGGATTTTTTAATCATTCTTACTTGATGCTTCTGTTCTTTCTGCCCCTTACTGGACGATGCTGGAAGACAGCAACAGAAACCACAACACAGAAGTGAGGTTAGTGGCTGAATAAACTGAGCTGCACCGAAAAGATTTCGGCTGTCAGCACAGCTATTACGAAGGTATCTAGCGTAGTTGGCGGGGATACAGTGCCCATTTGGGGCAAAGGGGAAACTATCGGTTCACGAAAAGCTGATGTCACTTCGGTAGGCAGCATCGTCACCTAGGACCTAGTGCTTCCTTTTTGTAAATTTGCCCTAATCACTTGAAACCGTGTCACAAATGCTTTTGGGTCGTGTTGCTTCTCTTACAGAAGTTATTCTCCCAGCTCGTAGTTGCCAGGTTTCGCAGCCACAGATGAGTACGGGCCGGATGGCAGCACGGTAAACACGAGCTTTGGTTCTTAAGCTGATTTCACTGCGAGTCCACAGCGTTCGTCTTAGCTGAAGAAAGGCTCTCCTGGCGTTGTCGATCCGTAATACCACTTTATCTTTTGCCTGGCCGTTCGGAAGCAGAGTTGAGCCTAGGTATTTGAATGAAGGGACGTATTCGACTGGCTGGTCATTCATCGACAGTTTTTGAATCGTCGGGCCCAGATGGGTTGTGAAAGCCTTTGTTTTGGTCGAGTTTACTTCAAGTCCGATGGACCTCGCGAAGGAATTGATTCGGTCGAGGATTGGTTGTAGCGTAACGGGGGATTCTCCAAGCACGACAATATCATCCGCGAACCCCAGGTCCGAGATGTATATTTCCTGGCTAAGCTGAACGCCAGGGTAGTTGTGTAATGCCTGTCGCATTGTCCAATCGATGGCATAGTCGAACAGCACCGGTGAGAGGGGACAGCCCTGCCTAACCCCGGTAGTGAGTGTGAACTCGCGGGACTCTTCACCGTGCATACGAACCCTAGCACCGGTTGTCGAGTAGTATCCCCTTAACAGCCTTAAAAGCTTATTGGGCATTCCATCGGATTGGATTATGATCCAAAGAGAATCGCGGTTCACCGAATCAAAAGCCGCCCGGAAGTCGATGAAACAAGCTACCGTCGGCTGCTGGAACTTACAGCTGTGCTCCAGTATTCGGCGCAGTGTGAAGATTTGATCCACACAGCCTCTGCCACGGCGGAAACCCCCTTGGTTCGGGCGAGTGCGCTGGTCTCTTGTCTAGGAGAAATGGGTTAGTAACAGCGCACCAAAGATCTTTGCGGCCACATCGATCAGTCTGATCCCTCGGTAGTTCTCACATGCCGATTTATCACTTTTCTTCGCAATGGGCAGCAGAATGGACATTCCCTGGTCGGGTGGAAATGCTTCCTCTCCCCAAATGTAACCAAAAGTGTACACAGTCTGTCAATCAGTGACGGTGAACATGCTTTGTACACTTCTGGAGGGATGCCATCTTCCCCAGCAGCCTTTCTGTCCTTCAGTTTGTTTATAATTTCCGTGATTTCCGAGGTGCTGGGCGGGTCACAGTTGCTTTCGTACTGGAATGGAGGGGTTGATATGGGTTGGTCCGTCCGGTGGTCCGTAGGCCCGTTGAGCAGCTAACCAAAGTTTTCCACCCATCGGTCCATTTTCTTACTCTGTTCGGGTATTAAGTTTCCTGCCATGTCAGAAAGAAGGGAATTTTGTTTAAAAAACCTATTAGAGGCTTTGCAGATAAGGCGGAGCAGTTTAATGAGGTCACCAGTTCCGGAAGCGGTCTCCATTTTTTCAGCTATTTCTATCCAGTATCTTTTGCGATCAGCCTTGGCGGAGCGTGTGGCCTCTCATTGCAGTCTGCGGCGTTCATCACTACCTGCCAGTCGCGCTTCGTGTGCTCTGGTTGACGGCTGGAGCCTGCTCTCCGAGATCCAATCTTTTGTTCGCCTTTTTGTTCTCCCGAGTACTGTCCAAGTAGATTCCTTGATTGTCGTCTTCATTCAAGTCCACTGCCCTTCCACAGAAACTTCGTCTACTTGTGCATTGGTTGTGCTGATTAGCCGGGTTGTGATTGCGCGTGACAACACTTCTCGCTTCCCTGGATTTTCCGGGGCAGCTACGTTTATCCGGGAGGGTGCAGACACTTCAGCACGTGTAGACATGTGAACTTTTAAACACGCGCGTAGGAGGACATGGTAGATGCCGTTTGTGTTGCTCATTTTTGCACCTCGGTACGCTCGGCAATCCTCCACAGACGAAGCCCAACGGGCTTTTACCAGGATGTGATCGAGTTGGTGTGCAGTGTGGCCGTCATTGGAGTACCATGTGAGTAGGTGCTTCTTGGGGTGTTGAAATCGAGTGCTGCAGACAACCATTCTGTTGATGTCGGCTAAACCAATCAGTCGGCCACTGTTCCCGCGGCGCTGACCAAGACCGAATTTCCCGAGAATATGTCGAGTGGAGTCGTCGGCCGTACCTGTGCGAGCGTTCCAATCTCCTGAGATGAAAAGTGCGTCGCACCCCGAAGCCCGGCTGATTACCTCCTGCAAGTTATTGTAGAATTCGTCTATGGCTTCGTCATCAGCTGAATTGGTTGGAGCATAGACCGCAATCACCGTCAGATCGCGCGGGGAGCCTTTAAAACGTGCCAAGGCAAGTCTGGATGAGACTGATTCCCGAGAGATCAGTGCATCATTAGCTACTTTGTTCAGAGCAAAAGCGACACCGTAGAGATCGGAGTTGTCTTCCGGACCACTGCGATAGAGCCAGTAGGATGTATCCGCTCCCGGGACCTTTATTTGTCGACTACCTGAACTGGGCAGGCGGACTTCCGAGAGGCAAGCGATATCTATGTGATAGTCATGTAGAGTTCGCATCGTGATGCACTGACTGCCGACGTCCAGAAACGTCCTGACATTCCAACAGGCTGTGTGTTCTTTTCCTGCAGCGAATAGTCCCAGTTTATGGTCTTATCACCGCAGCCGCCGGGACACGAGGCGCATCGCTTACCGGGGAATCCGTAGCATGATGAGCGCTTGAGATTCCGTGAATAATCATAGAGAGTCGCGGGGGCAGGGTACGAAGCTGTGTCCGCGGCACCGTTCGGCTTTTTTGTTCGGGGTTGCGCCTCTAGCCCTTGCACACCCGAGTGCAGACTGCAAGACAACTGGTTATTCCCAGAGGAGTCGGTGGCCTGCTGTGCGGCTCGTTCGCTTCCTCTGGAATGCCAGATCAGGCAGTTGAACAGGTCTCCTTTGTAGCCGTTGGATCAGTAGATCTCGTCCGCCCATTCAGAAGAATCTGTCTTCACATGCCGAACACCGACTCACCGAAGTTTTTTAGACCTCGGTAACCCTCAACCCGGTTTAGCCCGCCTGTCGAGCGGTTTACCGGGGTGTGGCCGCTGATGCATGCTTCTGCTTCGTGGAGCCACAGGTGAGAGATGGGTGAATGATGGAGACCAAAGAGATGGAGGTTGCCCCAAGGGACACGACAGTCAACCAACTCAGAGGTGCTACTTCTCTCAGACACCCCATACACCCCACGATGAGCTGACTATTGTCATTGTCTAATTTTGGGTGACTTCAACTCGTCATCGGGAAAAAGAGTGGAGTTGACGGCTAGGATCGCAGAGTCTGAGGTCGTAGCGTTGAAGGAAACTTGGATAAAGCCATATACTGACATGCGCTTCCAGGGCTACGCTGCCTACAGACAGGATAGAACAGATAAAAGGCAGGGGGCGGAGTGGCACTTCTAATACGGACCGACATAGGCCATTGGGAGGCTCCGTTCAACTTAGTCTCCGGTAATGTACAGGTCAGATCCTGCTTTATTGGGATCGAGGGGCGTACAGTATGCATTATTTGTATCTACAGGGCACCGCTAGCCACAGATGAGGAAGATGCTGAGCTCTTCCAAATGCTGGATGCGGTGCTGGCACAGACAAAGGAGTTCATCTTATTAGGGGATCTCAATCTACCCGAAATTAACTGGGAAAGCGGGATCGCACCAAGGGGATCAACGGGCGACAAGTTTCTGCAGTGGGTCCAGTTACATGCACTTACGCAGCATGTGACACAGGCCACTAGACACAGAGGTGGACAGCACCCGTCCCTCCTTGACTTAATCATAACGAGGCACCATCAGGGCGTTAAGGAAATAAAGTGGGAAGAGCCACTTGGAAAAAGTGATCATGTAGTCCTAAGGGTCACACTAAGACTAAGCAAGGCGCCGAAGGAAGTCGTGTTACGTCGGCGCTATGGGAGAATCAACATAGGTGAACTGAAGAAGGCGGCGGAGGAAATTCAGTGGACAACGAGACACACAAATGCCTCCGTAGAGGAACGTTGGGAGACCATCAAGATGGGGCTACTCGAACTTACAGATGAGTTCGCACCCCTGATGGTGGCAAGCAGTAGAAATCTACCCTCATGGTGGAAGTCAAAGGTCCGCAAGGCCATAGTTATTCGTAGGCAACGATGGGCGGCGTACAAGCTGTACAGAACTCAGGGGGCACGGAATAGCTACAAGATGGCTGGGAACAGGGCTCAAGAGGTCCAAAGAGTGGAGAAATATGCTTTTGAGCGTCGGTTAGCTGCGTCGGTCCGCACAAACCCAAAGCGATTCTACGCCTACGTGCAATCTCACAAACGTATGAGAGAGAGCGTAGCAACTTTGGAAGGAGCACAAGGACGACTAGCTCTAAACGACGAAGGCAAGGCTGACATGCTCTTGGAATTCTTCAAGAGCATATATCGACCAGAAAATAGTTTGGAGGAAAGAATGGAGGGCCCACAGGCGCCTTTAATACCCGAACTTACTGTAGGAGAAGAAGTGTACGCGGAGTTGCAAACGTTGAATAGAAACAAAGCAGCAGGTCCAGACGGGATTCACCCAGCAATCGTTCAGCCTCTGTCCGAGGTCCTGAAGGCTCCGGTGACGAAGCTGTATGAAGCGTCACTTAGAGAGGGAATTGTGCCGGGAGACTGGAGGAGAGCAACAGTGGTAGGCATTTACAAGAGTGGGCCCCGGCAAAAGGCGGAAAATTACCGGCCGGTTAGCTTGACTTCGGTACTGTGTAAGTGCCTGGAGCGAATAGTCAGGAAGCAGATCTCTAGGCATTTGGTTCAACACAACCTCATATCAAATGCTCAGCATGGGTTTGTGGCAGGGCGATCCTGTCTGACGAATCTCCTGCTGTTCCTCGATGAGGTAACCAAGCGTCTGGACGAAGGGCAATCGATTGCGGTCTGTTACTTGGACTTCAGCAAGGCATTTGATTCCGTGAACCACAGATTTCTGGACGTCTAACTGCAGTCCATGGGAATTGTTGGAAAGGCAAGACAATGGATAAGTAGTTTCTTAGCAGGGCGAACCTTTAGTATTAAGGTGGGGAGTCATGTTTCATAACCGGAAGGTGTAACAAGTGGGGTGCCACAGGGCTCGGTGCTCGGCCCTCTGCTCTTCCTCATCTTCATCAACGACCTAGCACGTGGGCCTACAAACCCCACCTTTATGTTTGCCGATGATGTCAAGATAGCTGGAGTAGATATAGAACTTGACGTGTTAGCAGTACAGAACTGGGCACGCAAATGGGACCTTCCACTAAACCTCACCAAGTGTCAATGCTTGACCACAAATACAGGGGCTAGTGAGAATAGTGTGGGTTCGTTGCAAGTGGTCTCGCAGGTCAAAGACTTGGGCGTTAAAACGGACAACAGCTTTAAGCCGTCAAAGCAATGCACCTCAGCAGCCAATACGGCCAGGAGAGAACTCTTTCGAGTTAGATCCATTATGTCGTGTAGAGACCCGGAGATATTCGTTCCGATATATCAGGCCATAGTTAGGCCGCATATGGAGTACTGCGTGCAGGCCTGGGCACCGTACTACCAGAAAGATATCGAATGTCTGGAGAAAGTGCAAGGGCTAGCCACTAGAATGGTGGCTGGGCAAAGGGGGTTTAACTGCACAGAGCGTCTCCGTGCCCTAGACCTATTCTCGATGGAAAGACGGCGCATTCGCGGGGATTTGATAGAAACCTTCAAGGTAAAGAAAGGACTGT
Source organism: Fasciola hepatica (assembly GCA_948099385.1). Lineage (NCBI taxonomy): Eukaryota > Metazoa > Platyhelminthes > Trematoda > Plagiorchiida > Fasciolidae > Fasciola > Fasciola hepatica. The sequence continues at coordinate 17,451,290 of CANUEZ040000182.1, forward strand.
CAGGAATAAGTCGAGAAGACCTTTTTTCTCTGATCCCCGAGAGAGGCACAAGGGAGCATAGCCTTAGATTACAAAGGAAGCATTCGAGGCTCCAAATTAGGGCGAAGTACTTCTCAAATTGAGTGGTACCCTATTGGAATAAGCTCCCGGAAGAGGCCATAAATACCACAACAGTGAAGGCCTTTAAGAAGGCAGTAGACCTATGTTGGGTGGCAGTATACCCCGAGTTATGTTAAGCAGCTTTTAGGGTCAGATGCAATTTACTTATTGTTTCCACCTTACTCTGCCAGGGCTGATACTGCACAAAATTTCTGTCTTTCAAAAAAAGAAAATCACGCAGTGTTGGGAGCTACGGAAACGCGCCGACAACACAACTATCTGGACACACGATTGGCTCTTGCCACACAAAGTCCTGTGCAAACTGAACTGAACTGAACTGAACTGACCACGCGGTGTTGATCATCATCGGGAAGAGAGGAGCGATGTTCGGACGCAGACCACAGGGTGGACTCAACGTCTGGCAGGTGCTGTTCCGGGGGGGCGCCATCGTCAGCGACGTGGTATCCAGGACGTCCGTGTGACGTAGACAGGGCATGGGGAGTGATTCGCAATGAAATTCTTCAACTATGCCAGGCCTTTGCTTTACCGTCCGGACAGAGGCCGCATGTTAAAAGTCCATCTTGGTTTGACTCACACCTCGAACGTTTTTCGAAGCGTCTAAATCTCTCTCTCTCTCCATATATATATATATATATATATATATATATATATATATATATATATGCCTCAATGTAATCGGGAACCGGTGTCTCAGGTTACCAGTTGGTTACTCTCCCTGAACACCTCTTGAAATGTTTCCAGATGACCGCGCGTACCAAATAGCTTCTGCTGAGGAAGTCATACTTACTGCCTTCTTGGGGTGGAGGTATTTATCACAAAAGTATGAGGACGAAGGCGAACGCCCGGCGCTCTCCATCGGGTTTACTGACTAATAATCAGTCTAAGGGAGGTGTCTAGATCCAAACCAATTTTGGGCGGCGTATGAAGCGTACAGTGGTATGCTCACTGGGATCTGTTTCGGAGGGGTGTACTCGGCACCCAGGATGTTTGGCCTCATCTAAAGAGCATATGAAGTGAATAATCAGTCACCGGCCCCCAGCAGGTTTCGAACCCCGCGCCTCGTCCTGCTGCCTTGCGGGTGAAGGTTTGGATAGCTAAAGGATCCGTTTATGGATCCCTAAGAAAACCACCTGGTTTGGCTTGAATAACCGAGCAGTACTACGCCCGCAAACTCGGTTTCATCTCAGGCTCCTTCGCTATCGCAAGGCTATTTGCTCATCCACCATCACACTCGGAACCCGTCCATCCTCTCGCTACCCCTCCAGTTGTTTTATCTGCCAGCCATGTCACTACACTGCAGTAAAACTGTTTCACTGCTGGCTCCCGTTGTGACCAAACTTCCTCTAGAACCGTCTCCCCTACGACTGCCACACCAAGTCACACCGCCAAGTCCACCTTTCTTCAACCTCGCCTACGATTCAAATTGGCTGGCTTCAACGGGCGCACACTTATGCAAATCAGACAAAAGGCGAGTCTAGCTCGCACACTGAAATCGCTTCTGTTCAATATCTGCTGCCTTCCGGAGACAAGGCAGAAAGATGCAAGCTCCACGATCAGACTAACGTCCCCAACTAATCCCAAAACCAAGTTTCATGTACGCCTGTCTGGAGACCCGGTGTTGGAATCGCTTTGAGCCGTAGAGCTGAAGCGGTCATGTCAGACTGGATTGCTGTCAATAGCCGACTTTGTGCAGTCCGGCTGCAAGGTTCTCGCCGAGTGGTTAGACATCGAGATCGCACACGCGACTTATTCGTCGCGTCCGCCTATGCCCCGGCAGACTAGTCCGCGCTTTATTTGCGCTCGTTGGACAGGATCGGAAATGGCGGCGTGGCGAACAACCGATAACCTGGAGGAGAAGTTTGAAAACACTGACTTTTTGTTTCGCTGCAGTGGGGCCCTGTCGCCTACCGGTTTGGGGCAAAAGTGACACCGAAAAGAATTGGTTAGATACGCTGGTGGATATGGCCCGAAACTGGAGTCACTTGCGTCAGTGTTGTATGTTATGCTGTGCTCGCTCCCCATCCTTTCCCTTCCATACATAAATACCACAAACGATACGAACAAAAAATCAAAGTAACATATGTGAGGATATGGTCTGACACATCGTTCGATGGACGGTTTAGTCTCACTGGCAGACAGTGCTACAGTACCGGCCCCTGCCGAGCCCACGAAACCATGAACGGCAGGACAGCCGATCTATGGCGTGAATCGATAGACAAGAAACGAATCCCGACAGCAGCATTTAAGCCTCAAGGTGTGGTCGCCCACACCAATCAGACCAATGCGCTGTGTGCAACGAGCGGGCACATGTGACAGCAACCTATATATTTGTTTTTAGCTAATAGAACTAGATTATCCTGACGCAGAGGTGAGTTCTCACTAGAGTTAGTGGGACGGTACGAAACGTCATATATGGGAAAACTTACAAAAAAAGTCTTTCCAACTTTTCTGTTCTTCCTTCTCGTACGTTTTGTTCCTACTATACCATGGTCTCTGTGGCACGTCGTCTTTACCAGATCCGTGTTATATATATATATATATATATATATATATATATATATATATAAAGTGAAGTCGGGTGCACACAAATGAGCAGAGGAAATAACAGAGGGTTCGTGGTCCGTCGGGTGAGTTATTAGTGTGTGTATGATATGTCTGTTTTGTCGAATGTCAGGCAAGTCAGCTGAGTGCTGACATAATTTCGAGTCAGACCGAAAGTACAATGCCGGAAAGGTCAAATAAACAACGGAAAAAAGGATTACGAGCACACAGGAACACATGACACACAATCACCGCATACGAGTGAAAATAAATTAGGCACGAGTTTCAAGTCACTCTCGTTATATGACTAAACAGGATTGACGTGTATAATGTTATAGTGTTTGCTCTTTTGTCTCTAAGTGCACTAGCGTTACTGAGGGGGGATCGCGACAGTTTAGAAGCCTTCGAAAGGGAAGTGACTGGCGGTAGCAAGATACGAACCCGGAACCTCCGGGTTTGAAGCTCGTCCTGATTGCTGCTTCACCATCGTCGGTCTGTCTGTATGACAAGAAACCGTGCGCTGCAGTTTCGGATTGTCGTCTTGTATATCGGCAATAGTTTCGATCCTCTTCTGAACACTCAGTGGGCTGTCTGATGTGATGGTCTATGGGGCATAATTTCAAATGTTATTTCTGATAGGAGTTAATTTTACGTACCTGGCTGAGCATTAATAAATTCGCATTTAAACACGCTTTTAATTTCAGCCATTCAGGATACACTAATATTCTATAAAATCTTGAAATTGCCAAGGAAAAATGTGGAAAGTAGCTAGGAATATTCGTGACCTGGTGCTGTCCACGTTTTTATTCAGCCTTGCCTGTATCATTTTGGGCGCTCCAATGACAGAGTATGTTCACATGATTTCCGATTGACGAACCAAATTAGGCAATATCTTCAAACAGTTTCCGTGGGTATCCTCCTGACTTTCTTTACCACGCTGCCTATCATTATGTTTGACGAGTTATCCGTGGACAGAATCAGTGCTGTTTATTTCAAGCCAAGGCAAGTTTTTTCGTGCTTGATGATTTCATGTTTACCTTGTGATTGATTGTCAACTTTGCTGAATATAGTCTCGCCTGTTTTTACAAAATTCTCACCATCAGTATTCTCAACCAATCGGTGCGCACTGGTGTCACCTTGTGTGATGAAAAAACGTTTGTGACCTATTAGTCAAGCTCATCGATCAAAACCATATGAAAATGCAGTGGTTTTTCACCTAGTTTCCTAAAACTGCGGTAATATCTATTCTCCTCAAGAAGGCAAATTGCATAGTTTGGTAATGGTCACTTTTACAGGTGATAGGGCTAAATGAGAAAGTGAATGACAGCAAGCAGAGTAAATCCTTTGGTTGAAGAACTCACTGTAAGATGAGTTTTGGGAAACGTAAGCGTCAAAGCCGGCCTACTGATCTTGTTTTCAGAAAGACAGATTGTAGATGGATTGAAAGAACTTAGTGCAGTAGCTTGTCAAATCAAGATTTTGAGTCGAGAAAATTGTTTTCTATCGATAGATTATTGCGCTACCTAGTTTTGATGCAGCTATATGAAGTAGTTTCTCCTGTGAACATGCCTTTAGTTACATATTTTTATGACTTGCGGTTTTTAGTGATTCACGGGAACGTTTTCTCGCGTTTATTGGCTGCGGTTCCGTTCTGGGTGCGTGGTCTTCAGCCAGTTTACTGATTCTGGACTGGGATCGTCCGTGGCAAGCGTGGCCTTATCCGTGTGTGGTGGGTGCACTAACTGGGGCCTCGACGGGTTTTCTTCTTTGTATTTTTTATCCATTCCTTCGTCGCATTTGGTCCACTTCTCAGTGTCCCGCTTGGTGTCCTCCATTAACCCAGTACGTTCCGCTCGGGTCGGATGTTAAAGTCCGCGTAAACTGAACACTTCCGCGGGCATAGTTACGCATATCTGTGATTATCTCTAAAAATTGTGAAATATTGTTTACGCGCCTATCTAGCCTTCCTTGACCTTTTGTTGGTTCACTGTTTGAAATAAAATAACGAAATAAAAGTACGCATTTTCCCTTCATTCATTGAAAGGAATGATTTCTTGCTGTCCGTCACATTGTATTCAGCTTTGAGTACTACTACAGTTGACATCTCTGATCCGACCAAGAACGTTTACTTTTTGTTCGTCTATTCTATGATTTCGTCTTGAATGCTGATGTTCTGCTTGAATCGAAGAATACGACCAGCGGATCAAATGTATCCACACGCAAACTTAAATTACGAAGCTTATTCATCCATCGGCGTGTTACATTGGTGTCTTTTCATGCTATTTCGAGTAGGTTTGATCGACGACAGTGTGTACGAATTCGGAGCTGTCGCGCGTGCGAGCGTCCAGGGTAGTTGTATTTCCTCGGTGCGAAAGCTCGATAGAATGCACACAATTTTCAACGGGTTCTGTGATCTTCACTCACTAATAATTCAAAAGTGGATGAATCCGGTTTCACGATCCCAGTTAGGAGATCGAACAGTTGTTCACGGAATGCCGAGTGTCTCAAATGCCGAGAAAGACAGCGATAAATAATACTAACAACAGACGGATATAGTGAGAAAATTGTAACACTGATATTCTTGTCATTTGGAAAGTAGACTGCTGTATCTCCGAGTTACCGTTAAAATGATTACTTAGTCGATTTCCCATACCCTTTCTGTAGGACAAGGGTTATAAGAAAATAAGCAGCCCAACAGTGTCGCTCCGTTTTCCTTCTTCACGAGGCGACGCAAATGACAGCTTCCTACCAGATCACCAAATTTTTGCAGCCATGCAGTAAAGCTTTCAAAAGGGAATGAAATACGTCGAGGAAAGAATCTATGCGGCAACAAAACCGCAAATTAATATCATCCATTGTGCATAGATAAAGTGTATCTTAAGTGACAATTTATTACTTTTTCCATCAAGGCTTCTTGCGACTTTTTGGAGTTTTGCCTTTTCACGGGACAAAAGTGCAGATACTATTCCCCTGAGATTAGCTTGAAAATCTTGGGTTAGTCTAAGTTAATAAGACATCCAGTAGAGTTCAGGGCTTCAATTTCTATTCCATACATAAGCAGAAACACGGCTGGGGCAAACCCCATTGTAGCGAGAGCAACCGTTGCTTCAGTGTTTGGAGTGATCAATCTCTAAGGGGTCCACTTGTTCATACATTCTACTGAACTAAGCTACCAAGTTTCTCTACCACTGAAGCTGACTGACGGAAACTTGTTTCTTATTTTCGTGCTCGGGCTTGAGTCGAGGACTTACACCAGTAAACGGACGCCGATGAATGTGCCATGGGTCGTAAATCCAGGATAAAAATCATCTCACCATGCCACCAAAACGGTACTGGAAGTTTATCGCTCCATAAATTATAGTTGCAAACCAGCAAATCGTCAGTGAACGCTTTTAGACTGTGGATTTTGAGATAGCCAGGTGTGGCGAATAATAACGACCGCAGTATGTTATATCTGATGGGCAGGCTGACAAAATGAGGTGTAAGTGATAAGAATAGGGAGGCTTTCGGCCCGCTGAATCATCTCCAGCAGCTCCACGTTGTGCATTATGCTTTCTATTTCAGGGTGTTGGTTAATTCGTCTTCACATACGACTGATGTCCGTTTTCTCCTTGATACCTGATTAAGAGGGCAGTGTATCCATCATACAGCTCATTTATATCCACCGTTAATTTCGCACTTCCATGCTCTCATCTTGGTTGCTACATTGGAGCATCTTGCTTCTGAGAATGAAACGAATCGAAGCATAACGAGTATGTGGACAGAAAAGTCATAAACGGGAATCATGCAAATAGAGTTCAAGTGCAAAGACGCTACGGATCACGAAGCCTAAGCATGCTAACTAATGTCTTCACCCGCCCGGGGGACGGATCCCGTGAATTTCGATCTGTTCTACACCGTCCACTGGTTGCGGTTTTCCTACGCTTTTGCTATATCATAGACCGACAACGTCGACTTATTCACCAAACACTCCCTGCCTGGAAAAACAATGCTGTAGAATTTTGTCTGCGGGCGTGCGTACGACCTGTCATAGGCATGCACACCATTTTGTGTTCAGCACTTGTTCCAGTGATTGACCCCTGGTTCCCAACACCCTACACATCATCTCAGCATGGCTGATACAGTGTTCTCATTTTATTCGAGCTATACTGCGAAGGCCTCTTCGCTTATCTTATGCCCTTAACTGCCATATTTTTGAACCGTATGAAAGAGCGGACCGAACTACGGCAGTGTACGCTAGACCTTCTTTGAGAACATAGATGTCTCGCCGGTGACACAGGTGGTTCAGATTAGTAAAGTGCACCTTTTGTTTACGCAACGATACTTCATTCGAAATCTGTCTATGCTGAGATTTAACTGCCTAGGTAAGAAGACATCTTCAGGTAGAGCTTACCTGCCAGAACAGGGTTTGGTGTAGGGTCAACCCATTCATAAAGCTAAATTTTACACTTTACAGGTGCAAAAGGCGTCTCAAACACTGCGGCGCTATTATTTAGGTTATCCATAAAACATCGGGTATTCGAAGTCAGGTGATTTGCTGTCAGAGCGAAAGTCGACACCGATGTTCTCACTGGTGGGTAGGGCCACTTCAATAAACGTTTCGACTATAAGGTTAAGAATGAAGGACGATAGACAGCAACCCTGACGCACACTTCTCGTGGCGGAATCGGGTAAAAATCCCCAAAAGCGCAAACCAATTACATACAAAGATTGAAAAATATGAATTTCTTCGGCACAAAGAGAGGTTTAGGCAGTTTATTAGTTTAGTCGAACGTGCTCTCGTATATCGTCGACTGGAAACAATAACGACAGTGCTGGGCACCGCACAAACAAAAAAAACTAGAAAGGATGGATCAGTATAATGTGTGAGGGACGCAAGTGCATCCGAACGATGGGCCTAGGCCAAGCACTCGGCCGCACCGGTTTCGGTCGTTGTTTACTTAAGCAAACTTCTTCGTGCGCATAATGCATTGTATTGTATATCCCAGTTTTAGCGTAGCTATACAATGCTTTTCAGCCGTGTGTGTGGCTGTCATATCAGTTGTACTGCAGGAGCCTCTCCCTAGAAGGTCGACACTGAAGTTTCAATCTGTAGTTGGAAAATCCATTGTAGTTTTAGGCGACGTTGTCCATGTCTTTTGCAGTGATCAAGAGTGACAGTGAGACTCACTGGTCGCTTTGCGGCGACCGCCAAGCTGCGTCATCCTCCATGGTACATCCAACGTGGCTAGTCCTTTGTCTTGACGGATTTCGTGAATTACGTTGTTTCATTCTGCGAGTCTTTTCCGTACGCAAGTTCAGACTCTAAAATCCGTGGAACGAAATTTATTGAACTGCGGCTCAGCAGATATGGTCTTTGAGTTTCAGTGAAACGTTGGTTCGACACCACGTGCGTCAGCTGAACGTATACTGCTTGAGCTTTGCAATATGAGCCTATTAATTCACAGGTTGCCGCAATTATTGGTAACAGTTACTTAGGTAAAAGAAATCAACCAAGTAGGATCAGGTTCTCTCCGCCTAGCATTATTATTTTGAAGATACGAAGCACATGCCAAACGGGATCCGCCGTCATGTTCATTGAGTGTATGTTGTGGATGGTAATTAAATCCGAACGTACAAGTGATTTTATCGGTCTACTCTAGATCACACGATCTGTTTTCGGTTTATTGTTGTACATTGAGCGGGCTCTTAGTACCCATCATGGTATCCGATTAATGCAAGTTTGGAATCCTGTCGGTACATCTACTGAACCTTGGGCTCATGGACTTTTCTCTCCTGTGCTTTGAAAATCCAACACAAGCAACCCTCGCAGACGAGAACTGATCCTTGCACGCCACAGTAGCCCTCTGGGTGGCACTGGACTTCAGTCGATAGTGGGTTCACGGTACACACTAAATAGGCCTTCCCATTAACATAAATAATGGTTCACACGTTGCACTCTGAGATCCCGTAAGCAGCGTTTCCTAAAAAGCAGGAGGATCTTCCATACCAAACTATGCACAAATCTGTTTGATATATATATATATATATATATATATATATATATATATATATATATATATATATATATATATATATATATATAGAAATATGCTCTCCATTGCGAAATTACGCGAAGTTTTACGAATTCCGAAACCAAAGCTTCGATTCCATCCTTGAAGAAGGACGGAGTCAACCCGTCCACTCAGAAGCTTTGTATCTTTTTAAATAACCTATCTGCCGTATAACCATTTTTGATAAAGGGGTTACATCTGCATTGTTTCTCTTGCACGTTTATTCGGAAGGTCCACTGTAGAAGTAAGCCAAGTGAACTGTCCCTTAAAGTGCTCCGCCCAACAATCCAGACGACCTCTCTGACAGTGAATTAGTAAGCCGTTGAATTCCCTGATATACTCACTCACTCCGTGCTTTCGCGTACCGGTACTTCTGATCCAAGGGTAAAAGTTGAAGCTATTACCAATAGACGCAGCTCTCTGCATTTCCCTACATTTCGCAATCCATCATTACACGCGGTTATTTATTAAACTGCTAGTCACGCGCAACCTCGGGGATTCGCGCATCTCATTGCATGTAGCAACAGGAGGAACGGATCTGCGAGCATCTAACAGAGCAACTGATGTGGAAGACACTCATCGTTTGTAAGTCCTGCATGAGCCGGAGTTTCGCGGCATTGGAAGCTGCATGCAAAGCTTCATTGTGCTGTTTCCGGCATTCATTTGTGCCTTGGACATCCGGTTGTGTCGATGATTGTTGACAACTCCGCCTAGAAAGCAGATAGTCGGTCATCTTTCGGAAGCAGCTGTTTGTGACGGGTGGTTTTAGCGTTCGTGCGACCATAGACACCCAAACTCAAGCTCAAACACACAAGCTGTATAGAACAACCCCACGCATCCACATCGTCCTTTTTTATGCCTTAATCTACATCGAATTACTTCTTATAGTCCATTTTTGCCGGTGGCCTCCTAATTATGGGCTTTTCTTAACTCAGCGCGTGCACACTGGTTTTCTAGTTTTACCATTCAGGACTAAGCCCAATTACATTTTATCAATTTTGTTTGCTGCAGCAGCTCTCGTGATGCTTCGAACGCTTACAGAAGCTCCGTTGCGCTCAGCCTCTTTACGTGGTTAGCTTCACATGATGTCTCAAGCCCCTCCTAGCCAGATTACGAGCAGCCTAGTCTAGCTACAGTAGACGATGAGGTGAATTGCCGTACTCGTCAGAATCAGTACTGCGTTCAAAGTGAACAGTCGACACGATCCTCACTCTTCAGCCTGTCTGTTGGGAATCATGTTACGTGGAAATTACCGGTACGGACTGCTTTGAGTGGTGTGATGCACTGCCTGATGGGAGAGATAGCAGTAAAATTAATACTTGTTAGCTGCTAGCATTGTCTGATTATTGGAACGGTTGTGGGATCCACGCAACACTTGCAGTCGCTCACAACTTATCCCAGGAAATCTCTACACCATCGTTACCCACTCTAGCCAATAAATAATCCAAAGCATCATGGGAAGCGCATGCTTGTGTGATGAGTTAGGAATTTTGTGGAAGCAGGTGACAGATGAAGATTACCGTCACGTAGGGTTCATAGGAAGGAATTGCTACTACATAGCACTTTAGGCCGATCCAATAGCATGACCACTGTAGTGATTGGGCTATAAGCAGCCATATTGGTGTTCGATTATCAAGTGTAAGATCCCGTTGATGTGCTCACCGAGCCTTGGGCACACGAAGTTTCTGTTTTATTGTTTCAGATGGAATGCGAGCAACCACCCGCGGAAAATCACTGGTCCTTGCATACTACACCGCCATGTTGTCGAAAGCGAACTCTAAAGGTTTTTTCCTGCTGGGTTAGGTGAAATGTTGAGTGTATCAATTTAAACTGGCAAAACTGCTGAGGGATTCCAACATCCACACTACACTCTGTTCGGTGGAAGATAATCCGAACAGTTTACACGTGCCTGGCTGTCGAAAATGTTGTCTTCGAACATTCGTAATTGATTGGGTTGGTGGCAGACAGTAAACTAGCACTTTTCAAGTCACTAATGACCTAATTTTTTGTCTTCAGCCCTTCTGGCGGCGTTACCCATGAATTTATCGGAGGGGATAGTGGAATATAGCCTGGAGGTTGTCATTATCAGTTAGGCGTAGCTTCAAGTCCGTGATTAAGTCACGATGAACCAGTCAGCTTTTTCAAACAGTTGATAAAATTGAGCTCCGCTTTGTCGGTCAATAGCATTTACGGGGCACCTGGACGTTACATGTGTAGAATTACTTTGTTTGGTGGTCTGCTTGTAGGTGCATTAAATAGTCATCTAACATAAACTAAAAAATGTAGGCATGAACCCCATTGTTGAAATTGCTTGATCTGGTGGTGACTTGGCCTTAGCACTGTCACTACCGCCGCTGTTTATTACTAATATTATGAATATTATCCCGATTGTTATCACTATTATGGTGATAATCATCAGTCCCCACTTGAGGGCATGATTAGGCATTTTAATTGAAACGTAAGGACTACAGCATAGGAAAGTCATGAATGTAACCTGTTAACCGTTTTGAAGTTGTCATAAATTGTATTTCATATTCGCTGAGGCTGATAGCGGTTGGAAGATGAACGAGGCTGATGCCGTGACGTGGGATAGAGGTTTGAAAAACCTAATCAATGAAATTGACCACATGGAATGTGTTGAACTTCTTGGGTTCAAGGTGTTCACTCAGTCGATGGTTAGATGTACTCTATAATGTGGCCAGGTAGCGCTTCCAGTGGTGTTCTTGTATTCGCACATCCTCCATATACCATCACGACTAGACTGCACCTTGACGTGGTGTGATGGCTTGCGTGCCTCTATGACCCAAAAGGGCTACACAGGATGGCTTCTTTAAGCCGGAGATGCAATCATGCCTGACAGGTCAATGGGTAGAGGTCAGACGACGTCCAGTCTCCTGGTCCCCCAGGTCAACAGTCGATTTGAGCTGGCAACTCAGTCGGAAAAATCAGTGGAAGAATAATTGATCCAAGCGAATGGGCTTCCACTCAGCCACTCCGTTGCCTTGCGGATAGGTTCTCGTTAGAACTAAAGGCTTTATTGAGTACCCTAATAGTTCTCCTGCTTTGTGGCTGGACACCCTAGCAGTACCCGTCCAATATCTCCCATGAACTGCACGAATAGAAAGAATTCCATACTACATCGGTCGTCGCGCAGGATAATCAGGACCGCACTGCCCATTGCATCGATCGGGATGGGTAGTGATAAGTGGGCTACTGCTCAGTTCCCTCTCTTAACCGCGAACTATCCGGTCGTTTCGAAACGACCAGCGGTGTTCGACATGGATGCTCCATTTCTCCATTCCTGTTCAACTTCGTTATGGATGAAATAACGGAGAATGCGTTGCAAAATCTTCGAAATATGGACGTCGAACTAGGCAATAGTAAAAAGCTATATAAACTAGAATACGCGGACGACCTTGTCTGCATTTTCGAGTGCATGGAACGTGCGTAATATGCACTAGATTGACTTGCGAGAATTGTAGCTCCACTCGGCATGCGCTTTGCACCTTCAAAGTGTAAAGTGATGTTGCAAGACTAGACGTCAACGATTCCGAGCTTGATGCTCGATGGTTAGGTGCTAGCAGTTATCGACCACTTCAGTTACCACGACAGCAGCGTTACGACGGATGGAAGCACGATAGTAGAGGTGTGCACGCGTATATCCAGGGCTCGAGTGGCGTACGCTGGACTGAAGCAGTTGTGTCGCTGAGCTGATAATTCGCTGAAGTTGAAAGGTCGTGTATACTGTGCCACGATGTGTTCAGTTTTGTTGTATAGTTGCGAGACTTGAGGTCTACCTGAGAAAGACATTCGTCGTCTTGAGGTTTACGACCATTGATGTTTGCTTAGTATTGCTAAGATAAGATGGAAGACTGAGTGAGCAATGCTGAGGTCAGAAATCGAGTAGTGGGTACTAATTCAATGAACGTTCCATCTCAGCGTACCCAGCTAAGTGGGCTTCGTTGGTTGGGCCATGGGCTGCGTATGGCAGACACACGTATACCATACCGTGCGTTGTTTTCCGTCCGTCCTAGGGAGTGGAAGAAACCACATGGAGGTCAACAAATGACGTGGCAAAGGGGAGTGAGAAAATGTACAGCGAACTTGGGAAAAGTAGGTGCCTAACTTCCTCATGGTTGGGGTCCAAAAGATCCGTCTACCAGTTGGCTGGAGACACTGAAGAATATGGCAGCGAACCGTGACCTGGTGACGATCGTGTTGTCACTTTGTGTCGAATCAGAATGATTGATCAATTTGCGTTTGTACAGTTATACTGTATTCCGTGTGCTGGCTGCTTGGACGTTCTTTCCTTCTTCCTACCATTTAGGTCCACGCTCTGTTCATCTTATATATTAAATACTTTCTAATTCAACGTGCAACATGGTGAGAAAGACATTGGTCAATGGGGCTTGCCCTACTGTTTAACGTTGTATGATGATGATGATGATAAACTTGATATTTGTAGTTCTCTTTCCATATAATTGCTTGTTTTCGGATTGCGAGGGAAGTTCCTTCAAAGATTTAGCAAATCGATCCGAAACAACCGCTTCATTGCTGTTGGTTGTAGTAACTGGGGCTGATTCATTGAAAACTAACAATCAGGAGGCCACAAACAATATACGTGTTCAAATTATAGACAGGCTGATGAAAATGATTGATGATGTGTGTTAGAGTTGGATAAATACTTTGATATATATATATATATATATATATATATATATATATATATATCGAAATAATATTCATTGGCGAGCCACTGACAGGATTGCCGTAATGTCTCGGTAGCTTCATGTTTTCCTCTCGGGAATGAGCATTACACATTTTAAGTTGTAAATGGCAGACGTTTACCTAAATTCACTATCTGATGGGTTTTCTGCACACATTATTTGTATTCAGGGTTTTGCTACTAATATAGTTCATAGTAGCCCTAACCGAGATTCGAACATCCGAAAACGAGATCAGGATCATTGAGCGTACTATTCTATGAGGTGCGCTTGAACTTGGGAAGAGCATGAAATATTATCACAAGCAGTGATTTTTACGAACTTCAGAAAGACGTAAAAGCTTTCTTTGATTGAAAGTAATTCAAAGTCACTGCAGTATCTGGGAAAATGACTAGATTCCTGGCCATGAAGAATTGGTTGTTATACTCATTTACAGTGAAGGTGACAGGTCTTTTGTAAACCCTCAGAGCAATTAGCTTCGTAGAGCTACATCAAAACTGACTGGTAGTATCATTGTCATCTAACCATACATTGCTCTAAAACTTTAGAGTCGCGAAACTGATGCCGGTTTCAGACCGAATTTGAGTTGTCTCGACCAAGTCCTATCTTGGAAATCATCCACACCTTCAGGTCTGCATTGTTTTTTGCCCAATTAAAGCGGCTTTTGTTTCAGTCCGCATAGTTCTCTAACAATTTTCGTGGTTGGAGAAAGTTCTGGATAACTTGGTCTATGTTATCTAGTCCTTTCCGAAGTCGTTTGTGCTCGTGACAATTTTTCAATCGAGTTTACCATGAGAAGTTATATTCGTCAGTATCCTTTACTGTCATACGAGTGTAGCGGCATCGATGTTCATTGAGAAAGTAACTTTGACGTAGAATTTGCAGATGGCGTTGTGCTCCTGAATGAAAACCAGAGTAATTTTAAAGCTCCTCAATGTGACCTGTGCAAAAGTCGGTTCTTGAAAATCAGGTGGTGTTTTGTGTCACGGTGTACAGCATTAAGGTCTTGTTTAACGCCAAACACTCGCTTGCTTATAAAACCACTCGCTTCGAGAAATTTAAAATTACCTTTTCCGGATGTGAACTTTCAAAAATCACATCATGGCAAAGTTGCACAATCTGTACCTGAATAAATGTCGCTGTTTCTCATGAGGTAAATAACACAGTGTGTACTGGTAGTCACTGAAATTGCATGGATGAAAATCACCGGTGATGGGTTCATAATCGCCACACAAATACTTAACAAGATCCAGTGAGGTATAACCCGATATCATTTGTGAGACGTTGCTCTCTCGCATCCCCTTTTTCATGTAACGGCCGAACAGTAGGCCGCCATATCGATATTCGATCACAGTAAGTGTGGGATCCCGATGGGATACTTGCTATGCTTTTCACTCATGATGTTTTCCGTGTTTTTGTAGTTTCAAATCACTGGCCGTTGTATACCGCAGTGTGCCAAATAGCCACTTGTTCCCTGACCAGTGACTTAATGGCATTGATGCAGTAAAACAAACGAGTTTCGCCTACGGCACACAACACATGCGTCTTGTTTCGGGATTTTTCAATGTAACTCGCGATTGGCGTGCTAGATCGTTGTATGCGTATAATATGTTTCATGCAGTCTCAAAGCCCAAATAATTGGTGGAAACCATGGAAGTCCAGTACGGCTGTTTCATCCTTGTTATGAACCGTCAACGAGCCCCAACTGGGGCTCAACCCTGGGATGGACGTTTGAGCCGAACACTTAACCATCAGGCCATCCGAGCTGGCCCTCAATGGTTTGCTGAACATATACACTACATGGTGTAGCAACATTCCGTCACGGGCTTCGAACAGCAACAACCCGTTTCCTGCACATCGACCGACTAATGTAAGGGATGGCCTCTCCATAGAGGTCTTAGTATAATGAAAACATTCTGTCGTAAAAAACTTGCAGATCTTGGCTACTCTGTGCGTACTCCTTCACATGTATGGAAGGGAGAATATACACGAAGTTCTTTCGGAATCATTTGATATTATTTTTGCAGAAAATAATACCATCCTAAGCAATTGTGAAAAATACATCGAGGGAAATATTCGGCGATGAAATGAAATCACCTAAATTCTTCATTGTCGCGTAAGAAAACGCATTTGCAATTGAAGAATTAAAATCAGAGGGAAAAATTATTTCCCCGAGAATCGGTGTTATGCCTTCTGGTATTTGTTCAATTTCAAACGTCAAGACTTGACGGATCGAGTCTAGAATAACCGTCAACTATTGGGTGAGTTCTGCGTACATAAAAATGCTCCTGACACTGCTAAAGATCCGTTTTTTAAAATGAACGATGTTCGCTACGAATGTTGCTAACTCGTCACCACATTGTTCTGTTCACTTTGAGAATAGAACGACTCGAAAACACTCATGCGCGCTTACACTTGGGTTGCATTTTTACCGGTCTCACATGGTTGTTTGGTCTCCCAAGTTGGTGGATTGCCAGTGCATGACCGATCGTGCCTTGAAACGACTGACTGACTCGAAATGTCGTGTGAAAACAAACCGGTTTTGTGACCCGCTGTAACACGTTGACTTAATTTTCCTATTTCAGAGAGATTTTGGCAACTCCCTAACAGATAACACCCAAATTTTACTTTGGTTCTGCCGTTCTTCCCGATAGAATACCTCTAAAAACCCTGAACTTGAGCTTTCTGTGTGAAAATGAAGGAGAACTTTGCAAAAGTTATTATTCTCGATGAACTGCATTACTAATACATTAGCTTAGGATATCATGGCATGTACTTAAAATGACTAGTGCTTCTTTTCAGCGCAGACTATTACCACTCGCCAGTTTGGCATAATTGCATTTTAAAATGTATCGGTATTAGGTTGCCCAGATGTTGCAGACCAGCGCGCATGGAAGTGGCTATTGACGAAATGCTCTTCCTGTCACAATCGAACGCTTTTGTTTTCCATTGCAGTCAGAAGGGTATGATTCTCTTTCGTTTTCCGGCACAGGCTCTTTGTAAGCGATTGTTGTGGTTTCACTCCAGATCTTTGAAGAACAGTGAAGGATTACGCCTCGTCGTAGATCATCCATCGTCAGCTGTCGGTAGCTTCTTTCATGGGGACCGAGACGGGACAAATGGGAGTGGTTACTTGTGGAAGAGAAAAAAAAACGTAAATAATCAGAAGTAATAGGCAGGGACTGAACAGTAGATCATTCAGTGCCACATTTCTTGGTGGACGCGGTCCTTATTATTCTTTGTGATGATCGGTGTGATACGGAACGTTCATTTCGGTTCAGTTCTTTCAACGGGTAACCGATTGGGAAAGGTGAGAGAAACACTGACATCTCGTGGTAATTGTTTTTTTCTGTAATAGTGACTTGGATAAAAGTTATTTTTCAGAATCCCTTTTAGTGTCGGAGAGATTCGCGTACCGATTTACTAGAGCCACCAGGTGATGGTGTACATTATTTCTGGATTTCCTTTTCTGTATGCTTGCGTAATGTTTCAGTGTTTCACTTCCTCTGTCCGTTCGCTTCTTACACTACAACCTAGGTCTTTTCCGACGGGGTTAGACCGAGAAAGCATTGTGTGTGTATGTGTGTATGTATGTACGTAAACATGTATGTATGTATGTATGCATGCACGTATGTGTGTGTTGAAACGCGTGGTTCGCCGAAATTAAAGATGAAACCTATATCTTCTATAATGGTTGTTTGTGTGACGGACGAATCGGTTTTATGGTTTTCGTTCTTGATACAAAGCGGGACGAACCAAATGTGTGAGCCCTTGTCTGTTTCATCCATATTTCAGGCTGATCATCTTTGAAGAAAATGAACTGGAATCCTCCCATCGATCTAGGGCCCTTGTTTATTTTCCTCGATCGATGCAGTTGGATCTTTTCCTTCCGATGGATCGATCCTACTGAGAAGGACACAGAAGTCCAGGGACTACAATCTGCTTTGCGAGAAATTCCCACTGCCTGGGCGAAATCCTTGACAAATGCCACAATAGAGAATCTGAGAGTGAGATATTATGAGCCATGATTAGTTTGTTCCTTGTGAATTCTTGATACACCATGAGTTATTGAAACTATACTCGAGCGGTAGCCCAAGTTCATTGACTTCAATCTCAATTTCTGTTCGACCTCGTGTTTGATTTTCGATTTATGAACCGCGTTAGTTATGCTAAGGACGAGTAGTGGAACACCGGGATGCGAATATTCCATTTCGCTAACATTCTGTACTTTCGAATTTTTCCGTCCCTTCCCTGTGGTGACATATACCATAGAAGAATAACCTGGGAAGATGGTGTTCATTCTTCGCTGAACGAGAAGAGCACCAGATCTACGCGTCCGTCAATCATTTTGCCTAAGTAATTCATTTGTCTCTATTAATCATCAATGTTCTGAATGAAAAAGCAAGGTGTGAAATGAAAAATTGGTCTGTGGCACTTGTATTGGTATGTAGCTGACCCACATGGGACCATGTCATGTCTGATGAATTTTAGGACACTCACCATTGTTGTGCCCCATTACTCGTCAGATCTTTATGCTTCATCTACACAGATATACTACGGCGATCGTGCGAGCGTTGCTACGTTCGCTTATCTTCATAACAGGAAGTGACATACTTTTGTTTAAGAATATTTTTATGGTATCCCCACTGAAACTGTGTCGTTTCTATCTCCACCGAGTCACAATCCTCTCCTCGGCTATCATTCAGTTCTTTGCCATGAGAGCAGCTGGGCACATTTTTACTTTATACAGAGATGGCTTAGGTATATGCCAGTTACCCACTGGCTGGTGATTCAAATAACCAGTTTTCTTTTGAAGCTATATTAGGAAATCTGATCGTTTAAAAAACTAATTCCTATGTTATCTGAATGATTACTTTGAAACATTGGGTCCCCTTTATCCAATTCATGAGAACGGAGAGAAGACATAAGTCGCGAGATGCAAGCATTTCGTTTACTCTTGTCAACCGCGGACGTAAAACGTGTCAGTATATATACATGGTACGGTAGGGGGGAGGGTAATTGCAACAGTAAAGTAGGCACGATCGAAAGTTCTTATAGTGCGTACGTTGGGGAGAGTGAAGTCAGTCGTGTTAACGCCAGGGTAAACAAACATTTTGGGTCAATCGTTTTTGTGCACAGAGTGTTGGCTGATGCATCATGATTAGAATAGCTTCACTGAACGCTAGTAGTTTCGGTACTGGATTGCGCAACAATGCTTTGAAACACTGGGTCAGGTCAACTTTGTGACCTGATGCAATCAAGTGTCTTCCAATCGAAGAAGCTGGCGGTTTCACGTCGTTGTGTATTGCCCCAGCAGGTTGCGTCATCAAGTTTGACAGCCATTTGGGTATGTGTTCTGACACTCGTTGAGTCAAGCAACGATCCGTCCTGCCAATGTATACGTCACCGCAACTGCAAGTGAACTGATAGACAATATGTGAGACATTGGGATCAGCAAGACTATTTGAGTGATTTTGAAAACATAACCTTTTGGTCGTCTGCAGCAAACGCAACTGCGCCGCTGTGTATGTGTGCCTTAGAGCTGACTTGAGATTACAATTTATTTGATTGAATAAATGATCTCCTTTGAAAGGTAAAGTGATAAAAACTTGCTTCTTTTCCACGTTCATTGTTTTCTCGCGCACAAGTCTCGGCCTCTGATGTTGTCTGATAAAGTTCTCCGGATAACCGTTAGCCAGCAGCGTTCTTTTTATGAACTCTTCTTCGTTTTGTATTTGATCCTCTGTACATATTTTCTGGGCTCTGTTGAAGAGAGTTCTGACCAATCCACGTTTGTAAGCCACTGGGGCGAAGCTGGAGAATTGTAAATAACGACCGCCCCACGTTGCTTTTCGGTGGATTCTGCGCTGTAGAGTCCCATCCTGACGCCTGGTTAATAGAATATCTAGAAAGGACAAACTGTTATCACGTTCTTCTTCGTGAGATACACTGAGGTTTGGGTGAATAGAGTTAAGAACTTTAACAAAAGGGATAAAACGTTCTTCAGTCGTAAAAATTAAAATATCATCCACGTATCGTCTGTAAAATAGAAATTGGGAAATATTATCACGGAGCTGTTTTTCGATCATACCCAAAAATACATCTGCCAAGGTTGGGCCCAGAGGGCTTCCCATGGCCACACCATCCGTTTGTTTGTAAGCTTTACCTTCAAAGTTGAACCGAATGTTTTCTGTGCATAAAAGAATGAGTTCTTTAAGATATTCTACAGGAATAGGCAGGTGAAAGTTGTGCGAAGAAATAAAATCACATAGATAATCTACTGTCTCACGAAGAGGAACCTTTGTAAAAAGGGATTCAACATCGATGGAATACATTTTGTCTGAACTCACTGCAATACTGTTTAACAAATTCGCGAGTTCAAATGAGTCTTGTAGACAAAATGGAAGACACTTGATTGCATCAGGTCACAAAGTTGACCTAACCCAGTGTTTCAAAGCATTGTTGCGCAATCCAGTACCGAAACTACTAGCGTTCAGTGAAGCTATTCTAATCATGATGCATCAGCCAACACTCTGTGCACAAAAACGATTGACCCAAAATGTTTGTTTACCCTGGCGTTAACACGACTGACTTCACTCTCCCCAACGTACGCACTATAAGAACTTTCGATCGTGCCTACTTTACTGTTGCAATTACCCTCCCCCCTACCGTACCATGTATATATACTGACACGTTTTACGTCCGCGGTTGACAAGAGTAAACGAAATGCTTGCATCTCGCGACTTATGTCTTCTCTCCGTTCTCATGAATTGAATGATTACTGTTTACTTTTCGTCTCCCTAACCAATGAAGAATTTCTATCGATTTGTATCGTCATACATCTTTTCAAGGCTTTAGTTTCTGGCTCAGCAGATGGATATCCTTGGCCTCAGGATTTACTGCAGTTTGCCTTCGAATGTCGACGATTCACTGCTCTCGTTTCGCAAAATATCTGTTTGCTTCCCACTATGCTTTCACGTCCAGTCCTTGCATACAATCCCAATGCAAACTGCGTGGACTTTCTGCCAGACGAGCACGTGCTGTATGCCAAACACTCGTTGCATATGACTCCGAAAAAATCTCATGAAGTTTCCCGAATGACCGCGTTTCTGCATCATTTACTCCTCAGTCGGACTGTGGAATGTGAAACGAACGCAGCCGCTGACGGGTTGGTAGGGACATTCCAAACTAGTCCTCTTCTCAGCGCACCAAGGACTCGAGCATGTGAGTGATTCTCATCCCCCGTAAATCAGTTACAGGAAAGATTTTCCGGGGGCACTGTTTTCACAGGGTTGTTCCGCCATATTCATGAATCGAAGTCTTATCGCGATCGATGGTCGAGCAAGTGATTGCCGCGGTTTTTATTTTACGTGGCATCATTTGGCTGAATAGATAGATAGGGACTGCCAGGGAATGTGTGTGTGTGGGGGGGGGGGGGGGGGGGGCTATTTGTTGAGTCAGGGTTTTATTGTGTCTCAAAGCGAAAATAATACCAGCTGGACTTCTGTGATTGCTGAGAATCTCCAATCGTGCATAAATAGAATTTGATTTGACCCGTGGATGATTGTGCTTTTGTGAGTAGTATGTTGAAAAGTTTCATTTTTGTCCATCGGGACGGCCCTAGTTGCAAGATCAACAAGGGGGACAGTTGAACGTGGAGTAGAGAAGCAATTGTACCGATATGTGTTCAGTTCAGTTCGCCTCCTTCAATCACTAACCTCGTACTTCTGTACTGTGGTTGTGAATAGTCTGAACAGTCCCATGATCATGGTCAGATTTAGGACAAGACGCTGCAGGGCAGACAATTGTTTTCAATGAATACTGCACATGCTCTTACAATTCATATGAATAGGGTGACAATGGGATGCGTTAGCCATTGGCTCATTTTACACCGCTACGACAATGACATTTACCCTGGCCCGTGACTAACCCATTAAACTGCCACCTCACCCACGTGAACTGTAGGGGCACGAATGGGAAATTTTGGAAACAGTTGTTCGCTGTCCAGCGTCTTGCTCTTAATGTGACTCTGTTTTTGATTGCTACTTAGCAGCATCGACTTGTGGCGAGGAAAACGATTCAAAGTATAGGAATAGAACAAATGCGAAAGAAAGCAGTGAGCGGAAATCATGAATACGAAGGAGCTCGAATGCAATTATGCAAATGACCTCGGCATCTATCTATGTCACGTAATTTCTCCAACCATTCATTGGACGGATCTGGTGGACTCCAACCCGAGAGACTAAGGCGTTCCATTCTAGCAAGTCCAGTAGTCAAAGATCTAAACCTTTTTGCCGTATCATGGACTGACCACCTAGACTCGTCTTCGAACCACTACCTGCCTCGAAAAGCAGTGTGCTCCGAATACGTCTATCCGTTGGTATGCATCAAGCATACCCAACCATTCTAAGCTGTTCAGATTGAGCGCTTGCTCGCGTGACCGACCCTTGAATCCCAACATCCCGCATCTCATCTTAGCATTGCTAACACCGTGGTCCCACCATATTGGACTAACTAAGCGAAGACATCGATACTCAAACATCTGGTCTCCGCATATCCTCTACCCCTAACGACCGTGTTTCTGATCCGTATAAGAGAATGGTTCCAACTACTACAATGTTCACTCAATCCTTGATTTGCGATCGGATGTCCACAATAAAAACTGGCTTTTACACTTTTCTGACACTACAAGTGTAGGACGCAAAGCCGAAGCTTTCGCTTTGGTCAACAAGCTAAGTCAAACTCGATGACTTCCCCGCACGCCCTCCCGATTGGGCTGGCGATCGTGCGCATACCCTCGATGTTCTCACTACATCCCCCTCCTTATTCTTTGATATTACCTCCCTTCTCCACTTGACTCATTGAACCGCTGTCTTATCTCCTTGTCCACCATCTTTTCTGGCTCACTTCTTATGTGCAGTTCCAGACGCACCTTTTGGCGTTACGATTCAGCGAACTAGGATGGTTCTCGTGATTTCCTGGCCTCCTATCCCTGGGTTGACTGTTGCTTTACTTCTGCTGTTTCCACTTCCGTTTCAAATTTTACTGAGACGGTTCTCCAAGGCGTGCTTCTTATTATTCTACACTTCGAATTCCGGTAAACTACGTTATCCTGAGTGGTTTCAGGATATGGTCTTTGAACTAGGAGATAAAGAAAAGCTATGTGATCTAGATTACGTCGGCGACCTTGTCTGCATGTTCGAGTGCACGGAATATGCGTAACGTGCACTAGATAGACTCGCAAAAGTTGTAGCTCCACTCGGCGTGCGCTTTGCACCTTCAAAGTGTGAAATGATGTTGCAAGACTAGACGTCAAACTCGATGGTTAGGTGCTAGCAGTTGTCGACCACTTCAGTTACCACGACAGCAGCGTTACGACGGATGGAAGCACGATAGTAGAGGTGTGCACGCGTATATCCAGGGCTCGAGTGGCGTACGCTGGACTGAAGCAGTTGTGTCGCTGAGCTGATAATTCGCTGAAGTTGAAAGGTCGTGTATACTGTGCCACGATGTGTTCAGTTTTGTTGTATAGTTGCGAGACTTGAGGTCTGCCTGAGAAAGATATTCGTCGTCTTGAGGTTTACGACCGTCGATGTTTACGTGGTATCGCTAAGATAAGATGGAAGACTGAGTGAGCAATGCTGAGGTCAGAAATCGAGTAGTGGGTACTAATTCAATGAACGTTCCATCTCAGCGTACCCAGCTAAGTGGGCTTCGTTGGTTGGGCCATGGGCTGCGTATGGCAGACACACGTATACCATACCGTGCGTTGTTTTCCGTCCGTCCTAGGGAGTGGAAGAAACCACATGGAGGTCAACAAATGACGTGGCAAAGGGGAGTGAGAAAATGTACAGCGAACTTGGGAAAAGTAGGTGCCTAACTTCCTCATGGTTGGGGTCCAAAAGATCCGTCTACCAGTTGGCTGGAGACACTGAAGAATATGGCAGCGAACCGTGACCTGGTGACGATCGTGTTGTCACTTTGTGTCGAATCAGAATGATTGATCAATTTGCGTTTGTACAGTTATACTGTATTCCGTGTGCTGGCTGCTTGGATGTTCTTTCCTTCTCCCTCCCATGTAGGTCCACCCTCTGTTCATCTTATAT
The DNA here is from genome assembly GCA_948099385.1 of Fasciola hepatica. Classification (NCBI taxonomy): domain Eukaryota; kingdom Metazoa; phylum Platyhelminthes; class Trematoda; order Plagiorchiida; family Fasciolidae; genus Fasciola; species Fasciola hepatica. Next base: position 17,474,834 of record CANUEZ040000182.1, read on the forward strand.
ATTAATACTTTCTAATTCAACGTGCAACATGGTGAGAAAGACATTGGTCAATGGGGCTTGCCCTACTGTTTAACACCGTACGATGATTATGATGGGGTTTATCCACGCCTGCAATCGCGCTGTGCGCTTAAAGAACAGCATTCAGCCGATGGTGCCATCCCGCTACTCCCCAGTGTCGTAGTCTCTTCATGCAGGCCATAAATAACTGCTCGTTTTCCATTTAGAAAGCTGAGGATCGTTTCGTCCGCCACAAAGCTGAACGTCTAGCTTCTTCTGCTACTGGTAGCCGATCATTTTGGTCCCTCGCCAAAGGCGTTTCCCATAATTTTGCCCCTTCAGTTTCTCTCCCATGTCTAATGCTTCTGGCTCTTTAGTCTGTGAACCCTATGAGAAAGCCGAGGATTTTGCTTCCCGGTTTGCCTCTAATTCCACTTAACTTAACTCTTTCATTCTTCCGCCTTCAGCTACTTTTACTAGCCGTCCCTTTATTTCCCTCACCACAACCAGACCTTACAGTCACCCGACCGGACTAAACCATCTGGTCAGGACAGTATTCCACCCATCGTCCTGAAAATGTGTGCCCCAGAGTTAGCACCAATTTTACGTCATTTTTTTGCTCTTCTCTCCAATCTGGTACATTTCCCGCCTCACGGAAAGAAGACGTAATTTTTTTCAATTCCAAAACGCGGCGACTCCGACCCGAACAACTGTCCTATTTCATTAACTTCTTTCATTTCAAAAGTCATGGGTACTATGATTTCCGACCATTTGTGACCGTTCATCGATAGGGAGGGACTGCTAAGCGATCGTCAATACGGGTTCCGACCTCATCGTTCCACGGGTGATCTACTGGCTATGGTCTCACACTCCTGGTCAGCGGCGCTCGAAAAAAAACGCAGAAACACATCTGATCTTACTAGACACCGTGTTTGGTACAATAGTTTACTGTCTAGATTGCCCACTTTTACGTTTCTTTCAGCCCTTGTTTTGTGGACGTCGAGTTTTCTCAGTGACCTGACCATCGCCGTTCCAGTCGGTGGGGTTTGATCACGGCCTTTTCCCTTGAATGCTGGTGTTCCCCAAGGTTATGTACTTCCACCCACCCTCTTTCTGCTTTTGAGTAATGATCTCTTATCCGTCACTTCCAATCCCATTCACGCTTTTGCCGAAGATGCCACCCTTCGATACTCCCTGTCGTATCCCAACTTCCACCATGCCACCGCCAAAATTGACCGTGACCGTTGTGCTATTGTAACATCGCTCAGTTCGAATCTTGGACAGAAATCCTCTTGGGGCTCTCAAAATCGTGTTATCTTCAGTGCTTCTAAAACATCTTTTCTCTCAGTTTCTTTCAAACGCCACTTATTTCTCCCCACCTAAATTTTGATTCGTTTCCCCTTCGTCCCTCCAACTGGATGCCTTTCCTGGGTCTTTCGACCGTCTCCTCTGTATCCTGGTCTTCATATGTTCGCTTGTTTCTCGTGCTGCGCTATATTGGTTTTCTATTCCGCACCAGACGTTTTTTCTAACCAACCTACCTCCTCTTATTGGACAAGGCTCAAATTCGTCCCACACTTGAAAACTACGGTCATGTGTGGGGTGGAGCTTCCTCTTTTTTATCTCTTCTCGATAGGGTCCAACAAAAACCATTTGTCTGGTAGTTGACCCAGTTTGACCATCTAGTTTGCAGTCACTTGCCCATCGCCGGACAGTTGCTTCGTCGTCCCTATTTTGCTGCTATTATTTTGGGTTTTGTTCCTCCGAGCTTGCCTCGGCTGTTCCTATACCCATTGCTTATGAAGGCCAATCCCGAGCACGGGCAGCAAATCACGCTTATCAGGTTTCTGTCGCTCGATATTGGATCTCGGCCTTACAGTCTTCTTTTTTCCCTGGACTGTTAAGTTAATGAACACTTCTGCTGTCAGTCTTTCCACCCACCTACGACCTTTTTCTTTTCAAAAGCAGAATCAACAAACTGGTTTTGACGTGGAAGTTTCCCACAAACTTTTCTTACAGTATGTTTTCGAACTATGGAGTTTACCTCTTTTACTGTAATTTATTTCGTGTTTAGTAACAGGACCGGTAGGAGAGGATAGCTGTAATTGATTGTAAACGCAGATTTCTCACGATTCATTCGGACACGTGCGCTAATGGAAGTATAGAAAACCCTCAAGATCCTCGAGAGTTTAGCAGGAATGCCGTCGGATTTTGGTATACTCTATGGGCATTCACGATTGACCGAGTCAAAGGCAGCCCGGAAATCGATAAAGCAGGCTACTGTTGGCTGCGGGAACTTGTAGCGGTGTTCCAGTACTCGGTACAACGTGAATATTTGGTCCACACAGTCCCTATCACGGCGGAAACCCCCTTGGTTCAGTTGGGTGCCGGAGTCTCTCGCAACTAATAAGCGATCGAGTAGTAATACACAGAAAATCTTTGCAGCAACGTCAATCAAACTGATCCCCCGTTAGTCTCCTTTCTTTGAAATGGGTAACAGAATAGGCTTACCCCAATCCTTCGGAAATATTTTCCCTCCCCATGTAGACGAGATAAGCACGTGGGACATGTCTATCAGTGATACCAGACAGATCTTGTACACTTCTGATGAAATGCTATACTCTCCAGCAGCTTTTCTGGTTTTCAGCTGGTTGAGGACTCTGGCGATTTCTGCCATACTTGATGGCTCGCATTTGACGTCATAATCTGTACACTGGGGAAGATGGAAGGTCCGCATTGTGATCGGAAGGTCGGTTGAGAAGCCGGTCAAAATACTCTACCCAACGTTCTATTTTCTTTTCTGATCGGGAATAATCTGGCCTGATATATCACAAAGGACGGATTCAGGCTTGCATCGTCCATTCGAAGCGTTGCGAATGAGTCGAAATACGTTTTCTAAGTCGCCAGGAACCTCCGCGGACTCCATCTTCTCTGTCACTTCTATCCAGTACTTCTACTGAGTTTGTGACCTCTCGCTCTAGTATTCGGTGTTCGGCGCTTCCTTTAAGTTAGGCCTCCTGTGCCTTGGTTGATAGTTGCAAGGTGGTCACTAAGATGTAGTCTTTCATTCGTTTCTCACTTCTCCCTATTTCCTTCCAAGCAGCCTCCTTGACCACCGACTTGATCATCTTCCATTGTTCTTCCATAGGGGACCCATCTGTTTGCACGCTAGTTACAGTAGTCAGTTCGGCCGCGATGGCGTTTGAAAGAGTGTTGCGTTTTTCTGGATTTTCCAGAGCTGCGACATTGATCCGGTTCGGCAGTGAAACTTTGAGACTTCTAAACGGATGGATTTTCAAACACGCACGTACAAAACATGGTATATACCGTTCGTGTTTCTCGTTACTGCTCCGCAGTTCGCTCGGCAGTCCTCTACCGATAAAGCTCAACGAGATCGCAGTAGTTTATGATCAGCTTAGTGTGCTGTGCTACCATCGTTTGAGTACCAGTCCAGAAAATGTCTTTTGTGGTGTTGGAAACGCGTTTTGCAGGTGACTAATCTGGTAATATTAACCAAATTCACTAAGTGGTTTTCACTCTCACAGAGTTGACCAAATGCAAACTTTTCTAGGACATGGCGACTGGACTCGTTCGAGAGGCCTGTTCGTGCGTTCCAGTCTTCTCAAAACACAATCGAGCAGATCTTGTAGTTTGTTGTAGAGGTTATCTTTGTCGTGTTTTCAGTCTCATTTGTCGTTACGTAGATAGCAATCGCCGAAGAAACCGGTACTCAAGAGATCAGAGCGCTACTGGGCTTTTTTGCTTAAAGTGAATGCGACACCTTGGTGTATGTTCTCTTGCCCACTGTGATAGAGCCAGTAAATTGTTTCTCTTCCCGGGGTCTTAACACATCGGGTGCCGGAGTAGTCGAACTTCCGAGAGGCAGCAATATCTGCGTGGTAATTGTGTGGTATTCGCATTGTAATACTTTGGCTGCCTACATCTCGTAGCATTCTCACATTCCAGCAGGCTATGTGAATCTGTCTTCTACACTAGAGGATTCCGACTCGCTATCTTGTCACTTCGACCGCTGGGACATGAGTTGCGTCGATTTCCGCGAACGCCGTAGATCTCACGATTTCAGGATAATCGATAGGGAATCTGGGGAATAGGGATACGAAGCGGTTCCCCCGACACCGTTCGGGGCTTTTATGACACTTGGTATCCCATTTCGGCGTTTTTTGTTCGAGGGTGCACCTCTAGCCTTTGCATATCCAAGTGCAACCTGCAAGATAGAAGGGGCAAGGACGTTATTTGATGGCGGGCCGCATGCGCCACGTCACATTGCAGTCAGCAGATTTATGTGGCGTTTTAGGAAGGGAAACGCCAGCCAAGCGAAGACCCACCACATCCTTAAACATTTCGGCTGCTCGTCCACGGCCGCTTATTCAGTGAGCCTAAGCCGGCTTTTTCACGAATAACCCCTGGTTTGGTGGCCGTGCTCTTATCCGCAACCCGGAGGCGCGCCCGATAACATGCAGCTCTACTGGAGGTCAGTAAATTGACGACCGGGTATTGGGAAGCTTATTGACAATAGTATCGTAAACTTTCATAGCGTCTCGAGAACCCGTCCTGTTTTTCTAGATATGTGGCGAATAATAATCGATAACCGTCTTATTTCATCATCGAATTCCCGCTTGCGCATGAGTGCAATGGAAGGGTATACCCCATAGCCTCAAAGGCCCACCGCACTATTAAGGTCGACCGGCAACCAGACCGAGACTTAGGGTGGATGCTCACATAAGGTCCCGTTAGGTCAGGCATGGTAACGAGTCAGATGATGGTGAAGATTACTGTCTACCACCAAAGTGACCGGTGGTGGTGGGGATTCGAACGTCCGACCTCCGAGGTGGTAATCAAACGCCCTAAACCATTCTGCCACTACTGGTCACGCCATTGTTCATCAGGTTACTAGTTTTAAAGAGAAACTTGCTTCGTCCGTACTAGCCTGCATTCAATGATGTCTGTGAAGCATAGTCCGAATTCTCCACTAAACTGAATAAGACTCGTTTTCTAGTCAGTTAGAATCAAAGTTTGGCGGACCTGGCCATTTTTTTCCTGTGCTTGATCAGTTGGCAATCCGAATGACGTGATAAAATGGCTTCTAGGATTGATAGGCCACCTGCAGACTCCATTTTCAGCACGAAATTTGTCTCCTCGTGGGATTAACTGAAGTTCCACGGAACGTCAGTTGTGCCCACAATGACATGGAATACATTATTTCCTCCAGGTAGTGTATGTACTGAGTCAACCTCTTGATCTGTTCGGCATGAACATTGTTCTCGAGTTTGACCGGAAACATATCTACCGATACTGATCGCTTGGGGATCCAATCATTAATCCGTTCCTTTCGACGCTACCCGACAAGTAGAGAAGTCGGTTAAATAAATCAACTGGTAATCCGATAGATCTTCCTTCCATCAATACCTGCATAACCTTGGGTATTGGAATAGAGAATTCAGAAACAAGTTTGCACTATGTATCCTGGCCCATTTCATTGTATCTGAACACATGCATAGTGCGGTCAGTGGGGTATATATATATATATATATAGTCAGCAAAATAACTATTGGAAACTGGGGCAGGATTGAAGTGCATGACCAGTGATACGAACGAACAAGAACGGAGAGAGGAATAAATATTTGTTTACCATGAGAAGGCCAAACTGATAAGCCATTCACGCTGTTAGCATAGTTCGGGTTTATAATTAGGAATGGCTAGAGCCACGGCATGTTTGAACGAAAAAGTTTTTCTGTAGTGCTGCACATGAAAGTAAGCGAGTTGCTTGTAGTTACACAATATTTTCGCTCAGTCAGATGTTGTGTAATCATTGACCTGATTCTTTTAAGTTTAACGGTTGACGTCATCGTCGTGCACCGAATATTCATCGCTTTCGTAACCACGCCGGAATATGTTCAACTATTCGGTGACCTTGCTGTCCCTCTGTTACACCTCTGAAGACGGATGAGCATCCACCTGAGAATTGATAGGCACTACTTGATTTGGTACAGCGAGGACGCTGCTCTTTCACCAACGGTGTTGGTATCGTTTGGGTTATGAAGACGATGATCAGATCGACTCAGTAGTAAGTGCGTTTGATGACCGAATTCAAGCACCCACCAATTAGTCAACTGACAACACCACCTTTGAAGGATGATGGCCAGAAAGCGTTTAACTTTTGATCACTGCTAATTCTGAGTGAGTGGTTTTTCTGCGGAGTGCTTTAGAATAAATTCCACTGGGTGCCCATTGGACTGCAGCGCTGTGACTGGTGTTTCGTTCTCAATATTCACTGTCTTCTGTGCATATTTCACGTGTTCTACGATACTATGTTCGAATGAGACCGATCTTATTTTTCATTAGCGTAAAGCTCGCGAAATCATACCTCGTGTTTTTCTCTTAGTCAAACCAACCTGTCTGGTCTGTGGGAATGATCAGTGCCCAGAGATATGCGATCATCTTCTGTCCCACAACTAGTTCATTTGATGTTTGGATGATTGATAATAGAGTGACCGAGTAATCGATCTGCTTCGCCGTCGTTGTCATTGTTAGTGAACGCGTCATCAACTTAGTAGGAGTAGCGATTATGTCTTAAATTATCTTATTATAATTTACTTTCCAGTTGACTAGATTACTCTCCTCTATTACAGTGCCCTCTCCACCTTATATTGTCGACATTGGGTCCGGTTTAGGCCATTTGCCTAACTCTTTGGCGCAGCGTCTGCTCCAATCAACAACTACGATTAAAGTCGATCAATGCCCGTTCCGGATCTATGCAGTCGATTGTGATCCAGCTCTGGACCGAAAGGCACGGCTTTTACTGCAACGATCTGTTCCGATCGAAGGGGACATAGGAACGCAGTTGTTGTCACACAGAGTACAACGTCTTCTATTTCACCTGACCGAGTCAAATACGACGGATTTTAGTAGTCTGTAAGTTCCGAAATAAATACCAGTCTCCCAAGACCAGTTGAACTGTTTGTCTCATTTCTCGCACCTATTTTTTGGGACTCATTAGTGGTGTCTATACTTCACTTGCAGGCTCAGTTTACAGAGGTCCGAAATTTGAATATTCCTCCCACTACTCTAGGCACTACCTTCGAGCCACACGGTTAGTCTTCAACAGTTTACTTCATACCAACGAGGAGACCACCGAAATTCCATTGGTCGCAAGAAAAGACTTCGAGTCTGTGGTTATAGACAGAAGATAGAACCAAAAAGCATTTGGGTATGCTGGTCACCAAAAATGGTTAGCATAATCACATCCAGGTTTAGTGAAACGCACGATAACCATAAATTCAAAGCAGACGGACTACAGGGTTAATCCATTGAACGCGTTCATCATAGTTTATCACTCTAAATCGCAGAGGCAGTGGCCATGAGGATTTCCAAGCCAATTTTATGCACCCGAAAGGTGATGGTGACTAACCTAGCCCTATTCCGGCGATGATTAACACACCTGTTCGATATATCGCAAGATGTAGTGGTGAAAATGCGATCAAAATGCCCGCGCATAAAACATACTAGAGGATCATGCAGCGATTTTTTAATTTAACATGGAGGTAGAAGGTGACGGATGCACACAAATCAATAGAAGACGATAAAGGAGTGAAGAGTGAAGATCTTGAGATTGACCCTATGATTTGTAAAGAAACATGGGTGGCATAATACACGTACTTTGAAAGTTGCGTACTAATGTCCGACAAGTCTGGTCTTGTTTGCACCTTGTGCGATCGAATCAGACGGATCTGCACTGACGATATGCTGACCGAAGATCTGGCACTGCTAAACAACACGATGGTTATCCCGACGCTGCATTCAGAGGTATAACAAGTCAAAGCCCAAGAAATTTTTTGTCGTGTCAATGTCCTTTCAAAAATGACAAGGCAAGCAACGTATTGGAAAGTTGAATATGATCGGCTGTTTATCGTACTATGCCACGTTGTCCGAATTTGTGTATCTGAAGACAAGGCTTCCTGTTCTCCGTTTGAAGAACAACTTTACCCGTACGCCGCTCCCACTGTAATCCTTTAATTTCACTATGGGTGCGGAGCCACGTATGTTGACCGACTGGAGCGGTAGTTACGTAGTTTGGCATCGAAAAACATTCCAAACTGGATTCAATATACAAGTGCCGAGCCAGGATCCACAAAGGCGGTTAGTGACAACCTGCGATCGTCCAAGCCACCGCCAAACATTTGATCGTTGACTGGGAAAATCCTCTTATTTAATGTATAAGGCAGATAAAGTGCAAATGCTTAGACTTGTGAAAGCCATTGCAATCAACCGTTTAGAGGTACTTTTATTTCTACAGAAAGTTATGCATGTCACAGTATTATTGCCACAGTGATCGCTCTTTCCATTCAGTTCCATCCCATGCTGTCGCTAACAGTAGAAATGCGGCGATACTGTCTAAGACTGTTGCAGTGTTTGTTGACTGAAGATTGCCGGTCATACCGAGGCGCGGGGACTAGTAAAACAAATGGTACCAACCACACCGTCGTTCGTGCACGATTCAAGATCCACCTTGCTAATCGACACAAAAACTGTGTCTCAAAGCGGTTTAGCACAGCTGCGTTATGATCACCGAGAAAGCACCAAACAGTCTCGGGCGCCACCGCGGTCACAGGTGGAGAAGAAGTACAGGTGGGAAATCAATGAAATTCACTTAAGGCATCAATTCAACAATCCGCTTTAGACGAACTGAGGTTTACGCGATGACGACAGAAAGACTCTTAAGTTATCCAAAATGGCTAGAGGTGCCCATCTAAAAGGTTACCCAGACTTCCGTGACATCCGATGAAAAGCCACCCGTTCGGCCAGAACCGAAATCACGGAAACATTGGAGAATGCAGCTAACTGCGGCGACTTCTCAAAGCTGTTCTGCCCAGTCCGCACAGCATTCGGTAAGTGACAGTCGGCAGAAAACCTCTTTCGCGATGCTGCTGGGTCGCTCATTCCTTATTAGACTAAAAAGATGCAGTGATGGACTGAACACTTCCACTGTGTACTGACTCGTCCTGCGGCAAGCTCTATGAACCAAATCCCAGGAGTCCAGCGCGAGATCTTTAACGTTAATAACAACATACCAAGCCGAAATGATATCACCGATGTAATACACAAGCTAAGGAACCGGAACGCCCCGGGAGAAGACGGCATTGCACCGGAGGTAAATGAATCGTATCTTTCGAAACAGGTCGAGCCATTGCACACCCTATTTTGCTCGATCTGAGAAGAGGAATAATTCCCAGAAGATTGGGGAACTTCAATATTGCTCCCTCTTCCAAGAAAGGCGGTAGGACTGTGTGCGCAAACTACCGTGACATCAGTTTAATCGACGTGGCCGCCAAAATAGTCTCCGTGCTTTTGTTGAACTGCTTCTCAGCGGTGCAGGATGCACGCACACGCCCCAGTAAAGGAGGCTTCCGCCGTGGTAGAGAGTACGAGGGCCAAATATTCACACTTTGCAGAGTATTAGAACGCCAGTACAAGTTTCAGCAACCGGTTCAGTTGGCAAAACATCACTATAGACAATACCACTAGTGGATAGAATGCCCTAGAAGTTTGTCGGCAAATACGCTTACAAGAATACTCATCTACAGAGAGGAGTCCAGTTACTTTTCCCTCAATTCCGATGTTAGGCAAGGTTGTCACTTGTCGCCAGTGCTGTTCAACCACACCTTCGATTGGATAATGCGTCAGGCGCTTGTTGATTGACTTGGTATTCAGATAGATGGTAATGCTTTTCTCACCGGTTTGGGATTTGCAGATGTCATCGTCATTATTTGAGATAGCCCAACTGCCCTAAAGCCGGTTCTCAGTCGTGTAAAATATTTCGCAAAGTCCATGGGACTAGAGATCAATACGTCAAAGAGCAAGATCATTTCACCATGCACTACACAGTCCATTCTCCCGATATACATGGACGGCGAACAGATTGAACACGTCCCGGAGTTCAAGTATCTGGGCTTCACAATTCTCCCGAACGGTCAAGCCAGAGATGTTGTTAAGTTGCGCATTGACGATACCAAGATTGGATTTCTCCAGCTTCAAAATACACTCTGGACGGGCAACGAAATCAACCTCCGGACCAAAGCCCGCATTTTCCGGGCCGCTATCCGTCCAATACTAACCTACGGTTGCGTGATGTGACCACTACGCATCGAGGAAACCAGAAAGCTGGAAGTGTTTGACCATTGGTGTCTGCGATGGATCCTGAAAATGGTTTGGCATAACATGCTTTCAAACGACACAATATAACAAAAGTGCTTCGGTATGGAAAAACTGTCAGTGTTCCTCTAACGCCGACGATCGCAGTGGTTTGGACATGTCCTACGACGTCCGGACAGAGAGATCTGAAAACAATGGCTCTTTACTGTTCCAAGTCCAGAATGGCGCTGTCGCCTTGGAGGACAGCTGAAAACAGACGTTGAGGGATTAGAACTCCAGTCTGTCTACGGCGTACGCAACTGCAAGCAGAACTGGCTTTGTTTGTGCTCAGGTCTCGCATCCGATCGTCGTTCATGGGCAGGTGCCTTTTGGGACATGCATGAATCCGGCTCATCCTTTCGCGGGAAATGGCCGCATAAAAGTACGTAAGTAACCTCGAGGAAGACGACTCTGCGGTCGGGAGTTGGAATCCTGTGATGTAAGTAGTATCTGTTAATGGTTATTTCCGAGAAACTTTGTCCAGCTATCTATAGATACTGCTTACATAAAAAAAATACCATTGAGGTTTGCCATCTCTGACGACATATCTTTACTAGAATTTCTTTTAATCCGAAAGTTTGCAAATGCACAGGCCACGTGAGCTGAGTTGAACGTTCCATTCACCGCACGTGTTAAACGTTTTGCTGACCAAGTCCAACATGGCGACTCCTTTGAATGGGACACGAATAAAAAGTTTATTCTTGAGGATGTCGAAATTCGGGTCACGTTCCTGCTCATGGTGACATCCAGGAAGGCCGGTGCTTGGTTCTTCCCGGCCTCTGACGTGAACTGAATGACTTTATATTCTGTCTTTTCTGCATCGGTGTTTTTATTTGTAAGGCAGAATATGTTATCTGCGTGCCGCCGATATAGGCCTATTTCTTGGATCTCCTGATGTAGTGTTGTGTTTTCCAGTTTCGCCGTGAATGTCTGCTAAACCTGGACCTAAGGATAATCTCAAGGCTACGCCATCTGGTTGACGATGTAGTTTACCGTTTAACAGAGTTTTAACCTCGAAAGCACATCTGAGAAAGAGGTTTTTCAAATTATTCCGTGGTATTTTGATTAGAATTTGGTTAGTTTCTGTGTAGTCACAAATAAAACCAGTGGTTTCTAAGATAGATACATCGGTGAAAAGTGATATCTCATCCAGCGAAAACATTCGATCGTGTTTTTGTATTTCGGTGCTTCATTGTTTCAACAAATTCGAAGAAATCACTAAGACCATTGGGTGGAAAAACTCGAATATCTTCCTCCGATTCCGTGAAAATGTTTACCGCTCTTAGTTTCATAGTTACATGAAAATGACTCGATTTGTCAGTTATTGGACATTGCTTTTTGGAGAAATCACTTAATTTAGGAGTGTAGTTTCTACTAACAAGTACAAAATTGCACTACTATTTGTTTGGTATTGCTCATCTTTTTCAAAAAAATATTCCTCTCACTTTATTTATTTATTCTATATACAACAAAGTACAACAATTCAGAGACGGGGGCCGCGGCCAATGAAATGCTGCCAAATGGGGAAGTGACCGTCGGAGGTGGGAATCGAACCCAGATCCTTATCTTCCAAAGTCCACGAGGCTAACCGTTTGATCACTGCCGTACTCGCCTTGTTTTTTGACCCATTTGATCCGCAGAATAGGGGCGTCTGAATCATTGATTATTCACTGGTAAGGCCATAGAAATTGAGTAATTAAACTGACACCGAACCTCGTTCGACTGGTAGTAAGTAACACTGTTAACTGAATATGAGCGAGGGATTATCATTCCATACCCAGTGGTGTAACATCGGATTGCACACAACCGCAATCATCTGCGATCTATAAGTGACATCCGTTTTTTGTTCTTCGGAAGCCAGCTGTGCTCTCTTGCATTTATGCCAGTTTTCCCATGCATCTCACGAACGTGACTAGTAAGAATAGAGGACTATCAGTTTTCAGTTGCTGGTATCTTCGCAGCATTGCCTAAATAGAAATTATAAATCCGTTTTAATAATGTCTAATTTAGGCGCAGAAGGCTGAATCCTCTAGGGGAGTCGTTTAACGAATTCATGTTTCGCCAGGATCGTTATCGCCGAACTTACTGCGACTCATGTTGATTGTCCTCTCCGAGTCTCAGAGTCATGAACGTCGGCTTTTTCTGACAGCACACTGGGTTGATGTAGCCATGGCGTAACTCCTATTAGTGTGACGTTACACAAGCAAAGAAGAACAAGGCGAACTTTGGTTACGGTCCACATCATACGTATTCTTTAACAGAACTTCTCGGCGTTTTGTGTTCCCTGATGAAGACTATGAGTAGAAGCTAGATAAAGTTATCAACCAACGACAAGGTAGTGAGTAAACCCTTGGCCAGTGGGCTTGGCTGTGCGGGCGATGTTAGGCTTCCTATCTACTTAACGGCGAATGCGGGATATGATTCGTCATTGTGTTCACTCACACTCACGTTTTCGTTCTCTTCCTTCCTTTGCAAGATACTCATATTTGGATTTTTCTATTGTCTTCAATGAATTACTTTCGGTCGAGATCTTGCGGGAAAAACAACTGCTACACCTATTGCGAGGTAAACGGTTGGTACTAGGGAAAGTTGAACTTTCAAACATCTTCTCAGAATGTAACTGTTTTCTTCTAACAACCATACTTTTTGGTTGAGATAAATCTCAAAAATCGAAATATTAACTTCTTGGTTTCACTACGCATGTGGAATAATCAGTGCATCTTATCTTTCTCCAGGTTAAACGAATCATTGAAATTTGAGGCTGAACAATCTTCGTCAACCTCAAGGCAATCATCAACGTATTTGCTTTGTGGATTGCATTGCTGCGGTGATCTGAGCCAATCTATGATCCAGCTATTTGAGAACGATGTGCGGGCTGAGTGGCTAGTACTGGTCGGTTGTTGCTATCATAAGATGTCTTTGTCGAAAGTGAGTCGTCGTTCCAAATGGCTTTTGAGTTGATCATTCCGAAAGATGATTCAGGGTACTTTCCGTTACCCAACTACAACATAAATTAAGTACCAGAAGAACCATCTTACTGGATGTATTAGACCAACGGGAGTTAGGTTAAATAAGTTACTAGAAATCTAGAATTGTATAATCCTTCGTGTGAATTTGATTCCTAGGCACCACATAACTTGTTATTAGATACTCTGCTTGGTTGGTCGTCCTTTGGACCCCACCCTTCCTGCATGAACCTCATATCATCCGTTCAACCTTGCACTCGGAAGCATGCGACTTGAGTTTCCTACTCGTTAGTGCTCATCAGTGATGCACATCCTTCGCCGCACCCAGGGTTTGAACCCGGGCCCTTTCACCTCGGAAGTATGCGAGTTACTACTGCATCACCCCGCTCCCGTCCGAGATGATCCGAATCACCGAGTTAAGTTTATTCAAATGACATCCTCTGTGACATAGTGTAACAGGGAATGCTGGGGCGAGGGAACGGCGTGAACATGAAGGCGAACGAACGAACCAAACGAGGGCCACAGACAAAAGAACTGGTGGCGAATATGTCGAAGGCTTCCCGAAGCAGGCAAAAAGAAGCACACAGACGACCAGAGAGGAAGCAGCGGGATCTCCGGCAACCAGCAAGATAGCTCAGGTGAATGGCTACCGATCGAGCCGTCAACTGAGACAGTCGGGCCAACCGAAGCGAAATGACGGGCAAGAGAAGCAAGCCATCGGCCACAGGCAAATGGACAGAATGCAGTCGAAGCGCTCAAGCAGCGGCAGTAGCAATCTTGGTGCCGCGCAGTCTGGAAAAAAGCCTATATAAGCGACTGTATGTGTGCCATGACTTGACTTGTGTGATCGTGGGAATACAAGTATCCTGCCGTGCGTTGTCGTCCTTGTTACAATAGGACATGCATCACTGATGAGCTCTAACAAGAGCGAAACTTGAGTCCGGTGCTTCCGAGTGCAGGGTTGGTCTGTTAACCTGAGGTTTGTACGTGAGAGGTGGAGTCCAAAGGACAGTCAACCGAGCAAAATAAACAACAATCCCACACATGCTCACAATTAATCGTGTATTACTATGATATTTATTATTAGATTACTTACGGGCGATCACCGACGGGTTTACTTCGTGGCAATATCAAATGTACATGTGAAATGTTTGCGAAGTAATTTCCACTTACAGTATATACAATTGTGTCTGCGTAAACTACACCTAAAGCTCTTCACGAATCTTTATATATTATATCCCCCACCTAATTTTCCGCACGCAACTAGAATTAATTTTTCATAACAAGTCAGTGGCAACATTTTCAAAAGCATTTTTAATAAATGACAAACGTCAGTTGCAGTAGAAAGGATCAATCCCACTATCGAATGATTTAATTTACAATCAGAAATAACTTTGGGGACGGTCATGTAAAAATCAGTTTAAAATACTGGGTCCCGTTTATCCAATTTATGAGAACAGAAAGAAGACCAAAGTCGCGAGATGCAAGCATTTCGTTTATTCTTGTCAACTGCGAACGTAAAACATGTCATTATATATATATATATATATATATATATATATATATATATAATATATATATAGTAAAGTAGGCAGGATCGAAATTTCTCACAGAGCGTATGCTGGTGAGGCTAGGACCTCTTGATTTAATGGCAAGGTAAGGGAACTTTTTGGGTCAATCTTTTTTTGTGTACAGAGTGTTGACTGTCACATTTACCGCCCTACTGTATCGCATATATATATATATATATATATATATATATATATATATATATATATATATATATATATATATATATATATATATATATACTGACGATTGCAGTTGACAAGAGTAAACGGAATGCTTGCATCTCTCGATGTCTCTTCTTTCTATAGTCACAGAAACCTGTTTGTATTTTGTTCTTGAAATTCTAGAGATCATACTTGAAAGGGAAAACAGCGGGCAGTAGTTGCGTTTCGTAATTTTTAAATTCTTTGGACAAAAAAAACGGAGAGTTGAAATTAACACTGAGGAAGGTTGGGATCGCCACTTTTTATGGATAGCTTTTTGTCTCAGTACAGGGGAAATGACTGAAAATGAGGGAAACAGCGACCGCGGAAGGGAATTCTCGAAAACCAAACCCGTGGTATTATCGGTAATGCAGTGTCACGGTCCGCATGTACTACAGTTCGATATTTGACTTCTACGGTAGAAGCAGCCCATGTGAGGCTGCGCCTTCTTTTCACCTATCACTTTGGAATCGAGGGCGATAATAGATTTATGTAGTAAGAAGCAGTTCACCACCCCCCCCCCGCCAGATCCACTTAACCTTTAAAGGTGGGAACGTGTCTATTAACTTACCTACTGCTTTTTGAAGAAGTAAATACCGTCCCATTCGAATTGAATAGACCGCGGCAAAATTAACCGAGTGTCGCATCCATTGACCGTGTTTCTGTCACACCAACCATGTTGATTGCACAGATTGCACACATGCACGTTCCCGTTAACCGATTTGATATTTCATGGTAATGCTCGTACAGTCCGCGAGTCGCACAGACCCAGTCAGCTGCCCCGTACACCATAAACTGTTTTTTCTACACCAGGAATGCTGAACAAAATTTACTGACCTCTGCTTCTCACACATGTTTGGGTGCATTAGGCTAGGTGAAAGGTTGGTCGAATAAGAAACGTTTCTCAAATTGTGTGCCGGTTGGATCAGTTTCCTGTTACCTGGTCGGCCACGATCTCCGATTGAAATACCTTAAAATAAAGTTTCTCTTTTACTATACGGAATTCCATCTTATTCTCATTTGCAGTTTCCCGCCAGTGATCGACTGCGTATGGCATTTAAATCGGCACCCCAGTTGATGCGCAATTTTTGCTCCAAGGCCACATTCCGTCTCGCTTGTCAGTGGTCACCCAGCACTTGGCTTTCATGGACCCAACGAGACTGTAATATGCATCGTGTACGCCTTATCTGTCGTATCTTGTTTGCCACGGAAACGGGTAAATTCGATCCGATCAAAAACTGTCTGAAGTTGACTCCCATGTTGGAATCGGGTAGTTTTGATTTCAGTCGCTTGCTATCGTTGCTCCCACAAACTCCGTGTACAGATGAACAGATCATCTACTTGACCACTGTTTGGAACTTGACTCCTGGCCTTCTTGCCCTACAACAGCTGCTACAACCATTACTTGAAGTGATTCTTTTGGCGGATCGCGTTTGGCGACTGAGGACTGATGACCCACAAAGACAGAGTGGTATGTTTGCCGGTCTGGTTCGACTGTTCGACCCGAGATTATCACCAAGATGTATGGCTTTAGTTGTTCGTAAAAGCCTCTTTGGATGAAACCACAATCATTGTCAATTGTGGCCTCATTCAGCCTAGCAACAACTTTTAGCTGTGCAACTTGAGTCGCTTTTGACAACAAATGAACCGTTGCCCAGCTTGACTCGCTACAAACTGTGATGTGATGATGCACTCGATGGTGATTTTTTTAAAAAGAATATAACGTTCCTACTTTATTGTACTATTTTGTAATAGCGAATATAAATCTTCGTGAAAAATTCGATACTCATTAAACCAAGATAAAACTGTTCTTGCTCCATCGCACAAATGAAATTCCGAGTAATTTCTCAGGTCTCCTGGAAGTTATTCGAAGAAGTTGCTGTTGAACGGGGAAAACTATACAACAAACCCAGCACCAGCTACAGAGACGAAGCTTTTCTGAGTCATCCACACATTCTCTATTTGCAATCGTAACGCTATACCAGATGCCGGAAAATTACATCCCTAGTGTACACCAGTTACTCCAACGGTTATCGAATGTAGTGTTTCGGGATACAGTATACTTATTTTTTCACTTTTACACGATTATCTCCTGCTGGGAGATGAGTCAGCTTTATGGATATCGCCAGTCATCGCTGACCATGCGTGACAGTTGCATTCAAGCTTAGTTCAAACTATAACCCGGTTTTGATTCCAATATCCCGAATCCTTAGACCGTCCGTAAGCCTGTGCACTCAAGGTCCTTCTCGATGGTGCTGACTCACGTTTTTTGGCTGGCCCCTAAAGCGACAGCACCATCCCGGACACGGTGCAGGTCAGAATATTTTTCTGATCATTTTCCGGCTGAGTCGCCGGAGTATATTGCCAAACCATTGTAGTCGTCGGCGTTGGAGGAAGACAAGCAGCTGGCAGCTCTGAGCATTGTTTCCGTGTTTCGTTATTTGAAAGTCTTTCCGGCCATGTTTTGCAAAGAGTTTGCCGAAAAACAATTGGTTGAACACCAACCTCCTGCTATTCTCTGCTCGCGGTTGTCAGTTTTCACACCTTTTTGAGAGCGCTTGTCAAATTGCGGCACAGAAGACCTAAACGTTGGTTCAGAGGCTAATTTCGCTATGCCCACAGCGCACGTCGCAGCTGAAGAAGCGATCTTCATGTGCTGTGAATCCTTGGTAGCATCTCGTCGCTTACAATGTGCAATTACGACAAACTACTGAGTTAGAGTAGGTACTTTTCTGTAGCCGCCCTTTAGCTCTAGTGAGAAGACTTTTCTGCACTCGAATTATCTCATTTTATTGACAGGAAATAGTCAGTTGATGTAGGATTCAAGGGGATTGTTAACCATCGTCGCGCCATGAACTTATAAGTCCAAGCCGGTATCGAGTACCGTCTCCTCTGATTGGTCAATTGGTGATACGACCAGCCACCACTCTACGGGAATCCTTTCTCGTCCTATCGACCCGTTGTCATGTCAGGCGTGATACCGCTCGCTCAAACCTTGACCTGGATTTGGAACAGGCGCTGAAGGACTGACTGCTGACGAAGTTTGGCTGTCTGCTGACGACAAGTCAGGGCATGCATGTGCAAAACCATTCCCAACAGCTCTGAGGGAAGAGTACGGAGATGTCAGAAGATAACGGCAAGTGAAAAAGATCGCCGCAACTTATGTAGCATAAGTGAGCTTTTACCCCCATGTATGTGATATACTAGTTACGGACTAGTTGTGTTCTTTAAAACGGACTGTTCTACATGGGATCAATGTCAGAGAAAACGTTTTAGCTTACTCCATATAACTACAACTTCTGTAATTTGGGTATTTACTGCCCAAGTATACTCTCGCTCCTCTCTCCTTAACGTTGCAATTAATGTAATCATAGAAACCATCCTTTTGTCATGTCAGGATAGTGGTATTGAATTTTTCTCAAATGACAAAGTTTCTGACCTTGAACGTGCGATTGACATTGTTCTTCTGAGTAAAGATACAGGTAATTTGCAAGCTTTTTTGGACAAATTGAACAGCAGCGTGACTATTTTCGTATGCGTTTTTCACCTTCAAAGCGCATGATGTTGTTGCCGGACTAATTTGGTCCAAATCCAAACCTTACCGGTATGGGAGGAGACTATAAGCTCCGTGAGTAAGTTTTATCTCCTAGGCAGCTGCATGTCAACTGGGATTCAGGTAAAGTGTCATCGCGTATACAGAAGGTGCGTTCGATTTTCACAAATATTCCAAGTCGACATGATACCGTTGCTTCTGGTTGTTCTTTCTCTTCTCATACTTCTGTTTTTATTGCTTCCGATTTATAGATAACAATCAGAACTGTCTCATCCAGTGCGTAGTTAATGGTTGTTCGAAACGAACTGAATCATGGTGATAACGGTAGAACGGAGAAGGTGAAACAACTGCTCGGCGACGATATAGTGATTACAAAGTAGAGATTATTGTAGGATCGCCGATAAGTTGGATGACTTTGCGTCGGACCCGATCGAGGAGCGATAATAAAGAGCACGAGGCCCCGCACCATACGTGGCTGTAGTATTCAAGAGTAGGTTGAAATTGCACTTATATAGAATAATAATATGTCGGGTGTATGTAAAGACGCATCTAATGCGAACAGGTGAAAATTTTTTTATTGAACTAGGGGTAAGAACCATTACGTGTGGGGACCAAGAAAGCGAATTTCAGAATGAAGAGCCCAGAAAATCCGCGAGGAATGCAGAACTAAGACTAGTGGAGTCGAGTTTAAGGGTTGTACAGCAAAGGTTTCGTTTTACGAAGGTATATAGACCTGTAGGTTTTGTGGCATTGAAGAATACGGTTGTCCGGACCGCAGTTGATGATTTGACAAGAGCTGGATTTCAGTGACTCACAAAAATTAGAGCGATCTCGAAAGATGCTGGTTGTTGGGTCAGGAAAAGACCGGTAGGATAAGTGGTCGAATGGTTTCGTCGACAAAATCATAATTATGATTAGAAGTGGTGGAGAGGTGACCATTGATGATACTCCAAAAAATGTGGGGATAGAAGGGAACTTGGTAAACGTTAGCTGTAACTTGGTAAGCGCTTAAAATGACCTCATCAGCTTGGGTCCTTGTTGAACGCTTCCTGAGGGAACTTGAAGTTTAGACGGGAGTCCGAATCCAGGAAGTTCAGAAACAGATTTCGTGCCACATTTGATCAGAAACTTTGGAGATATCTTACAAAACCCACAAGCGGTTTGCCGTGGTTGTCCATCGCAGAGGACCGGATATATGAAACGTATGCCGACAAACCATTGCGTCTGCTGCAACAAAGCTTATACCGGTGGTCACGATCGTGGTTTTCATATCTTTGGATGCAGTCTTTGTGAGAGAAATGGATTGGTATTCGGTAGGTTAGAAGTGGTCACTGCAATCGGAGATGCAGGAAACATCCAATATTCCCAGATTACGGTAAGGCATTATTAGCAGCTACAGATTGAGTGAAAGGCGGAGAATAGGCGCAAGTTCTGGTGCTTAGTTTTTCAACAGGATGAGCGAGATGCCCTCCGGCCCAAGAGGTTTCGAAGTGGGACTGGAAACAGGGCTTGACAGACTTTGTGATTCTTATTTTAGCCTTGCAGTTGGGCTCATTAAGGGTCAGTAGAGAAGTTACGGTGAGAATACGCGACGGAGTGAAGTTGGAAGCAAGTACAACATAAAGCTTCGCGTTTTATTGAGACTTCTGAAGGCGGAGAAGATGAAGATGAGAAAAAATTAAGGAAAACGGCTTTCTCGAAGGAATGGCTACCAGAAAGACACAATGATAACCATTCTTATGATTACCAGTACAGAGGAAACATTTCAGCCTGCCTCACAAATACAGCTTTACTGCAATTTGGATAGATACTGCTCAACGCCACTCGCTCTCTCTCCTCTACTCACATCTCTTCTCCCCTCGTCTTTTTTTCTTTCGCCTTCTGGTGGCAGCTTCAAATGAGAATGTTCATTGCAGTTTATTTGATTTAATAGTTACCACCCACAGTGACAGAAAGGAATGGTAATTACGTCGCCAATCGTCTGAACACGTTTCAATGAGGCTTCAGAAGACCATGAACAACAAATTTGCCAGGATGGTATCATCAACCGAGAAAAAGTGTATCAAGTTATCGATTACTCGACATGTTCATGAGACCAAGCATTGCGTCATTGCAAGCCAGGTGTTCAAGGTGATCCACTCGACCACAAATGCCAAACTGTCAAGATATACGGAGGCGTTGTCGATCCGTTCGCACCACCTTGAACTGTGCAAACAACTTGAGCTTGTGATCACGTTGTCATTGGCCATGGTAAAGAAGTTTGATAACTATTGTGTGCTTATCCGATAGACGGATATATGTGTCATGTAAATTGCCTTCATTGCCTAAACGTTGTTTTACTATGAAAAATGATCTCTTCGATTGTAGTGTGCGTTTTTTAACGATGCAGCGAAATGATCCAGAATGCATCATGCAATCTGTGTTTTCGACTTCTGTTTTCAAATGTGCGACGGTTAAAAAAATAGCCAGAAGTAAAATTGATCTTGACTGTCAGAGTAATCTCCGAGCCCTGATGCGTCTGTTCGGCTCCTCATCAAACCTGACGGAACCCACTTCGAACCACTGATCAGGGGAATCCTTGAACAAATAACCATCCACATACAGTCAGCCAGCTATCTGACAAACCCACTAGTTCGGCTGTCCACGGATATTTCGAAGGACATTAACGGTTGGCGCGTTTTGTGTCTCATAGTTCTCATTTATTAAGAAATCCACTACTGAAATTTGCACGGTCAAATGCAGCTACACAAATTTACTTGCAATGAAAGATTTGTGGACCTATCATTTGGGCGAAGTTTAACAGTGGAGATGGAATTGGAAATTTCGCAGTTAACCTATTCCAAAATGTCAAATTCCACTTCAGTCAGTCGTATAATAGGCTATGAAAAGTATCGAAAAACCTGCGTTTATTGATGCTATTTTTATCTGACACTGTTCGTTTGTTTTGGTGGTATTTTTTGATTGAATTTCCGCTAACGAATATGGGCTTTCACTGTTTGGGATCGGTCACCTATCAGAGCCATGTGATTAACATGACTAGTTTCGTGACCGCTAAATTGTTACGCGGTAATACAGAGCAAGGCCCGGAACTATTCCATTTAACTTGCATCGAATTCACTCAATAGGACTGAGAGAGTTTACTACATTCAGTCGGTGTGATTGCATTTTCCGTTCGCTGCTGACTCGTTGTGAAGCCGGTCTGAGTACCGGTCTCTGAGCTTCCCGCCACATTGCCAAATTTAGAACTTTACACAAGTGCAGTATAAGCGGATGAAATCTACCGTACGTGGATACATGGTGATTAGCTCGTTAAAAGCCCGTCTTGGTAGCCTTCCGGTGTAAAATGAACGATTCTAAGGTGATGGACTTGGACTGTTCTCACTTGTGACTCTGTTCACCTATGTTCACGGAAGCGAACATATTTGATGGGCTTGTTGAACATGATCAAGTGTTTTTTGTTGTTGTTGACTGGTGATCTTCATGTCGAACCTCAAGTCTGGAGGTCCGGACTTGGAATCCGGCCACCACCGCCGGTCATCGCTTTTCGTCAGCCTGTCTTTGAGCACGATCTTCTCTCTACAATACTATGCTTTTTATTTGTAATGAATAAAGAGACAGTAGATCACTGATATTATTCTTATGAAAAATATTCGATCAGGAATTCCTAATAGCATACCTGGTTGATTTTAGTGGGTGTTCAGTGGTGCACATTTCATGTTTTATTGCATTCTGAATTGTGGTTTTATTGCTTGTGTGACCAAGTATAAAGATGTCTATTAACCTGGAGGAGAAACACGCAAATTGCAATGTACAGGTTTGATTTTCTCGAAGTTAACGCAGGAAGGAAAATACCCTTTAAGCACCTCGGAACGAGTTAGCAGCTCAGATTATCAGTTCAGTTTTTCTGTTCATGACAGGTCTACTTAGATGGAGGTGGAGCGTCGAAAGGTTTTCTATTTCACACTTCGACCACAAAAGAAGCGGTCGTTATACGACTACTACGCACCGAAGCGACTGATCCACGTACGTCAGCTGTCTTGATCAAAGACGTAACATTCTTAACCGAAAATGATTCATGAGTAGCCGCTATCAGAGGTCGAATGAGTGGAATCCTCAGCTGAAAAACCTCCTCCAGCCCACTCACACCCATCGTGACAACATCCTTCAAACCAGACGACGGCATGATGAATCATGTGCTAATCGATTCAGATCTCCTACCAATCACATTGAGCAAATAACCAAGCTCTGTAGGTTGTTTGCAACATTAAGTCTTTGTTGTCACTTGGGCTTCTTACAGAGAAGTCGTCTTCCATAAGAGTTAATCGCTGTGCATGCAAACGGTTGTCATCTTTGAGAAGTCAGTGGCGGACTGAAGTTCAGTCGTGTAGTAGCGAGATTATCTGAACCATTGACAGCTACTCTGGAGAACCTGGTGGTTAGGTAATTCACTCATAATCAGTCACCCCGGATTCGAGTCTCGGTGAGGGCTCAGTGACTGCGCACTACTGACGATTTCTAACAAGTCTGACACAGGCGTGATTTAAGTTTTGTTGCTACAAGATGAAT
The DNA here is from genome assembly GCA_948099385.1 of Fasciola hepatica. Taxonomy (NCBI): domain Eukaryota; kingdom Metazoa; phylum Platyhelminthes; class Trematoda; order Plagiorchiida; family Fasciolidae; genus Fasciola; species Fasciola hepatica. The sequence continues at coordinate 17,497,897 of CANUEZ040000182.1, forward strand.
AATTACTTGATAATCTGCACAAATGTCCAACTAGTCACAATTAATGCAATCTTTTCACTTATATGATCTATGAGAGCAAGATTTGGAATCATTGAAAACAGTTGTTGACCACGGGATTGTTCAGACCACACAATTTTGAGTTTAGTCTCTTTTGTGTTCTACATTCGCACAACTGCAACAAGATGTGGTGCAGTAATAAACATTTTCCGCATGATTTATCACTTGGTTGATACCCCGAATTTCAGCGAACACTCAAAATCGATATCGACAAACTACGATCAGCTTACGCGGACAGACCGGGATTTGTACAGTGCGTGACGGTTTTACTTCATTTTTGTTTTAACCGGAAGACTAACATAAGTTGTTTGATTGAGACACCCCTGTGACTGTTTTGCCATGAACCCATGGTAACCCAAATGCAATACTTAATTGATCTTGGGCAATGAATGCCCATTCACCAAGCCCCCAAAGTTATTCGAAGCCAGGTGTGACTGTTTGTGAGTCGAACAGCAAACCACCAGGCATTCCGGGATGGCTGTCAGCGGTTTGTTGAACATAAACACTACATGATATAGCACCCTTCTGTCACTGGCTTTGAACGGTAACAACCCATTTCCCGCCCACTGACCGACACTTGGGATGGATGAGTTCTCTGTAGGGGCCCATGTACAAAGAAGGCATTCAGTTATGAACAACCCGCAGAGCTTGGCTACTATGTGTAAATAAGTAGTAGGAGATTGGATTCCCATAATTTGATTCGTCACGCAGTATCAACGCTTGACTTACCAGTGAAAACCATGGAAGCCCTGAACAGCTGTTTGATCCCTGTTAGGAATCATCAGCGTCGTACGTCAACTGAGGCCCCGCTGGGATTCGAAGCCGAGGGTGACTGATTGTGAGTCGAACACCTAATCACCATTAAAACGCTACATGACGCACCATCCATCCATTAGTGGTTTTCGAACAGTGATAATGGTTGCCTGCACAGCTATTGGCTCTTATGATGGGCAGCCATTCCGTTACAAACAGCCTACAGAGCTTGGTCACTATATATGCATATGTATCAGGAGATTGAATTTACACATGAAACTTTCTATAAATTAATATTGCATTTCTAGCTTGGGGTGAGTTTAAGAAACTCTAAGGGACTCTTTTGGAAAAGATAAAGCTGACATTAGAATTGTGGAGGTTGTTCTGTGACAGCTCTTCATCGTACAGTACAGAGCTTTCACAGAGTTTTGACGTATTCACTTATTCTTACAACGTATTTACAAAAATAGCTTATTTGTGAGACTGCCAACAAATTTTGCTCTCGCATAATTCATCACTTTGAACTTCTGTGATTTAGTGTCGATTTTCTTCATGGATCCCGAATTCTTGAGGTGGCGAATAAAGGTTAAAATGAAAGGATAAGAGTGAAAGGATCCGAAAGTTGAAGGAAAGTAGTATAATGTTCAAGAAGGAAAGGGGATAGAGTTTGAGGAGGGAGACGAAAGGAGATGTTGCGGAAGAAAACAGAAAGAACCAGGAAAAGAAAGGTAGGGGAGGGGGGGGATAAAGAAGTAGAGTCAAGCAGAATGGAGATAATGCTTAGATCGATTTGAACAGAGTATAACAGAGAGATAGAACAGGACTAAACCCAAGGAAATAGGATGGGAGAGGCTGAAATAAGATATAAATAACTTCAAATGGGACAGTGAAACAAATAATTTCGTTATTCCCATAGCTTATTCGTCCCTAAGAGGTGCATAGTCCCCAAGTGGCGTTTCCTTAGATGTTTCAAGCATTTCATTCGTACATCACTCCCACATTGTTTACCTTCTCTCACACTTAGAAAGAGGCACGCAGTTATCACTTATAGGTCATAGCGTATCATCTCAGTTGCAGCCGACAGAGAATCGCGCTTCTCATTTGTGGGTTACTTCATTCATTTCCTCGATAACCAGTTTTTAGTTATACTATTTAAAATAGTCTTTTACTAACCTTGTCGAATAAACGACAGTATACAACACGGTTTATATTCAGTTTATAAGAAAACCACGTTTTCACTAGGAAACGTCTCTTTCAACTAGCATCCCTGTACTATAGTCGTCCATAACTTCACCTTCACGGTTCCAACTCTCATTTCACATACGGCTGATGTAACTGGTCGAGCTTAATGTTGTCATTTGTTTCGGCTAGCCGGATCTCAATCACGGCTATACACAGATCACAATCAAAAGGTAGTGATTCCTTTGAGTTACTCAGTGTTAATAAGCTGAACAACAACCACTAGTCTGTACAAGTACCAGTGCTTTTGTGCAACACTACCTTCACTGCCTTCCTAGAATCTGTTTCGACGAACTGTCACACCAGCTGTGCTCCAGTACCGTGACCACAAGCTATTATCTTACATTATTCGCTCCCATTCAAATCATGAGTACACTCACGCAACCCCAAAACTGTCGGTCAGTACGGACATCCTATGCTTCAGTGAAACATGTCCCTCGGCTTCATGCTATGTCAGTCCAATACCGCACAGTTCGCAACCCACCCACATCATCAGATATTCATCCGGGAGATGTCAGTTTGTTTGTAATCAGCTGACTGTCAGCTAAACTGTATGTTCATTCAGATTGAGTTGAACAGTCTGACAATGGAACAGTTACACATCGCATCTCTGATAATAATTGTCCTCATAGAAGCTTACCATCATGTGTTATCGTGATAACAAGTGCGGGAAAATTGAAGAGAAAATACTTTACTGCCAATACTTTACTATGAGAAACTTCCACAATCCGTTGCTAACAAAAGATTGTCAGCACTCAGTAGTCACTTATCGTAAGCCGTTCTTCTCAATATCCTATTCATATATGATGAACCAGATCCGTCCACTCAGCCAGCTCACTTCAGCGATGTTTTACAATTCTTCCCGATTCCCATTCCGCTCATTTATGATACTGTTAGTCCTCCGTTAGAGATGTGCTGACCACCACTTCCGGTCAGGCCGGGTAAATAAATTTCCTCACTCATCTCAGTTATTATCTTCACGATTCAGAACACGACATACTGGCTAACCGTCATTTCAGTCGGGACTGATACGTGCTGTGAACTTCAGGACAACTGTTTTGCGACCTGCTCACATGTGAGCGTCATCATTAGCCACCTTGATCAGATTAATTGTTTGTACGGCTCAGTACCTGCGCTTCATGCTTGTCTCGTGTTCTCAAATACAGCGGTGATTGTTTCGCGCTTTCGAACAGTTGACGGACACCACCCATTCCATTCCATCCCGTTGCACCAATCAATCGAAGTGAACCAGTCACAGCTGGCCGGAGATTGACAACGATACAAACGATCTGTAAACGTCAATATTCCTAGTAAAGAAATAATGCATGCATTGATATCGGAAGTTCCACGGCATCCTGGCTAGGGCATGGAACGGTACAAAGCGGAAAATCGAGGAAAGGGTGAAACTTTAGAGAAGTACCGCCAAGAGAGGAGAAGGATAATTAAATGGGAGAGGCGAACAGCAGGGAAGGTACAGTAGAAAGGCAGAGGAGGGATGATGACATAACAAGAGGAGAGGAAAGACGAGAAGAAAATTGAAAAGAAAACGAAACGAAAGGGGTCCGAAGAGAATTTGACGAAAGTGGGCGAAAAGAAGAGAAGAGGAAGCAGTGGAGATCAAGGAATAGAAGACCAACAGAGAAACAGCAAGGAAAGCAAAGCTAATTAAATGAGTAAAGCAAAGAAAGACCTAGGGGTTGCAAGAAAGAAGATGAAAGGATTTCACTGAGAAAAAACAGAAGGAAGACAAGTGATGGAGTGGAAAAGCAGGCAATAGACGATTATAAGAAAAACGAAGAGGAGAGAAGAGATAGACGACGACGACGACAAAAAAGAAAGCAAGTGCGAAAATAATAGAACCAGTGGGACTCAACAGGACAAGATGAAACTATTGTCAAAAATCTTCAAAAACTATCTCGACTTGTCTACTTTATCTGCACATTTGCTCGTTGCATGGTCGAATCAATGAAGAAAAACCATTCACAGTAGCGACGAAACGCGTGTCGTGGATCTACGGAACTACGAACATGGAAGCCTAAATATGAGTCATTTTTGGAGGTGACTGTTCCATTGCGAAATTCTACTGTTCCTTTGCCTTCAAAATGTTCCTCACGCCTACGAGTAAGGCGACTGTTGGAATGCTGGCGAGTGCAAGCGTTTTGTTCATTGGATACTTACGTGAATTGGAACTAATTCTCAAAATGTCCAGCCTCTCGTAGGCTGTACTAAAGAGAAACTGGTAGGGATTCGTGAACTTACATTGACCGTTGTGCCAGCTGAGCACAAATGGACACCGAAACTGCATCAATAATAAGGCCAGCTAGTTCGGAGTACATCAAATTTCTGAGAGGTCCCATCAGAATCAAACCAAAAAAAAAACATTCGCAAATTAACTAGTACTGTCCAGATTCCTATGAAAATACGTATTTTTTTATTGAGCTTTTTTATACTTTTAATCTTATTCACACAATTATGGTAATGCGCATTACCCATGTAAACTATAGCGTCACAGAGAAACGAGGTGGACAAAAGCCAGCACGCTTGATTTTGATAACGATGTTTTCAGCACTCTGACAAAGAAAAGAGTGCCAGAACAGCAATCAATATATTCGGAGAGATTTCCCATCTGACGCCTGCACCTTACTGTGATGTATTTTCATCGATTCAAAGGCAGCGTCATAGACAACAAGGGAGGCTACATGATGGAATAGTGAAAAATTCAAATTGCATTGTTAGCCGTTTTGACTGTCAAATTCGTCTTTTTGCTCCATGGTTCGAGTTCGAGGACTAAAAGAACGTAACTTATGAAGAGTAATTTGGAGAAAAATCCATTCTAATGGCTTCGAAGTTGTGAATCTCATTACTCCGTCTTATCTGGGCTGGACTGAATGTGTGCACTTGTTTTGTCCAACTACTTTTAATCATGCACAAATAGTACAGCGTTTCGGGGAGGAGATGACACCCAATTAAAGGCTGCCAGCCTGGGGCTTGATTGGTGCCGACGCGATACTCGGAACGAGGCAAAACTCATCGGAATCAAAGGAAACGAATCTTTTTAGTGCTTCAGATCAGACGTTTTCTGAGTTCAAATTTGCGCATCACATAAGGATGTTGATCTTATAGCCGTGAACATGGTACTCATTTTTGCTTTTGCAGTAGCAAAACTATGTGCACATAAAACGTCCGGTCGCAGCAGTTGTCTCATAACAGCTGTAACTTGTTTGCGACGAACAACTTTCTTCACACTAGACTACGGAGATGGAAATATTGAACGTAAAGGAGCACAGGACAACTGATGGTATCGTGGATGTACTGGTAATTGCTATGCCCTAAATGATGAAATAATTGACCGAGGACAGAGTGAAGTCGGCATATTATCAACCGGATAATGTTATGCACATCAAGCATTATGGCAGGAGATTGCATGCGAACGAATACCCCTTATCTTCACCTGTTTAGTGTGCGTTCTCAAGTGCTTGTGGATCTATTTTGCTTAAAAAGACAAATTTGCTGATTAACTCGAGCTGTGTTGTTCGCAGAGAGAACTAATAATCTAGAACGCCTTTGTTTTTACCGGTCTCGAATTTTTAGTTGCCGGTAACATGACACTTTTGAGTCCGAGGGCAACGTTTCATTTATTGGATTGGTCAATTCCAAAACCCTGATTTCATTCATATTTTAACGATACCAGTTCTTCACTGTATAAATACGAGGTTGTAATATTTTTTCTAATGTCCAAGTAATCCGGGTATCCAAAAAATGTTGACTACCTAGGATTCAGATCTAAATACGGACATATCTACACTGTATTATTGAGCGTTTTATTCCAATTTAAGGAAAAAAGCAATATGGGGTTCCCTCAGAATTATCGTCACAAATATTGAGAAAAAGATTAGGACCCAGTTTCATAAGTCGTTCTTGTCAACAGAAGGATTTATTAATTTATGGAAACTAGGGTCATTTTTCAGGAAATGCTCAAATGTGAGAGGTTCAAGGGTTGTATCTTTATTTTTACACGAAAGATCAGTGCAATTATAATTCACCGAACCACGATCGTGGGTTGACCGGCATGTAACGCTTTAAATTAGTCCTCTTTTAAGGAAAACGATAAAGAAAGATCAAGGCAAGCGATTTGTTCATAAACGTCTTATTAACTAGTGATTATCCGGAAAGCGACTTTTTACAACACCCATTTTGTTTGGTGAATGACCCTCGCTTACATATCAGTGTCATCAACGCGTCATCTAAAACGTTATTTGCACCTAATTTTTGCATTCAACCATATCCATCGGGAATAAGTTAGACCATATTTTTATGAAATCTTTTTCAGTCCCTTTGCAATAAGTCAAGATCCTAGAAACACATCCTATGAATTCCAAGTCTATTAACAACCACCAGTACTAAATTATTTTGATAAAAGATGCGTATAAAGATGAACTACAAATACTGGACGCTTACTGAGAATTATCTGGCTAGCAAACCAGTTGGTAAGTTCACATGTTGATGTGGTTCAGCAACCGATCAAACGTTATCCTGGGCGTGACATCAGTCCAATCAGCCATTCGGCAGTCAAGTGCAAATTTGAGTCTGTCCAGTGTTTACTACAAACGGCGTTTCATTTCCTGCAGACTTCCAACCTCAAGCAGGAACATTTGCTTAAACTGTCTTTTCGGGGGATTTCACTTAAGCAAACAGACAATGAAACGTGCGAGTTTTAGATGCGACGGATCAGTAACGCAATGTATTCCCAATGTTTCGGGCAAAGAGTCAACGTAAATAACCGAGTGTAGGCGAAATGAACTGACTTTGTTGCGTACCGTTTGTCATGCTCTTCATGAGACTTAGTTTGGTCAGATCGTTGGCAAGCTCTAAAAGAAAATAGCTGAAAATAGTTTTTATTCTGGGTGTGACTCGTTGACTGATTCCAAAAGATGAATCGTCCACCTCTGTGAACTGGTTGGCCGTGATACATGGAAATCAACCGACGAGGCAACTGTTGGAATAGGGATTGTTCCCCGCTTTGTGTTCGAATTTCACCTAGGCCAGTAAAGACATTACATTATTACTTATATATTTCATGTGCCGTAAATCCTTTTTTCACTTAGTTTTCTAAATACTTAGAAGCTTGGTTGTTTTCTGAACATTTAATTTTAGGAGTTTTTAGTTCAGTCTAAGAGTAGAGGAATGCGTGAAGCAGCTGCAAGTGGGACACAAACCAGAGGTTTTACACGAACATGACAAGTATCCAAAAAGGGACATTGCAAAGTATGATACACCCTTGTTTATCTTACATTTTCACAAGACATTCATCTCCAGTAGCTCACGCAACGCGAACCGTCGCGGATTATTCAAGACAGCGGAGACCCTTTGCTGATAATAAGTGACAAAATAATGTAGTGTGGACGTTGATTTTTCCGTAGGTCAGAATCGTATCACTTGGATATTTATCCTATCCGTTCTCAAATCCCGATGGATATGTCCATACGTCAGACTAATAACTGAAACTGTATGTCGAGCTTAACGGTCCACACACAGCCATTCTCCTCTTAGCTCTCTGTAACTGCTTTGCTTCAGACACATATGCAAACAAATAAAATTTAACTCGTTATTTACTCACACATGCCCCTGAAATGTTTTGCGGCTGTCTAACCCAGACAATTCACTCCGTTTTCTCAACCGGTGCTCCCTACAATTTTATCGGCTAAACGGCTGACTATACAGGTGGCATAATTCTACCACGAGAAGTTCAGTTGAAAGTCGGCAAGGTGATGCGCAGTATATCCAAATAGCTATAGATAACCAGGAATATATAGGTAAGTGTTTATTGTTTGGTAACACAGCGTTCCCAGAGAAGATTGTATTCAGTCGATATACTTCAAACTCATCTCGGCTCAGATACTTTAAAAGCCAAAAAATTAATCAAATTTTATTGTGTCCTATGCGAATACTCCAAATTCCTGGAGGCATACTTAAAAAGAGTTGATGACTAAAATTTAAAGTTTCCGCAATTGCGTATTGAGATGAAAGGGCAAAGCTGTGAAGTTGCTGAATCTAGACTTAGTTATGAAAAGTCAGAACATCAAGCTTCCAAATACAGACGACGAAAATGCCATCAGTCCCCTATATGTTCGAGGTCACTTCGAAAATTTAAGATTCATACAAGTGGTGAAAAGAACGACGACCATCACAGGTGCAATAAAGATATCGTTTGTAACAGTATTGATACGTTCACCATCTAAACGAGAATTTCTACTGGTCTCTCCGTCATTTTTCGAGTTTTTCGTATTATTTTCAGCTTTGTAGCACTGTTACTCAGTCCTACCATACTATTCTAAGCCAGCAAGTATATGAAGCTTAAAATTAATTACCATACGTGCTGTCAAACCCCTCATATCTTCAATGAGTTCGTGAAGTCTATGATTGGAGAATTGTAACATTTCGTATAGGCGGAACTCGGTCACTTGCTTCTGCGTCACTAGGCTGCATCGATAAATCCTAGTGCATCCCGAATGTAGGGGGGCAGTTCATAGTTGTAATTTCGTTGTAATCCACTTTACACAAAGACAGTAACAGTCGCTGTCGGAGAATTTTGATGAAATCTAAGAAAATTATTAATAATATCATGAAGTCATGTTTTGATTTTCCGGTTATTTGCAGTGTATGCGCCAATGAAAGTCACAAGTAAAATTTATCGAATGCTTCCTTTGTCAGAAGGGATTGTATTGCAGCAAATACAGTATGCTACTATGTACACATCATCAAGCATACCTGCTTTCGTGTGGGGGGTGGGTGGTGCGCAGTGATACATGAATGTTCCTCATTGAATGGCTGTAGGTGAAACTTCAAGCAATTTGGGGATAATAGTCATATTCCCCAATTCATATGGACCTTCATTTGATGCATCGGAGATTATCGTCTACTGAATCCGAAATGGTTTTGAATGTATTCTCTCCCCCCCCCTCCACACACACACACCTAAAAAGAATTCGTCCTTCAGCATTTTCACATCTCAATTCACTTTTGATTTGTAAGTATGCCTTTGAATTTCCTTGGCCACATGTCGACCACTGCCACCCGAGTGAAACAAATTTGAACCATGTGGTTGCCACGACCTAGTCGCTCAGACCAGCGCAATGATCTAATCCCAGTACACCCCCACCCCACGTAACCATTTTGTCCAATCCGAATGACCATTGACCTTTCCAATGCACCCAGTCCCAGTGTGATTTGTACAGACAAGAAAATGAATCATTGAAGACAACTGTTTACCTTCGAAAACGTGTTCTGACGTCACAATGTGCAGATTACTTCATCTACATATCTTGGCATTGATTGCGAAGCACTGGATTTTGCTTCATGAGATCTTCGTTTCTCTAAACATGACCAATCCTCTTCCTTCTCTAATCAGAGACTTCCATGCACTGCCTGTTTGCTTGCTCAAATCGATACTGAATGCGGAATCCGAGTTGACTTTTCTGTGAAATCGTATACCAAAGCTGATTTTTCTACGAGTATTGGAGAGTCCATTCGCAGTTTTTAGCGTCCTAAAAGTTAAGTCTGCGAGTAGGAATTGCTGGTGCTATTCCGGCACAGGTCAAAATCAACAATAAGTAGCTGCTGAAGGGCACCAAACAGGGCTGCGTTCACTACCGAATTTCTAAATCAGTGAAACTAGATAATGCGCAGTGAATACCAAAATGGTTAAAAGTAATCAGGTGAATTTCACAGGTCTGATTCCATCTATGCTGGCACCCTTCTCGTTAGTGAAGTTTGCCGTGAGACCTGAGAGTTCTTTAGGCCGCGGCCGGTCAAATCCTCAAAGGGCAGCTTTTAATTGACCACGAAGTCTGACCTGGAATATAGCAAAAATGATAGAAACCAACAAAAATTGGTAGATTTTCACGGCATGGTCCACTGTCTGTCGTGCGAGCGGAATAACCGAGCTGAGATCTCACCGTGAATAATGAATCTACGTTTGGTATTAGTGCTCAGTAAAATCAGCCTAAGAACTATTCTTCTTGTGCGTTTGACTTGTTGAAGTCTGCTAAAAAAGCAGCAGAGTTAAATGTGATAAAGCCAATTATCCACTCGCACTGCCAACAAGGGCGCTAACCAAAAGTTCTCCTCAATTCATGCCAACTTTTATTCCTTAAAACTGCCCTGGATTATGGCAGGGTGGCATGCATAACATTACTACAAAACACAAGATCGTCCAAATTGCAACCCGTACCATCTACCCTAGCTGCGTTTAAAATAGTTGAAAGGCTCTTATGGTATAGAGTGTCCCCGGAGTCAGGAATTTATGACACTAGTGAGTTTGGTTACCGTCAATCAATGAGGTTACCCGATAAGATTTCGTCCCTTACACACCGTATTACGCTTTTCACTCCGTAGGCAACGTGAAGTGGTCGGCAGTTATTTTGTGGACCCTGGTGATGCATTCAGTTGCGTAACCAAGGAAACACTGTTACACATCCAAGCTGCAAGTTATGCCTAACTATAAACCAGAACTTCTCAGTATGGCCATTTTACGATCGCTAACAGCTCACGTGATTTTGTAGAAGCACTTGCACAATATTGTTCCTAATTACAAGCATTTTACCATTTGCCATTTTAACCTCCTGTTTATCATGCACCTTCGTGTCCCAAGCTGAAATGCGTACGTTCAGGGCCTTGTGTACGTAGTCAGTAACTGCGAACAATGCTGCCGAGAAATCTGGAAAGTTATGTGGACCTGATTTTTTCGCCAAACAACTTGAAGTAAAGTTCTTATTGCGCCCCGTCTTGCTGCCTGATTAGGACGCTTCTGAGATTTGCCTGTTTCTTGGCAGGGTTCATTTTGTGTATATACCAGGCTTCTTTCGAAATCATTAATTCTCCTGTTTTCGGCTTTCAGTCGACTGACATAACTTATTCAGTATCTACCTGTTTTGATTGGAACACTATCCTCAACAATACTATGGTTATCTAATCCAATGTGCGTTGTATTAGAAATTCAGAATAAGTACGTTGAGTTAACTTTAAAGAAGTTGGATGGTAAACCATATCCTATTTAAACATATGTTGGTAATTCCGTTTCATTTCCGATAACCAGGTTCTTGCACACGGTTTTTTTCGCGTCAGCGATCGCAAATGTTTTACACCTTTTGTCCTTCTGGATTCCTTTTAACCTACCATCCAACCCCACCCAAAGGTGGTCAATTAAATAAAAACTACCTTCGTTGGAAACCTTTCTTACTTGCGCTTGCCTCTTGCGTTCTTGGGAAGATGGTACAACGAATAACTGGCGGAGGACTATTCCCGTCGGGTGCATAAAGCTTCTACTTAACGCTCTTCTGGGCATGTCACTGAAAGTACATGAAAGTAATGATAATTTTATTGTTTTTTATCTATCCGTTAGATGTGCCAATAAAAGGCTGTTCAGTTATCAACGTTAATGGGTCCAAGTACCTCGCTGGGGTAAAGAATTTGTTATTCTGCATACGTAAATACAAGTGATAGGTTGTGTGACTTACCTAACCGGTTGAAAATGAGAGTGTCATTCAGATAAAGATGCGACAAATAGGGCTCATTTTAATGTGTCAGAATGGAGATCGGTTCGGAGTGTACCGAAAAATCGATGCGCCATGTGAAATGTTACGGTTGTAAAACCAGTCTTGAAAAAGGATACCCGTGGTGACCGAAAAGTCGACAACCTATCAAAGATTTCGACTGCGCTGTGTTATTGAGCAATAAAATTCTAGGGCTCATTTTAGTCTGAAAGAAATTGTACAGAGAAACAAAATCGGGTGCTTAAAAGCAAAGGAAGCAAGTGAATTGGCAAGAATATGAACCCCAAAGACAAGGTGGCTCAATAGTTAATCGTTTGGCAATAGATTCATTACCTCAAGTGATCGTAAAACATTTATTCATTTCATTTCTGTAAAATCTCAAAAATGAGACTTGTAGATGTATCAACTACTCTGTGATCGATTTCGAAGCAATTTATTTTGTAGAAAACATTAGGCAAATTCATCTAAAACTATCACTTTTGCGTATGACATTTTGGAACTATGGTCAGTCGGATATAAGTCACATAAGAAGAAACTTGTTACACGATCCAGTTCGAAAATACGTCATTTGCTCGTGTCAGTCTAAATTTTAATTTTATTTTCAAACCATTAATACACGCTGTAACTCTCCTTGGCGAAAAGTGCCGGTGGTATTTTTTACTGGTCTAGAAAAATGCACGAATTCACGTACAGAGTAGACCATCCTCCTGCTCATCATCGTCCAAATCATCATAATTAACTTCACATATGTAGAACTGAGCTGATCTGTCCATTTCCGTCAAGCGGTGAGTAAGCTGCAACTAATTTTGTCGTCTTACGCACAATTTTTGCCTGCACTGGCGGAGGCGCTGTGCAACCTGTGTGGACAACATCTCTGTTCATTGTTGATGACATGCCAAAATCCATAGACTAATTAACTGAAACGTAACGGACCTCAGTGATATTGTCCAGAATTTCACAGCCCGTTATTCGCGTCGAGGATTTTTCTCTTGCAATGTTAGGCACCTTTTCACTTCATCTAAATGGGGACTTTATTAGCTACCTATTTTGGTTCACTATCGCGAATTCTTCGTGATTGAAACAACGCGCTTCAGCACACCTTTTCTCTCACAAAATGAAACCCGTTTTTTGCCATTTATCTGAGAAAAATTTTGAAAAATATATGTAAGGGGAAAAACATGGTCTACGGAAAATATATTTTAAGTTTTCTCGCTCATCAGTACTGCGGCGGTTCACACGGTAACTCCCTATCAGTTTTACTGGAGAAAAAAGTCAGCAAACCACACTGGTAAGTAGAACATCCGTAAAACTGTCTTCCCAGAAGCCGAAGCTCTTTGATTTTCTAAAGTTGGAGAAAATTTTTTGACGAACTTTAGTACTGTGCCGTTGTCGGTAACGGTGTTTTAGTATCAAGAAGAAAAATATCGGATGAAACCACACCCATATCTTTTTGATACACCATGGCTGAGAGCGAACGGGGAAAGTTTAGAACGTGGGATAAGGAACCTGAATGTTACTTTTATCTGTGTCTTTCATCGGGGATGAGCAAGTGCCCAAGGTGGGGGGGGGGGGGTTGCAGGGTGGCAGGTCTAAGCAACACTGCATCGTGGACATTGTCTGCAATGTGGGTACTTGTAAAAAGATCACAACAACAACAAATAATGAAGATCACGATCTATGAGCGGACAGTCACACACAAAGCTTCGCCTCAAAATATACTGCATTGTTTCTCTTGGGTTGAGTATGTTTCTCACCATTTTATTGTTGGAATAAAAGTGTCAAATTGGAGGACAACTACAAACCGCAAATATTGGCTTTCATTGCGAGCCTGAAGGATTGCAGTAAAAAGTGGCACAGTCTAAGGTCATGAAGATCCCGTATACTACCAGAGAAAACCAGCATCCAAGTTCAAGAGACTTGGAACCAATATAAAAGATTTTCAAATTTGTAAAGGGTGGCAATGGGCCTAGCTGCAACCGAATGCTGTGCGATGATGTTTACCTTTCCCTCAAGTAGGAGGAGCTTACCCGGTTCGTGTATTTGCTCATTGTTTGGAATGTTTAGCAATTCAATCGGTTTTGAGAAGGAAAATTTAGATTGCAGCTGGTTACTACCGCTCCTTTATAGAATGATACACTTCCAGAATGCTTTACTCGGTGAATTTCGAGCATATTTTACGTCTATTATCCCACAGTATTTCAAAAAACCTCTGAAGAAACTAGGAATAAATTTGTGCGAACAATCCATAACGCCTCGTTAATGCTGGATATATGCGGACTGATCTTTCAAGTGTGTCTATTATGTTCCCTTCGAGACCAGTCGGGAAAACGGGAAACGTAAACAAAGACTTTCCATAAAGAAAGTACATTTTGCGGTCACAGAGGCGCGTCGCTTTGTTCACAAGTTGAAAAATACATAAGCCGATTTTCGTCTATCCCCATACAGCAGTGGAAATCAACAAGCATATGGATAATCAATTCAAAGAAGTTTGTCGAGTTACAAAGAAATTCATAGTGAATATAATGACCATTTTGATCATGCCGCTACAGCAAGTTTTACTGCCGCGGCTCTTATCCGTTAGGACCTCAACAAAGGCAGACAAACATAACAGTAATGCTTATTTGCATGATAGCTGTCCAGTTCACTTGAAGACAGTTTCAATCTAGCCATAGGATGGAATCCTGTGGCTCACGTACCTTTCCTTGTCTTATTGCTTTTAGTCTCTCTGACATGGTCCCGTTCACTATCAATCCATAATTGTGTTCTGACCTATGAATTGTTAACCTGATCAATGATTAGTATCCACACTTCACCACACTCAAGCAGTCTTGATAATTTCTTTAAAGGAAGTTTCTTGAAATTATATGCTTTCCACTTTTTAAAGGCATTTTCACTTTCAAATTTCAGATACCACAGGTTCAAGGCTGGGCACGCTGACAAGTTAACACATTGATGTGGTTCAACAATCCATTCACTGTTAGCCAAGATCCCACTTCAGTGTAGATGAAGGGGAAAAACGTGTGATCCATATTGTATCATGACTCACTTACTCTTAATTACTTCAAAACAGATTTATTTTGACTTTCTGACTAAACCTGTCCTGTCACCTTCTCATTTGAGGATACTGCGCCAGTGAGGTGCAATGGGAGAAAACGGACAGGTCTCTTCGACACAAAAAACCACCAGTCATTAAAAAACGGAAAAACTTATTTTCTTTGTTGCATCGCCTGAACGTCATAAGGACTTGTTTTTGTGGTTGGGTTTCTACTTCAAAATTACACAGGTTGGAAAGCAAGGCAAATAATTTTGACGTTTCCAGTTCGAGAAACAGTAACGGCCTCGGATATATGATGATCCTTCATGCAGAAGCACGTTCATTTTACCTGTTTCACTTGTTTATGCACCTGACAGCTCGTGCTCATTCCTCATAGTACTTGTTCCTCTCCTCGATGTGCATCTGTTGCGTAGTTGGATGACTCAAAGGGTGTGTGAGTTGTTGTTCATACAAAACAGAGGTTTTTGTCCTCAAACATTATTCCAGCATTTTTGAGACCATAGCGAAAAGAAAAAAACCTCTCTGGCCAAATTATCGGTGTAGAAATGTGTAGTGACACTGAATTCGTCTCAGTCAACCCTCACCTTTATTGCCCCCCCCCCATGTAGGAGCTTTGTTTTATAGATCCGAACTAAGCTGTTCGACGACCAGAGTGACAAGCACTTATGAGTTCTTCCTGATCATTTCTTGCTGTGTACTGTTTGCTCTGCAGGTTCTCATGCACATATTCGTTGTTCACGACTTTGGCATCATTCGATTCGTGACGGTAGTCATCAGTCGCATCTGTTAGCCATTCGTCTCGTTAGCGCTGCCTGCTAAAGAACATATAGGCAAGGTGAAAAAAGCAGGTCATTATTAGTTAACAAGAACTTCAACACGTGTCAGGCTTCATTTGGTCATGGGCACGGCTACCGATTTGAGGAAATGAGTTATTCATTTTGAGGTTGTTGAAAAGTGTACAAAAACGTCTAACGACAAACGTAACTTGCCTCATGAATACTAATCTTTAGGAGTCAAATAGTGACCGCATTGCTATACCTTCTTCCGGTAGTGAGGTGGTATCGGGCAGGAACACATCAAGGGAACTTCATGTGGTGAAGACTAGACATTGAAACAACCCACATAACGAGTTTTTACAATGAATTCCCGTATGACGGTCCAAGTAACATTGTATCCTATGGGAAAAAGCGAGACCGAGAGGGGAGGGCAGAGGAGGGGAGTGAAGTTAAACAAAGTAGCCGAAGTTAGTCTGTTATCCAAATGCATGTAAAATTTCAGCAAACCAGCGGTGGATGGCAAAGTGTAACAATTCGACCAAAGGATTTTTTCGCGCACTAAACGACACTGACCGTGGCATAGCTGTAGATCTGGACGCGTTTAGGCCGGTGTTTCCCAAAGTGGGTGCAGGGGATGGGACGAGCTG
This sequence comes from Fasciola hepatica, assembly GCA_948099385.1. Taxonomy (NCBI): domain Eukaryota; kingdom Metazoa; phylum Platyhelminthes; class Trematoda; order Plagiorchiida; family Fasciolidae; genus Fasciola; species Fasciola hepatica. The sequence goes on from CANUEZ040000182.1 coordinate 17,513,975, forward strand.
TTTACGTCTACGTTTTAGTGGGTTTCCACATGGCGTACAATTTGGCGCCGACCAAAATCTTGGTGACCCTGATGTTCAGTCAGAGTTGGGCTCACGAATCCCCTCAGTTGACGCACTTTGGATCACAGGAATAAGTAAGTGCGAGCACTCAAATGGAAGCTCTAGAAGCGAGCACCACATATGATCTGAAAACAAAATATTTTCCTGGTTCCACTAAAAGTCTTGTTATTTAGTGTTCTTTGTCTTACTCTGTTGTATCCCTTGATGAAAGTAGGGCAATAAGTATATTTTTCATGACGATGTTTCCAATGATGCTTCCCTAGTGATTCGAAATGCTGCTCATGATGTCGTCTGCGTGCCCGTTTTTGGGAGAGCCTGGTTGTGAACTCATCAGCTCGTGTCTCGTTGTGTTCCAACAAAACAGTGTGCGACTTTAACAACAAAGGCCGATGGTTTCGGTGTTTTAAATCTATTCAAATGAACATGCCGGTCAATTCATTTTGACTTTTGACTAGCACAGCGCTGCGCAGACTCATCTGAAAAGGTTCCCAAGTTCAATCAGAAGAAGTGTATTTGTTTGTTGATTTCGTGCTTTCCAAATGAGCCGAATATTCCCACAACTTCCTCCACCCCCTTAAGCCATATAAATTAAGATCTGTCCGTCAAAACAGGACTTATTGAAATAAAGCTTGTATGATAGGTGATGCTTCTTAGTTTAGAAATATAAATTTATCTAAATTAGGGCTCAAACTCGGTGGTTTTTGAGGCCCGAAGTATTTCACAAGTTTTCAAGAAGAGTTGCAATCAAATGAAATAAAGCGCGACACCCACTGTTTCGCTGGTGTTCTGTAGTGATTCTGATATCACAATTTCGAACTAAGGCTAATCCTGATTGGGAACGCTAATTCACAGAATGTTTTTTTTACAGTGATTTGTTTTCATTTTGCTTCTTGAATGATTTCCTGTAAAACTGAATGTGATGCCGATGACTGAGAATTAAATACAGTGACAGCAGTCATAATTTAATCCCGTTTGTACAAGGAGCAGTGCTGATACTGTTCTATTCACACGCGGTTCCGGAAAACCCATTTGGACCAATAAAATGTCCATTTGTTTCATGTACTCTCCAGTCAGCATCCACTCATATCTGCAAGCAAACAAATGTACCATGCGCGTATTACCGATTTTAGTGCAATCATGGATATTGATTATCGCAGTACGCATGTCTGGTGCACATGATCTGCTCCCACGTCACGTAGAAACCTCTGGCAAATTTGTGCTCACCAGTCATACTGGTCATGAGTCAATACTTGTGTGCATATGCGTTTCCCTTCGTATTTCATGGCTTTATAAATGCAGTGTTCTATACGTCAAAAGACCCATACATTTCAGTGCTAATTGAAGAGTCTTCTGATTCCATTTCGGACAATCCAGCCATTGGAAGGAGTTTCTTTTTACTGCAGATTCAAATTGACTTGAGACTCCTTGAAACCGATCTCTTGTGATGCTGCTTATTGTCAGACAGTGTCACGAAATACGCTGTAAATAACATAGATAAAACAGCTTTTACTATCGCTGTAGTTATCTGGACGATCAAAGAACGGTTTTAGGATCTAGGGAGTTTCTTAAAAGGCAAAGTTATTGTTCTTTGAAAAGAAAACGCTTATCTCATTCATTGTATTCCAAAAGAAGAATCATTGATTGTGTCGGATTAACTATAAGTTCAGTCGGGTAAATTAGGGTGATAAATTGTAGACAACATATATATCCCAAAATGTCCGACTATTACCTATTCTTTTCAATTACATGCCACAGCAATGTCAGTCCGGAGTTATGGATGTTTGAAACTGAAATCCAAAGTGACGATTACTGCTGAACAGATCTCAATTGTCAAAAACTCACTGCCATTGGGCGCTACTTGAAGTTCCTGGGCTGGTGCGATGTTTTTTCTATTCTGCCACTTTTATTACTATTGTTATTGTCTAAAGTGGAAGTGTTCATATCCAGTCTGACATTTTTCATCTGTGACTTGTCCGGTAGTCCACTTCAGTTTCTATTTTGGAAGTGTATTTGAAATTGCTCCATATTACCATAGTGATGCGCGCATGAAGCATAAACGGAGGTAAAAGGACTGTTGAGTGTAAAATCATTGAACTTTGCGTTTGCGAATTTCGATGAGGGCAATCAGCAAGTCACTTCACGTGTTTGATATACTCTGTAATGGTTACTGTAGGCCAGCTTTTGCCGGTCACTTGTCTGACATCGGGATAGGCTGTTTGTAGTAATCGTTCATAGATCTGAGTTGACGGTAGTGAACGTCTACGGGAGATTACTTCCTCGTATTGGACCATAACTACCTGTGGGACCAGGGTTTTCCTGGAGTCTTTTGGAAAACAATTATCTAGGCATCTATAATACCTTTTGCACTGATTGCCCAAACGTGTCTTGATGAGCGTGTTCTGCTGCAACGGATGCTTCACTACAAATAGCTTTGCATAATGACTCAAAAAGCACGACCGGAGTATCGATCGGAAAAAGACATCAGTTTGTTGCCATCATAAAGAAATCGGTTCAGGTCGAACTGGTACTCACAAGTCTCATGGGCTATTGTAACCGAACAGGACGCAGAGGTACCAAATTTCCGGTCAAAACTTACTTCAAAAATAGTTTAAGTTACGGTATCATTATTGAAGTCAGAACGGAGTGTTTCTCACTTGGAATTAGTTATGCTATTCTGACCCAAAAGCAACACAGACTGAATATCAGTTGGGTAGGGATTTGCAAGTTAAGTTCGATCCGCTCATTCGTTTGCGTAGACGTACGTTAGCATTTCAGTCAGAACCTGGTGGAAATGAAGGAATGAAAACAGACTGACTACAAGTCAAGACGAGTTAGGAAATTCAGCCGCGACTCAAGCCTCGGCTTGTAAGGACTTGAGGCCAGATAAGAAACAGCGGAGTTTGTGTCGATGCGAGAGGGTATGGGCCTGATAGAGGAACGTGCAGAGGCAGGAGAGTTAGGCTTTCATCGGTCACTGTGTAAACGGTGAGTGGGACCTGAAATAATTTCTGCGAGCCGCGTGTGGTTCGCACGACGTAGCAGATATCTTATAGTATTAAAAGTGTCCGACTAATTGACTAAAGTCCCCGGCGAGTATTTTTAAAACCTTTATTCAATACACTAGAAAAAGTAACAGAGGAACGGTTGACGAGAATGGGGAAGAGAAGCTATATTTAAAAGAAGAAATACCATTCTGTTTGACGCTGAAATTACTGGGTTTTCATATCATCATGCACACGTTTAAATAAATGTACCGGGTAACCGGTATTCAGTTGAGAATAAGCTGAACTAAATAGGAAAAATATACTATAGATTTTCGACCTATTTTCTACCTTAAAACACAACGGGTAGAACAGAAAACCCTTGCCTGCATTGAAAAATGGGATAAAGGCTCAATTGAAGAAAATTGCAGTGGGAACACGCTATCTGGAGGTGGTAACTACCTTATTGAAAACATAACTTTCCCGACACAAATATAAGCACAGAAGTCAATAGTATTAGATTGCACGATGTATTCCGGCGTTCACCGTCACTTATGTCACAAACAATCAACGACTACTGAGATACGCGAAGGCACTAGCAATTAACCAACGTCACCCACAACTGTGCAACCAGTGAGAATGGATAATTACGTTAGCCTTGCCTTGGTAACGTGTTTTTACTTGCTATCATTAGTTGTGTGTGTCTGCACTTTTGCCTTTGGTCTCATGAGAACGTTCAATTTACCATTTATAAATGATCACCTTGACTGCGGTATGCACTAGTGAAGATGCAGCAAAATGGTCCGGAATACGTCGTGCAATCTAATATTATTGACTTTGGTGTTCGAATACTTTATTATACTTTTATGTGTCCAGGCGGATGGATGGAGTGCACACGTAGTGGAAGTTTACCTTCAAGTGGTTTCACCGTGGCCTGTGAGTTCGTAAAACATCAAATGGCAGAGGCACTACATCGCACTGAGGTAAAAACTTATATCCGCGCCAAGTTTGCCCGATGTCTTCCGGTAAGACAGATTGTGAACGAAAGCTTAGCTGAAATGTTGTCGAGGAATTCAGCAGTGAAACCAATATTCGTCAACCTCACTGCCGTGCATGAATGATGAGGCACCCAGTAGGTAGATCTCAAACCTTTGGAAAAATTATGCTGGAAAGTAAACAGCTACCGACACGTAAAATGAGGCTAACTACAGTCAATCTGCTGCTGGCCTGTCTACCATTTGGCAGTTAGCTACTGCCAGCTGAGATAACGACAGTCTTGGTTTACCAGAAATCATGATGTACAGGTACCCTTTTTGATTGCTATCACTTTCATGAAGTTCGCTCAGGACAGGCTTAGTTTTCTCAACTCCCTTAAGATCTAAGTCGTTGAGTAGCTAAGCTTTCCCTTTTTCACCGCTGTAAATTTTAGTAGTAAAACAAACAATTTCGTATCAAAAAGCAGGGCCAATGGAAGCGGTGGAGCGGTACCGGAAGCACTATATTTGTCCAGGGTTAAAAAATCAATCTAACCCTACATTACCCGCCATTTTTTCCTTGCTGGGAGATAGCAAATGAGCTCGTATATCACCATGGTAGATGAACTTTAATAAAAGTTTCTGACCATCTGTGGCCACTACCTCGCAGACACCCATCTCTAAAACAGAACTTCAACCTACATAAATGAGGTTCATGGCGAACTGCTGACAACTGACAAAGCCTAGCATAGAATGTGGAAAGAGCCGGACCGAGTAAAAGGCATGCAGGAGACTTCAGCAAAAATAATCATCTCTGAAGTGGAACTTTGTACTTTATCATTCTTCTTCGCATCACGTGGTTTCTGTCAGAATTACGAACCATGCAATATCAACGGCTTGTGTGTCTCACAATGAGTTTTAAGCAATATGGGTGTATCAGCCCTCTCACTTGTAATATGTTTCCTTATAAACCATCTATACATTTTTCCGTTCCTGTCTGCTAAGCTCATTTTTGTTTGTTATGACGCCAGTGACTCTAAGGAAACCAATAAAAATCGGAAGATAAAAAAAGATAGATATGGAATAGTGCAATCAAAAATGTCTCATTACGTATGTGTTGTTGGTCGTTGAGCTTGGCGTTTGGGTAGCAGATGTGTCACCACCAGTCGAGGTGACATCGTGGATGTAACGTAAGCATGAAGCTCAAAGATCAACAACACATAAAAATCCACATTTTGGCAGTGAATCCGGTTTGGTATTCTGATGTTTTTCCAGCTCATATGCACTAGCTGAGTTATCCAACAGCTATATTTTCTGCAGATATTTTACGTTGTCATGCCGAAGTTCGGGATAATTGCACCAAAGATGTTCCGCATTTCAACTGCAGGAACCTTAGGTTTTACTAGGCTCATCGGACTTTGCAGCTGTACCTTTTATTTTCGAAACTTCCGGCCCAGCAATTTTATCCACACATTCATTGTTCATTCTTGAATAATTGACGGGGGCCACCTTTACCAGATTCAAGTCAAGAATAGCCAGTACACTGGCCGCGTCCACGAGCTGAAACTCACCCGTGGAACGACCGGCTTGGGTGATGCGTACCAGGGACTCTGACAGACTGTTCATAAATTGGTCCACCAAGAATTTGGCTCCCGAAGCTTCATTCAGCGTGGGCAACTTATGGTCCGGAAGTGAACGGTGCACAACGGTATGCACCAATGGGTCCGCGCCAACTCAACCTTAAACCACCGCATTGCATCCTGACTGTCGGCCAGCGTATCAAATCCTGCCACCAGGGCTTCTCTCTTGGCAGCCTTCTTCATCTACTCGGGCCCTCTTCGAGCCGCATCCGACACTACCTGCGCTCTGCGCTTGAGAAGAGCTATAAAGGCCGTCATCTCACCCCGGTTTATCTGGGTCTCTGCGGACTCCGCCAAGTCTTCGAACTCATTCAAGAAGCTCCATAAGTCCTCGTTCTCGAATGGCTCCAGCAAAGAGTGATACGATACTGCTGAGGCTCCACCACTCTTTCTGATCACCAAAATCAATTAATAATGATCACTTCCAAAGCCGTTATCCAGTTCACCTGGAGACAGTCACTACCCAGTCGGAGTATATAACAATGTGGTTCATATGCTTTTCTTTACCCTACTGCTTTCAGTCCGTCTTGCGGAGCCACATTTACTGTCGCTCCATTACTGTCCGTGGTTGTGTTTTGACCAATCAACCATCATTACCACAGCTGCAGCTGTGGTGGTGTGCGCATACCAATTACTGAATAAGTAGGTAGTCGACTGGTCAAAACATAATTATGGACAACTGTGTATTGATAATGAATGCAACGGCCTCGGACCTACTGAAAGCTATAAGGTAAAGGAAGGCAAGAAAACCCATAAGATTGCTTTTTTCGGCTAGATAACGACTGTCTTCAAGTGGGCTGGACCGCTAGTATGCGAATAATTATCATTGCTACCTTCGACTGATTTCAGTGACCTCTGAACGAGTGATTTCTAGTAAACGACTTGTTTACCGGCCATATCTTCCCCATTGTAATGCTACTACTGCGGCCACTGCTACTACTACTACTACCACGTTCAACTGCTTAGCAGGATTTTGTGATGATTCTGTCCTATTCATATGCCATTCAAGAATAGGAACTTGGACCAATCAGTGCTGATTTGTTCAGCTTATATTCCAGTCAGCATCCACGCATTTCCGCGCACGAAGAAAAGCACCATGGGCGTACGATTCATCTCAGTCCATCCATGGATACTGATTGTGGCAGTACGCCTGTCTCGCGTGCATGATCTGCTCCCACATCACTTGACAATGTTTGGCAGGTTTGTGCCCATCAGTCGCATTGTTGATGGATCATTACCCGTAAAATGCGTTCATTTCCGTATTTTTCATGCCTATAATAGTGTCGCATTTCATATGCTAAACAACGATACACTTCAGTACCAGTTGGTGTGACCTCTGAATTTATTTCGGGCAATCCAGTCACTAGAGATTTTTAGCCTGATGCAAATATTTTCATCTTCGCTGGCGATGGACGTTTTACAAAACCAGTTTCATCGATCGAAATTTTACTCACTTCACAGATTTCCAAGGAGAAGACTTTAATTTGCCTCAGATTTCAGGAATTATTTGCATCTCACACGTTTACATTAAACTTTCAACAACCGACATAATATACGGTTTTATTGGACAGTTATCTTCACTCATTTTTTATTTATTGTTTCAAATGAAGGAATGTTGTTGAATTCTGTGACGAGACTACCTCAGTAAATATGAAGCTTATCAGCACCGATCCAATACTTTGTTCCTATGTTTTTAAGTTTAATCAAAAAGATGGGACCAGTTTAGAGATCAAAATTATCAACCCACGGCTTGGATATTATTCGATCCTTCCTCCGATTTACCCATAGTTTGTTACAATCAATTCATTGGTGACTGATTCCTCCTCAACCCTGGAAATTACGCATTCTTTGGTAATCACTGATACTGATTTACTTTCGGACACAAGACGACAGACGAAAACTGTCTTCTCACCACGAACTACACTCTTCGGGGAAGTAGTTTGTTGCCTCACAGAGGGTGAAAATTCTCATTGTACTTATATCATGATTAACAGCAGCACAGATAGGTGGCTGGGGCGTATTTGTGATGAAAACTTTCTGAGTGCACATAAAGCGTTCATCAGCATCAGTCGTAACTGTTTTCAAATAAGCGGAGCGTTCACGTGAGTCAAAAGACAGCCTAATATGGAGTACAAGATTAGTCACCTAATACAATACTCACTAAACTGAAGAACGCCAATTTTCTCTCAGTTATCAATCCTCGTAAGTGATGCTAGTTTACAAAAAAAGCAACCTTTTGTAAGGTGAATGGAGTTCTTGAATTTCATAACCATCAATTAAAACGTGTATGGCATTTGGACTTATAGCCGTACTATTTGACATCGAAGAATGTGATCAAACGCAAGCAATACATTCGCCATGAGAGATGTTCCAAACGTCTTGTTGGGGCGGTAACTTGCCAATAATTGCACTAATTTTTTGTTAGTTGTAGATAATGAAAAGGGGTTAAATTGACGGTTACAACTGATGACGAAATCACGGTTAGTTGATGGGCAGGTTTTTCTTTCACCGGTGAGTTTCAGTTAGGAGGAAGCAGCTCATCTTCTTTTATGTTCGGTATTCTGATAAGGACTGAGGGAAATATTGAAAAATCTTGGTTTTCGGTTAGTCAGACTTCATGTTTGAGTTGTTTTACTTTGTACTTTTAAGCCATATCTATAACATGTCCACAATAACAACTGCTGTCACCTGTTCAGTCACTGCCCTTTAGTTTTTTTTGATCCGAAATCCCTGTTTGTGCTCAGATGTGTATCTGAATTGAATGAGTTATAATTTTTCGAACAGCATGTGAGTTAGAAATCGATCGCCTAGAAGCAAGTTTTGGGAAAAAATAAAATGAAGAATTTTTATTGATTAGGAAGAACAAACAGCCAATAGTCACGCGTCTGGTGGCAGATGGTGTATATACGGAAAGAGGCATGTTTATCTCTTAACACCAGTTTTACGGCCGTAGTCTGATTTTGATCGTGAAACCCGCTCGTCAGGGAAATTGACCACGTGCATGATTTAAAACGAAGTGATCTGGTGAACAGGATCAAGTATCATTGGATAGGAAGAAATTAGCCTTTCAACGTGTGATTTCAAAGTGATTGGTTTGTTGTCTTGACCGAAATGTTGGGTAAGTTTTCTGTGCAGAAAAATGACATACTTTATGGACTAATTGTCATCGTGCACTGTATCCACGATAAGAGTACTGGAAAGAGGTTTCTGAATAAATTCACCTGTTCTGATGAAAATATCCCAAGCACGATAAACAAGCTTACGTTCGTCTTACCCAAAAGCTGACGAGTATATTATTATTGCTCACAACAATGACTGAGGAAGGTATTCGGCAGACGCAACCAGTAATGGCTGCCTTAATGTGCTGAGCCTGCATACTGCTTGTGTACTCTCAAGTAAAAAGGCTCGGAATTGTGCTGCAAAGTTTGATCGTTTTATTACTAATTTCACCCCACGTACCCCTTACGCGTGCTGGCAAAAGTCAGAGTTCACGCTAACAGAAGGCCTTTTATTTCCGAGCGTGACTAATAAGGTTTACGGGGTAGTCATTTTGGGGACATTCTACTGGCAGATGGGAGTAGTAATAGTTTGTAATTTAGAAGGTCGAGTAGCACTTAGTCGATGGTGTTTTGTCGTTGTTGTTGTTGTTGTTGAGATCGGAGATGACATTCCAGTGTTTCAAATCTTCCTTCCTTTCCAAATATTGGATAGTTACCAGCAGCTTGTTATATTCGTTTGAAATAAACCGCTTTTTATTTTTGATTTTCAGTGTTAATGCAGGTCTGTTCTAATTGCTATGATACGTTTGGTTTCAAGTTGACATCCAGTTACGATAGAAAGTCAAATTTTGATCGCGTGCGATTTACCGTGCTCAGATTGTTACTTTGTGCAGAATACATAAAGGGCTGCTAAACAAAAGTCTGTCTGTGCATCTTTAGCCACTACGTTTATGGTATGAGGAAAAAATATACGTGCTCTTAACAGAAAGAAAGACAATTAGGCCAATTCACAGTTGTCATCAAAATCGGTCTGACAAATAATATCCCTATCACTACGTTGACCTTTCTTATTTGTCTACGGTTTATCATACGAAATAACTTGAATTCAAAAATTCTACAACAATCAAGTTGATTAGGCATCCTGTATGATCGAGGAGAGGACAAATTGCTTGACCTTCGATAGCCTGATAAACAAACTTGTAGCCTGGGAGTTCAACTTTAGTAAAATGTCGAATACGGGTAATTAATTTAATCAATCAAACCAAGTTTCAACCTAACCATGAGTTTGCGGCTGATGACTGGCTCAAACATGATTCGACATACAGTATGAAGTTCAACTCACCATTAGAAACCATGGAAACACTGAACTGCTATTTCGCCCTTGTTAGGGCTTATCAGCAGTGCACATTCACTGAGCCTTCACTCCGACTCGTAACCCTAGGGAAAGATTTTGAGTCGAATACCTAACAACCGGTCTATCCGGGCTGGTGCTCAACGGCAAAATTAAAATTGTGTACCACATGACGTAACGCCCTTCCGATGCTGGTTTTGAATGTTGTTGGGGTATTCCCCACACACACACAGAGACTACGAGGATAGGTGACTTTTCTTAACTTACTCCCATTTCACATCCAGGTTTTATGAGCATGGTTCATCAAAAAATATCCATTTTTGCGATACTGAGGCACTATTACTCGCCCTATTAAAGTAGGCTAGGAAGGCAATTAGCCCAGAGCCTCATTGCTGCTTGCTAGCTGTTATAAATCTAATTATATAGTTCTCTCTGTATGCTGTTACGTACGAGAACAAAACTTGCATGTGCTCGCCTTCCTGCTTGAGTTTCGAGTACTCCTGCACTACTGAATAGTAGGGAGATGAAAGATTCTCAGAGCTCACCTGATACGTGCTTTGTAACAGGCGCTGCTTGGATTATTTTGATTATATTAACATCACATTTTCTGCAACAATCATGTACAAGATCATTAGAAGAATACTCAGCGAGCAAAACACCAGCGCAAACTAGATATTGATGTTATCGGAAGTGCGAGATGAAGAAACAGCCAAAAAGTAATAACCTGTGTAACGCATTCTTGAATGCCATTGCAAAAAACGATAAATCACGGTGTCAGCTTTAGGTCAGTCTCAAGCTGATTTTGAGCACCCAGTGAAGGATGTCACGGACACACGGATTTCCAAGTCGAAGATGTCCAACAAATTGTGACAAGACTTGTAGTGTTTTGGACACAGAACATCTAACTTGAATTATGAAGTAGAGAGTAAAATGTCTGTTTATAGTGATAACAATGATAATAATCCTTTGGTTCATCATGCAGAATTATTGTATTTTCAGGGGATTTCGGTACTGACCTATAATGAGAGTAACTGTGTACGGCTCTACGACCATGCCGATCCACGACAAAAAATGCAGTCTGCTGAGGTCAGTCATTCGAGCAAAAGACTACAGAATTTGGGCCCCTGGATTTCTCTTCACCAGAGGAGATCAACATTGGCCGTATGCATGTAAGGTGAATATCAAGAAATCATTCGCTTAAGTATTTCTTGACTTGAATTTGTCCAAAACAGAAGGTAATGAAAAACGAAATTGTTTCCCTCTAAAAAAGATAACGACATCAACAATGAGTGCACTTATGCGACTTTTGTACTCACTTTCACGAGTACTTTTGACGTAAGAGGGCGTAACATTATGAACCAATCAATAGAGGACCCGCTGTCAGAGCAATTTTAAGCCAACTAGCAGAATGATTTATCAGAAAGTGCTGTATAAATAGATTATTCACATAACTCTGACATCAAGTTACTCGCTAACAGTTTTTCCCGCACATAACATTTATTTAGAGTGTAGGTTACTGTACATTCCTGACTTTTTCCATGAGTTACAACGTTCGGTCGTGCGGCACTCCTTTATTGTACGACGTTTTAATGTATGCCTCTATTGCATACTTTTCTTGAACACATACATACATACAGTACCGCGTAACACGCAATATCTCAATACGTCATTCGTGCTAGCACCAAAAATAAAAGTGTCAGCTTTCTAATGATCTAAGAAATTTGTGATCGTGAAACTCACATGAGATTTCTTTCGGGTAGGATCTACTAAATAAGATTGCATCAGTTCTGTCAGTCTGTCTATCTGTCGATCCGTCGGTCTGTTTGTCCATCCAGTGGTCGCTGTACAGCAGTGGGTATGAATGAAGGGGAGCAGTGAACTGTGTTCTACCTGGTTTATTGATTCTTACGATAAGGCCCATATATTTGTTGGAACCGTTTGTTTACCTTCTCATCAGACACCGTTTCACGCGTTTCAGCCTACTGGAAAAATTTTCTGTCCTCCATCATCATGGTCGTGGTTTTATAGGATGTTTTAGGAAATTCCCTGACAGCACCGATGCGAGAAGGACGCGAGTATGTGAACTCTACATGAAACAGAAAATATAATGACGTACTTCTCCGGTTGGACACCGGTTTTCCTACTTGCATTTCTGCTTCTTGAAATAAATCCTGGTTCTATCGATTGACGGTCCTTTTGCTTGTGAATTCAGCAGATAAAGTCTGTGCAGTCATGTTTTACCAACTGTGCACAGTGAACCATCCCCCCCCCCCCCCCCCGAGCAAGGTGGATTATAAAAATGTTGTACAAAGATACAAAAATATCAAGCTGATATTTTTAGATACACATATTTGTACGGCGTACGTAACTGTTGAAAGAATTTACTGAGAATCGTCTGCAAGGCTATAACACCAACTGATATTTCGTCCCAAAAGCGTATATATATATATATATATATATATATATATATATATATATATATATATATATATCGGATTTTGTTGTTATGTTATAAACCTAGCTGCAAAATCATGTAAAACCTGTTTTTCGAGAAAAACTTTCTATTATTCCTTCAGATGAAGGTTCTGAAAAGTCAGAACAGATCGTTTAGGAAAATAATCGGTAAAGTTCTGAGTAAAGAAGATAGCGACTGTCTTCGTTTATGCATACAACGTACACGAACACATTTGTTCTCACATCAAGGATCATCACCCAACATAAATTAGCTCCATATTCAGATCAGCAAAACCGACGGGAATCGAAACTTTGCTGGTAGACCACAAGAGATTATCGAACATCCCTACTGGTCTTACAATCTAGACCCAAAACTGAGATCACCCGGGTCTTTAGGATGGCACTGAGTATTCTGGTCCACATGCACTCAATCCACACTTAGTGGTTAATGGTTACCATAGTGGTAAAGAGTCTTTCACTCGGAGTTACTAATGGCCGCAATTTTTTCTGATCTGACGACAGAGCAGGTGTTCTCCTGAAAATTACACAATTGGCATTGTACGTGCCACGACTGAAGTCTTTTTCTACACCATTTCATATTATTAGAGGTTTCACGTTCGCGAGTTTCATACCACACTAGCTTTAAGCTCCTACGATTTTTACTGTTCCTCAAACGGGTTGTCAGACCAATCAGATATCTTTCTCGAAATAGTGGGATCCTCCGTGATGAGCTCTTGCTTTCCAGAATATTTCTTCAAATATACTGGACGAGCAGTCACATTCCCTTATCCGGAACATAGTATGTGTGTTTCCGGATATACAACTAGATTCCGCTACGGACTACTATTTCCCGTATTAACATCTTAGGTTGATCTACTGTTCCCCATCTCATCAGGCACCTTATCAACTGAACCGTTGCTATTGACGACCTAAAAACGGGCTAAGCTGACAAACATTTTGCTTTCTTTCTTATCACTTCCTCTTATAGTGCATACTTTGGGATGGTTTTGCAACTGAGAAACATCCTCCCCCCGGACATATAAAACAATCATGTGATTCTGAAAGGAGATCCGACAAGAGGTTGGTTCACTTCATCCCAATAAAGGTCCAACTAACTGATCGTTTGTGAGGTCCCTTAATGTGTTAACCGTCAAATACTGACCTTTCGTGGGACACTCAGTTTCAAATGAAAGAAAAATGGGCGCGTCAGTGTGATTTGGGTTTTTATTCGTATTAACTGTCTGAAGCCGGCATTGGAGTTGGTTAGTGCACAGGTACATTTTTATCCCACGAAACTGCCGTAAAATTGAAGTTCTTAGACGGATAAAATGTTTGTAAAATATAATCTTCTCATGTTTCGGGCTGCTGATTCAGAATCACAATAAGCATGAGAATCAGTTCTACATCGTCTACAGCCAAAATAAAGCAAATGAAACCACCTACGGCAGAAAATTTTTTATATTCATTCCAAGATCAATACCATTCTCCAACCTTGAGGCTACCAGAAGTCCCCAAAAATGAGTCCTAATCTACCTAAGTTTGTATCACTGTACGAATCCAACTGGTCCTTTGTTTCTCGAAAAATCGTTCGAAGAATTGAATCTACTTTTAGGGCACAGAGGGGCTTTGGGAGTTTCCGGCTGACTGTATAATTTCTGATGTCCTTCGTTTGATTTGGTTCATTCTTACTAGCAAGCATAAAATATAATGACCGTGAAATTTTCAATCGATTGAAAGGTGGGATTTTGTAGCCTCGGGGGAAATTGAACTCACTCTTGGATGCCACTCAGGCTTTAGTATCGCACACAATCTATCAGACGACTTACGAGACCTCAGTGAATGCACTGAACCCTTCGAAAGTAGGCTCAAAAGCAGTGAGATTCGCTTGCGACATGTTCGCGACTATTGGTGAATTCCAGTTGATACGGAACCCACGGTAGTAAAGCGTGAGTGCCGTCCATATATAACGACTTCAAGTCACCAATACAAAACTACCGAAAGCTAACAAATTCGTTTTCATTGAGAAATCCAAGTGAACTAATTACTACATGGTGCATTACCTTATCTTCTTTGAAGCTGTAATCTCATTTGAATCTAATGGAGCAGGCATGGACGGGGAGTCCATTTTTAGAATCACTGTTTTTCCCCATGCACGCTCCAGGTTAAACACGACAGTGCATCAAAGTGAACAACTTTAGATCCGGTCTCATCCACTCACTTCTTCTGTTACCCTATGAAAGGGAGTATCGCATGTAAAATGTAGAAAGGTATTCACACTAATATCATATTTGCTTACTATATGAATAGTAATGTGTAGTATCTAGATGACAGGACGAAATTCCCCTGGAAGCACGCGACCGGTTTCTCCGTTGTTTCTGCTCATCAGGTATGCGTACCCGGCACTCTTTCGCCTTGTCGTCCTTATACTTGAGCATTCCACAGTTGGTCTATGACTGTATTTCATTTTAATCATACGGAGCGTGCATGTGCTAAGAGTCCATGTTTTAGAATCATACCGTGATTCTTCCAAAGTTATTTCGTCGGATGACACGGCTAAAGGTCCGAGCCCGGACATGGTCCCAAGTAAGGATTTACGACATGGGTAGTATGGTATCTGGATGATAGGACAAAGTTTCCTCGATAGCTCGTACTCCTTTTCCCGTCTTTGCCGTTTATCAGGTATGCTTACCTGGTAATCTGCTGCCCAATCACGTCTGCACTTGTTTCTATTTTTTCTTGCTGTTTCGTTTTACAATAAGTTTCTCCGTTGAGCTAAGCTTTCAGATTCCCAGAGTGGATCAAATTTCCCTGGGGTTCAAGTAGAACTCATCGGGCTTACGTCTGATTTTGGAGCAAAATATAATCGACAGGAGAACGAGTGCATTTTTGACCATTTGGCATGCATTGGCTGAGTACACACGGTCACATCTGGCCTTTAAATAATTTGCCTCAATCAGCTCTGTATGGCCGAAAACTATCCGGATGATAACTATTCCTTCTGAATAGGGTAGCCGGGAAAAAGGATCCCAGTCAGGAATAAATTGACCTAAAAGTGTTTTACGGTCGGATTCAACAATACTCCGTTTTAGAGATAATGCATGCATATAAAAATGCGCCTTAGTCACTGTCATCCAACCAGTATTCAAATGTAAACTTTTAACACTACATATGAGGCGGAAGAGAATAAATAACTAGGACATTAGGCAACGGTGTATTTGCTTAAGTTAGAATTGTGTGCGCTTAAGACAAGATTCTGCTTGTGGCAGCCGGAAATGTGTTGGGAATTAAACAACAATAACGAGAGAGACTAACAGAATGGCTAACTAAAAGAGGTATAAATTAAAACGAAACTGAAAGACTTGTTAACGCAAGGAACTATAAATGTTCCGTGAGAAAGTACAAGAAATCTAAGTGTGTATAAAAAATAATGCGAATCATTCACTACATGTGGTGACCAGAAGTGTCATGAAATTCACTGTACGCATGATTGATCGCGAAGGTACTTGTGAATGATGGTAATAATATTGATAACACCAATAAGAGTGTAAACAGGTTGATGAAATTTCTTCCCTTACTACGAATTTAGCAATGACAAGTCGTTCTATGTACGTGATATCTCATAATGAATGTGAGGACAAAGGTATGTGTACTGTCGGTCTTTTTTACTAAATGAGCAGAATTTAATTGGCCATGACCCCCTCCCTGAAGTATTGCACCAATGAAACACAATACAAAAGTAGTGAATAATAAAAAATAGAAAATGAAAGGGGGTCTTTAGTCGGCCCTTGTCGACCAGCTTGGATTGCCTAACTACCAACTAGGAGGACAGTGATTCGAATCCCGTCACAGCCGGTTGTTTCGATGTTAGACAGCAATCCTTACTCTCGTCCATTTCGTTACCACACCTGACCTCGAAGGGACTTATGTGGATCACCATAACTCCCATTCTAAGAATCACGTTTCCGGATATCTCTAATATTGCAGTAAGTAGTTAGGGCTATGGGGCTTGCCCTTTTCATTACACTCGTCGGAATGCAGGTACTAAAATATTCTGTTTTGGTCATACAAGCTTCAGTCTGGTAATATAAGTGCATTAGTTTGTTAGCTTTATCAGACAGCCGAACACACTGAATATAAGATATTATCAACAACGATTCTAGCACCATTATTGCCGTGAATCCAGGCTTAGTGGACAGAAATTTGATTCCATCCTCCCAAATCACTAGAGTCAGTCATTCACTAGTCTAGTTTCTTAGGCAGTGGAACGGGCACATGTTTATTTTGGTCATTCCCATCAAACATTCATTTTGTAAAGAAGAGGACAGGGCTGGTGAGGAAATTCTGTATTTGATCAGGTAAACAAATCACGTAAGTGAAACATGAACAGTCCTTCATATAGTCTATTTCTGGACCGCAATGCAGTAACATCGATCCTCAGGCTGCCTTCGGACCAGTTGCCTGTGGCCATTAGCTTGATTCCCTTGCGCACTATTTTCGTCCAGCTGTTCCGACTATTCTTGTTGATAGCCTGCTCGGTAGCCCCTCACATGAGCTATCCTGCTGGTTGCCTGAGATTCCTCTGAGTCCGCTTAGGTAGTCCGCGTCTTTTTATGTCTGCTGCGAAATGTTCCCGACATATTCACCGTCCGTTCTTTGATTTGTGGCTCTCGATTGGCTAACCCGATCGGTTCGATACTCGCACGGCTCTGTTTTTACAGCATTCCTCGCTCCGAACTCAATTGAAAAGCCGTGAGAGAAATCAGAGGAATTATCTATCTAATCGACCTATGCTTGTTGCTCACTCTGATCTGCCGCAAGCTTAACAATTGGGCAACTATAGCATTATCCTTAAAGCCCACCGCCACACATTTTTTGTCTCTTCTACTGTACATAGACGTGACGGAAACCAGTGTGATTAAAAGCTTTCTAAAGAGAAAAAAATTTCTGTTTATTACCTTAGGCACTTAAGTACACAGTAATGGATAAACCAATCCGTGTGTGTTTATTGATAGCAGCGGTGCAACAGATCTGGTAACCCGACTACCTGCTCTAACCTAATAATCTTCCTAACAATAGCGTATGTGTAGAATGTCACTACGAAGCAGAATACAAGTGAGAAAATGAACGCGAGAAAAACGAACAGGATAGGGAGAATCGGTACAATGGAACTGCGGTAGAAACATTTTTTATGACCATGACAACAACAACGAATGCACAACGTTCCTTTGTTAGCACAGTTCCGGCTTAACAACCTAAATGTTCTGATTTACAATATCACGATCAACGACCTTTGGAATCCTGTTGTGGTTTTTGGGAGTTATCGTTACTGGTCCGAAAGTATTCAGTGGATCAGTATGGTGTCCGCGCTCTTATTGATAAACAAAGAATCGCTTGATATTTGTTGGGACATGGATATGCACAGCTGTTGACATATGGTCGAGAAACTTACACAGGTGTTGTCCCAGCTTTGCAAGATCTTATCAACTTCAAACGGAACAGTTAGAGAAACTTTCCTCTTCTGGTCAACTGCATTCTCATTCAGTTGCTCTTTCCCCGTATATCAGCTGAAAAATGTTTGGAATCACGTACTCAAGTTACCAGATATTTTGCACACTTAATCATCCACTGTCATCTGAAATTTACAATATAATCTAATTCACCCGATACTATACGTGTAACTGTCTCAGGTGGTATTTCAGACAGAGACCTACTGGTGCCATGTGCTTTATCGTGAGTCGATGAGGCTATTTTAATACCAGTGCAAAAAGTAGTAGATCTGATTTACATAAAATATGATTTTGACAGAAATATCAATGCTCAGTTCACCGGACATCATGGAAGCACTGTACAGCTGTTTAAACTCTGCAGGAAAACGCCATCAGTGCACTTCCGCGGAACCTCCCCCCGGAGTCGAATCTCGAGTCAACCATAACCCCGGGGCTCTCCGGACTAGAACCATCGGTGTTTTGTACATCAACAGTTTATGATAAAGCGGAGTTGTATCACTTACCTTTTTAGCACATTGTTTTTGGGTATCCGACTCACAGTTATTTAATAAAGATTCGAGTCTTACAGGACGCCTATTGTATATGTGCTGCTGGTGATTTGAAACAAGAACGAAAAACCGTTACGGTGCTTATGTGGATTTTACCAGGCAAAGGAGTGTTAAAACAGTATATTGAGACACGTTACGCATGTACCCATAAAACAACAGAATGATTAGGCATACTGCGTTCTCAAACAAGTTGTTTCATTTACGATTTCCAAATTTCATGCAGATAGTAAAGAAAACAATTATCCATTCTTTTTAGAATGTCTGTCCAGTTAGGAATTCTTGTGGCGGAATTCGTATTCCCCTTGAGCCTGGCCGTCTAAGTTGACGAGCGATCTGAGACTCCAAGTCAGTCCGTGAGGTATATCACTGGGGCTAGTCAACGATCAAGTAAATTTGACACATAGGAGTGCGAACCGGCGGTGATCAAATATGCTCATCACTGGGGCTTTCAACCCTCCCGTCCCGGGTTCGAATCCGGCTTCCGAAGCTGGGCACTTTCCTCAGCCAGTATTTTCTAATCGGAATATTGTACCATTACTACATGACAAAAAGAAGTAACTAAAGAGGTAAAAAGATAACAGTGAATTCAAACTATTTACGTGCTTGAATACGTTTATGGATATGTATTTGTGTGGCGCAAATCCCTCGAGTTAATTCAGAAATGACTGTGTATGGGCGTATACGATCGATTGACTCTCTGCGAGTAAATAGGCTATCATGATTGTGGTTATGTCGATCGGGTGTCGTGGAAGAAAAAGGGAGTTGATTTACTGTCAAAAATGAAACAGTTGAGATTGTCGAAAAATCAATATTCATGATTATCGGCCTACTGGATGTAGATGATCCGCAAAGATAAAAGTATGAACAAATCACGAAATCGCAAAACGAACGAGTCTGTTGCTCTTATTAGAGCGTGTGGTAGCCTGTTGTGAACAATCGGGAATTTGGAAAGTGCGGGTTTGAGTGGTGTTGGTTACAGTAACGTTTGGTTTTAGGGAGGATCGGAGATCAACGCAGTCTGTATGAAGACAATCTACTTCTGAGTGTGTAAAGCTAACAGAATCGTTTTTACCGGATCTATCAGTCACAAAGAATTTATTACTACGAGAAATGACTCTACATGGTTCCTAATAAAATGGGTAAAGTGAACTTTTAGCTGAATCATAACGAACAAAACTTAAGAACATGTGTTGAAGTTCGAACGTATGTGATCTGGGTGAACTTAATTTCGAGTAGAAATCACAGGTAGAGAAGCCATGAAAGAATACTTTTTGAGAACGCAGTTGGATGGATGGATTGACAACGTTGTTAGTAGAATCGAAAAACTGATCAGGTGACTGAAAGCAGGTCCTGTCAGCCGAACGAAATCCAAAACCTTCCGAATGCACATTACGGAAGAAAAGGGGTCTGTTTATTTGTTTGCTTCCGAAGAGCGCACGAAGCAGGGTTTCAGGTGACGGTAAATCTCTTGACGAGTTCATTCGATGAGAAGTAAGAAGCTGTTTCCCAAGTTTATATACATCCTTACAGAAATAGTTGAAGTCAGGAAAAGAACCATATTGGAAGTAAGTGCCTCCATCGATAGTGATTGTGGTGAGAAAGCCAAATTTGGCAATTCACTGAGGCACAGAAATCTCTTGGAAACTGTTTCATTAGCTGGGTGAACAATGGAGATGACCGTTGATCAACGAGGGTAACGGCCAACGCATGGGAGGTGATAGGGGATCCATCAGCAGGTGGCAAAGGACCAACTATGTCCAAGGAAACATGAGAAGAATGCGCATCATCAAAAAGTTGTTGGGATGAGCAGGAATGTACGTGACTTTGGACTTCACACTGTTTGCGTAGGTTTGAGCCCAAATACTGATATCTTTTATCATATGGGGCCACACGCAAGGGTTGGATGTGTTACCGTGTACCACGTTATCAAGCTTGGGATCCGGAATAAAAATAATGATAATTTATACTGCTGAACAAGAAAGCAACACACGGTCGGGTGTTCTCGTTAGAAACAAGTAATGACTAAGTTGCCCGAAATGGAATCAGAAAACATTCCAACTGGCCCTGAAATGCATTGGTATGATAGCACACAAAATACGGCGTTTCTGTAGGCGTGAAATACGTAACGGAACATAAATGCAAACAGGTATTGATCCAGGAGCAATGTGATTGGTAGTCACATATTTGCCGAACACCGTCACGTGATGTGGAAGCGGATCATGTATGCAAGACATGCGTACTGTGACAACGACAAAAAACCTTATTTGATTTTGTGTGGTAAACAATAGCAGTTCTAACACTATTTTGAAAATGTGACACAACATCCAGTTGTAATTGTACTGTTTGTGTCATTTCAAAAATCGTCAAAATAATTTTAAAAATTCTTCGCACGACTACTGTCAACTGAATCATTCCTACCATGTAGTCAAAGAACCAAACGTGCTATACAAATAGAAAATACACCATAACAGCTCCAACTGGTAGTCTTCTTTCTTTAAAATGAGGGCCTTTTATAAAAAATAATCACGTAGCGATTTTTTATTGCATGACATCTCTAGTTTATTGGACTAAATTAGTCGGGTGAATCACACAGTATTCTTGTTATAATCCACAAGCATTGCTAAGTAGAGAGGTTGTTTATCCGAAATTGCTCGTTTGAACATCAATGAAACCAATCAACTGTTACAATTTGCTTACTTGCTCAATAGCTATTTGGTCCACCTAAAATCTGTTGCTATTCAGTGGAAGAGTGCAGTTATGTGGTTTACGCCCCCGTCTATACCTTATTGTCTTCGGTCCGTCAGAGGTAGTCGCTTTCGTTGTCAATTGTCCATAATCATGTTTTGACACAATCGACTACATACTTATTCAGTAGGTAGTATACACACCCCCGTACTACCTGGCAAGGTGCAGTTTTCGGTCCCGGGGTTTCAGTTTGCAAGAGGCCTCAATTATAGTTGTTTTTGTTGTTGAGAAATGATGCTGAAAGTAATTGACGAGGTTTTCCGAAGGATCACATTTTAGTCTACATTTCATAACCTAACACTCAAATCATTCACAGATAAATGTTGGCAGCCTAACAGCAATCTATTGTTAAGTCTCTCAGTAAAATCTGGTGGCAAGTTACTGTTTTCCTTGTTCAATAGTAACCGTGTTCCAGCTGCAGATGCGTATAAAATGATCGCTCTGATTGGATCTGCAACAGCTGGCAAGTGTTTCCGAAAAACTTGTCATTCTGTTGTAATCAAGCAGTTCTTTATTTATTGAAAGCAGTAATTTCGTTTGACCAGACAATTCTGGTGAGTGAGAAGAATGATGCTCTTAGATAACACGAATCACAGAAGAGACAAGTGTTGCTCGGATAACCTATTTTACTACCAATCTGGCATCAGTAATTTAGTTTATGTTAGCCTAACTACATAACTCTGAAAACTAAATAGAGATTCAGCAGATTGCGTTTACGTAGAATTCGAACAAAGTGGTTCCGCCGCCTTTTAATTATTTGAACGAACAGCCCATAAAAAGGGGTTCGCACAATTATTCAGCTAACAATCTCGTTCGATTCATTTCAACTAGGCAAGCGCGTGAATTCGGCGCTTGTCAACCTTAGGAGACTGCTAATGATATAACTTTGTTGAGCACCTCAGCTTTGATCCACACCATCAACATTGCTGGTAAGTATAATAATTACCCACTGCATTTGGGACTTTCGATGCTGGGACCTATTCAAAAAGATCGAGTTCAGTAGAGAGTAAGTTTGAGGAAAATCCTGTAGGCGCGTATTCGATTTCTCGCTTTCGTTACTGAATTTTCGTGGAAATTGAGTTATGTTTGCAGTCAACGAAGAGTAATATGCCTGATTTGTACTGGATTTGGACTAGACTATTTAAAAAGGCACACCCAAGAATAGGTAACCATTGAATATTTTCAATATTCCAGACTTTTCTATGGTGCTGAAATAGCTCGATTAAAGACAACTTTCAGGCTTTATTTTTGTACTATACAAGCACAGTCACAGTATGCACAAGGGAACTAAAATGAATGCAGATCGATAGACGGGACCGACAAGGTAAGTTCGTTCAGTAAATCCATCCAAAATAGATGTGAAATTTATTAGATACAGAAATAATCTCACTCGTTATAAAGAGGTCTCTCTCCCATCGATGGGATTTGCTTACTTTTGAAGGGAAAATTGAATTACGCAGGTAAAAATGTAGCTAAACTCACTTAATCGAAAGTAATCGTTCGGCTATTATCTAGCGGTCTTTCAATGAGCCAGTCGTCATCCAAATGATCACTCCATAAAAGGTAGCAGATTATTATTGCAGTCTATGGAAAATCAGTTAAATTCAGTGAGCTGGAAATTGATTGAACAGCTACTCGCTACGTAGCAGGGGCTTTACCGCCGGTGGCCTAATGATCATCAATCACGAACAGTTATACAAATTCCTCCGAGCTTTTCACTTGTCTGACAGTTGCTCAAGTTTGCTAGATGAATTCCAGGCTCACGAAGAGGGAAGAAAAAGTGATTTTCGTGCCATTTCAAAATAACTCGAACAGAGTGGAATTTCCATTTCAATTCTTGTTGAATCAGCAATGATTATTCATAGTTGTCATTCTCACGCTAGATTTTACTTACCTGTCATCAATCACTGTTGAGCTAAAGTGATGTCAACCGAATGACTATTTGGAATCAGATGGCACACATTATGGAAATTGGTCGTGTTTTGTCAGCTGATCACTAGATGCTGAGATACAGTTAAACAACAACCGCCAATGGCTTCAAAATCACGTGATAAAGTAAGCTCACTTTAATGTTCACACTGGTTTTATTCACATCAGGATAATAGTTTTAGAAGACAAACCAAATGAGATGGCTTTTTCTGTCACTTTTAAAGTACCGCTTTTTCTTTTTCCTAAGTAATTTCATAGGATATGCTTTCGGAGAAAAGAGTTCCTCTGAGGAGTTTGATTGATTTATATTTTCAAGCATTCCCCTTTTGTTGATGAGCATTAAACAAGGATTCAGTGGTGTTACACCACTCATATGAAAGATTAAAAATGGTATTTCGGGAGATCTTCATTGGTTAAACAATATTGATATGGTTGGCAAGAGTTATAAGAACACGCGGTGGATATTGATTTTTGCGGCAATCTCAACTGTTTCATTTTTTGACAGTAAATCATCTCCCTTTTTCTTCCACGACATCCGATCGATATAACCTTAACCACGACGGCCTATTCACTCACAGACTGTCCATCGATCGTACATACCCATACACAGTCATTCCTGAATTAACTCTGGGGGATTTGCGCCACTCTTAAACACACACACAAAGCACCCAAGCACGCCAATAATTTATTTCAGTGTTCGCACTCGTACGTATGAAACCCATCTGGTCGTTGACTAGCCCAGACAACACACGTCACGGACTGACCGGGCAATCTGTGTCGTCCCTCTACTTAAAAGTTTCGGCTCAAAAGGGATACCATTTCAGCCACAGGTTAGTGTAACCCGGATACTATTTTGTGTGCACATTATACCACCACTGTATCTGACATGGCTTCCGCCGAGATCCACACTCTTTCACGCAGACCACCTATACTCAGCCCAAATAACCCTTCGGGTTTGTTTCCGGCATGCTGAGGCTGTTTGCACACATGGTCGCACGATCAACGAGCGCACGCGTTATTCCTTATCGTCCCATCCTTACCATCGGACATCGCCTTTGAAGCTGCAGACCTCTTGGAACCTATTCCAACTGATAATCCCTAGGCCCGACTGGAAGAGGCTGTCACCCAAAGCAGCGGAATTGTTCACTTCGGTTGAACTTGACGACCGAACTCGTTCCCGTCTCACGTGTCACATGCGGTCCATTCTGGGTGAACGCACGATGGATCACTCAACTTTCCTCGAAATTTGGATTGATAATATACCTCCCCTAGTGCAAGAGGCGCTGTCTACGCGGGAAATAAATACCTCTCTAGGGAAGGAAAGCCTCCATGTGCTGACTGTATAATTTGTTGACATCCATGCAGTAATTCGTGCTCGTACCTAACGCCACCCGAAATGAACTTGAAAGAAAAGCCTTCCATGAAGTGTGTAACCTATGGCTTTAGGAAAGTCTATTTCCTCCCGCCCTACTTGTTGTTGTTGTGCTATTCCACGTCACTTCGATTCCTCATCCCTTCAACCGAGCACCAAAGGCGATAAAGTCGGCCTTAGTCAAGTGAGCACCGTGCGCCGTATTATCGCTAACCAGCTACATTCATCGAAACCCTTCACTAGTCTGCATCATTTCCGGTCTCGCACAAGCAGCTCGCATGCGTAGTGTTGGTTTCGTCAGCATTTCGACCCAGAGACTAGTCAGTGTGACCAGCCGTGTTCTTTTCATCAACCCACACCGTCAAAAGACCAAGTGAGCCAATAAGAACGACAAATCCGTCTGGCTCCCAAAATTAAAGTTGTCTGTTCTACATCGAAGACCGATCCGATGCCTTTCATTTCCTGATCAATATCCGCATTGAAACTATCATCATTTCTCCGTCAAAACATCACTATCTAAGGCCATCGCAGACTACCCCACAGGCGGCGAATAATAGATCATTTTTAACTCTTGGTCAACGGTCACTCACATCTGACCTCGGCCTCCGGCGAAGTTTTCAATGTGTCTTCACTCAGGGGGATGTGCATATCCCCAATCAACTGTGAGGATATTTTGCCGCACTTTGGTCCGTCAGTCGAATTGCAACACCGCGACTTAATAGATACTACTACGAATTGCATTTGAAAATTTATTACATAATTATAAATATTATGCTGTATCTTAGATACTAAATATATTTTGAGCCTCGTACTCAAACATATTATTATTCATTTTATGAGTGAAGTAGTAGTATCCGTAAGTACATTTACCTACATTACGTGGCTTTCTATATATTGCACAAGAGATTCACGACTGGTAATAATCTACATCGCCTGTCACACGAACGAGTTGATTGCAACGAACTGATCATCTGCCTCTACTCTGCTACCTATACGTAAGTCTGTCTATCACTTCACGACTTGGTACTATTGACTTTCGAATACCAAGGATTCACAATGACTATACGAAATGAGGCAACAAATGAATTGTTCACGACTGGGGGTTCTCATAATGTCTGCAATTTGCCATGACAGTGAAAGGTAGCATGGCCGCTGGTAGAAAACTGCCCCCCCCACACACACACACAATCCGCACTGATTAACGACCCTTTTTCAAACGGTACATAGCAGTGTGGTCGTAACAAGGTCACGAAGAATAACTGTATTCCGAGTGGATAGGAGATACAATATATTTAGGGGCACTTATAAATACATATATGTGCCACCTTTTAGACGCATCTCGAAGTTCTTCGATTTTCCAAACACAAAACGTGAAACTCTGAACCTTTTGCGATAAGTGTATTTGCTTTCACTCAGCTGCTTTCAGTCCGGGAACTACACAACTCCTCGTCAAAAAATTCAGTGTTAACAAATGGTGCTATAGTTCGAAATCCAATCCGTTTTACGGTCAAACTGCTTTCTCTGTACCACTTCTCTGTGATAAAACCTTTCGCGCGGATCAGTTCAGCTCAGTTTATACACGCACTAACCTAGCGCTTCCGTGCTCTGGTTTCGGTTACTACGATCCAGCGTCATACAGTGAACGGCAGAAAGCTTAGAAACGAGAGTTAAAAGGCACCAAATTAACTTCAGTATATCTGCCTGTAGCGCTTGCAGTTTATGCAATTTTACAATTTGATCTGTTTGCCGAATTGGGCCTGTGGGTATTACGAGCCTGAATCTTATAGAATGAAAAGTTCACCTGCAATTTTCACATCCAAGGTGGTACTGCCGTCCAAGTGTCCCCTTACGCTTACACGTTATATATTTATGGATATCGCAGACGTAGAAGAGGAAAAGGAGCAGTCCATAAAACCCCTTTTAAGATTTGAAGACAAGGGTGCTATTGGACAAATATCAATGATGATGAAACCGAAAAGACAGTTGTTAGTGCACGCTTTTTTCGTGTCCGATGTTCCATATTCCCTTGCCACTGTCGTACCTTGAGGTAGAATACCACATATTTCGCATTTATTTCAGTCGAACTCTCATTCATTCCTTAGGGGTAGTAGACTAACCGGTAGCCTAGAGCGCTTATGCAATACCTCGGAGGTCAAAGTTCGAACCGCATGACTGCCGGTTACTCTGGTGATGGACAGTAATCCACGGTCGGCCGACTCGTCACCAAGCTTCATCTACGAGGAATTTATGTTGCTCTCTGTTTGGTCTTGAGGTCTGGTCGCTGACTATATCTAGTGGTGCAGCGGGCCTTCGTGGATGTAAAGCACATCCCTTCCACTTCACTCTTGCCCAAGCGTATATTAATAAACAATTTTGTGCGGGGCTTCACTGATTTCCTCGACTGTGCCTACTTTTAACTTCAGCAAACTCACTACCAACAGTTACCGAATAAAACATTACTGTAATTGGGATGGGTTCTGAAAAGTGTAAGGCTGGTCTATCCCACAGAGGGCATACTCTATTCGTAAGTACATTAACTAACCCAAAGTAATTGTGACTGAGACGTGTTGTTTTTATGAGTTCGTTTAGAACCAGTTTCAGGCTGCCATTTTTCCCCAGTAGAGCAGTAGATACTTGAGGCACTGGGGTACGCCTATTCTACTGCAATCATACAAAATCAAGTAATAAAAATACGTATGCTTGAGAGTCATGATGATGCTTAGATAATGAGTGACTTGAATAAATTCCGTGGTAGTTGACCCACCACACATGAGTTTGCGTAAAAACTGTTGTTGGCAGAGATCGATAAGGTGGCTCTTCCTAACTTGTATCGTTAGTGAACCGCTGAGTAATGCCCCGCATCCTATTACGATGCTGTTTTGAGCAATCACGAAATCCGCGTTTATTCATCCATCATCGGATACCTTACCATTTTATTTTCCTTCTGTTCTCTTGGACATAGAATCATTTTTGTCAGAAGTCCTCAGGTTTTTACAAACTTCAAAATTAGCTTCGGCTGTGGGTCCAGACTGCTTACCGCCCACAGTTCTCAAATTTGGAGCAGGTCAGCTATCCGGAATCATGAGTTCCCTCGTCAATAAATCTATTGATGATGGTGCCATTCCTGTCTCCTAGAAACCCGTGGCAGTAGGGTCTATTCTCAAGCACTCTAAGTCCAACATTTAGTCAAAACTATTTCGTCCCATCGTCATCACTTCTTCTGCGCTCAAGTTGACCAAGCTTGCTATCCTAAGTCGATTGTGTTCATCTCTTGCTGTTCCAAATGACTCCCGTCAGTTTGCGCACAAACCCGCAAGAAGCACTCCGGATGCAGTTGCTTCAGTTTGCCATTTCATTTCAAACAAGTTAAATCGTTCCATGAATTCTGTTCTATGTATTTTCTTCGACTATTCTTCCACACTCGATTCGGTTCCCCGTTCTCTACCTCTTCAAAAGCTAGAGTCCTTTGGCTGTTCCACTTCTTCACTCTCGTGGTTGAAATACTACTTTTCAAACAGAACTCAAGGTACTATAACTGGTACAAGTTTATCAAGTCCTTGGATTAACAACTCAAGTGTTCTTCAGAGTGCCGTTCTTTCCCCTTTTCTTTTCACCATATATATTAGCCACTTGAACACTGCACCACCCGCACTACTTCTTAAGTACACCGATGATGTCATACTCTGTCAATCTATCTCCAACCAACAAGACCTTAACTCGTTTTTCAGAGAACTCACACAATATTCCAAATTTTTCGTCCCATTGTGGACTACATCCCAACACTTCCAAACATTTTGAGTGTACTTTCTGCCTTTACCGTTCCTCTTACTCCAATGAACAATCGGTCATTAACAGTGTCCCCATTTCTGGAGCTGAGTCGGGCAAATACTTAAGCGTTACGATCAGCACCAGTGGTTTTCTCATTGGTCTTCCCCTACTCATGATTGTGTTACAAACTACGTGGAC